>CM060900.1:258275173-259475173 GCA_030762935.1 Hymenopus coronatus
TGGCACACATTCAACAAACCGCTCTTCAGCTAGCCCCTCTTTGTTGACATAACGCAAGACAAAACTTAATTGGTCATTATGTGCAATATCAGGGCTGGAGTCAACAATTATAGAGTAGTATTTTGCCGCAGTGACTTGTCCCACTATTTCGACAACTCTCTTCCCCACGATTTTTATTATTTGCTAATATATAGCAACACACAAATATGAAGTTTTCCCACTTCCAGAATCCTTATATAGTGACATGCGGCTAGCAAGAAATGAATCAAATTCGGCAATAAGTTCCATGCACATTAAAAAGTTACTAGTATGAACACTTCCAATAATTTCATCATTGCCACGGAAAGGCAGTCCCTCGAGAGGAAAGTTTCTTCACAACAGCAACAACCCTTTGTAACACATTACGCCAATACTGAACTTCATTTTCAAGTTGTGTGAATAATTTTCCATCTATCCTTGTCAAAATGGAACTTGTTTTTTAAACTAAGAACACAGTCTCGGTGCCTTGAACTGTTTTCATGAGTTGCAATTAGCTCTGGATGTTTCCAGTTTGAGAAACCACGAGGTCCTGCCAAGTCTGATGATCCTCCAAAAAGAGTACATGGTGCACAAAGTAATGTTCCCTGACTTTCAGAATATACTAAATAATCTCTGTAAATAATGTCATTGTTCGCCAGCTTTCTCTGAAAAAATGCACTAGTATGACGTCTTGTGACACCATCTGTAAACTGATGTTTCGACTTAGAAAATTCACCTTCTTTATTTTGTTTTACCCCGTTCATTGCAATATAGTCCCGGGTTTTATCAGTTTTTTCCCAAAGAAAAGGATCAGCACTAATTGTAAAGTGTTCGTCAGCAACGGTGGAAATTCCGCCTTCACTTTCATTTGATAAGTGTTTTTTCATCTTTAGATTTATTTGGGGTACGGTTTCCCCATAGTCTTCAACAGCTTCACTTGGCGAGGACGTTTCTTCTTGACATGAACTCCTTGGGGTCGATTTCATAAACACATCAAGGCGTGGAAAAACACACACACACACGTCATAGGCATCAACATATGCACTATGAAAAATAAAGTTGATAAAGAAACGGACTTTCAAAGAAACTTATATAAAGCTGCAATCAGCCGCAGTTGAAAATGTTTAAATGAATAGAATAAGTTTAGGTTTAGATGAAACATTGCATACCAGTGTAAATATTGACAAAACCCTTAACAAGCCTCCAAACAGTGCCGAGCCAAAATAAAACGTTACAAAAAATAAATAAATAAAAAAATAATAAAAAAAGGCGCAAACAGCTGAGTACAGTGGTATTCACGCAGTGCGCTGATTTGACACCCAAACCACGAAATCAACCCACTACATGAAGGGCAAATGAAGTGATAAAACCCAAAACATGAAACGAAACGAAAGAAATATGACAAATTAAATAAACAAAAAAGAAGATAACGTAAATAATCAGGAGGTATTTAAGTAAATAAATAAAGTAGTAAATAGAATGCAATCACGAATACAAACAAAACTGAAACTACTTAAATCAAGTGCAGAAACAGCAAAAGTAGGATCGCTTGAAAGTGTGAAACATTACAGACGAGCACAGGCAGACCAGGAAAGCTATTAGCAGACAATAGAAACTTGTATATAAGAGCGTAAAGGCTCAGACGTGTAGACAATAAAAGGGAGACCCAGATGAAATTCACACTTCACCAAACGCAGAATTTACAATCAGGTGAGTTAAAACGTTAATAGCCGGAAGAGTAAAATTTGGGGTCTAAAAATGTAGTAGCCAATGAAAGCACGACAAAATATAAAAATGCAACACATTCACAGCCAATAAAATCAGTGAAGGTAACAGCAATAGCGAAAGTATAGGGCCAAACTATAAAATGGACGATGAAAAGATTCTGGTCTAGCTGCTGTTGTTGAGAGAATACAGTGTTCACGTCGCCTATTTTCATACCAGACATCGTGTGGTGAACCTGCATCGTTTTGCAGTTGGAAAGTCAGTAACATTTTATAAGTTCGCGATGTAATAGGATTAATTTCACGTGTGGGAAGGAAACAAAGAAAAAATTCCGGTTAAAATGTAAAGGAGGTGCGAGGTCTATTTGCCTATCAGGAAAATGAGAGATATTTAACTTAATTTGTTACCGGTTTTGACGAGGCTCTGCTCTGAACTCAGTTCTTGAGACTGAAGGCGGCAGGGGGATTAACTATCGTATGCGGTACAGTAAAGCACATGCAGGAACCGAAACATGACTTTTATTTAAGTGTTCTCCGCACCAAAAGACTCTTGAGATTCTCAAATTATCATCATCCTGCCAAATGTTAGATCCGGCAAACGTGGTGACCTCAAATGTTTACTGACAGCTCGTTCCTCAGAGAAAACATCATGGACTCATTGCACGTGTACCTTAGATGTGCGCCATGTTGCTGGAAGCAGTATTTTCTTTCATATTCAATGAGTTGAACCCCATATACGCAACCACATCATGAGTAGTATAAAAAAATATTAGTCCAACGATATATGTTCCTGTTACACCACACCAAACGCCCATTTTTTCATCATGGAGTGGTTGCTGACACACAATGTTAGGGTGCTCCATTGCCCAGTATCTCGTGTTCTACAAAGTCATGATGAAACCATGCTTCATCACTCATGATGTAATGGAGATATCTAACAAACCACCATTGATGTTATTCAAAATCGACGTGCGGTAGTCTACACGTTTCTGTCATTCTTGCATAATTGCTGTACAACCATTGCACAATAAGGCTTCAAATTAAGACTTTTCAATATCTGCTGGCAACTACTTACATGAGCCTGTTGGACTAATTTATACATAGACTTCTTTGGGTTCTGAATAATTTTTCATCGAATATCTGTAATAACTTCTGGTGTGCAAACGGAAGGATTTTTTTTGTTTTACATTTTGCATAGACCTGAAGGTGTGTCAATTTTCAAAGAGGCTCTGTAATGTTCTCTTTGCTGGTAGTCTTCTATCTGGATGCTTGACTTAAATAATTTTGAGAATTTCCTTAATTGAACATGTTTTCACATATTCTTCCACAATTTCAATTCCTTCTTCTATCGAGAAAGTTATTTTGTAGAATGCAAAGAGAAATATCTAACTTCACTGATGAAATAAACTGAAATGCTAACAATTAATAATTGCATAAAATTGTCCATTGTTGTAGCATTGTTGAAAACAAATACGTAGAGTAGTTGAAATATTGCATTTGCATTGCTGTGCCATTGTGTGTGTGTGCACATGTGTATAGGTTAATTTTATATATATATATATATATATATATATATAAAAGGTTAACAAAAGCCTATCAGGATGTTACTCAATTGTAATTTCTAAAAATCCTTTGACTTCTTGTATTAATCCAGTCAATGAAGTTCTTAAAGAAGATAATAAATTACCCAAATATGAATTAAATGTTTTTGAAGTCTTGTAACCCTATCTTCCCCAGAAAGAAGACCAATTATCAATCAGATTGATTCACTATTACCTATATAGCAAGATGGCTGTTGAACTTGAGCTCCTTCACAACATGATATGAAAAGGCAAAAAGTAAAAAAGTTGTATCATTGTGCACTTAGATATAAAAGCATTACTCACAAATATTCCCATAGGTACAACTCAGATTCTGTTTAAGTAGTGGCTAAACTCAATATTTGTACCATGGAAACAGAGAAAATGCTGTGCATACTCGAGTATATTTTCACTTAATACATTTTACAAAGGAGAACTAGGTTGTGATTAGGGATAACCTCCTATTGCCCATAATGGCTGGTCTTTATATGAGGAATATGGAAATGCACACAAATAATGCTTTTCTTGCTACAGTTGTAACCCTTTGTCACACCAATGTGTTACTTAGCAGGTATCCCATTAAAAGAGGAAGAATATATGAATGAATTTCATCAATACTAATGGGAGCAAATTTAAATGATTTTAGTACCATTTCCATAGCCAAAATAATAACATGTAAAATAGAACAGAAGAGTTCAAACCAAATTACTACTTTAAAGAAAATAGATGATACAAATTTAAGAAATTGATCACTCCAAGGACTTTTAAGACATTTGGGAAAATTTTCAAAAGGAAAAATCAGATTGAGCCCTTAAAATAAATTCAGTTTTAGGAAATCATTAAATAAACCGCCTAAGAACTCTGTCAATAAAAATGAAATCCGGCATATATTGTATTACATGTGAGGTGGCAGATCTTATACAGGAATGACAACAGGAACTTAAATGTCAGATTAGAAGACCAGAAACATCAGCTGATATTGACAAATCAGCAACGGCACACCATATTTGTATGTATAATCATAGTACAGATCAATAAGTTCAATGATTAAAACCTTTGGCATTTACATTTGAATAGGGTTGCCATATTCTGGTCTGCTGAAATGAGAACACTTTTCTGAAAAGAGAAATTTCTCTTAATCATTACTACCCTGGAGTATCACACATATATTTTTCAACTGACCTTATTTTTTTAGGAATGGTTTTATTTTGTGGAAAATATTTAAAAAAAACTCCTTGCATATGAAATATTTAAAATTGAATCAACTATCGCTATAGACTTAATTGAACTTACAAGAAGTCTGTTACTTTCTTTGGTCCACTGTCACTAAATTAGGGAAAAAAAATCTTTCAACTTAATCATTATGTGCAGGGTTTGCAAAAAAGAAGTGAGCAATTTTCAATATTTCCAGGTACAATTCCACACCCCTGCAGCTCTCAATATAGTCAATCCATTTCTTTTGTGAAGGCACCTGCTTCTTGTAGCTGGCTGCAAATTTTTCTAAGTTGCAAAACTGATCAAATGCCTATCATCACTGTCCACACCTCTCCCATTCAAAAATTTGGTTGATTCTTCACATTTTCATAAAACATGTCCTCAAAATTTAGCTACTTAAAGCACATGAATTCATTCAGTAGCTGAATCCACATTTTAAGATGCTCCAGGTCATCTTCATATGAATTTTGCACATTATCATGAAAAATGTTTGATTTCCTCGACATGGCCTTCTCCTTCCAAGCAATCAGGCATACCTTTACCCAGTGCAATAAAAGTTCTATTCTTACGTTCTTGTAAGCTATAGCTAACACATTGAAGGCCAGGCATTTCTTAGTTGAAGAGCTAAAAACCCAGCATTTTTATACATATTTTGAATTATTATTTACAGTACATCAAGGAAATCTGCTACACTGCCTTGGTATAATCTAAAAATATGGTATTCAAGGATTTCTCAACAAATTAACCAAGTAGTCGCAACTTCTGTATTAATATTTTATTTTAAATTTATAAGAAGTATTAAATATGACTTTGAAAAAAATCTGTGTAAAGCAGCTTACACTCCATTTATTGAATGCTTCAAAATCTCTCCCTCGGAATCAAAATTTTCCAGAACTTCATTTATTGCATCCTGAATTTCAACTTCAGCTTCAGTTTGAAGAAAGTGAGGAAAATGCTGAATTTTAACATTTAAGAACACCAAACATAACAAACAGGTCTCCCACCTTCAAGGAAAATGGTGCAATTGGCCCGAGACCAGCCAATATTACTAACTGTCCTAAAGTTCCTAATGGTTGACTAAAGCAAGGACAGATGGCAGCACAAATCAAACAACTAAACAATAACTGATGCCCGAGTTATACTCGGGCTTGGGCTTTAATGTTTTAAGTGATGAGAGGACATTTACAACATCAATGAGGGAGTTTTCATCTTTTTCTATTTCCTGTATGTGAGAATGGAGCACACTGATCACAAACTGCAGGTAGTAGAGATATACTTCACTGAATGGATCTGAGAAAAACTTCAAAACAGCAGGAGGCTTATTGTGTGACAAAAAATATGACCTTAAAGCTGAATACATTTGGATAACCCTCTGAACACCTGAGAGCAATGTCAGTCAGCGGGTTTGTTTGTTTTTTTTTTTTTTTTTTTTTTTTTTTTTTTTTTTTTTTTTTTTTTTTTTGTTAAAGCAAATCTTGGTATTTGTCTTGAACAAATTTACAGAATTCTTTTGAAGATTTCACTCAAACAGTGTTAACAGAAAAGGTAATTAGTCCAAGAAATCAGCACCATGTTATATATGTTATATGTTATATATTCAGAAGGTGTGCTGGGCAACCACTCCAAACTAATGAGGATCTTAGTAGCCTCTTCAGATCAGAGAATACATTCTTTCCCTCCTTCCTACTGATACCACCAATCACTGTGTTACAGTTATCCCTCTCTGAAGGTCACACACTTGTTCTTAAGTCCAAAATTATGTAGAGTTTCACTAGCATAATTAGCTATTGTTTCAGCTGTTTCATTTTCTTTGCTTTCAGTATTTAAGACTTTAACACACAAGCCCCCATTTTGGTAGTCAAAATAATGCAACAGGATAGGAAATAATGTTATGGTTCCATAATTGTTTGCATCTGTAGAAACACTTAAAAAGGGAGTACTCTCTAATGATTTTATCACAGTTTCCCCTGAATGCGGTGGCAACAGAGTTCATTATTGCTTCGGCTTAGGTTTTAGCACACGACATTTTAGCAGCTATTGCAGAATCAGGAAAGACAATCTTCAGTAACACAGGAGTGCAAATCATTGAATTGTGCGAACTATGGTGAATTACAACATGAAATGCAAGAGCACCTTCAGCAGCACAGACACCGTCATTGAGATTTGTATTTGTTTTGATAAAACGATTTGTCACTCTATAGCATAAATTTTCTCTTCCCACATTCTTCCGGCAACATCATTAGTTTTTTAAGTTCATCACCAGACAGCAAGCAGAGTTGGATGTTTAAGAACAGTTGGTAGAGAGAGAGTAACAATTACCATCCTGAACCTCAATGAAATATATATTAAGTTTCTTGAAAACTATATAAGCTATCATAATGGAAATGTTACCATTTATAAAACAATTCCTGATTCAGAAACCATAGTTAAATCATAACTTACATTAATGATTGCGAACTTGTTGATATTTCAATAAACAAGAAAATTTGCAAATTTTTCACATATTTTCTTCTTTAGGTACACTTTTCTGAAAAAGTATATAGAGATGTGGTGTTTTCTGTGCATTCACAACATGTATTTCTATAAACAGCCAGTGAAAATTTTTATGTTATCTGACTGTGAAAAATTATCTGTACCAAAAATTATAAATACCTAAAAAAATAGTATATATAAATAATAGTATATTTTTTTAAAATTGCTATTTTTGGTTAAAATGTCAATTTTTCACCAGCTAGATCAAATAATATGTTTTTAAAGTGACTACAAAGTCTGAAGAGCTTCACTTTAATTGCTTAGAAGAAAAATGCACCTCGAAGAAAATAAGTGAAAAATGTTCCAAGTTTTCTGGTTTATTTTAATATCAACAAGTTATAAATTACTAACCTAAGTCATGATTTGACTATGATTTCTGAATTAGAAGTTGTTTTACAAGTGGTACAATTTTCATTATGATAGCTTGTATAGTTTTCAAAATACCTTAATATATATTTGATCAAGGTTCACCATGGAAATTACTACTCGGTCTCTATATCAAGGGTCCTTAAATGAAGGAAGAGGAGGAAGAGATAAATACCTATTTGCGACCCCATACTGATGATGGCAACAAACATTTCCGAAAACATTCCATAATTTTAGCATACACAAGTAGAGTGAGTGAGTGAGTGGGTGTGTGTGTGTGTGTGTGTGTGTGTGTGTGTCTGTCTGTCTGTCTGTCTGTCTCTACAGGGTAATTCTAAATTAGTTACCTGAAAGTATGAATGAATTACTTCGAGACTGTTGATGGAAATTTATTCAGATGTTCATCAAACCTTACGTCATATCATCAAGTTTTAAACTTGGTTGGCAAACTTTGCTACATGCACTCGTTTGCTCATCTGGCGGGGAAAATGTGAAGCACTCACAACACCTGGAGCCTAGTAAGCAGTCGACACGGAGTCTTACAGCAGTGTGGAGCGCGCACAGTGTTATCTGTGGTTTCATGAAACTAAATCGCAAATTACAGTACAAAGACGTTTTCATACAGGGTATCAAAAAGTTCCCCCACAGGTGAAAACTATCGAAGCATGGTATGCTTGATTCATAGAAACCGGTTGTGTGAGACACCGAGAGAAAGGACCGGGATGCCCTCCTGTAGTAGACGTTGTGGAAGCCATGAGAAGAATTTATGCACAAAGTCCAAAGAAGTCTATAACTAGAGCAAGTTTGGAGCTGACCATTTCACAACCTACGGTATGGAGAATTTTACAATGACGACTGCAGTGTAAGGGGTACAAGTCGCAACTGACTCAAGCATTAAGTGCTAAAGACAAACTTAAACACTATGAGTTCTGTGTGGACATGCTGAACAGGATGGAAGAAGACGATAGTTTTCTAAACAAGATTGTGTTCAATGACGAGGCAACTTTTCACCTTAGTGGTGCAGTTAATCATCACAATGTAAGGATATGAGGTACACAGAAACCGAGGAATGCCTGGAACGTACAAGTGACTCACCAAAACTGAATGTGTTTTGTGCACTAAGCTCCGTGAAAGTGTGTGGACTATTCTTTTTTTATGAGGAGACTGTGACTGGGATCACATATCTAGATGTGTTACAAAATTACCTGATGCCACAGCTGCAAAAAGATATGAGAGAGAATTTCATTTTGCGACAAGATGGAGCACCTCCTCATTACCACCATGAGGTCACTATGTACCTATCCCACACCACTCCTGCTTGGATTGGGCATGGCGGGAACATAGCTTGGCCTCCACGATCTCCCGATTCAACACCGCTGGGTTTTTGTCTGTGGGGTTACGTTAAAGATAACATGTACAATCTCGATGAGCTTCCTCAATGAATTAACTAACTTGGGTAGATGCGGACATGATCACGCATATCTATATCTGGGGATGAACTGTCATACAGGTGGGATATCTGCTGAGTGACAAAAGGGAGCCACATTAAACATTTGTAAACACTGCAAATAAAACTTAATGTTAGGTATGTCAATGTATGTAATGGAAAATGGAAATAAACTACACAAGATAATAATGTATAATTTAGCTCTATTATCAGGTAACTAATTTAGAATAACCCTGTATGATTTATTTATACTTCTAAAATGAAAATTACATCGCAGTCTCTACTGCTTCCATTTCTAAAGATTAAGATAATGTTTAACTCAAATTATTTCCCATTCACAACAAACTGCTTACAGCTCTTGAACTTCAAGGTCACTTCAGGATGTCTTCTTCATCCTCCTTTTTATTATCATTATGTAAATAAATGAATTGAGTTTTGTTGAACTTTTGGCTAACAAACTTATTGAATGTGACTGTCTATAAATGTTACAATCTGTGGTCAAGCATTAACAGCCACACTTAAAATAGTATTCATGTGTTTACTATATTTATCATGTATTGGGTTTCACAATTAAAATGTATATTCTTTGTTGGGGAAATAATAATTAAGCTAATACATAAACAGTTCTCAGCTCAACTTTGAGTCTTATTTATGGCAACATTTTTATTCTACTAGAAAAAATTGGTATGGATACAAATTTATTACAGAGCATTTCATATAATGGTTTTATACAGAAAAAGATAAATAATATAAATATATATTACAAGTCTTGAATTCACATACTTTTTTCATCTTCATGACTTTTTTTGCTGCTTGGTTGCATCGATGAATCTGGCTTCAGTCCTGAAAAAAGTTATTAAGGTCATAAATACAACATATTTTTTGTACAATACAAGGGATTTATAATCCTTAATATAAAAAACTGTCAGGAAATCCCTGTGATAGAACCAAGTGAGACAAGATACCCATACTTGCCAACATCCTGAAATTAAGACAAAAAAAAAATGTTCTGGCCGGTGAAGTGTAATAATTTTGTGATGAATTTAAATTTATAATACATAAAATATTCAGTGAGGTAAATTTTACATTTAATATTATAAGCCACAACACTGAATAAAACATATTCACTAACCTTTTATCAGCCAGAAGGCAACTAGTATATAAGTACTTGCTGCAGATTGTAGACAGTTTAAGATAGCTCTATTCATTAAATGAGCGAATAATCTGGAGGTAATGTTTACCGATATTGTTTACCCATATCCTACAGCACGGTACATAAAAGTACACGTAATGTCACAGCAGTATACATTAGCCTTTGCACAATAGCTTTATTAGCTCTTTATCAGTAAGTGTTTCGAAATCCTCTCCATAACATATAGTAGTGCTACTACATTTCAATTGAGAAATCTGTTCTAATACTTTATTAGGCAACAACGACCTAAAGATACTTAAAAAAAAAAAAAAAAAAAAAAAACAACTGAAAACGCTCAAAAACAACATTACTGTGAGGAAGAGTTCAATTGCCAAATTAATTTTATTTCATCGTATTTTTATATTCCATCTGATCCATGAATACAAGCTAATCTTGTCTATTTATCATCTTCGCCCTAGAATGACTCTGGGGATTGTGCCTTAGGCTTACCTTTGAGAGGTCCTGGGTTTGACTCCCCTTCTGACATTGGGTTTTTTTTTTTTGTGCCTTTTCTATGTTGGTAGGTGAATGTTGGATTGGACTTAAAGGTACCATGTATTTTTTTGTCTCTCGATTGGTCTTGTTTATTTCTTTTCAGTAGTTGCAGGCTTGGCACAATGATTGGTGTTATGTGGCACATGTGGTGGGTGTAGTTTAAACAGAACCTTCTACTCAAACTTGCCCATCTGTTCACGATAGGGGGGTATCAAAAATTGTTCTGGGGTGCGCTATTTGAAAACAATAGTGGTCCAAATGTGCCACTCTTATAATGTCTCTTGCCTCATTCCTTTTTCCAGAGGTTTCTGCTTCTTAACACTAACAACTTTCTCTACTTCCAATGAGGTGATCAAAATGAAAATTTTAACCCTTATCTGATTTTAAAGTAGAGGGGAATCCTTGAAGGCCTTTGAGTACCACGGCTTTTTATTACACAAGCTAAAATTCTTTCTGGAGCTGCAATAAATGCATGTTTAATAGCAAAGAACAACTTGCTAGGTTATACCCTGCTTTCTGGTGCATATTTTATAATTCAAAATTTAAATCCAGACAACAAAGTCCACGTGCTATGCATTTTGTTGCATCGAGTGAAGGGCAACCATGATGGTGATAGATAGATGCAAAGATAAGATTTGGCCTATAATAGCACTATATATCACTTAGCACGGTACATTTGGACCAAAATCTTAAGTTGGCAAGAAGTTCTACTCTATTATCAACAAATTGCTATACAATCCAACAGTATGATGTTTTGTCATGTGCATGATGAAAATTTGCAATATTTAAAATCTGCTCAGAAAGCCATAACATCTTCATTGATGTAAAGTTGCAAAAATGTCCTCAACTCCCAAACATTTTAAGGGCAAACTGTTAAAGTTGACTAGTATGGAAGCCCATATGAAAAAAGTTATCTGCCAATTTTAACCCCTTAACACATGTATTCATATAGAATATGATGGTTCTTTTTTCACCTATTTTTTTTTATTGTCAAAATGAAATATTCAGTACAGCATAATAATGGCAGTAACCTTGAAATTGTTTTTTAAGTGCTCAACAATGGAAATTTTCATTGCTGAATATCCCCTTTGTTTAAAATCAAGAGTATACTTTTGATATACGTACCCCCTTTTTCTTCTTGAAATTACATTAACAAAAGTGAATTCCGGGCATTGAAGCACTAAAAATCAACAGCAAAACATTTAGAGTCATTATACGTTTGTGTGGAATACCCTGAAGCAAGGATCAATACATAAAGCTACTCCACAATCTTTACACATGTATCTAGATTCCCTCCATGCCTTCTTTCCTTTGGCATCACACACACTACTG
The DNA here is from genome assembly GCA_030762935.1 of Hymenopus coronatus. NCBI lineage: Eukaryota > Metazoa > Arthropoda > Insecta > Mantodea > Hymenopodidae > Hymenopus > Hymenopus coronatus. Next base: position 258,287,075 of record CM060900.1, read on the forward strand.
CACATTCTACACATTCTTGTTGGATTCTGCTTCTTCTCGGTCGGAGGAATTGCTGATGGAAAATGACGTCCAACAAGTCGAGCCTTTGCTTTTGGTGACAATTGCTCCCTCTGATGTTTTTCAATGAGCTGCTCAGCGACAGCCACATGAAAGTCAAAGACACTGTGCTTTGCTCCATGATTCTTATACAGGATAAAGGCATTACATTCTGCCAATTCCAAAAGATGAAAAAATATCTTCATGTAGTACTTCTTGCCCTGCTTGCGAGGCAATGGATTATTTGCAATTGCTGGTCTACTTTATCCACACCTCCCATTGTGTCATTATAAGCAAATACAGCCGCTGGTTTGACAATTTCTTTGTTTCATACTTTCCGTGTCTGCATTTCTGCATTGTGGATAGTGGACAGCATACAGACGTCTTTCTTATCTTTCCATTTCAGTGCTGTTAGTTAACCTTGCTTAAATGCTGCAACCTCTCCTTTCTTTAGTTTCTTGGTCCGGAAAGAAGGCGGCATTTCATAGCAACAGACCACAGCGATATCTATGAAAATATCAAAGAAGTGCCAAAACATGAGATAGAACTTAGACCTTTTAAAACGTATGCCGGTCAAAAATGATAAGCCTGAATACACTCTGCGTTTTATTATGCTGCCAAATTTGAAAAAGCGATACTCGCGGTTTTATATTAAGAGGTTAATTGCAAATTCTAGAAATCAAAGGTGAAATCCTGCAATAGGACTGCAAATGGATATCCCATCTGAAAAAGGAGCTGTACTGTCACAAAATTTAATGCCATTTCCCATTTTCAGTATGACCAAATATGCTAGCAATCATTGTCATCCAATCCAGTACATGAATACAGACATTTGTTGCTTGAATTTTAAAATGGGCAATTGGAGGCTTAATTTTAAAGCAATATAGTTAAAACTGGCTAATTTTGCATGGAGCCTTATGAATAATTATTTCATTTCACTGTTTCATTGAAATTTCAAGGTAGGCCTCCACACGACCTATTTATTACTTCCCTTGTAAGTTAGTGCCTATGCTTGAGGTATTATTTCAGTTCTGATTCTGCCTACAGCTCTAACTGGATTGCACACTCTCCTATGGTTAAATGGTTAGTTCTGTTATTACAATATGTAACCACCAAAACCGTAATTACTGCTAAAAGTATCACCATTATATTAGCAATCACTATTTTAAGATGAATGTATTTGCAGTCAAATAAAAAAATGTTTACAGATACAGGTACTCAATAAGAAAAAATGTTATGAAATTATACTCAGTTACCACTTGACTTTGTCTTTTGACCTGGGTTAGAACCTGATTTGTATGAGGGTCATTTGATAAGTTCTCGGAATCTCCAACAATGGTCACTGCTAATGCAATGTGGTTCTGACAGAATAATTAGCCATCCTTAATGAGTGCACAAGTGGTGTTTCAGTGTTCTGGTTCTAGAGCTAGGTTGCAGACAGCTTATTATTGTTGTTATTGCTGGAAAAAACCAAGAATTGAACCGTGATATAGGACTTTGTAAATAAAGATATGAAACTAAATGAAATTCATGCTAACTTGTACACAGTGGGAGACCCTGTTTCTTCAAATCAGCTGTTGCTACATGGACCAATGAATTTAAATCATCGGGAATGCACAGAAGATAATACAAGCAGTGGTTGGCCAAAATGTGTTTATCACCCTAGAAATAGTTACAAAGGTCCATGAAATGGTCTTGCAAGACTGCTGACAAAGTGTGAGGAATTGCTGAAGCTGTTTGGCATCATGTGAAAGGGCATTTTGATTGAAGAATTAGTATGAAAAAGTTGTCTTCCAGATGTGTGCCATGATTTTTAACACAATATAAAAAACACATCAAAGTGCAAATTTCTGACAATGTTTGGTCCATTTTCAGAAAAACTCACAAGATTTATTTACGCAGTTCATGACCACAGATGAAGTATGGGTTCACTACTATACACCAGATGCAAAACAACAATTGAACAGTGGAAGCATTATGATTCTCCACCTTCAAAGAAAGCAAAGGCAATACATTCAACTGGAAAGGTCATGGCATTAATTTTCTGGGATGTGAAAGGAATTCTGCAGATAGATTATCTTCCTAACGGTCTTACAATTATGAGAGAATACTATGCTAATCCTTTGAGCTAACTAAAGCAAAAGGTATGCCAAAGAGGTCAGGTTTAGCAAGGAAGAAAGTCATCTTCTATAAGGATAATATGTGTTTGCACACGTGTCATTGCCATGGCAAAAATACATTAGTTGAGGTATGATTCATTGCACCATCCACCTTATTCAGTCGATATGGCTCTGTCAGACTTTCCTAAGCTCCAAAGTTTCCTCAGTGGATAGAGATTCCCTTCAAATGAAGAACTGATATTTGGAATTGAGTATTTTGCAGCCCTGGAGCAATCTCGTTTTTGAGGTGGAATAAAGGCATTGGAACACTGATGTACCAAATGCATTAGAGTACAGGGAGACTACATTGAAAAATAAACAAGAGTTTGAATCAAGTCAATGTTATTTTGGGTTTCTTTCTGTGAACTATCCAACGACCCTCATATTAGGAAATAAGATTCCTGTAACTTCATCTGCCTATTTCCAAGTTTCTTTTGTTTAATATCAACAATGGCCTTTCTAATGCTTACCCTTCCCTTCTGAAATTTACCAGGCTTGATGATGACAATTATGATAATGACAATGATTGTTGTTGTTATTATTATTATTATTATTATTATTATTATTATTATTATTATTACTACTACTATTCTGAAGAGAACTTAGTGAGGATGTGGTGGACTGGTTTGAAATAAAAGAGGAAGATCTCTCTACTGGTAGTAACTCCTCTCAATGTAGTCATGTACCTTAGCAGCTAATCTCTTCTTACTTCTGAAGATATTGCACACATCCTGCTAAATTAGTATAATATTGATGTTAAAGAAAACTTTAAAAATGAAAATTGAAGTTTTTTCTACTTTCTGTAGAGTAACATTTCAAATTTCTTGTACATGCAGCATATAAGTAGACAAGTACCCTTGTTGTGACTAGCTATACTATGAAGCAGATTAGTTCAGCTTAGAGGAAGTATACTAACTGCATTTTTGTGACCGATATTACACCCAAGTAATGCATCTTTATTGCAGTAGTATAAAATTAGCTGAATTCATGACATAGTATTGACCCAAATACTAGCTTCCACTAGCTTCCTGTTCAATAAACCTTAATACTATTTTCATTTTCAGCCTTGTTTTGCATTTTAATATATGGAAATATATAAGGGACTAAAACGGGGTTAGGTAAATAAGAAATCTAATGTCTGAATATTAAATCAAACTGTGGTATGAAATATTTCTTGTTTTCAGATTTCAATACTGGGGTATTGCTTACAGAATTCAACCATACTAATATGGTAAGGGGTGATAGAGAGTCTAGAAACAATAAGCAGTCTTAAGATAGGACACTTGTTTATGGAGCTTTTGAAGTGACACAATATTATAAACTAGTGACTGGCAAAGTAAATAATGTGCAATGTTTAATACTAACATAGTGAATTCTGTCTCAAATAATGGAAAAACATTGGTTCTGACTGCCGAAACCTCGTATTTTCAAAGTTATCTCATTTCCTATTTTGCCCTTTCCAAAGGGGTTTCCTCTGAGGGTAGGCCAAAATGGTAAAATCTCATAATAGACACATCCCCTTCATCCGAGCTTTGTGAAATAGTGTGCTCTTAGCATCCATGGGTATACCAATATAAAATACAACACTCTTCTTTTCATTTTTACTCTATTATGTGAGAAGATGTTGTATTTCACTAAAAAATTTGACACAGAGTTCACTGAAAATTCACATTTTGAGGACCTCCAAATCCAGAAAAAAAGCATTTTTAGAAAAGTGGTCTGTGTGTGCGTGTATATGTTTTTCTTTGTAGTGTTTAATGCCCACTTTTACTACCACAGGCAATGACACTGATACATGGAATGAAGATGGGAGCATTGGTGGAATGAGATGGTGGGGGAACCCAGAGAAAACCTGCCCCTGTGCTGCTTTGTCCACCACAAATCTCACATGCGGTTGCTTGGGATTGCTCGCATGCATGTGCGTGTATGTGTGTGAGCGCGCATGTGCATGCGTACAACATAACTCAAAAACAAAAGGTGGGTTAAATACTACACTTGGTATTTAACTTCATGTCAGACCCTTGGAAGATCCTGAAGATTTTCAGCAAAATTCCCCCCCCCCCTCAAACTACACTTTATAAGGAAGAGTTTTAGAAATTTTTCATTTTCTCAAAAATTACTAGGTAATGATTCTGATTAAAATATCATATTATTAAAATAAAATAAAATTATGTTGAATTTTCTGGAAATAGCCTCTGAAGCCCTATTCTTTCTGGATGACTTGCATAACTGGTAAACTATGTGAGATACACAAAATCTTACTATACTAAAAATTCAGATTTTTAAAACACACATTTTATGTCTAATAAATCGTTGGCCATAAATGTCAAATAATTTTAAAGAATCTATACAGTCACAGTAGAAAACAAAATGTTGTATCCTTTTGCAAATACGCTTAACATATACTCTAGAATATTCCAATACGATCTGTGATCTTCTATACATATTATGGTAGAAATGTTTTATGTTCTTGTGAATGACCATCAATTGGTGATCCTATTATACTGACTATATGAGGCAATGGCTTGTGAGTATTTGTTATAATCGGTAGAGACGAGGTGTAACTGCATCATTAACGATAATTATCTTCTATACCCATACCATCATCAAATGAGACAGCACAGTTAGCATTCCACCAAGATCAAAATTATCAAAGAGTTCTGAAATATTTATGTATGATTTCAAATCTGGAAGATTAATATTATCAAACTGTATTCTCTATACAAATGAAAATTTATGATAAAAGTACAGGGAAATGTCCAATGTGTGGTGAGGTGAACACGGGTTGTCTGTTATAGTATAGTTATAGTATAATCCAACAAAGATATGTAAAAAAAAAACAATTTGGCAACAAAAATGGAAAATCTTGGATGGGAAAATATTAACTAGGAAGATTTTGACTGTAAAAGGGGGAAAAATATAAAAAAGCAATAGATAACTATTTGGGTCAGTTTAGAGAGAGAAATGGTTTATGAATCACTACCAAGAAGGGACCACAGGAAAATGAAATAGTAGAATAGCATAAAAAGTAGATAGAGGGTCAGCAACACACAAAACCAGGAGTTGTGTGTATGAATCCACAAAGTATTAACAACGGCAAGTAACCGAGATGCAAGAGCTTAGTGTCAGTAAGCAAGCTAGTTTAACATTTTCCAATGTCATGTAGATTAAAATGGATGTAATTCAATTGTCTAACTTTGAGTTTTGAAAAATAAATATTAATTTATTCATTCATTCAAAAATAGCATTATGCCAAAGGCTCCAGTGGTAAGTGATTTTTTGGTATTTACAAAGACTTGATCGTTTGTTCTGAAAAACTAATGTTTAGCCCATTTTTATGAGAACTTACTCAATTTTACTGCATATTTGTTATTAGTGATGATATTATTTGTAATTTTTACTTCCCTCAGAACTGAAGTGCAACTTAGATATCTATGATTTCAACCCTACCCACCCCACTTTATGACATATTTTAATATCTTCTTTCCTCAAATATGCATTACTATTTGTCCTAAAAGTTTGCTGTACATCCTTCACTTTCAAGCCTGAGCTACTATATCTGAGCAGTATGCAATTGTCATTCATATTTTAATTTTGCATACCTTTGGATACATTTCTTCATAGTTTAAGTACAAATGTGAATATATTTTTGAAACAATGAATAATCTGACATCACCCTAAACATTACTTACTTAAAATCATGTAGAACTAGTTTATTAGGCCATTGCACATATTGGCAACTACTTGACTGTTGGACCTCATAGATGTGCTGGTTTTCTAATGATTATGAGGCATATTTTATTAACTTCTCTATGAGTTTGTCATCTACTGGTAACAGAGTTCATTGCTGTACTTTCATATCTTTTGTAAACACCTTTTCCCATATTTTCAATTCTTTGTTCCCTTTAGCTAATTTCAATAGCTCTATTATGATTTTTCCTCATAATGATGAGCAAGTGCTTATTCATCAATCTGTTTCAATTTTATGTTTCCACAGTGTTCCTGCAATTTGATAGTTAAGTTTCTCCTTATTTTTTCATCATCTGCTTTCTCACATTCTTTGCAATCTATTCTGTAGATGTCTGATCTCTTTTCTGGAGACATTTTATCTATCCATTCAACTTCCAATTAATTCTAACACTATAAGTCTGTTTAAGCCAATTTTACACTAAATTCATCAAACCTTTTTTTTTTTTTAAACCTATTGTATGCTGCTGGTTGATGTATAAACTTTTAGTAATATTAATGCTTTTTTGCTTTTCTCTCTGTATAGTCAAGTATTTTCACATACTGTATAAATAGCAAAAAGTTTTCGAAATGTAGGCATTCAATGAGTTAATTGCCAAATCACAAACTTCATTATGCCTTAAGCAAGTTAAAACACATCTTAGGATATGATAATGCAAATGTGTTAACACGACTATAGTAGTGGACTATTTTGGAGATATATCTTGACTCAAGTGCAATGTCTATGAGGGGACTCGGAAGCTTTACAGTAAAACATACTAAATTCAGCAAAATGATTCTGAGAAATCAAGCTTAAATTGGAATATTTTGATTGAAGGATATCTTCCAGTATGAATTCTGTCCCATTGTTAAGCATAAACAAAGTTAGAAAGATGTTGACACACATTCCAGTTTGCTAAGTATCACAGTAAACAACATTATAAAATGACTAAATAATAATGCTAATATTAATAAGTTGTGTTACTTTAATGCAGTTTTGTGTTACTTTTCAAGCAGTTATTAGGAACATTTAGCTGAATTAAAATATATTCTTAGGATGCTCAATAAATTGAGAAATGCAGGGTTTTATTTTTGTAAACCCTTTTGTCTACTGTATACATATTTTATATGGATGAGAAGTATCTTCAATATTTTAAAAAAATTAAAAACAAAATAAACTTTGAAAATAAAATGAAAAATCCCAGAATGACAATTAGGCATACAAAACCTTACTATACAGAAAGTTCAGACTAATGAGATGGAAGTAGAGATATTTCTTTACTAAAACAGCAAACTGTTTTGGTCTGGTGTTTTAAAAATGAATTCTCATGAAAACTGAAAAAAATCACCAGAAACACACACAAAAGCATAATACAACTAATAATGAAAATGGCATAAAGTAATAGGGTACAAATGTAACATAGGTTACTGTACAATTTAGCACTTGTGTTGTGTAGCTGAAAGCGTGATTTACATTATCTGCATCATCTGGTTGCACCTACATTTTGATAAGTACACTGATTATTTGCATGTGTATGAGGGCTCTTATTATTAGATGCATTTTCATCACTGAAACTAGAATATACATCTTCCTCTCTTATGTCGATGTCAGAAATGCTTTCATCAAGATCTAAACATTGAAATCACTTTTGCTTTCTTCTAATACACCACAAACTGCAGCTCTTATTTCCTGTTTGGTTCGCAGCCTTTTGCTAGATGATGCCACTTTCAACCAAATTAAATCTGGAGCTAATTTAGCACTTTGAACTGTAAAGAAAAGGCCCTGAAACGCTCCAGAAAACATTTCTCTATGGCTGTGACATAGTAACTACACAGACTTACCGACTGGAAAGAACTAAAATGCATAAAATTGGCATCACGATTAGATTGCGATTGGCAATTCCCGCAGAATTTTAAGATCATGATCAAATTGTGATTGGTACTAAAAGGGTTAAAATTACAGTAAGCAAATAAAAGTTACTATTCATTTTAATTTGTGTACTTGTACTACCTTTTTCAGCTATGCACTTACAAATATTTTACAACAACTGCACCATCTTTAATGCATAAGCACTTATAAATACTACATACATGATGAGCCTCTACTTTTATGTTTAACAACACTCATTTGAAATAGTAAAGCTCAATAATAAATGTAACATTCCAAATTAAGACACGCATACAATGCTGCTATACTACCAAAGCCAGAGCTAGCATTCATCTGCCTTTTACATTATGAACCGCACATGTTAGGAGTCTCTTACCTGTCTGGAAAACCTTGGTCCATGCCTGCAGAGAAATAGTGTTAAATATAAATGTAATGGACAAATATGAATTGAGGGAAATTAAATTATATTATGACTAAATCTTAAATTACTTTAAAATATGCCTTTTCTTTCCTTGGAAGGCTTATTCATTTTGCACCTAAAAGCATTAGTAAAGCAAGCTGAGTATTACTTCACAAATGGCTAAAGAAAACATATGCTATCATCTGTATTACAATTGTGATAGACTAATTAGCTCAACTGCTTTCATCTATCTGTGCTTAACTGCTACAGCAATGTGATGAGAGACTCCTTAGTACCTAGTTAACTGTGTTATTCAATCTTTGCAGTAAATTAACACAGGTACACTACTATATATATATATAAATAAATAAAAAAAAGTGTACTTCAATCAGCAAAAACAAAAAAAAAGGAACTCATGCTTATGATTAATTCTTTAAACTCTATGCCTAATTTTGTGGACACTAACAATACTCAACTGTTAAACAACATGCTGACCGGTATGTAACATCTATATATTCACATTAAAATATAATGCTCAATTCTTAGAAATACACTGAAAAGATAAGAATATTTTATTTCATAAAAATACAAGTTAAATTGGAGAAATTTCAAATGTTAACACACAAGCAACTACACTTTCATAAGATAAGATCATTACATTTCACAAAAAAAGATTTCAATACAGAAATTCCAAATATTAACACACAAGCCACTACATTTCCACTCAAACTAACATCTCTCTTGCCATGCAAAATACAAAGCTCTATATGCTATACAACTACTGACCAATTAAAAGAAGAATATGTGGTGCAACAACAATATACGTCAGCTAAAGCCATAATTTTGTGATCTGAAAGCAGAAAAATATGAAAACTAAGATGAGAATCAATGCAGTAATCCTTTTAACATTTATAAACATTACAAACCATATTTAATTAATTACATAGTGCAAAAAAACACACACACATACACACAAAGTGAAACTTGTGCTTTAAAAGTATGGACAGCCACTAAAAGGGAACTTTGCTAGGATGAAAGGTTCACCTGTCTTATATGCCTATCATTCTTCTGTCCAGTGAATTACACACAACACTGGAGAAATTAATACTATGTTACTGAAAATTATATACTACATTAAAGTAATGAGTTAAATACAATTTTCTGCTTGTCATGTGTGAATATTAGAAATAGTGGATTATGGAATTACATGAATGTATTATGTCTCTTACTATTTTGAATTAAGGCTTGCAAACATCTTTATTCCCATGGAAATGTAAGGATATGACTTATCAGAAGAGAAAAGTTACTAGGGAATTATATGACAAAGAAACCTCTGTTTTGGCAATACAAGAAACCATAAAAATGTTCTGTACCATGTATGCCAGGTGAGGCCAAGCTCATATATAAACACTTTATTTTAAGGTGAGCTGAAATCCTCAAATGGGGCTTAAAACACACATAGAGCAGTTTACTTTATGATAAAATGTACAATGCAATGGTATGAATATTAAGCAAAGGTTTGTTGTTGCACATGATAATTACTAGGTAGGGGCATAAAATAATGTAACAGTTATATTGTAATGGTTACCACAATGTAAAAGTTACTGAAGTAATGGAGACAGAGTACCTAGTTTCCCAGTAACAATCGCAAAGTAACTAGTTACTCAATAACAGTTACAGAAGTAATGTATACACAGTTAGCTACTTATTTTTCTAACTGTTACCGAGTCTGGGTCATTCAAGGTATGTATATTGGTATTGCTTACCTAGAATTACATAGTTATATCCTTTTACACAGTATTAATATCCTCCGCAAGGTATGGTCATAGATATTATCAAATGCCTACTAGCTATCAACTTTGCTACTTATATGAACTGAGATTACCTGCAGCTTTTCTGATGTAATGATGTTAGATGATCATGTGTATTTGGGTGTTGATGTTTCTCTTCTCTAGCATCATCACCTTTCAAAATGTCATTTCCATGTTTTGTCTTAACATCTTAATTTCAGTAATGTTGGTGTTGGCAAAAGTGGTGTGATTTGCTTTTGTATTTTTGTATTCGGTGAGACATATTTATGTTCTCATATACCTCAGTTCATCTGTACAATTCAGATGCTTAGTACTAGAACTACTAATTGAGTAAATATAGGAAAACCATATAGTATATGGATAAGCTAGTAACATTGATGTGAAATTTAAATTTAAGAGAAGGTTTGATTCAGGATAGACACACTAAGATGTATGGATGATGCATACGAAAATGTGATTGTTTTCTTCTTTTCTTTCTAAAAATCTGATGAGTTATATTCACATGACTTTCCTTTAGAAGATTTCAAAGATTATTATACGGTTTGCAAATACATGGATGAAACACATACTTGTTGTAGACTCACTCTCGTGAAATAGCCATGTGTTTACAATTCAAAATCTTCTCGGGCTTCTAGCCAGGTAAAAACTTGGCTTGACACCAACGTTTCGAAGAAGTGCATCTTCCTCGTCTTCAGGGTGAACTGATGGTTTGAGCTTGCAGAGACTGGTATTTATAAGAGCTGGGATGAAGCTAACATCTGATTGGTTAGCGTTGGTGTCAAGCCAAGTTTTTACCTGGCTAGAAGCCCGAGAAGATTTTGAATTAACACGTCGCCAGGAAAGCTTCAGTTCTTATGTGTTTACAAGTTTGAGTAATCATCAAACAGAGCTACAAGAATTGTTTATTATGTGTTTCTTATCACTTTTGATGTAGATTCTGGTCACAAACACATTATTTACTTAGGCAACAAAAGTGCATTCATTGCAGATGGTTACTCTAATGCATGCATAAGTGCATACATTTTCAGTCATTAGTATGAATAAAATAATGAAGACGATTAGTAGCAAAATATGTGCATACTGGCACAGTCAAACAAGAATATATAGTTTCAAATTGGTAAGTGAAGATCCAGAGTTGCAAAATGTCAGCAAGTCTATTCTCTAAGGTTACTTAAGGAAATGTGAAATTTTTCCATCTTTCAAACTCCAAAAGTATGTGTGAAGATGTGTGCATACCATTTACGCTTTTTTGTTATTATGGATATTTATGCCTTTAATCTTACATAAGAAACAATGTAAAACCAACAGATATACAATAGTATTTCTGGAATCAAATCTCAAAGATGCTCCATTGCCAAACAATCATAATTGTAAGTCAAGTAATGTTATTAATATTGTATGATGCATGCTTCCAACCTAGATTTGTATCATATTTGGTGGTTATTCCCATCTGCACATGCTAAGAGAAATGCATTTAAGGCAGAAAAAGCATAACTATTAAGTTCGAGACACAAAGTAATACATTTTGGTGTAGTGTATGTGCGCGTGCATGTGGGTGTGTGTGTGTGTGTGTGTGTGCGCGCACGCACGCGTGTGCTACATGTATGCGAATTACACACTGTATACAGGTATGTGCAGAAATGCAGGGGCAAGTGAGAACCTATTTTACCATAATAGAAACTTAGTTACAGCTAACATTACTGGTAACCATTATTGCAATGTAACTGTGATAACCATTAAAGAAAATAACTTAATTGTTACCGATAACTAGGGATAGCGTCTTGAGGACTGAGAGCAGGACAGAATTGAAGTTAGCGCAGCATGGTATGTAGTTGTGGTGTGTTGTTGATGCAGTGTGCACATTGTGGTACTAATAGAAGGAAAATGGGGCAATGGTTGCATGGTAGACTGTGATGTTTTCACTGGCAGTAGAAGGTGATTGAGGTTGGAATGATGGTAAACATAAATATCACTGTTTTATGGGAACCAACAATTTTAATATTGGCATACATTTAATTGCTGTTGTGCAACAAGTCATCAGCATCACTTTCTGTTTCATTTTCTCTCAAGATACATAGACTACAATGCACGACAAACATTCGTAATGTTTCAAATATGAATAGTCTCAGATTGGCACATAAACAGGCTTTATATTGTAAAAAAACTTCGCTCCACATCAAAAGATGTGATTGGAGCAAAACTAAAATAGGACTATTGGTAATTATTTCCATAGCAACACCTTGTAATTCATGCATTATTGAAAATCTGAGTTTTGCAAACACTGTCTTCATTTTCTTTTTTTTTCACATGGTCTGAAACAGGTGTCACGTATCTCTGATTAATTGCTTGCACAAATTCATCAACAACTTTCAAAGCTCAAGGCATTTCAATGTTTGATGTTTCCAAATATGTGTTGTTGGTGTTGTTGTTGTAGATATATCCACATAGTTCTTCTGTATGAACTGGAAGTCTTCATACAATCCATTTGAAGCAAGAGACTTTACAATCTTGATTGAAGAGCGTATACTATCATCAAATACATTAATTACCTGTAAAACAGTATTGTAATTGTGTAGCTCCCACGTTCCTCCACACGTTACTACAGGTTGTTTACATGTGGCGCAAGCAGTTGCCAATGCAGGTCAGTCTTTACTTAGTAGGTAAGCAGCTGGTATCTGAATGTGTCCCACTATTGGTCTCCAAGAAGCTATCCCTACTGATAACCATTAAATGTAATGTAACTGTCAATGTGATAATCATTAAAACAATAACTTTATCATTACTGGTAACCATCACTGAAACTGTGACAGTTGTAATCATTACACAAAAATAACTGTTAGTCACGCCTCTACTAATAACTGATCTATATAAATACAAATGAACATTTAAAAATTTGCTTTCACACATTACAATTTATTACCAAAACATAAATTGATTGCTTTTAGATTATCACAGCAGAGGCTAGTTTGTTTGTAAGAAGGAAATATCCTGACAGAATCAGATTGCATATTGTTGTTTCATTCCTTTTGTTCATTTAAGTTCTTGTTATCTCAGTATAATATTTTCAGATAGGTATGTCTTTGCACAAATAGTTAATTCACATACTGCTAGAGCACATCAGAACAAAAATGCCCATTTTGTGATACTTGCGGTTACACAGCTTAGTATTATTGCATATTGAGGTAGGTAAATGAAGACAAGCTGAGAAATGAATAAAGATTTGTAAATATGATTAATATAAAACAAAATAGGGACTCTAGTCATATTACACTGAATTGTTACACATTCCATGAGCTTGGTTTCTCACTTTTATAAAAATCAAATTCATCGAACAACATTATGTGACCTCTTAATTGTATATTGCCAGTCTTATGTTTAAATTAACATAATTTTAATAATCATACAAAGCAATTCTAGTCATATGTTCCTGAAGTTTTTTTGATAGTGTTTAACACCCCCTTTTATTACTATGGCACTGCAGGCAATGGCACTGATGATACATGGAATGAAGATGGAGCACCGGGTAAACCAGAGAAAATCCACCCCTGCACTGCTTTGTTCATCACGAATCCCACATGTAGTCACTTGGGATCAAACTTGGCTCGCCTAGGTGAGACCACTCAGCCATGGCATGGCCATGTTCCTAAAGTGATCCATATTCATTAATATTCTGTGACAATGTTCTGGGGCAGCAAATCACTTTAAAGGCAAAGAGAGTAAAGGCAATGAGAATTTTATTTATAGACTGTCTTTAACTGCTGGAGTTCTCAGTATCCCATTCTATACAGGGCGTGAAAGATCCCTTAATTTTGCTCAGAGGCCTCTGTATCAGACTTAAGGTTCTTTTAGTGCCATAAATCTATGACACAAGACCAATGGCTTTACTTCCCTTTCGAAGGAAGCCATGCTAAGGATTTTTATGCACGAAAAAATCCATCCTCTGCCATTTGGAACCTACGAAAGGCAAAGAGATGGAAATTAAATAAAGGTTGACGTTTTTCCTTCTAGTGTTCTATATCATCTAATATAAGCTGAGAGTTAAGTCCTTTTTAGGATGATTCTCAAGTATAAAAAATTACTAGCACCTCTGGAGGACCTTTGTGGGTGTTTGGAAAGGACGAGAAGCAAGGAGACAGTAACACCAGGGATTGAAAATATGCTGGTTGAAGTAGAATTTGGCAGGAGACTAAAGATTTGGAGATGACAGTAGCAGGATGAAACAAACCCAATGAGGACAAGCATCAAAGAAGTTAAATTAAGTAAAATATTTATTTTGAAGTTCTCCATTGGCAATCCTGCAATGTTATAGTTCACAACATACACAGGGAGATGCTTCAGGAATTTATCTTGGCTATAGTTAGGCATCTTAGCCACTTTGATGTCCCAGAAGGCTGTCTACTCCTTCAGTAATGGGATACCCAATGTTGGAATATGAGTGCATTTCATGCGAAGTTTAAGAACCTCAATAAGGGTGATAGAAGTACTGAGGAAGCAAGTAGCCAGGTTGACAGCCACCCTGTTTTCATCAAAAGGAGGACTGGTACTGCACCCCACTGAATATTTAACACTGCAGCTGAGGTTAACCCTGAGACCTGATTTGAGTGTGTTGGAATCATAGATAATAAATGTTATGAAAAGAATTACTTATATTGGCATTAATAAATTTAATTTTAACCATTTTTGTTATGGTGGGAGTAGTATGCTTTACCTTATTGGAGCAAAGAACTTTAGAATATATTCTTCTTCATAAAGGTCCAAATAAACCTGGGTTGTCTAAATTTTAAACCTTTTAGTGACATCACCCCACCAGCAGTTAGAACAACCGCCAACCCCATGAATGATGCAGAAAGCCCTTAGCATGAAGATACAACAGAGATGTCTGGAGCAAGAGAAAACATACTGCATACTACTGAAGGGCTGCTTTATATATTGAGACCAGATGCAGCAGAAAGTGTAATCAAGGAAGCCGAGCCTACCTTAGAGCTGCTGATGGCATTGGACAATATTACTGGCATTCATTTTAAAGGTGAATGGATGTCCTTTACAAGATGAACATGGACAGCAGCAACAAGGTCCTGTGATTAAGATGGGATGAATGCTCAAGAGCCTGGACAAACACATATATAAGAGACACTGAAATACAAGGTGATGCATGCATAAAGCAAGATGGCTATGATGATGTACCTGGAAGATCCTTTCCATCCAGAGGCTATAAGGATAAATTTTTAAGTTGGAACTTCCAGCAAGAAAGGTGCTATTGCAAACTGGATGCCTTGTCCAGAAGCACCTGCCCAGAGGAGTGCAAACACTGTACATTAATGAAAAGGAATATTTTGCAGCTGCTCAAGCAATTTCAGCCTGTGTCTACAGATGGCTAGAATGCCCTGTACTTTAGGAGGGAGCAGCTAAAGAACATCAATGTGAGGGAACTACTGGGAGAACTGGAGGCAGAAATCATGCTAAGTTATGAGAACGTAATGACATGGAGCAATGACTACCAATGCCCAACAGAACTTCCTTAGAAGAAAAAGCAGTGTTAATAAATGTTGGAGTTCGTTGGAGTTCAAGGATGGGAAGACCCAAAAGAAGCAGCTGATCCCTTCTTGGAGCAAGAGTAAGACACTTCTACAGGACTTGCATACAGGAACATAAAGAAAATACCTGGAATGCAACTAGACTGCCGAGAAGCTCCAGCAGCAGTACTACTGGCTGTAATTTGGATCAGATGAATATGCAACCAAAAGTCTAGCAACAGGATCACATGCTGAAGTTTAATGTGGAAATACCATTTGAATGCTTTGCCACTAATTCTGGTTGACCCAGTGGACCCTTTCTTGTAATTGACTAGAAGAAAAATTACCTATGCTGGTGACCAATGTGTACCTCCAGTGGCCTGAAGGACACACCATTACAAACCAACAACAGGTGAAAGTAATCGCATATCTGATCTGCCACTATGAGAAATCGTGGTGACCAGGGCACCAATTTCTAGTCAACTTGGACAAAGTGCTGTAGCTACTTGGGGAGCACAAGATCTATGAAGCCCTTGCACCCACAGTCTGGTGGAGTGATACATTAAGACCCTTGAAGAACTCTGAGAAATCTCCGACATCCCAGCCCCATTGTGATGATTCTGTCTGAATATAATTTTTCCTACTGGCCTGTATGACACCACCAGGCTTCATTTTTGGCAGAAAACTGCATCTACCATAAAACCTGCTGTTGGGTGGTCCATCTTGTCCAAGCCCACCTGAATTAGAGTTGTTTAAGGGGCCTTGGGGAGTATCTTCATGGACTGCACCTGTAGGTTATCAGTGAATACATTAATATCTGACATGACTGACATGCCAATAAGCAGGTATTAAAGAAGGGTGATGTAATATGTCTCTACCACTCTACCCAGATCCAGTGTAGGTGCCTCTAGCATCATTTTAAAGGCCCTAAGGAGTGGTCATGATAACAAATAACCTAGTCTATTGCATCCATTAACTGGGTGGTGCTGGCGGTGTATACAGATCATCTAGCTCCTACTTGCCCTTTGAGGAGGGAGCAGAGCTGAATAGCTTCAGTCAACTTCTTGGCTCCATTGCCAAGGTTAGCGAAAGATTTGGGTGCATTAGGCACCTTTGGTTGTACTGTTCCTTTAAATATTATTTTCTAGAAAGGTATCAGAGTGACATTTTGGTACTAGGAAATGTAATATACAAGACAAATGTAATAGGCCAGTTCAGATTTTGGAGCAATACCATAAAGATTGCAGTGAGGGTAGCGCACAAGTGAAAATCACTGTTTCTTTAGCGCCATGTTATGCTTAATTTTATACAAATAAACATTATGAAAACATAAGCATATGAACTGCAAACAATACTTTCAGTGCTACTTATCACTTAAACCTGTGTGTAAAATACACACTATTATCAAAATTCAAAAGCCATTCTACTACAATCAACAGAACTTGTAAGATACAGATTTTTAATATTCTCTTATGAGGACAAATCTATACACATTCTATATTTGCTGATGGAAGAGAAGGAGAACAAATGGTATTACTACCAAACTATAAAACATGAGCGAATTATAAGCTACCTAATTGGAGGATATCAGAAAAGGAAATAATTAGTACTGAGTTTGTATAGAATATAAATATTAATATTATCAAATAGATATACAGCCATGGAAAAATAAATTATGAGTCATATCCTGAACATGACACAGTGCCTTTTTTTACACTGTATGCAATACAGTTGAGTAACTGCACCAGCAACTGCACCATATCAGCAATTTATTTTCAATATACTGCATTTCATACATGGCATTTGGTAAAGGTAATAAATAACACAATAGTTATTTCTATTCTTTAAGAGTTTGTTCTACTTAGCTGCAAAATGCTGCAGCTCTTTCAGTGAATCATATCACATTTGACAATTTTATTGCAGAACATACACATAAAGACATAGACATGGGAAATCTCTGCTTGCACAAGTCAATGTAGCAGGCTTTTTAATTCATGAAGCTGGAGCTTGAATTGGAGTCCCTGCAACTACAGAGCAGATATGAGATTATCCATGGAAAGCGATTTAATGCTGTCATCCTGGTTCAAGAAGAAGATGTGTGTCCACTTCCTAAATGGATGCAGTTTTAATTGGAGTAGAGGAGAGGAATCCTTTCCATACTACTCCTGAAATGAAGGCGCACACACAATTTCCTGGATCAGCTGAAACAGTTCTTTGATGTGTAACCATTGCAGGACTTCTTGAACAAATGACAGCTAAAAAGTAGTATCTGACAGATGATCACAGATTGTTTCACCAAACATTTGCAAAGGAAAATGCCAAGCACAACTGGAATAACACTATATTATCAAGCAAGGTGACACTTTCTTCTCCACATAAGGGAAAGCTAACTGTCTACAATCCAAAGGGGTCCTGATACAATGGAAATTAAAATACATGGCTTCAAAATTTTATTATTGTTATGCATTGCAATGCATATCACTTTGTGTGATTACTCTTCCTTACACATTACACTACCCAGTGGTAGTACTGTTGTTTCTGGGCATTCTGCTGTGAATGTCATTCATAGTGATTGACAGTACACCAGAGAAGTTCATTCGTAAGTAAAGTTTTGTAGGGAGGTTTGTCAGCTGATCTGGAATATCACAAGCTTGTGATGAGGAATCCAGGCAGAATTCTTTAAGGTTTCCAATGACAGAGGCAACAAAAAGGGCAGTGCACTATTGTGGAAAATAAGAACATTGCATCCTAAAGATAAGAAAAGAGGGAAAACACCTTCGGGAGCAAAGTGGAGCTCCCGTTGTACTTTCAACATCAGAAAAAAAAAAAAAAAAAAAAAAAAAAAAAAGAAGAAGAAGAAGAAGAAGAAGAAGAAGAAGAAGAAGAAGAAGAAGAAGAAGAAGAAGAAGAAGAAGAAGAAGCACACAAAACACCAGAAAGGTGTATGTGGATGAGTTTGATAAATGTGCTATCCAGAATGTTGTTCAGGAATTCTACATAACACAAAAAATAATTCCAACAGCAAAGAAGCTTTTATCCATTGTAAAGGACAAGATAGATTTTTCCTTGGGGTACAAAATCTTTGATAAAGCTTTAAAACTATTGGTTTCAAGTGGAGAAAATGTGGAAGCCAGCAGAGAATTTTAATTGAGAAACCTGAGATTGTGCAGTGGCATCATGACTATCTTATGAATATTACAACTTTGTAGGAATCCGGCAGAAATCTTATTTATTTAGATGAACCTTTGCTGGGCAATAATATAATCATTAAGAAGTGTTGGCAATCTGAATGTTGTGACAATGCCTTACAGCCATAATTGCAGCACATATGTGAGTGGTCTACTTTGGAAATCATAGCCATGCCCGTAACACATGAATCTCCAAAATTAGATTGTGTCATGCACCTTAGATATTTGAATAACTGTTTTTTTACATAAGGAAACACAGATACATCAACTTGTCCATTTGGAACAATACTGATAACTTTTTGATTTGATCATAAACAAATATGTATGCCTAACCATTATAAGATTAATGAATGTTAATCTAGTTTTACTTTAACATTAAACCACAAACCAAGTAATCATTCACAGGTATGTTCAGGATTATTTGGATTTCCATAAATATTTACATTTTCTACAGTTTCTACAGCTGTTGTTTACATTGTGCATTGAAGATGACAAAGGCACATTTGATCATGCCTCAATAATGGGAATATTTATGAGGGCACGTCAATAAAGACTTAGAATGTTCTTTTTTGTTTTTTTTTACATATACAATAACACTAGTCTCAGTTCCGCTTGGTATATAGAAGCATTTTGCCCAATGCTTCTGCCAGTCCTGGAACATGTGCTGGAAGCCATCTTTTGACATCTTTTTTATAACCGCCTCAGCCTTCTTCATGACAGCCTCTTAAGTAGCAAAACACTTCCCCCTGTTTCCCCTCAGACAGGGAAAGTGATGAAAGTCACAGGGGGCCAAGTATGGAGAATGGGGAGCACATTCAATGTTTCTGCAGGCCAAATATTGGGTAACAATGTTGTACGCATGAGGGCAGGCATTGTCATGATACAGGTGCCAACCAGAAGAATGCAGTTCTAGTTGTTTTCGTTGGATGTGTTTAGCAAGGACATCCAAAACAGACTTGTAATACTGGACTTGATGTTGTATACCATTCCATGGCAGTCAAAAAACAAAAAGACCATCACTTTTCCTGCTGACCAAACAATCTTTACTTTCTTTGGCATTGGAGAAGCAGGTGATTTCCATACTGAGGATGCCTGTTTGCCTTTCGGGTTGTAATGGTGAAGCCAAGTTTTATCACCTGTAATGATGGAATTCAGGTATGTATTTCCATGCATCTCAACCACACATTGCAGTTTCATACACACTTCTACTTGCAGCATCTTGGCCCCCCCTCGCACAAACTCATCTCATGTTCAAGTGATAATGCAGAATTGAAAAAACACTGCCATGGGAAATCTGTAACATGTATGCAAGCCTGTCAATTGTTATTCATCAGTCTTCAAGAACAATGATGCCAGCTGTATTAATCATGGTTTCATTTATTGCTCTGGCTGAAGCACCTGCGCCACCTTGCTTCATTATTGAAACTTAAATTCCTTGAACCATTGTAGTGCTGTGGACTGTGGCAGAACATCCATATGCCTCCTGCAACATTTTGTAAGCTTCCATGCCAGATTTCCTTAAACAAAAGCAAAACTTCAATGCAGTGTAACACCGCCATTTCCTCTGTAGGCAGTGGCAAACTGACCTATTTCACTTGTCCCCTGTGTACAGACACACGTGCAAGCAAAGGAATGCTTGTCTACCAATCATGACTGATCTATTGGCATCGTGCAAAATTGTTGTGTGTCTTTGTTGTGCATGGTAAAAACAAATAACTCTCAGTCTTTATTGACTTTCCCTCACATTATAAAAGAGACGTCAAGAGGATGTCTGATGGTAGAAATGACTAGATACATTCCAAAAATGCTGGTACAAATTTTGTATATTGCATTAATGGCCTACTCTGTTTCATAACTGTATATAATAATCAAGTTTATAGTTTTATGTTCAACCATGCCAAAATGTAGTATTTATATGACTGGTAGCAGTACTTTAATGGGCCTCATTAAAGTTTTGGTATTCGACCAATCAGCAGTAGCTATGTAATATTGTGAAAGCGAAAGTATTGACCATTCTCGTTTCAATCGACAACGGTACTAGTGCAAATTTAGAAAGGAGTCAAAATGTCTGACACTAGTAACAGTGACATTCAACTTACAAATTACAACAAAAGCACTCAATGTTACCAATAACTTGTTGCCACAAAAGTCAAAAAAGATGTACAAGAAATTCTAATCACAATTCATGGATTGGAGAATCTCAAAAGATATAAATTCGTTCTCACAAAATGTATTGCTAGGTTATTTCAAAGAATTGTCTCTAAATGTGAAATCATCGACCTTGTGGATTCACTGTTCTATTTTGAAATCAACACTCAACTTTAGGCACCAAATTGACTTACCTAAATACTCAAAACTGAGCAGCTTACTAAAATGCAAATCAAAGGGATATAAAGGGAAAAAAGCCAAAACATTTACACCTGATGAGTTGAAATCATTTATAAATGAAGCACCTGATGTTAAATACATCATGATAAAAGTAAGTTTTTCTTTTTTTTTTTAAATATTACCAAGTAGTTTCTTAAAGTTAACAAATGTATTAATAGGTACGGTGAAAAAGTGCTAGATAATGTGATTAATATTGTTACAGGTAGCTACAATTTTTGGAATGATGGGTGCTTGCTGAGAATATGAGTTGCATCAATTAAAAGTTGATAATGCAAAGGATATTAGATAAACTATTCTGGTTACTATCCCAAACACTAAGACAAAATCAACAAGAACCTTTACAGTAACAGCCAAGTATTATAATATATAACATAAATACATAAACCTACATCCCAATGTATGCAATGCTCCCTCTTTCTTTATAAATTACCAAAATGGAAAATGCAACACGCTGAATGTAGGCATAAATAAACTAGGAAATATGGGGAAAGAAATAGCTGCATACCTTAATCTCCCCAACCCCAAGTTATACACCATGCATTGCTTTTGCAGGAGTTCTGCGACAATTCTACTACATGCTGGTGGCGACATAACACTAAAACGTCATGGGGGCTGGAAATCCACAACTATCGCAGGAGAACATGTTGAAGAATCAGTTATAAAATTGAAATTTCAAACACAATACTAAAATCAGTAGAAAAAGAAAACGCACAAATTAACATCAATTCACCTTCAACTTCAACAATTCAACAAAGCTCATTCCCGCAAATTCATTTCACTAATTGTACAATAAATAACCTATATTTGAAATAAAGTCAGTTCTGTTCATATTATCATTAGCATTAATTGTGACTGATATTTCAATAAATTCAATCTGTTCTAGTTTTCACTGTCTATATTTTTTTTAGGCTAAAGTGTGTCACATGTTAACAGCTGTTTATAGGGAACTAATCAATATCTCTGCATCTGCATAGTATGTCTCACAATGCTAGCAACTTTGACACAGGTGCTACAAGGTCATTGTATTGTAACCATAGATAAAGGAATAATGATTGTAACATTTCACCCAAACCAGAAACAAACACTTATGAAACCTTTAATTAGATGCCTAGTTGAGCATAAACAGTCATATGGAACTTGACTATAATGGTAATTAAAATGCTCGTATGATAATTATTAACCTCGCTTTGCTTTGCTCGCTAGGTTAATAGTAATGCTCGTGTTTTAATGATTACCATTATAGACTTGTTGCATAATTTACTATTATGGTAAGTTTTTCACATTCAGTCTATGAGTTGGCGAACTTAGGATTTAAGAAGCCACATTGCTTAGTATTTGTTTATAGGAGAGTTATTGCTTTAATCTCTTGTAGCAATCCATATTTATTTATTGGGCTACATGGGAGAAGACAAGTCTTAATTATTTATTTTCATTTAAGCCTAATATAAGGTTAGTTTTATTTCTTAGAAGCAGAGGCAAACAGTGGAAGGCTGTCATTAGATAGATGAATAGCAAACTCAGGTAGCCAAGTAATGTCCTTCAAGAATGAAACTCAAGCAATATTAGCTACAGTTTGAGGAAATGGGCTCATTATGTGATCTCTTCTTGGAGTTCCGGGGGCTCTATTGAAAGTCTTGTTTGGAGATGATACAGATCAAGACAAGAGTTACAACCCTTTTAAGTGCTGAAAGCTCCTCTTCTAGTAGTGAACTTCCAATTCTATACTTTTCACCTCAAAGTCTATACACACAGAAGGCAAGCCCTGCTCTAAGCAAGGAAGTGCATAGGAAAAAATACTTGCTCCTAAAAAATTAATACTCCTTATAACCATAGGCAAGAGTTTTTCATTTCTAACAATAAATGAGAAAGTTGTTGAATTAAGAAAATAAAATGCTGTGTTTGCATTTCACATAATTTTGAAATGATGTATTGCCTCATTTTATTTTAATAAATTTCTGAGAAGTTGTCATATTTTCAGAATAATGTGTTTAGAGATACATGAAAAATGTATTCTTTTTTATTTTACGTAGAAAATTTTGTATTTATTTTCACTTACAGAAATAGAACTTTAATGTATCATTAACATGTCCATATCATGCAGCTAGCATTTGCGAAAAAATGTTTTTAATTTCAACGAAAAAGGTTAGCAGTTACAATACTTACAAAATAGTAAATTAAGGTACCAAACAAGAAAATGTCTTGTTTCTGAAAATTTCAGATTGGTAACAGAACCAATATCAGCATTTCAATGTAAAGAAAATCCTGTAGCTCACCTTGTTTTCTCTTGAATTAACTTTCTGAAAGCCAAATGTGAAATATTAGAGTAGTCACTTTGGAAGCAGGACAAGTGCATTTTCAGAATGCAAGGACCACAATGTTACAGATGCAATAGAAAATAATTTAAAAGTATGCTGCCATGGGGCTTTATCTAAATTGGACTCCATTATAAAAAAATGAAGTGCATGATATAATAAGAATATGAGCTTTAGATTATTGAGACATCAGGCTAATTACTAAATCAAGCATAACTACATGAATGGGTGGGTTGGTCAGTCGGTCGGTGGGTGGGTGGGTAAGTAGTTTATTCACCGTATAAATTGTTACAATTTTTGGTTTTGTCAAATATATATATATAAGCCTACTGTTACAAAAAACACTATTTACAGATTCAGAAGCTTAATTGATTCCATAATTACTTACAAATAAGATTTCACCAATTTTATCATTAAACATATGTACTGTACAGCTATGTACTGTACAGCTATACACAAATGAAAATATAATTTATTTATAGTTCATTTATAAAATGATTTCCACTACATTAGGATAGTTTTAATTGTATTTCTAAATTGGTATGCATTGCAATCATTAAGTCCCCCATTTAATTTATTATATAATTTGATGCCTTGATGATATGTGAATTTTAAATTTTTTGAGGTTCTCAAAAGATGAATATATCGGGTTCCTCTTGTAAAATGATAACATCACTATTAATCCTAAACATCAATCTATTATCATGTATGAAGCAAACAGTCTCCAATATTATATAAACAAGGCAGAGGAAGAATATTTAATTTATTGAAAAGTCACCCTGGGGGTGTGTTGCGGTACGTTCATCATAACTCATATAATCTTTTTAGAAGTTTCAATATTTTTTGTAAATTATTTTCAGCAGAACCCCAAAAAGATATGGCATAAGTAAGAATTTTCTGCACATAGTCATAACATACAATAGTTCTTAGTGCAGTAATGGAGGTGATGTTTCCAAGACATCTAAAAGCCAATACTAATCTACATAGCTCAGAGGATAAATACTCAATATGGTCCTTCCAATTTAGCTTGGCATAAATTAGAACTCCCAAAAACTTTACACTACTTACTTCATTAATAAGAATATTGTATATTGAAATATTGAGAGTTGGCTTTATAGTGGTAAAGCTAAAGTTTATGTAGGAAGTTTTTTTTAGCGTTTTGGGAGAATCTATTGCAATTTAGCTAATTTTCTAGTTCATTGGTAGTGAATGCTAACCTGGTCATTAAGCTATGTCATATTGTTTTGTGTAAAAAGCAAGTTTGTATCATCAGCAAATAACACAGTATGACTTGGATTAAGAGCCTTCAGAAGATTATTAACATATAAAAGAAAGACCAGAGGCCCCATGACTGAACCTTGTGTTACACCACAATAACTTGCTCATGGGATCTGATAGAGGATATCTGAACATATTGCTTTCAATTGGTTTGATAGGAAGTGATCCAATTCTTAACAACTCCATGCAGTGCATAATTATCCAGCTTACTAATTAGTATTTCATGAGTTACACTATCAAGTGCTTTGATAACACCAATAAATAAACCTAGCACTAATTGCTTATTATTGAAAGCAGAGTGCATTTTATTTATAAAGGAGTATAGTACATTACAAATGGATATACCCTTTTAAAAAACCTGAACTGGATTCCATCAGTATATTATGTCTATCCAAGAAATTGATCATCCTATTATATACTATATATTCAAGTACTTTTGATTTTGACTATAACAAGGATATCAGCCTATAGTTGTTTAAGTCATTTTTGTCAAGTTTCTTGTAGACAGAAATAACTTTTGCAGTTTGTAACTGATCAGGAAATAAACCAGGAGAGAAAGAAGTATTAAAAATATTCAAGAGCTGTGATTAAGTTGGTTAATTCATTTTTTTAGTAGTTTACTTGAAAAAATGTCAGGCCCTTGAGAGGGACTGGATTTTAAGTTGGCTACTACTTTTCTTATCTAATAATCATTAGTGGGTACTAGTAACACGGTTTCCTTTACATTTTCAACATGAGCTGAAGGATAATATGAATGTTTACTGTTATCATTGGCACAATTAATATTTATAAAGTGGTCATTAAAGATGTGGACTAATTCTTCAATATTTGTTATTTCTTTATGTTTGTGCAGTAGCTTTATAGGAGTTTTTTCTTTAGACATTGGTTAAGAGACCAGACATAGACAGGACTTACATAGACCAACAAATAATTTGCAGTTATTCTAAAAAGGGGTTTACTACAAAGGAATAGTTTTGTTAAAGATTTACAAATGAACAAAAGCAAGTTTAGATCAGAATTAAAAAGATACCTTATTACTCACCTTCTATACAGAGGAGGATTTCATTCAATCCAAAAACACTGGTAAAAATGTAACATTGTAAATATAATAAACATGAATATTCTAAGATTGCTAGTGTACAAGTAGGCTTTTGGAAACAGATCTGTGATTGAAAATTATGCAAAACTGACACCTCTGAAAATTCATTGTCAGAATTATTATTTTAAATAAATGTATTAATAAGTATGAATAAATGTAATTCTTGACATGATCTACATCCTAGAGTTTGGGCTTTGAGTCTAATCTCATAATAGGGTGTACAGATTGCTTGCTTGTTTGGGCATGGGTGTGTGTGTGTGTGCGTATGTTGCATGTATTCCCTATTCACTACATTCCAGGTAGCTCTACTTATGCAATCAGCATTAATAATATATTGGTAATTGATTTTTTTTAGCAGCATATATGACCTTTGTTAGAATTTTACAGTAATTTCTGTAATACTGCTTAATGGTAGCATTCAACTAAGCCCGTTTAAATCATATTTGTATTAATTCTGATTTGCTTCTTTGTTACAAAGAATTTATTGCCATTCTTAAACAGCTATGCCATGGTGTTAATAGTAACAAATTAGATGTAGTAACAGCATTCTTGGCATTGAAAGCAAAAGACGAGTCCTACCACATTTTCTGCGAAAAGTCCCTTCAATATCTTTGGTTAGTGGTATCAAATGCTGACAGTGAGATTTTTCTACAACTTAGTGGTAACAGACACAAGGACAACTATAAAAAACAAACATGTCATAACCTGTATGTTGCAGTTTGTTTATGTCTAATTTGACTATTCATGCTATTGGTTGGAAATGAAAGATTTTGAATTTGTAACTAGGTGGATTTACGCAAAGACAGGAAAGGAAATTATAGAAATTTGGTAAAGAACATATAACAGCTAAGAAAAACTTGTCTTGTAGATATCCTAAACCTTTTTGGAATGGTAAATTGGGTTGCAAAAATATTCTGGAGTCACATGAGGATGGAGGAATGACTTACAAAGAGCATAATTTCATGTATATTGGGGATAATCTGAGCATGATATGTATGCTAAAGAGCAGCAATAGCATTAGACTAGTTGAGACTATTTCCAAAGTAAAATGAAAAACACAGAAAAGCAGAAATTCAAACTATTCACATACTATTTCCAGGTTAATAGTAAATGGATGTGTGCTTATTAAGACTGTTGCATGAGAACTCTGGGAGAAAAAATTAATTTCTAAAAGTCCCACTATCCAAGGCAAAAGAGTGCAAGTACTATTTGCCAGCTCAATTTAACCAATTTGTATGGGAAATATTCATAGATCTCAGATGATTCAGTGAGTCAATGTGCTCTAACGAGTTTCATAAACTGAATCTGTCATTCAAAGAATCACAAATTGACATAAATGTATTTTTGGTAACAGGATAAAAGCAGATATTGATTTAGGCAAGAAAAAGAATTAGAATAACATCACAAATATCAGTTTATATATCAGCAAAAATGGGAGACAAAGATCTGGCCAAAACTAGCAGGACCATATAAGATGCCACATGTTTGACGAGGTGTCTAATAACTCAATATTTTATTGAATCAGTGGTGTTCACAGAAGACAGGTATGGACTTTCAGCATTACATTGTATGATTCTACAAATTGTTCAGAGAAGTGTCACAGGCAGTACACGGGAGAAAGAAATCAGATGTCTCAACAAGAAATTGCT
Organism: Hymenopus coronatus; assembly: GCA_030762935.1. NCBI lineage: Eukaryota > Metazoa > Arthropoda > Insecta > Mantodea > Hymenopodidae > Hymenopus > Hymenopus coronatus. The sequence goes on from CM060900.1 coordinate 258,314,522, forward strand.
GCCCCTGCCACCAAATGCAGTTCATGTAATCTTCTCTTCAGAAACCTGTGGAGGACAAAACAAAAATTTTCTGCACTGTTTCTCACTGCATGGCAAGCAAGATAATCAGGATCCCATGACTGTTTATCGTAAGTTTACAGTTATAGATCATAGCAATTTTGAATGTAACATAAACCATACCATAAATGAGGAACAAAAGAAGCCTCTAGAAACACTACATACAGGTACTGGGACTGGCATAACTATAGAATTAATAGGATCCAAAAACAACAAATACAAAATAGTTGAACCAAATCCGGAACTTCTTAAGAGTTTTCTAGCCTTCTCAAAAGTCTTTTAGTTCTAAGCAAACCAGATAATGATGGAAAGTGTTTTCAGTTGGCATGAAACCAAGTGTTTTTTTTTTTACACAAAAAGAACGATAGACAAATGCTATTCAAAACACCCTTAGGATGAGCCCCTCAACGTACTAACAACCAATGTTAAGGAAACTTGAATTTACATATCATCCGAAAGAGCACAATCAAATATGTGAAACTCTCCTATACCCAAATTATAGTGGTATAAAGGTGTGCAGCTGGGGGTTGTCAGCAGCAAGTTCATTTGAAATGCAAGCACCATGTACAAGAGGGAGCAAGAGGGGGGAGCAGAGGGGTGGGGAGGGTGTGTGTGTGGGTATGTGTGCAGTGAACCTTGTAACTATTATACTTGTAGGGTGGAAAAAAAGAAGTATTAAGCTGAGCAGCTGCTATATAAATTTTGTTATTGACTTAATGATAAGAGCAACAGCGATGGTAATCAATTTATACTGAGAGAGAAAAAGACAAAAGTTGTACTTGTACTCGTATCATCAGTTGCCTACTGGTGTGTTGAAGTCGACTCCACATAAGTACATTAAGAGTTATTTCACTGTGGGTATTTATATCATAAGTACATGATCTACATATGTGTTTGTTCAATTAATTACTTGATTTTATTTCATTACCAAAATATGCCATTTTACTTAATGCATTTAAAATGATTTATATTGCAGATAATGCTATATTGTTAATGTTATTATTCTCACTTATGATTTTGCTTCCCTACCAGTGGGCATTTCACCAAAATTTATGACAAAATCAACACAGTCTTGAAAATGCTTTAAAGAGGGAGAAATGAAAGGAAATGTAGCCAATAATGTCAAAAAGGATGATTCACCAAAAGTGAATTGTTTCACAAATTTTCAAAACAACTACATGTTGCACCAATGCTCATTTCCACTACCATCCTAAGATATCACTGTGGAACCATAGCAGTCCAAGGAAATATTTACTTTGAGCAAGAAACTAACATATACCTGGGCATTCTCCCACTCCCTTTTACGCCTGATCAGAACTGGTTCTGAAAAATTGACTTCGGACAAAGTAGCCATCAGTCTAGCTGATGAATATCACTGAGCATGATGGCTCCATGGTAATATCTCAAGTTTGCATTTAAAATGTCCACAGTTCAAATTCCACCAGAACTAAACTTCCTGACTGATGTTTTATCTAGTTTTTCCTCAGTCTTCATAATGCAAATGCAATGGAGGTACCCTAAACTTAAGCCCGGAACATTTCCTTCCTAAGTATAATTTCATTGCATGCATCATCAGTATCCATTACCTCTGGTGCCATAAGTAGGCAAGAGTATTAAATAATATTAACAGAAACACTATTAATCATATTTATTAATGTGATTAACTTTCACATACACTTCACTTACTTTTATGAAGGACAATTGCTTCGTGAGCCATTGCCACAATATCAGCTGTTGAACCACTAAAAAATCGTCCTATTTCATAAAAGTAAGTGAAGTGTGTGTAGAAGTTAACCACATTAATCAATTTGATTATACTATTACTGTAAGTACCTTTATAATATTATATAAATATAATAAACATTTAAATTTTCTACTTTTACCTCTGAGGGCTAGGATACCATAATACAACTGATTACAGTAAACCTCACCAGCAGTCCATGCTCTTCATAACTGGTAACATTAAGATTAATGAGGAGGAATGCCATAGTTCAAGTTCTCCAATATTAATTTCAAAAGAAAGAGCCATTTCAGTACAATTTTTATACAAATATTACATATTCCATAGATTAAGCAGCAAAGTATTTTCATTCCAGCCTAGAATCTGCATAATTTTAAAGCTGGTATGTGAGAGTAGGAGGAAGGGGGCTTCTATGTATTCGTGATCATGTGGGCTTACTAGATATGGTTATCACAAAATGATTACTCATGCCAGTGTGTAAGCTTCAGAGGAATACCAGACTAAGAAGTGGCCAACCAACATAAAACTCAACCCAGAGGGTCTCCCATTTGGAGAATCTAGTCCAGGATTCCCTGATAACATGCCAAAAGGGCCAGTGGTATACCCAAGCTAAGTTGTGAGGCAGCATGATAATTGATTGTCCCAATGATCTCCCCAGGGTACAAGGTAAAATTCTTGTGTGTGTAGTGCTGCAATTGCATATGGAGCTCTGTTTCTGTTGACTTATAATTCCCCAATACTCACGAGACAAGAATAGAAACAAAAATGAAACCAGAAATGAAAGAAAAGAAAAATGAAGACAGGGATCCAAAAGAAACACACCCGTCTCTTGCTTAAAAAGCTGAGTTTCAGCATACCAGAAGATGAGGAAATGGGTCATAAGGCTTCTTAAGTACTCTGGCTGCATCTTGCTCCAAAGCTGTCAGGAGCAGCCAGATGATAACTAAAGAAACTAAGAAAGGAAGTTGCTCAACCTGATTCTAGATCTCAAGGCATTCAGGATAGGAAGCACTTATTTCTTTAGTAGCTCAAGTGTCAGGGATTTCAAAAGAACCAGACCATCAGAAACCCACATTATGCTAGACCAATAAACTAAGGGGCCAACAGGTATCTGGAGTGACATTCAAGTGAATGCCTTCCAAAATGGCAATAACTAAAGGGGAATATTTTGAAATTAAACTTACTGAAGAGAAAGTCAAGGATAATTAAAAGGAATATTCAAGCAGTTAGATGGGATGCTTGAAGGAAAATCACTACTGCTGTTAAGAACTTACTTTCTTTCAGATGCTGCACTCTATCTATTATTGTGAGGATGAAAAACATGTATCTGGTTAAGATCCAACATCAATGGGCTTAAGCTTAAAGAGGTAATTATTCTTAAAAAGCTATAAGAAGCCAAAAGGCCTGTGAAAAGGTTTTTAGTACCAGGGATAACATGACTGCTATTCCTTACTTTTACAGTGAATGAAGATGTTAAATCTGGCACTAAGCACAGACCCATTGAAAAAATTAAATAGGTAGATGGATGCTGTGGACCACTATCTTACTCTTGGTTAGCCCGGAATGTACCTAGAAAATTAATGTAGCTAACATGGCAGCCTATACAGATCTGCACAGGGGGTCATTTTAAGAACTTTTCTGATCCTAACATATAAAGTCTGAGTGGATGAAAAAACTAATGTAACTGGGAGAGACATTGCAAATAAGATTGTGGTATAAGCCATAGAGATCCAAGAAGCTGAAGTAAAAGAGGCAATCATACATGAATCTAACTATGGGGGGAATCTCAAAAGTTCAGATTAGTTTACAGCATTGTACAGAATCTTGGATATACAAGGTAGTTAAGAGGAATGGATATTAAAGGGGACTACTTGTTGATCCCAGGACTTTCACTTATATCAAGATATACAAGGTAGTTAAGAGGAACAGATATTAAAGGGGACTACTTGTTGATCCCAGGACTTTCACTTATATCAAACTGGCTGAAAATATCTATTTAAGAGGTATTTTTCAATTCCTCTAAATTGCATATACGTCTTGTTTTCTATTTTTTTTCGTTTTAAATACAGGTTTGCCAATTGCTATGATAGATGCTTTGACCTGTTTTCCAATGTGCATCATAGTATGCATTAGTCTCAAGTTTCTGGTCTTGGGAAAACATTTATCATGCACTTTTCAATATCAATAAGGCTACAATGAATACTAGCAATCACAAGGTTCCTACTGCCAACATTGATGTGTTGTAATTTTATCCCATATTGGTTACTTCATATGCTAGTAAATCTACTGATGTGAGACTGTCACATTTAATAATATTTGTATGTAATTACCTGAGTTGGGATAAAACTAACATCCTTTGTCACACAAAGCCAAATTGTTCATTGTGTATTATTCGTTCAACTGACAGCAAGGCTGACAAAGATTCCTCTATGATAATCTCAGAAATCTTACTTTAAAAATAATATTTCACCCTTTTGTCTCTGCCATTGGTAGAAGTTAATTATTTAGAATTGCCTAACACATCACAGATCTCACTGTAGTGTAATACAAACTATAGCTAATAACTACAAATCTGTGGTTTAATACAAACTACATGAAAATTATAAATCACTTGTAGCTCTGGTGTTTGCACTTTACAAGTAACATTGCACCATCACTGAATGTATGCACTTCCAGCCTGCACAATGAGACAATCTTATCTATAGTTTTGTCACTTTCTGACTGGAGTTCATTGAAGTAACACAAAGTTATATAGCAGTTGTTAAAAATGTAACACAAATACGAAGATCATATCTGCCATATCCTTTGCTTATTTTTGAAATGATAAATAAATCCACAATGTATATGGTGCAGAATCAAAACTATTGGAGAATCAAGTTCAAAATCATGCATTGTAATCTGTTAGGCAGACTAAAACAATGAAATTTTTGTAATATTCTTACAGCAACAAAAATAGGAAATGCTCACTTATACTACATGCACCTATGATAAACCATTGCTCTCTCTGAGCTCCAATTAATACTACAGATATACAATCTAAAAGTTTGAACAGAACATTAGAAGGAAGTGTCCGGAAACTAAACACTCATTAAGAAGAGAAAGAAAACCATACTTGTTTGCTACTAAACTTAGCTTAAAGCCTCTAATATCATGCAGAATCTTATTACAACACACATGAAGGCTTTCATCAGTCCACAAATAAAATTTTGAGCATGTGTTACCAGTTTGATGCTTTTGTAGATGCTTGCAGGTGCTTTATTATATTTTGAACCACATCAATACTCGTAGCTTGGCCTCCCAAATCTTAAACAAAATGGAAAACAAAAATTAAAAAGTCATATTTAAAAAATTCCAAATATATGCTACTCATATCAGCAAAAGTAAACCATCAAAATGAAAATCATAAATGCATACATATTTGTAAATGTGGCTCCTTAGCAGTGATTAGGAACACTCAAATTTCTTGAATAAAATGCTGCTAAATTCTTGAGTAATAAGGTAAAATTCTTGGTTGGGAAAGGAAAATTCTTGGATACCAAAGTTCATATAGAAATAAAATTGCAGGAAATATTTTTAGACATTTTTAATGTTATTCTGGCTGTGTGCACAGGATGTGGTAGCATTGTAAGTTATAATTATCAACATTGCCAACTTGAGCGTTCATTAAAAACCACAGTAAGCATGGTATTGCTCTCTTTTGTATAGTGAAGTCAGTGAAATGAACATGTGCAACTAGGACACCAAGATTGGCCTCGTGCCCTGAAGAAACAAAAGTAATGCTATAAAGTGCCATTTGGATTTAGACATGTTTTCTTTGATTTAGTAGCTTAGCTTACCCATCAACGTCCTTTTTATGTAATTCATTAGGTTTTCCCCTGTTGTATAGGATTTTGCACATACGGGCGCATTCCTATATGAACACCTGTCGGAAAATGTAATTTTTGCCTCAGTCCTACCTCTCAGCAGCTAAGCGGGTCCCTTGATTTAGATGATGGTGTGACAATATCTTAAGAACAGTAAAATAATGTCCACTAACAAACAACACAGAATCAAAATGGATAACCCCAAATTGGCACTAATATACATCATACCAAAAATGCACAAAGAAACAACAGCATGAGACCCATCATCAACATCAACATCCCCACATACAATCCAGTGAAATGGCTCTTAAAATATTTGCAATCATTACCAGGGTTTTGAAACACGCTGCCTGAGTAACCCATTTGACCTTTTTGAGAAAACTAAAAATATTCACTGAACTTCTGCCGACGCTCTAGTATTCTTTGACATAAAAGCCCTTTTCTTAGTATTCCAAAAGACAAACTACTCACACAGCTAAAAAAGTGATTGGAATCCACACACACCACTGCTGAAGATATAGAGGAACTCTTTCATCTTATGCAAATTTGCATAGACCAATTCTTTTTCACATTCAACGGGGAATTCCACCACCAAACAACAGCTTTAGCCATGGGAAGTCCCTTAGCCCCTTTCCTTGTCAATTCATACATAACTTCTTTTGAAATTCACTTGAAAAGAGCATTCATTCCATTTTAAAGTTCTGGGTCTGATATGTAGACAATATTTTCGCCGTAATACACAAAACCACACAGAAAACACTCTGAAACTTTTCAGGTTACAGGAACCATGCATTGGCACAGTAAAGGACAACACACTTTCTTTTTTAGACCTGAAAATCATAAAAAATGATGACAAACTGGAATTCAGCATTACAGCAAACCCACACAAAGAAGCAGTCTATAATAGCATGATAAATAGATTAATCAAAATTCCAATGAGCAAAAATGAATATATAGAAGAATACCAGCATGTAATAAGCATGTAATAATGGATTCAAAAAAAAGAAATGGGGGGCAGTGGACAGTAAGACAGTGAAAAATGCTTAAAATCAAACAAAATAGACAGCACCCTAGCAGAACAAAAGTCAGATATTTACGAAATAAATGTTGATTGTGATAAAATCTACATAGGTAAAACAAAGAGAAGCTTCACTACCAGATTCAAAGAGCATTGGAGAAATGTAAGGTACAAGGAAATAGAAAAATCAGTCGTAGTAGCACCTTCTGGAATACCAACCATGAAATAGAACAAAAAAAATTAGGCTCATAAAACTGATACAGACTGCAAAGGAGTTAGATGTTTGGAAAAACATATATTAACAAATTCCAGGAAAACTTAATGAACTTTGATTTGATGGACTAAGAAAACTTGCTCTTCAGCTTCATCCAATGGCCACCAGGGTACAACTCCGCTCAAAGTGGCTCTTAATTCTGAATTCAGTAAGCGCAGCTGAAGATGCCAATAACAGATCGGCAAAAGCATGTTCCTGAATAAAAAGAAGGTTAGTGGAGCAAAAATGAGTGTTGAACTGTCTCCACTCCATTTGAAATTGATAGTGGATCTTAGTTTATGCCTCCAGGCTTTATGGCTTACATTCATAATTTTAAGATGACAGCAGCTCCAAATTTGCAATTGTGAGATTGGTTCTGAGGTCTGTCAACACACACTCACAGTTCACATTAGATACAGGAACCCTTAATGTACCATTAACAAAAAGTTGATGATCCTCATGTATTGCCTAAAGAGCATCTTCTACTTATCTCAACATTGCTCTTCAGAGTAACCTGAAGATCCCCACATGCATGCACTCCATCAATGGGAATACCCCTTCATTGATGGTATTTTACTAAAAAGGGCTTTCAGTTTGTCTCCTGTGGCAGACTGTGACAACACATTCTGCCTGTAGAAGAGTGCAGCCACAGCCTCCAGAAATGTATGAGCAGCATCCCCCGACATAAGGCTGTCTAGCTTAGTGTGCATTTGGTCTGCTGTAATTTTTGTTTCCTCCACTGAACTTCCTCTAAGATTGCCTTTCAAGCATCCAGCTGTTCCTGAATCATGTTACTGAGAGTTCCCCCCCGAAACCACTTGCAAACGTTTTATCAAATTCTGCTGTTTCATATATACTTCTGCAGCCACAGGTTTTGAATTTGTTTCCAGCCTCAATAATAATGGCTTCATCACTGAAGCTACAGACTTAACAAACAGAGCTTGCACATAAAGCATCTGTAGCTCAGTGTCTACTATATTTTGAAGGTGGGAGGATGCAGCAGTAAATGATTCTTTGCCATTAGGGGAGCGAAAAAATTAAAAAAAGAATGGCCCAGTTATCTGTCAGCTCTCAACTGCTTCTACCCAGAAATTCCATCTTGTAGCCACATGAATTAGAAACATCCCTGCAGGAATTGCCGAATGGCATCTTGCTTCTTTCTGGCATGCAAAAAAGTCTGCTTAACTGACACCACTAATTTATATCTTTGTGATCGAAACGCTGCAGTTTTAGGTTTCTTTTGAAATGCAAATGCCTTTTTTTATTTCCTTATTTTTTATTTGTATAGCTCCTTTAACGTCTATGGTCATATTGGGGGCTTTTACCTTGTGAAAATACTCGTTGACTGTAGGTTATAAACATCAGGTTAATCATTTCTATTTTTATACACATGCACACGCACACTTCCACACTGCAGAATACAAAACCATACTGGTTAAAGAAAAATTCAACTTCCCAGTCATAAATCCAACCTTAGGGCGAGTGTTTTGCCGTTTTGATTATTCATTTCTTTATTATTAAAAGCAATGAGTGTCACCATATGAACAGCAGCTCTTTCGTGCTGCACTAGGTGTCCCAGGTTCGATTCCCGGCTAGGGGTAGGGAATTTTTCTCCAGCCCAGATTATTTCATATCTTTCCCAGAGTCTGGAGGTATGAATGCGAGTGCCAGTATATATGAGATCTAATGAAAAAAATTAAAAGTAAATAGAAACTAACCACAACAAAGAGTACACAAGTTAAAATCACTGTCAAGGCAATATGTTCCACAGGGAGATGGCGCCAATAAGATCATGCAGTTAAAGGTGGAGGTATAAATGGAAAGAAGAGAAAAAAAAAATCAAATGCATCCTACAGGTGTATTATTTATATGCAATGGTAGCTCTATCTATGCTTCGTATTTGAGAGTGTGCTCACAAGCATGATCTGTATAGCCCACTAAAATTCTGACAGGTTTGAAATGTTATGCACTGTAGCTCCCGAAATATAAATCACCACCAAACTAAACCAGTAATACTGTGTTACGCACCCGGTGTCCAATACTGCGTTATAAACCACAATAAATCTGAAATATGACTATGTTATAAATGAACAAAAGGAGTAGGTTTACACGAATAAGAGAAAAAGAGTGCAACAAAACATAAGATATTGCACTATACACCCGATATTGCAAATTATGTTTTGATAGCAGAAAATGTGTCCTTTAAGAAGGAAGTAAACTGACATTTATATTATATAGGTACAATATCCCTTTACCTCTTTATACCCATGTTTCAAACTCGAAGCAACAAAATAAAAGTACCTGTCACAGGAATGAAGTAAATAAATGCAGAAAAACTGGAAATTATGTATCCGTTCCTCCTTTTGAACATTCAGCTGTCTTGAACATTGATCTGTGTCGCTTATGCACTTTTGCTGCATCCACGTGTTTCTGGTTAGCAATGTATTTTTTTTTTTTTTTTTTGTGTACGCTATCAGAAGCTTCCCATGGAATTCTTTTACTGCAAAAATTACAAAGTATTATTTCTCCTGACCTCTTAATTCCATCCTGCTTTATTCGCTCATTTAAGTTCACTTTTGGTGGCGTGCTGACAAACTTATGTGCATATGTTTCTGCTATTTAAAAGGAACTGAACCCGTGGTCAACAGGAAGGCATACAAGAATGTAAAAGTAAAAGAATGCGCACGAGTGTATAGCACATACTGGATGTGAGCTCCCCGATCTTGCTGGTTCACCGGCTTTACTGGTCTGCCAGTAATGCAGTTTGCAGCTGTTATCGACTGAGCATGGACAACATTGGTAACTCATGTGCAAGCAGACTAGTACACATGTATTAAAGCTGGGAATCAAAAATGATAACCAAAATTGGATAATAGCTTGAATGCATGATATTTTCACGATATGCGATCAATTTTGTGAGTAAACCTAAAAATTTGTATATAGAGCAGGAATTTCAAAATTTCGTGAGTAGATGGTGTCCCAAAACACATTTAAATTAATCACATTTGTCTTTGTATATATTTCTTCTGTCATTTTAAGGATTTTTAAATTTTCACAAGTTTTGGCAGTTGCAAAATTTGTATGTCCCTAGCAATGATTAACAAGCTTTAACTTAGCTATTTCCACAAAAGTGGTTTTACTATGTAATTTTGCACAGAGTACAATTTCATAGGCATTTCCTACTAGTATAAGCTGTTTTCACTCCTGAGTTGTCTCATATGGCCTATAGCTGTCTTTGTAAACATATTTTTTAATTTCAAAATGTTAAATACTTTTATTGCCATCTACCTAATCTACCTATGGTAGGTAAGAGGATTTTTTTTTTTTTTTTACTTTATTGATCGCACAGCACATGTATGCGCTCTACAAACTATTAATATGTGTAAATAGCATTCAAATAACATTGGTTCCTCATTGCTGGAGGAAAAAAAAAGTTCAACTTTTAAAAGGTCTTGTTTTAAGAACTGGTTTAGTGGTAGGTGACTCCTGATGTGAGTTGGATTAGCTGGCCGGATTTTTTGCCAAGAGAGAAATAAACAGCTCCAGGGACGTTCATTGGGCAGCAATATAATTGTTCTGCTTGTGAAGAACTTGACTATTGGATGGTATTGATTCCAGTTTCTCTGTATAGTTGACTATTTCTGACAACACAGAGCAGGGGCTCACATAACTGAGCAAATATTGATTTCCACTATAAAGCAAGGACTATATGCCTGACTAATTGTGGCTTATGGGGTTACTTTCCATGACTGTTTATCATAGACTATTACTGCTCTTTACCACTGTTCACATGCACTTATCAGCTTGGATCAAGGAAACTATGATTTGCCATATATATTTGCTAAAGCATTTCTGAGTCAGTTTTGTTGTTACCATTTGTGATGGTTTCTATCAGTGATCAGTTTAAAAACTAAAACATGTCTAATAAACCATCTTGTGCAGAATTTAGAAGATGAGACAAAGATCAAGAGGTAGAAGCTCATCCGTCTTCATGCTTTTCATCATCTTGGCTTAATATCAAGGATAAGAAAGAAGGTAAATTATTATTTAATTTGAGTAACTTTACAAGATATAATGAATGCTAATTTATATTTTGTTTATTATTAAGTACTACACTATAAAAAAAAGTGACATTTTGGCAGCAGCTGGTACGCACAGCCTACACAAAACTGTTAATGAGAAAACTATACCTTTAACAACAGAAGCCTGCAACTTAAAATTTGGCTATAAGTAATTTAACACTTATAAAACAAAACCAACAATTACTTTTGTATGTAATTTATATGATAATGGATATTCAGGTCAGCCTCTGTTAGCAATGTGGTTTGTGCACATGCAGGCACCCTTACCATGCAAGAGGTCCCAAGTTCAAATTTTAGTAAGGTGAGGGGTCAAGTTGTCTATATAGGCCTTTTCTGGAGATGTCAAGTTAATTTTATAATTGATCCTTGTGATAACAGTTAGAATGGTTCAGTTTATGTTAGTTTAGTTTTGTGATGAAGTACTGAGTAGATAACCGAGTACTTGATCAGATGGCAGTCTGTAAAGCTTGTTAAATTGAGACTGTGTTTTGCATATTAATTTAAATCAATCACCAATAACTTAATCACAGGAGTAAACAACTATTAAATCATACCAACACCAGCCGCACCATGACCGAGTGGTTAGACCACTCGCCTCTCACCTAGACGGCTGGGGTTTGATCCCAAGCGACCGCATGTGAGATTTGGGCTGGACAAAGCGGCGCTAGGGCAGGTTTTCTCCGGGTACTTTGGTTTCCCCCACCAGTGCTCCATTATCATTCATGTATCACCAGTGTTACCACCTGTGGTGCCATAAATAGTTAAAGTGGACTTTAAACACTACAAAAAAAAAAATTACCAACACTAATATCAGTAGAATCATCGTTGGATAAAGTAGAGTGGACCACAAATAAGTCATTTACAAAAAGGATTACAAATTTATAATATACATTTAAAAGGGAAGGACTACTGTCAGTTTTACGTAGAAACAAGTATTGGTGAGGTAGGATGCACAGGAAAGAGTTATACTAGATGCTTTGACTTAGTTTAATCTCTGAAACTGAAATTTATGTAGGCAAGATGTTAATCTCGTGCATTCCTGAGCAGCAGCAAATATGTTTTTGATGACAGTTGGGAGAACACAGTCTTGTTTACACTCAGCAAATTTAATTTTACTGGCTGAACCTTTTAAAATGAGTAAAACCTTCTATGATTTAAAAATAAAAACAAGAAATTTCTGCGATATCAAATTATTTACAAATCTTCTATACATAAATGAATTTGCCTTAAATAATACATTATAGAGAGAGAGGGGAGGGATGAGTGGAGGGGAGAGGGAGGGAGAGGGCGGGAGGGAGGGGTGAGGAGAGGGCGGGAGGGAGGGGTGAGGAGAGGGAGGGAGGGGTGAGGAGAGGGAGGGGTGAGGGAGGGGAGAGGGGAGGGAGAGAGCATGCAGGGGGAGGTTTATGTTATAGCAGCAGGTTTTAAAAGTCTACCTTACCTGGGAGGGAGGGAGGGGTAGGAGGGAGAGGGCGGGAGGGGTGAGGAGAGGGAGGGAGAGGTGAGGAGAGGGAGGGAGAGGGCGGGAGGGGTGAGGAGAGGGAGGGAGAGGTAGGGAGGGGGGAGGGGAGAGGGGAGGGAGAGAGAGCATGCAGGTGGAGGTTTATGTTATAGCAGCAGGTTTTAAAAGTCTACCTTACCTGGTGTATGAATCTTATCCTCATTAACAGTTTTATCAATTGCGTTCTGGATGATATCTGCATGGTAATGATGCCCCAGATGTTCTAACATATCCACTGATGCATTCAGCATTGCTATAGGGTTGGCTATATTTTTCCCTGCAATAGCTGTGCCTGTGTTACGGGTACCAGGTTCAAATACTGCATACTGAAAGGGAGGAAAAGAAAGTATAACCAAACATATTTTCTTCCATAAATTAAAGGGATATTGTAAATAAAAAGGGCATTGGAAAATGAAAAACTGGAACAAAATAATACAGGGAAAGTAAAAAGTTCAAAGACAAATACAAACTTGACAAACAAAGAGCAGGAAGAAGATGATATATGGGTGAGCACAGGAGTAAGGAGGCTAAAATGTATAAGGATAGATATTCCACAAAACCAATGTCCTAATGTGGTGGTAATGAAGATATGCAAAGAAACTGAAATCTGGAGAAAAGAATACATCATTAAGAAATGGTTTGGGTTAGAGAAAAATATGGCTATAACTGAAATCTTTCATAAAAATGTAAGAAAGTAGAACATTTTTTTCAAAGTGGAAAAAAAATTGCTTTGTACAGTAAACAGAGTTACAGAACAAATTGCAAATGAGACAACAAACTGGAATAAGGCATTATCGTAAAGGATTATTATAAAACATGAGTATGACTGGTAAAGAGCCAAGGCTGCACATCAATCATATTCACTTGTATGTAGCTTAGCAGAAATAAATAAAAGATTAATTACAATATGACTTAGTAAAATGGTGGAGACAATAGTTAGAATGAAAACTAGGCTAATATAATAGGTTTGGAAGCAATTACAATTTTGCAGATATCTAGTTAGATATAAATAAAATGGAATTTTTAGGTAGAGAAATAGATACAAGGATAAAGATTTTAGAAGGCAAGTGAGCATGTATACTTGTGATAATGGAGGTCTACTTCAGTGGTCTCACTCCATATAGAAACTTGAGTTTAAAGTATGGGATAACCTGTGATTCAGCTACTTTTGAAGTGCAATGCTTATACATTTTACATATTGTACACCTGTGGACATAAAAATGAGTCATGTCTGGAACACCAAATTCATCTTGAGTCCTACACGGCAAAGTGCCTTGTGTACACCATCCGCGGGTGTACACAACAAGTAGTGGCAACAAGTTGTCACAAGCTCCAAATCTTAATATTATTAACCCGTATGATTAATAATCATAATCAAATACATAACTTGAGGTTCTTCAACAGCAAATTATCAATAGTAATTGAAAATATTAATTACACAAAAGGTGGTACAGTGTGAATTGTATGGCATTACTAAACATGCTACCTTTCACCTTTCATCTGTGTTCACTGTGGTGCTGTGGTAAAACGTAAGTCACGTCCATGGTGAGGGTCGTAGGTTTGCTACTTGCATGTAGCAAGCATTTTTTTTCCTTGACTCAACATATAGCAGCTATTTATTTTAGACATGCTTATTTCATACACAACATCCATACAATTAATAACATGACAGTTATTATTCTACCGAACAGCAACATGCTGCACACAAAAGAATGTGATGAGCAGAATGGTGCGCAAACCCATCAGGTGTGAACAGTTTTCTTTCAATGAAACAAAAAAACAAAATCAAAAAAATGAAATGTGTATAGTATGAAAAATACTAAAAGTATTGTTAAGAAAACAATGATTTGAAACATTTTTAGCAATTCAATTTTGATCAAATTTAATTTTTTTGGGAGGTAGAAACTTTATTTTTTTGCTTTTTTTTTACTCAACACACTCTTCACAAACTGATTCAACCGGAAAATGCCAACAGCAACTGGAATAATATGATATTCTCAGATGAGGTGACATTTTCTTCCACACTTAAGGTAAAGGTGATTGTCTATCATCCAAAGGGGTCCCGATAGATACAATGCAAAATAAGTAGCTTCAGAATTCCATCATGGTGGCATATCTGTATTGTGTTGGAACTGGATACCAAGGGGCAGTCTAGGTGTGCTATAGCAGCTTGATGATATGCTGAACGGTATGCAGTACATGGTAATACTCAATAATATTTTGATCCCCTCCTGATGGAATTGTTGAATTTGTACAGGATAATCAACCTGTCCACACGTCTCGAAAGGTTCCAAATTGGTATTCAGAGAGGCAGGATATCAGAGATTGCCCTCCCTGTTCACCAGATTTGAATCCTATTGAGAATGTGTGGGCTAAGGTAAAAGGGAGCTTCTGGGCACTTATTCAAGAAGCCTGGGATCTTGTAGCTTCATATCCAGATTACTGCAGGCATTTAATTTAGCCTATGCCCCAAAGATTAAGAGCAGTTATATGGGCTGAAGGTTAATACACCCAATATTAATTATGTTTATTTTTTGTGTTTTAGTTTTAGAAGATAAATAGTTTGTTTACACATATGTTTAGTTATTTAACACGAGTGTTAGTATTATGTTTTTGTATGCATAAATAGGCCCATGACTTCAAAGGCCAAAGTTATATTAATGCAGCATTATGCTCTTGTCTAGTCATAAAATTCACATAGAAAATGACAAGCAGTGCGAGATTTGAACCCAGGAACTTATTAGTTAAAGCAATGCCTTCATAACCACCTTAACATTATTCTGCAGTTTTCAGTATCCTAAGTTAACTATTGCCTGTCAGCCACAGACCAACTTCCACAAATCAGATTTGTTTAAAAAAAAAAAAAAAAAAAAAAAATTGTTTAAACAAAAAGCATTTTATCATGTACAAAAACACTTAGAATACAATATTCAAGCTAGTAAATTTATGTAAATTTCATTTAAAATTTATAAGTAACTAATTAGATTATTATTATGGTAGTTAGTTGTTTTAAGTGCTAAAAGCGTTAAAAACAAAAGAGTTATTATTATTAGATTAATTGTTGTTATTAATTATTATTATTATTATTATTATTATTAAAGTATACTGTACCCTACATAGGTCTTAGACCATAAATAAGCAAATATAGTAAGCATTACTTCAAACCTGATTAGAAAATAATTTATAAATAATTGTTAATCTACTATGATAACATACTAATGTTAAATGTGTGTAAAAATTAACTGATTCAGCTTCTTATATTATTTTTTGTGCATAAATTTGCAAGCATTCTGCACCTATAAATACTTGTTTAAAACTGACTGATGAAACCTATTGCTTATTGTAAGCTTAATGGTGAATAAAGATTATGATTATGACCATTGTACAGTTTTTTCATGCACATTGTGAACACAGCTTTTACGAAGATACACAAAGCTCTTCAATCAACACATAGAATCTGGAGATGACTAATTTTTTGTGTCCGCAGCAGTCTGTACATATGCTAAAGTTACAATTTAGGTTCACTATCTTATTGACATTACACTCTGCAGTACATATATGTAAAAATAAAGGTAAATACCATTTAAAATGAAGTTTTAGTGGCTCTTTTTTCTTATAACTGCAGTTGGAGTTATATGTTTAGGGAAGATGTAAGCACTAAAACACTTTAATAACATACTTCACAAATCATAGCTGATGTTTTAACTTAAGGGTGATAAGTGTAACTAAATATAATTAAGCAGCCAAAGAAATTCTACTAATACTATATACACTGGGCGTTTATTTTTATTCATGATTTTCCATGTAATGATTAAGTATGAATGACATTATAGTTGATTTGTAAACCTACATCACAGCCACAGTGTTCTGTATAGGAACAGCAGTGATTATTCATGGAAGTGACCTCTACCTATAAAGAGTGGTTATGGGTTGTGAAAGAGAAAGTAGTCACAGTGACCTCTATGTAGAAAGAACAGTTATGGTTTGCAGTAGAGAAAGCAAACTAGTGCTCCAGATGTGGTTGCATTGCTAAGTTATACCATAAGCTTTTCCATGCCCCCTTTCATCACCATAGTGAATAACTTTCAAAGCTTGATCCATTCTTTGTTGGTAAGCGTAGTATGAACATATCACACCTTGTGACAGTGGTTGTATTATTAGAGTTCATATAAATATGATTTATATTGCTGTGTATATACTCTAAACCATCAAATATAAACACCTGCCACTAGAAGGCAGTATTCAAGTTGCCTATAAGATTGCTAGTTGGCACAGAATTAATGCTTCTGTAATGAAGCACTAACAATGCTGCCATCTAATGACTGGTTGCCCAACAGGATGGAATCACATAATTGGGATCTCCTGCCACTAGAAAGACAGTATCTAACTAACATCATCCTTGATCTTCAAGGTATCACAATAGGTATTGTCTTCTGTCACTAGAGGGACAGTACATGAACTCATTTCATCAGCAATGGCATCAATGATGACATTTCCTGTTCAGAAAGTCACGACTAAAAATGATCACCCAGTATATGATACGTACATGATCTCCGTAATTCTTTCCTGACAGAAGACCTGCACCTCCAACAAGTCCACATACTACATTAGACACTATGGTTCCATAGAGATTTGTCATGATCATTACATCAAACTGATGAGGATTTGAGACTAGCTGCATGCAGCAATTATCAATGATCATATCATTATGTTCTATTTCTGGGTAATCCTTGGCAATTTTGCGAGATGTCTCAAGAAACAGCCCATCAGATAGTTTCCTAAAATTATAAAAATTGAATATTAGATGATCAACAGAAATTATTATTTAAGAACAATATAAATCAATTGCACAAATAAAAATCACAGGGGTACATGGTTCTTGTAAACAGAGTTCAGTACAGATCTGCAAAAAAAGGAGAGAAAATGAGAATACAAAGCAGATAAGGGTAACTTGCATGCCTGTTAATAATATTCAGTAATGATAATTATTTTCATATGACTTGTTACTATAGTTGAACCTGTTTTATATGTAACCCAGTTGTAAGTAATTTACATTTATATGTAAATTTTTGTAGGTTCTGGCAAAATGTAATTTAGAAACCTGTTAACAGAGCCTTATTTATATGTAATGCATTTATATGTAATTCGTTGTTATACATATTAAATTTCTGTGAAATACAACTGAGTTTTATGTAATTATAATAAGCATACAGCATACACTATCTTAAAAGAAACTCGAGGGTATTTTCCTTATCTCTGTTGACAAAGATGCAAGCTGAGTGGGCAGCTTTCGGCCTCGGATACAAAAGACAATAATACATTTGCTGGTAGAGCGCAACAATGCAGCAACAAACGAGAAGTAAAGATAAAAATGTATCTGGTGTTTATTGTTAAACAGGGGTTTGTCTTTCAGTTCTCAGTTGATTTTAATCAGCCATAGAGAACAGAAAAAGGAAATGTTATACGCTAGATAATGCAGCAACAAACGAGAAGTAAAGATAAAAATGTTCGGTATCTGGTGTTTATTGTTAAACAGCGGTTTGTCTTTCAGTTCTTAGTTGATTTTAATCAGCCATGGAGAACAGAAAAAGGAAATATTATACACTAGATCAGAAAGTGAAATTCATACGAGAGGTGGAGCTTAATCCACACAAAACCAAAACCAAAATTGCTTCAGACTTAGGAATTGCTTACTCCATACTATGTAGAGTCATCAGTAACAAAAATGTTATTTTGGATGAGTTTTTAAAATTGGGTGCCCAATCAACAAAATGCAGCAGTCATGATATGCTGATTTGGAAATGGCACTTTTCACATGGTTCTAGCAGAAACAGACTGCAGCTTTACCAATCAGTGGCAACATGCTGAAAGCAAAAGCGATAGATTTAGCTAAAATAATGAACATCACAGCTGTTTTCAAGGCTTCATCAGGATGGTTGCAAGGATTTAAAGATTGTCATGGAATCATAGAGAAAACAATTTGCGGCAAGTCGAATGCTGTGGATGACATCCCGGTTCAACACTGGAAGAAAGAGATTCTACCAGGAATCATAAGGGATTATCACCCTCAAACTGTGATGAGACTGGCTTATTCTACAATTTCCTTCCCAGCAAGACATTAGCTGAAAAGGGTACTTATGCCATGGAGAGAAGAAAAGTAAAATTCGCATAACAGTTCTTCTTGCCACCAATGCAGATGGGATCAGACAAACTTCCCCCACTTGTGATAGGAAAATCCAAGAATCTTAGTTGTTTTAAGGGTGTGAAAACAAAACCTACGGAATATGAATCCAATAGGAAGTCTTGGATGACTGTGATTTTAATGGGACAGTGGTTAAAGAAACTCGACATTAAAATGAAAAAGAAGCAGAAGAAGATCCTTCTTTTTATGGATCGATGTACAGCACATCCACCTCAAATAATTCTGGTAAATGTTTGAGTGGAATTTTTCCCTCCTAACTGTACCAGTCGTCTACAGCCATCATCATTTGGGCATCATTGCAAATTTCAAAGTTCATTATAAATGCTGGTTCAACATTTAATAACACTGACTGATGCAGGAAATGAAAATCTCGCCATTAACTTACTACAAGCCATGTAGTTGAAGCTGAAGTATAGTGACCACCATGACTCTCTGGTAAATGGCAGACAGATTAGGTCATTGCTAGAGACAGGATAATTATTAATTGGCATTTGTAATTAGTTCATTGTGCTACTTTTTAGTATAGCAAGTCTGTTTAATTTCACAACGAATACATTGCTTCATTCATGCAAGATCTAGACTTGTGAACGGATGAGGTGATGATAACGTTCTGCAGAAGCTCGTGCAAGAGTTGCACGGATATGCATCATGCAGACTTTGCAAGCTTTTTATTGCACCATATTTTGTAACAAAGACATGATTATTCATGCTTATATATTAAGGTCTTTTAGCCAGGAGCAGGCAGAAGACTTTTGGTAGCGCTGTTGAAAGGAGCCTGTGCTGTAAGCAATCATGCTGGGTGTGGTCTTGGTGGCAACAACTATGTGTGAGTAAAAGCAATTAGCCTAAGATACTGCCAGAGACTGGGGAAAAAAAATCTGTCTATAATAATATTGTATTTTTCAGAGATTTAATTGAAAACGTACCTAGTAGAAATACTCAGTAATATTGATATATTTGTATGATTAATTATTGCAACTTTCAATGCAAGTACTTTCTCTAAACAGGAGAGGGGGACAGCCAGATTTGTATTAAATATATTAATCCAAGTTATACGAGAATATATGTTCATTATAGTTAACCTGTAGAAAGAGGTTTACGCAAACGCTATAAAGGGGAGAGCTAAGACTCAACTCAGTTATTAAATATATTTGCTTTAGCTTCATTCAACCTCTGGTAAGAGATATTTCAATTAAGGATGGATTTAATGAGGACAGGCAATGTTCAAGAACACAATTCATATTAACTTCTTATTTTGTTAAATATCTATAATATTTTAAAGTTACTCTTTTGTGTTATTTCATGTTAAACCTTTTCACATCCTGAATAAGAAAACTAACACATTTCCTCTGGAACGAGGAGCACGTTATCACCCTGAAAGCATTATACAAGTGTCATCCTCCACAATCAAACACTGCTTCATTAAATCTGGTGTCTTACAGGAAGAGGCTGTCTCTGATGATATTGGTAGTGATGAGCCAACAAATGAGCTAGCTCTACCAGAGGGTGCAAATTTTGATACCTTTGTGCATTTTGATGACAATCTAGCTGTGTGTGGGGAACTACAGGATGAGTAGATTATTGCTGATATGTGCTAAAAACATAGTGGTGATCAAGAAAGTGGACCAGCTTCAAGCGACACTGACAATAATGTGGATGATGACTCAAATCTTGAAAAACCTAAGGTGAGTGAAGTGTTAAGTGCAATAAATGTGTGTAGACGTTACATCAATGCTAAAAGTGGTAATGAAAAAGCTCCAAATTCATTAATAAGTTTGCAAAATGAGGTTTATGCACTTAGTGCAAGAAAAGTGAAACAAGCTAAATTAACTGATTTCTTTAAAGCAGGACCAAGTTCAAATTAATGTTTTCTTGATACGTATCTTTGTTGTTTGTAAAATTTTGCACATGTAGGCTCACTGTATTTTGCCCCCCCCTTTTTTTTTTAATATGTATGATGCATTATCAAAATCTCAGTTGTAAGTAATTCTGAGTTACAAGTAACCTTCCCTCATTCCCTTGATGTACACATAAATCAGGTTCAACTGTATTTGCATAATGACAGTAACTCTTGAAATTAATGGGAGTTGCGACTTGATGCTGAAGATAACAGGAGATGATTGCATAGCAAGTAAATTTCTTAAATTAATGTAGTAATGTTTTTGAGAATTTTAATGAACAAATTATTTTTTCCACAATCATTTTAGCTGCATTTAATTAATACATAAAGTATAGATATTACTGGCATATTACTTATTTGAAATGTGAGATAGAAGAAAAATGGATGTTATATAATGTTGTTGTACCCTTATGAACAAGGTAATGAGGTTACTAATTTATGCTATATTCATACAAACAGCCCAAGATAGAAATATACTTCCAAAGTGCCAGTTCTAGCAAGAGAAATCATAGATAAAGCATACATGCAAAGAAGTGGTTTCTTAAAAGCAGACCTTTAAATATGCTGCAATTCATGTTGAGAGTTATTCAAAGAAGCTAATTCTCAAAATTTGACCTCTGTAGCCAGTATTACACATGACAAAAGCAAAACAGCTTATTGTGCTGCAACACTGGGACAACTCTCTCTACCAATTGCCCATCAGGAATGCAAGACAGATAGAAAATAGATGTTATGGGCCATTCTCCCCAAGTGGTATAATTTCAGAATACCTACTTCTCAAAATTAAACTCTGATAAATTATTTTTATTTTCACTTCAGAAGTATGCTGTTAGTGTTTTGTACACCTGATCTTAGTGGCTGAGCTGGAATTTAATTTTTTTTAGAATTATGTTATCTTTAATTGAAACAGGGTAGAGGTTTACATCATTTCTGTCACGTTTTTTCTAAACACAAGAAAAATATAGCAATCAACACAAACATCCAAATAGTATGAGATTCTGATAATAATGTGTTTAAACTGAGGAATAAAAACACTGATTATAAAATCAGTTATGCTTTTTAATGTAAAACTGAACTGTTTTAAGAATAAATTTATTTTAATTGCAATTCAGTTCCCTAAAATGTTTGTTATACTTGAAAGACCAGGCTTATCGGACATAAATTTAGGTTTATTAGAAAATATACCACTTAAAGAGATTTCTTAACCAATTTGTTAAATAATTTTTAAATGATCCCTGGGTTTTGTTAAATATTTCAACCATGACCGAAATGACGCCAGTGTGTAGTATCAAAACAGTAATAATGTACTTCTTTATAAATGTTTTAAATTGATTCTAGTTCCAATAAAAGTTACATCTTCATTGAAGTAATGAAGTTCAGCAAAATCAATTATTTAAAATTAAAAACATATTATAATCATTTTTACTGAAAATACAATGATAATAAACAAACTGAAACATTACAGGCATTTTTAAGCTAATATTACAAGAGCTTGGTCGTCTCCTTAGCGCGGTGGTAGCGTTGCTGCTTACCAAGTGGGAGACCTGGGTTCGATCCCCAGTACCGGCATGGGGATTTTTCCCCCGCTGGGAGACCTGGCACGGGGTGCACTCAGCCTCGTAAGTTCCCTGGGGGGACCAATTGAGGAACTACTTGATGGAGAAGTAGCGGCTCCAGGTCAAGAGGACCGCATTAACCGGCCGGGGGGACTCGAGGCGCTGACCACGTCTCACCCTCCAATACTGCACCCCATCCATGACGTCTGTAGTGGACCGAGATGGCCGGGCGGTAGGCCAAGGTTCCCCATGAGCTGTCGTGCCATGGAGTTATTACAAGAGCTTCAAAGCAAAACTAATTATAGAGCCAAGAACATTATTTATCTGAAAGTTAATTTAAAAGAGCTTCAATGTTGCTGGTTACTTTGAAATATTTTCTTCTGCCCTTATTTTCCATTTTTAAATCCTGAATTACACTTACAATTTTGCTGGTTTTTACAAAGAAAGAAACATCTCTTTCATTGACAACATATAATGACTTTTCTTTATTACCCTGCTTCAAGAAAACAATTTCAACTTCTTCATCTTTGGGATCTTTTATGCATTGGCCAAGACATTTCTGATCAAATCTTTTAGTTTCAAAACTTACGACAAAAGTTCCCATCTTTATTTCTGGCAAACTTTTCATTTCAATTACACCAGTTGAAGCTGCTACTGCTTCTTCATCTTCAGAGCTGTGAAGTCGTTTTGATGTGCTTGGACATTGGGTGGAGTCAAAATCATACGACTGTTCTGTTTGGCCTGGTCCAACAAGAGGAATTGCAGAGAAATGGAAATGATCACAAACTTCATTAGGAGTGCATGTGAAGCAAGAAAGTCTTCTCATATTCAATATGGCTCCATCCCATGTTATCTGGTGAATCTTTAGAATGCCGGGAATAGAAGGTATGTTATAATTCAATAAAGTGTTCATTTTCTCAAAATTAGCATCTACTGAACTTGATTCCTTCGAAATGTTAACAAAATCAGATGCATTACAGACATCCCTGCCGTGAGATACAAAAACATTGGCACTGCGTTTCAGCGTACCTCCAACACCATCTACTGCTCCCTTGCTGTGACCAGCTTCTGAATAGTTCTATGTAATTTCATTAGCATAGATAAATATATCAGGTATGATTGCGATCATCATAGCTATGTTATTTTTGTTTCTGTATTGTGAACATGGACTATCTGAAAAGAAGTCAATTCTGCTTGTGGCAGGAAAGTTCTTTGCTTGGTGATCTAAAACATCAGAAACTGTATAGAAAGAAGTTGAATGGACAATTTTTTCTTCGCTTGGTAGTACAGTAAGCCAGTGTGTAGCAATATTTGCCGTTTGGAAGCCCCAAAATGTACTGACTGTATTTCCTCAGAATATTTCGCTACAAGTTTTCTGAGAAGTCAAGGTGGAAAATAAGTTCATTTTTATTCAAGTTATTTTTCCTTTGTTTAAATGTCTGAGCTTGATGAACCACATAAAACGTATGCTTTTTCATGTCAGTAAGTGCTTCTTCAAATAATTTTATCAATTCACTTACTTGGCAAGATTTACTTTGTTTCACCATTTTTTTTTATTTTCCTTGGTTGTCCTTTAACATTCCTATCTTCGAAAACATATTCCCATTTTGTATACATTATTTTACTATCTTCATCACATTGATAGTCAATTTTATTATTAATACATGCATCAAATCTGCTCATCATACAGTTTTCACTTTCATTCGAACACACTGTTTCATTTATTATATCATCAGTTGAACTTGATTTAATGACATTCTTAGCTTTCAGAGCATGAATTAAAAATTCAAAGTTACTATGCTTCATACATAAGCATGTTTCTCTATCTTTAGGTTTAGAGGGTGTAACCCAAAATGGTCTTAGTCGGCAAAAAGTTGCATATGACACATGCATAGACTGATTTTCTGTCAGAAATTTGGTAAAACAATTTTTATAGTGTCCTGTAAAATTCTTCTTTGTTTTATTACTCCATTCTGCTTAACATAGTCCTTCTTCCCTGGAGTCATGCGGCTGATATTATCATCTTCGAAGAATTTAACAATGAGATATTTCTTTTTCCTTGTATAACTGACAACAATATTGCCCTTTCTGTCTTTAAGTAATGAATTAATTCTGTAAGAAAAAATGTGTTTCAGTTGTCTTTGTACTCTGCACTTCCTTGTTACTTAATTTCCTATAGCCTTGTTAATTAACTGTCTCCCTTTAGTTCGTGGTTTTGTGGAACCAGTTTGGTGTTTCAACTGTTTTTCCAAGGCATAGTGAATAAACAATTGCTTTTTTATTCTTTCTCCAACCTTTTGTTTTCCAATCAGCTGCTGAACTTTGTCATTACGCAAAGGTGATATTGGCATATCTTTTTTCTTCTCTCTGTAACCTCTTCTTATATTTTTCTAGTTTTCATTTCAATTTATTTATTTCTTTTTCCTGCTTCTTTATTACTCGATATGCTTTGGACCATCTACAATTGACTTGCCGTCTTCCACATTCTTTTTGAAGAGATTCTTGTGAAGGAGACGTTGCATCCTCATCTGAAGTTGGGGAGTCTGCACAATATTCTTCTTTAGCCTGTATTTCTTGCTCACTGTTTTCCATGCTTTTCTCTTGCTCCTCTGTTCTCTGGGAGATAATTTTTTATTACATTTCAATGTCCCTTCTTCTTTCTTTTATACAGCTCTCTGTCTTTCTGCCTCCTCTTCTCCCAGTCTTCTTCACCCATTTTTGCCCTTCTTCTTCTCTGTATCTCAGCAGCCAACTCTTTCTGGTGTCAGTACTTTGCTGATTCTTTCACTTTCTCTCTACTTTTTGCAATCATGATCTTCACCATTTTTCTTGATTCCAAAATTTTGCAACTCTAAAAGAAAGAAAAACGGAAATCTTGGATCTCTGCTATTAAGCATCATTGTCTTGAATCTCTGATCCCGGATAGCATTTGATTTTAAGTGGAACATTTATGAATTTGAATTAATTTCATGCATTGTTTAACATAACGATTTGCTTCGTCAATCTGGTCACGTGATTGGAAAATTGATCATTTTGGTCACAGGTTAAAAGCTAGGCCACGTGATCAAATGACAGTGACCAAAATGACGTTTGAGCATGTTGCTAACATTTGTTTGCCACATCATAACAAAGGGCGAGAAACAGAGTGGAGGTTATGTTCCGGTGTATATTTACTAATGTAATAAACCTTGGAAAAATGTTTAATTTGTAAGCAATATTAAGAAAATCGTGTGACCAGAATGATGAACAATTAAAATATGGTACAGGATTTTCACAATATTGTACGAAATATAATGTTATACTCTTACCTTATACAGAAGAACACAACACGTGGAGAAACATCACTACTTATTGCTTCTCACTGGCAAAGCTTACGAAGTTACCAGCACTGATACTAGTCCTTTTGGCGCAAAATGCAATTCACAAGCGCGAGATTTAAAATTTAGAGGACAGTAGTAATTCATAAAACAATCCTACTGAAGAAAAATATTTTGACATTTTACGGTGTTTTGAAGAAATGCCATGGTTGAAATATACAGATACATAATAGTACCGTGAAACATAACAGTTTTTTATTCTGTTCATTTATATGATAACTTATGAAATACTTGATCAAGGACAGTGACCGAAATGATAATTTAATATCATCTTCAAAATACTTCAAAATGTTCAGTTTTTTATTTATTTAAGAGTTGTAATATATGCAACATAAACATTTCTGTAACCGTGACAAAATTCTGAAATTTCTACTGCATATAAATGATATTTATCACCTGGGGAATCAATTTGTACCACTTTGTGAGAACAACCCTTATACATTGATGTCATGACCTTATGGAAATTATAGGAATTAACAGTTTTTCATAGCACCCAATGACATTACTAATGTTCCATGACCTTACTATTTCATGCTATTTTCACACAAATAGTCCAAGACTGAAATATAATTCTAAAATATTAATTCTAGACAAATACAGTAGATGAAGTGCCTGATATGGAGTAGAGTTAACGTAATTAAAACCCCGTAATTATGCTCTTCAAGGGAATGTAGGCTAAATGCATAACTGAGACAATGCTACATACAGGATCTAATTTTTTAGACATAAAAAAGCAATTTTGACACAACTTAATGGGAAATACAGTACAATAAATGTTATTTTTGAAGATTAGGGTGCAATACAGTGCAAAATGAAGAACCAGAGATCATTTATGAAAAAAGTCTGATTGTTGATTGTCATGCAATAGTATATGAATGATTACATTTTCTATTCGCTTCAAGTAACTGACAATGTCACTAGATACACAGTTAAGTATGTATTTATCTCTTTGATCTTGGGAAATGATAACGGGTATGCCAGATACTTATAACCCCCCAAAAATAGATGAAAATATGAATATAAACAACAAATAGAGTAATACTGTTACTACTAATAATAATGATAATAATAACAATAATAATGATAGTAACAATAATAATAATAATAATAATAATAATAATAATAATAATATGCATTACATATAAGTAGTTTGTTTATAACTTACATGTTGAAAAATTTCCTCTACAGTATAAAAACAGTGTTTTATCAAGAACTTTTTCAAGCACATTTAAACTTAGGAAGTGTAAGTATGTTTTTTAAGTGCTCAGATAGGATATTATAAAGGTTAAGTCCAGTATATATGAAATTACTATCAAAAAACTAGTTTTATGAGCCTATTTGCTCCTACCTTCTAGTATCATGGGCACGTGTGCATTTTTTACAGTATATACATAAATGAATATTTGATTTAACCAAGGTAACTAATTCTGGATATAGAAGCAAGACAATGTTCAGAATATCAAAAGAACAATCTTAGGAACCCAGAATGGACAAACAGTCTCCAAAATAACTTGGAGATAAATGGGTTAGGAGACATTTATAGAAGTAAGAAAATGATTATAAAGACCTTTAGAAAAAACAGGGAGAAAAACACGAGATTTGAGAATATAGAAATTAAAAAACATTTTAGCAGAATAACTGAAAAAAAAAAGTTTCTATTATTTTATGTTCCAATGAAGCAAACTTGGAAAGATAAACATATATTGACAAAGCAAATAATGTACAAAGAGAGGAAACTGCATGGTTAAGAACCTGCATGTGGAGATTGAAAGCCTTGATAAAGGGTGTCCCACAGATCAGTGCACCATTTGTGGAGGCAAGGGTGATATGAATAAAGATGAGACGTGTCTTAAAACTTGCAATTTTCAAGACACGTCTCACTTTCATATGAATAAAACTCGATGACTCAAGATGGAGGTGACCTTGATTGCGACCAACGTCTTATGCGCTTACGTAATGAGACACGTCTCAGGTTTTGGAATGAATAAAAAGTAGCCTGTCTCATGATTTTTTAAGTCATCTCAGAAGGTGTCTCTACACTTGAGACGCAGCTTTTTATGACAAATTATGTGCAGATTTGGTACCAGTTTTGGTGTTGTTTGAGCGCAGAAGGAAGCTTTATTAAATCAGGGGGGATTCTGAAGATCTAAATTACAACAAACTTCAAGATTAAAGCAAAATGTGCAGTGGCTTGAACAACTTTTTCTTCCCGAAGCAACAGGAATGAGAGATATAGCTTTATGCAAAGGAGCAAAGATTAGAATATTACTGTCATTATTTTTTTCATTTAAATAACCCCCTTAAACTTCTGTAGTCATATCGAGGGCTTTAGTTTAGATAACAACTGCAGGTGATTTTTCACTGAACTGTAAGGTTCTTAACAGCTTTTTTTTGTTGCGCGCGCACCCACCCACCCCCACCCCCAAACCCACACACACACGTGCATGCATACTTAGAGACTCTGTAGGTATAGAAAATAGTTGTTAAAAAAGAATTCCCTGCCACAGCTGAAAATTGAACCTGGGACCTTTGGGCGAGAAGCTAGAGTGCTGACCATTCGACCGCAGGTAGAGTAAACCCTGTGTTACGGAATGCAAAAACATATTTTGTAGAATATACAAAAGTACTGCTCACGTTCGTCATCATTGTCATCTCTTTCTAGAAGCATTCATCATTGTCATCTTTTTTTAGAAGCATGTCTATTACAAAGTAAACTAAATAAATAATAGACATGTAAAATAATAATCTTTTAATGTTTTATTCTTAGCTTTCACTGTTATCAGAGGAGTTTTTTCTCCTATCAAGTTTAAGGACCTTCTTTTCTATTCTTTTGTGTGTACAGGGTTGTTCTTTGTAAAGTTTTTGCTTTTTACTTTCCCTAGCATGTATGTACATATAAAGTACATAGTAGGCGGAGAAGGTATTATATTCCACCCAAAAATTTGATGTCGAGATTTCACCGTAATGTTTTGAGGTCCCCTGATTAAAAACATTAGAAATAGGTAGGTGTGTGTGGGGGAGGCAGCAGAGCTCAAAGAAAATTTTTATTCATTGGAATGAATTTTTGTTTATAAACTATTAAATTAAATAGATTAAAGTAAAAATTGCAAATACCAAACTTGGTATTTATGTTTTGTACCTTTCAAGGGTGGGAATCAGATTTTTGAAGAAAATCCCTCCACCCCAAACTGCCGTTTACATGGAAAAATATGTGAAAATTTTGCTTTTTCAAAAATTGCTCTAACGATTTTTATTAAAAATACCATATACTAAAGGTATTTGCATCAGAAATAAAATATGTATCTTGTATTTTCTGGGAATAGCCTCCAGAATTATTCTGGATGAATTTTGCATAACTGATAAAGAGATAGACAAAAAAACTTACTACACAAAGAATGTAGATCTCGTTAAAATACATAATTTATGTTGTATACATTTTTTCTTTTAAAGTTGACCATTTTCCAGATATTTGCTGTTATTGGTTTCAATTTTGAAGTAAGTTAACTGTTCTAAAACAGGAAGCTTACTTCGTTTCATCTCTCTGGTTTTGCTGCTTGCCATACAAAGCAAACCGAACTTCTGTTTCACATAACAATCAGTTTTTAAAGATTTTGACTATGGTTTAGCCTAGTATATTACCTAATTTCCCTTCTACTCACACAAAAGTAAATAATAAGACTTCTGCTTATGTTTATATCGATTAGCATAATGTAGATAAAAGAATGGTTGGAGTGTGGAGCAGCTAGAGAGAGTCATGTGAATGGAACATCATATTTTTTGTTTTATTCTGCTTTTCCCATTGTTTATTTTCCTAAATAAACTTCATTATAATCCCTGACGAAAATTTTTTCTAGATCTTGTTTATATCCGATCATTGCAAAGTTCTAGTTTTCTGACAACTACAATTTTATTCTGCGAAACACGATTAAAATATAATGTTTCCTTCTCCATTTTGACAGCATAAATTGTATAAATTGATTCATAAGTGCTGAAATATACCCTTTACATTCATGCCCTGTTTACACACAGATAACAACGGCACGTAAATGAGTCACCGGTAGCGCATCTCACTTCGGGAGGGGGGGGGGAATTTTTATTCATACAAAATCAGCGAGACACGTCTCAAGACTAGCTGCGTCTCACATTTTCTGCTAGCAGTATCTCATAAGATGCGTCTCATTTTTATTCATACCACCCAGTGAAGATATTGAATACATACTATTTGATTGCCAAGGTACTGGTAACCGTTAAATCAGAATGGTTTCAACTAGACAGAAAACATGCTTAATCGAAACTATTAGAAAGGAAGAAAGGATAACAGAAATCTAGACAGTTTTTAAGTTAACATAAAAAAAATCTGATGTGTACCATTCACATGACTTTCTCCATATCCCTGCAACAAATAATTCTTAAAAAGCTTATAATTCTATTTACTTTATGCAAATCAGATAAATAAATTAGCAGAAAAAGTCTTATTTCTCGCATCCTTGTAAGTACGATAGAAGCGAAATAAGGGACAACCATAGGTTAAAGTGATAGTCAAAAGCTGGTTGCTATGTCAATGAAGCTCCTTTGTTTATATGGATAGGAGTTGACAAGTTCCAGTATGAGAAAAATATACGTTTTTCATAGCAGAAACCAAAAATAAGGAATGTCACAAAAACGACGAACTCCATGAAAAAAATGTATATAACATAAACTGTGTGTTTTAATGTGCTCTACATTTTTTGTGCAGTAAGTTTTTGTCCATCTCTTACGGTTTAGCAGTTATTCAAAATTTAGTAAAACTCATCCAGAATAAACTACTCTTCAGAGGCTATTCCCAGAAAATTCAAGATATACATTTCATTTCTCAGGTAAATATGTTTAATATCCGAAATTTTAATCAAAATCGTTAGAGCCATTTTTGAGAAAATCAAAATTTTTGAAAAAAGTTCCATGTAAAGGGTAGTTGGGGGTGGGGGGATTTTTCTCAAAATCTTCGTGTCGCATCCCTGGAAGACACTAAACTTAAATACCAAGTTTGGTATTTTACCGACTTTTCGTTTTTGAGTTATCGTGTTCACACACAGACACACAGACAGACACACAGACACACACACACAGACAGACAGACAGACAGACAGACAGACAGACAGACAGACAGACAGACAGACAGACACACACACAAAAACACACACACACACACACACACATGGACCTTTTTGTGAAAATGCTTTTTTTGGATATTGGGACCCTAAAACATATATTTCCGGTGAAATCTCGGTATCGAATTTTTGGTGGAGTGCAATACTTTCTCTATACACTATGTACATAGTGCGTATGGAGAAAGTAAAAAGAAGATGTAATTGGTTTGTCAAAAGAGAGAAAACAAATTATCCATCAGGTAAAATTAATATGCTATAAATTTTTACAAGTAATTATAAATTTTATAATGAAATACATTTTGATAGTTGGACAGGACTGGCTGAGTGCCTAGTTATATCCATAATTTATAGTAGCTTATCATGTACAAATAAAGTAAATAAATAAGGATATTAACAATCTACTATGCATCCACGTTTTCTTGGGTGTGCTCCCTAGTCTTCATTTGATACATTTTGTGCAAATTCGGAAGCAAGCATCAAATATGTTATTCACCATGATATACACTGGTGTTGGAAACTTAAACACAAGATGGATAAATTAACATAACATATGAAATACTGGTGGAAGTGAATAAAAGTGCAGCAGCATGTTGCCAGAGGTCTCTCATACACATATACAAAAAGCTGGATGTAACATGGTATGAGTGTAGCGAGACTGTAATGCCAAATATGTCTGATCCTGCAAGGCAGGGTAGTTCATGAAACAGGACGACAGTGTGTGGGCAATCAATGAGCTGTTATGGTGCACTGTAGTGGTGGTGTTCTTTACAATATGGCCTGTAAATAACATTTGGAGGACTTCACATGGCGAAAAATTGAGAAACTGAAAGAAGGACGAATGTGGCAAGTGATGCTCAGGGGTTTGGTATTGCTCACAGCATTGTTTCAGTGCATGGTGAGCCTTCCAAACCAGACACACTGCTTTCCAGGAGAGGAGGTGATAGCAGTAGATGACTGCTATAATTGTGCAAGAGGCAAGAATGGATCCATTTGAAACAGCGATTGCAATTGCAACCACATTCAACAGGACTGCTAGGCATGCAATCTCATGCTACGCAGTGGCATGGTGACAGCATAGAGGTGGCCTCTTTGCCCGGTGGCCAGTGTGTTGTGTTCCACTGACACCTGCACATTGGCAGCACCATTAGTGTTAACCCAAGAATATCAGAACTGGATCAATGAGGAATGGGGTTGTGTGTTCTTCTTGGATGAGGGCAGATTCAGTTGGAGTAGAGATTCTTGAGATACCCTCATCTTGGGAGAAGTGAGAACACACAATGCACCCCGGAATATCTTTTAAAATGACAGTTTTGGTGATCCGAGTGTCATGGTGTGGGGAGGCATAATATTGCATGGGCGTATCAACCTTCAAATCATTGAACATGGCATGCTCACTGGTCAACATTATTGCGGTAGCATGCTCCTTCCCCATAGGCATCTTTTCAGGGATGCAGGTGGCTCTGACTTAATTTTTATGGATGACAATGTGCAACCACATCAAACAGCACAGATGTTTGATCTCTTGGAACAAGAGAATATTTGGAAATGGATGGTCTGCCCATTCCCCCCCGATTCAAATCCCATTGAACACGAGTGGGATGCTTTGGGGAGACACATTGCAGCATGTGCACATGCACCAATGACCATCCACCATTTGTCAACAGCACTGGTGGAGGAATAGATTGCCCTACACAAAGAACTCCTTACCAATCTTGTGGCCAGCAAGGGAGCATGATGCAGAACAGGCATTGCTCTCCATGGTGATCATACACACTTTTAGGCATCATGTCTCTTTTTATAAATCTAGATGACCATCATATGATAAGAGTGCCTTTAGTGTAGCTTATTTTCTATGAATAAACGTGCTATTTCTGTTCGTCTAATTGCATATTTTGTTTAGTTGCCTAATGTAGCATACTGTAGCAGTTCTCTCTATGTATGACTCAAGTTTCATTGAGTTATGTTACTTGGCAGTAGCACAGCATGCAAATGTCCTTAGGTTTTGCACACCAGTGTATAGTGGCTTCAGTTCTAAAGTTTCATTCTCTTTGCAGATTCCAGAGTTAATGCACATGCATGTATGCTGTCTTTTGTTTAATGATTCAGCTAGTTCACAGTAAATTAAATAACTTAATCACCAAAATGGCTGAGGGCCTCAAAGAAAGAAACCTTCTTTGGTTGACAACACTGTGGAAAGAGAGACGAGCAACATCCCTCCTCTCCCAGCTTTCGCTTCCCTGTAAAACTAGCGCCTAAGAAAAGGTGCACGCATAATACTTACCCTCAACAAATTTATTATGAAATGATTCCACATGTTAGTTTATAAGTTTGTGGAGTACAATACTTGCCACTATGAACATTTTTACAACATGGTTTCCCAGACATTCACTTTTTAGGACAAGCTGGTATACCTCGATGATATTCAGACTAACCAGATGCTTATACCTCATGAAATATATCAACAATAGAATCAATAATTTCATGTATTGCAGTTGTTTTTCTTTCCTCCCAAGCTTGAGGCAGTTGATGTCTGTTGCTGCTGCTGTTCTAATTCCTTCTGACCATTTGCTGCCACTATATTCTTTTGTTCATTTTATATGCCTTTCAAGAGAATCTTTTCTCTCCTACTCTACATGGGATTTAAAAAATTTGCACAAAGAGTACTCCTATCCCTTGTAAATAATCCACGCTTGTCATATACTGTCTCCTGCACTTTTTGGTAAATACAGGATTTTTTTCAAGTGTTTGAATAATAATGCAGTTTTATATTGCTATATTTAGCATAATTATCAGAATAATAGTGATTAACACAGCCAGCCAGCTGGAATTAACTATTTGACTTTTGGTGCGGAAACCACCTATTCAGTGATGTCATCAAAGTTGATCAATAGTGATATATGTTAGCCAAATTAGATGGCAAGATAGAAGTACATGGAGCTAATAGTGTATAAACTTTAGCACAAACACATACTGCTAATTTTGCAACAACTTTTGTAATCTGCCTCTACTTTGTACCAAATTCACCAACATTTATGAAACTTGCAAGTTCACAAGTGATCTGCATATTTTTTTAATAAGAAACTCGCATATTATGGTCAATCTTCATCGGTTACAATTGCTGAATTTCCAAAGAGAGACAGCCCTCAAATCTTATGCAGCAGGCATGGGAGTCAACAAAAGTAGTGGTGATCACAATAATGTGCTTTTGCAAGGATTGAGATATATCTTAAAGTGTCATGCTTTACACTGATATTAAGAATGGTTGGAAAATAGTAAACAATGAAAAATTTACAAGGATATTTAAATTCACATGAGAAATTGAAGAGCTATCAGTGAAATGCGAACTATATGAACAATGTAATACTTAATTTGCACATAAATAATACTATAGGTTCTATTTAAAGATTTGGAAGACAAATATTCATAACATTTGTGATTTACCATCTGTAATTTCTTAGTAAAATGGTTATTGCTAATTTGCCAAAATTCCTTATATAATAGAAAAAACTGATTGGATTTTCTGGTTTATGATAATGTTAACATTAGACTATTTGGTTTAGGAAATGATCATGAAATTTAAATTTAAAATTAAATTTAAAGGCTTCAACTATATACCTGGTGTCTACATTACAGTACATAGTAACGTGAATGAATATTACACTATTTCCAACACAATGCAATCTTCTGCAGGAAAGATGAAATAAATAATGATCAGTGCCAGAAATGCTTTCACTACCTGAATTCAAAGAGATTGTAAAGTAAAATTTATTCCCCATAACATTCATGAACAAAATATCTCCACATATTGAACTTTATTACTATTACGTATCAGGATTTGAAGTGCCAAAATGATGTATCAGATGTGCATTATAAAATGGAGTGAATGTGGAATGATTAAAAAGAAATACACAAAGTCAAAGAGTAATCTTGTCTGTATAGTAGATGTGACACAGCTATTCAAAACATATTGGGCACTTCAGCAATGAAAATTAAAAGATATGTTGAAAATATATACAATTACATATTTTGTCTGAATTTTAAAAGGTACATTTTTTAAAATTCATGTGGAAAACTACTTTTTATCTGAGTAGAGTCCCTCTTTTTCAATGCTTTAATAAAAGGTCAAACTTATTTTTCTAAATGCACTATTTTAAAGTTATGATAAAATATGATTTAGGAATGACATATTAAATGCTCTTTTTAAATTGTGTTTGCCCCCAAAAATTAAAATGGCCCTTTTTTTTATAGTGTTTAATGCCCACTTTTACTACTTTTGGTACCACAGGCGAACATATGGCCCTAATTTAATGTATGCAAAATTGTGATTATGCTTCTTTGATCTTGAAAAATATCAGACTAAAAATGGTGCTCAAGCAAGAAAATCTGATATGGAATTAACCACCTATTCAAAAGGTGACCAACTTCACTAAAATAGCAGACACTTCAAAATTTGTATAAAATAAATCAAGTAAAGATGGATTCAGGACAGAGCTATTTTACTTTCAAATTTGGTTAAACTTTCCAACCTTTGCCAACACATGTAAGCATGAAAGCACAATTACAGAAGATAGTCACTTACATTATATTTGCTTTATGAATTGTAGTGATCTTCTTACGGCCAATCCTTTTGGCATATTCAAATGCATATCGAGCTACACGTTCAGAGTTTTCAGTTGTTACCACCTTCATACTTTCTATCACACCTTTTACACTCTGAAACATTTTGTAAGAACATGAACCATTTTATTATTAATTTTTCACATATACTCTGCATTATATTGAACTATAGTGTAAATTTAAAGTATTTGATACATATAAACCATAAACATAATTGTTCTACCAGTTTACTTCTCCTGGTTATGAAAATGGTGAACCTAAATTTAAGTGAAGTGATAAGTTGTTTTTGCAATAAAGGAAAAAAATGATACACAAGAATGCAAGAAGTAAAATACCTGGTGACCAAAATACCTTGTTATAATACAAGCAGCCAAAATGATCAGAAATAAAAAAAAAAAAAAAAAAAAAAAAAAAATTATGAAGACTAACATACATGTCAGGATGGAATGAGAGGAACTGCAGACCAACTATATGTGGTATATGGGCAAAAGTTATTTTTTCTCAGTATGTTCTTGTTCTTCATATTACGGATCATCGAGAAGCCGTTCAGCACCTTCCGTGTAACCAAGATTGCCTTAGAGACGGGAATTCTGGTGGCAGCACTGGCTGGTGCGAGCGTATGGTGAAAACATTTCACTGTTTAAGAAAACTGCTAGGTTCACTATATTCATGCATGAAAGGTAATGTAGAAAAATAATATGCAACTAACCTGTTTAAAGAAGATGTTGAAAATGTTTACCATTTTCTTGAAGACGCAAATTCACTGGTTTTAATTTATTTTCGAACACTGTAATTAGTCTTTGTTGCAGATGTTATGTAAGCTTCTATTGCCATTTTCAGCCCATCGATTGTTTTTGGATTGTCCTTATAGACTGAAGCTTTAGCGCCTCTCCAAAGAAAATAATCCGGAGGAGTAAGATCAGGAGACCGTGGAGGCTACAGACCTTTAGAAATTAGTCTTTCCCCAAAAAAGTCCACTAACAGTCCCATGGATTTATGTGATGTGAGCAGTGGCGTTATCTTATTGAAAAAAATGCACCGTTCACTTCATCTTTATTTAGCTGTGAAATAAATGGAAAAAGAAAACCCGAGCAATAAACATCTGAATTGAGTTATGGAAAAAATTTGGCCCAATAATTCGAGAGTGAGAGATTGCACACCATACACCAATTTTCTCTGAATATAAAGGGGTTTCCTGAATTGCATTAGGATTTTCAGTAGACCATACTCGTGTATTTTGTGAATTTACGCATCCTGATAAGTGGAACCAAGCTCATGAGTAAAAAATGTTCTATCTAACAAGTCACTTCCATGGTGCAAAATAAAATTCTGAAACCATTCACAATACTTAACTCTTTTCCCGTGATCTGTGGGTCTGAATTCGCGGACGACTGATACTTTATGTGGTACAAACCTAGTTCTTTTTTGACTGCTTTGTATGTGGAACTGTAAGAAATATCACATTATTGGGCCAATTTTTTTAGTGATTTCTGTGGACTTTTAAGCATTCTATCCGATATATCCGATAGTCATGCATGGAACCTGACTCCCGAAATTTATTAATTAAATCATGCACAGTATCTTGGTGTGGAGTTTTGAGTTAGGGAACCTGAAAACGAAATTTTGTTTCACTTTCTCAGCATGATTTCCACGTTCATTAAAAACGTTTTCCACTAGAAACACACATTCCTCTGTAGAATACATTGATTTCGCTTCAGGCATACATCAGAATTCACAGCATAGTAGACCATACTAACCAGTACAATGCACATGTCAGAATTCACAGCACAGTATACCATAATAACCAGTACAATAAACAACTCATGCGCTCGCAGCCACTGATAATGCCGATTATCATAACATCCCGTCAGAATCGAATGCGATAAACCTAAGGATGCCAACCTTTTATCGAGCGGTGGCCAGCAGCAAGGTGCAGAGGAAGCTCTGATGATCCGTTAGTTTCTCTACCCTCATATTTGCTTGACCACAAGGATAGCCGATATTTGGTTAGAAAAAAAAAAAGAGAATGATGAACATCATTTGTACAAATTTGAAGCTTTCTTATATCACATGAAAAATCTGATGTGTTCCATTCATATGAATTTTTCTAAATGTTCCACACACAAACTATCCTTACAAAAGATTCTTTTATCTACATCATGCTAATTGAGTTAAACATTAGCAAAATTGGTCTTATTGCTTGCTTCCTTGTAAGTAAAAGGGATATAAGGGAATATACTACAATAAAGTTAGTCAAATATTTTAAAAGCTGGTTACTATATGAAAAAAATTGAAAGCCAGTTATCTTTGCATGGCCAGCAGTAAAGCAAAAGAGATATGAAACAAAACATGACTTCTCAGTGAGAAAAGTTGAAGTAGTTTAAAATTGAAAGCAATAACAAAGATATCTCGGAAACAGTTAACTCAACAAAAAATGAATAACAAAGTGGTGTGTTTTAAAGAGATCTACATTTCTGTGCAAGTTTTTTTTTGTATTTCCAATGGTTTACCAGTTATCCAAAAGTCACCCAGAATAAAGAGGTCTTCAGAGGCTATTCCCATAAAATACAAAAATATGCATTTCTTTTGTTATACAAATATTTTGAAGATATGGTATTTTAATCAAAATCACTAAGAGCCATTTTGAGAAAATAAAAATTTTTGAAAAATGTTCCATGTAAAGAATAGTTGGTGGTGGGAAGAAAAACATATACAAAGAAAACCCACATGCCTTTTTCTAATTTTTTTAGGGGGCAGGTGGGATTCAGGGGATTCTAAGACATGTATCTCTATTGAAATTTTGGTATCAAATTTTTAGGCTGGAATAGAGTACCTTCTCTACCTGCTATGCACATTGTACATACATGCTAAAGAAAGTAATAAAAGCAAGTATACTCTTGGAAGTTCAAAATAGTGTTCATGAACACTTTCTGCGATTTTATAAGTAGCTGCATGAATACATACTCCTTCTCATAAGAATACAAACTTACTAGATACCTCACCAAAATATTTATGCCTATCCACAACCACCTCTATCTCTTAAATATGAGTATATTCTCATGTGACCTGCATTCTTTGATCATACAGCTTTGTTGATCATATGGTGGTGTGTTGCTCATGTACTTGGTATGTTCTGTTCCCATGTAAAACAACTAAAGAAGTATCCTGTGATGCTTAAGTCTGAGTAATAATTCCATTCTTTTGACTTGATTGAAGCAACACAGTGGTACAGCTGCAAATTAAATTTGTAAAAGCAATAAAATAGTGATAACCAAAAACATATTTTAAAAAACCAGATACACAGAAAATAATTTTCCCATACTGGAAAATCATTACTCATTAATAGAGACCCTTGATTTTCGTGAAATGTTTTTTCGCAAATTTTGATAAAATGAAACATACAGGCAAAATTAAGATATAGTTATGTTTGTTGCATAATTTGAGGCAGTTTTAAGCTTGCGACATTTTGCAATTTTTTTATGTTTCAGGTCTATTTTGTGAATTAACCTGTAATTCATGATTTTTCCGCAAAATTGGTCACCATTTCTGACGATTGCAAAAAAACAAGCAGCATTTGTAATCTGCTATTGTTCTAGTTTTCATAGTTTTTAAACGTTAATAATGGCTGTAATAATGCACAATGATCACAACACACAACCGCGGTTCTAACTGGTGACATTTCAGATTCTAGTTCAGTTTTAGACTTGAACTCTGCCATATATGGCTGCACATGTACTAGTGGACAGAACGAAGAGTAAACAGCATTTTGCATTGGAAAGAAGAGCTGATTTTCAGAAACTCCATTTTTACCCATTATTTCAATCCAGTTCATTTACACACCTACCGCAACCTAACGAAACCTATCGTTCACATGTCCCGTAACCATATTGTCTCTGTAACCAACTGAAAAGGCTCAGTCTAAAAGTAAACTAGAATATACAATCTGGGGAAAAAGAAGTGCTTATTTTCCAACATCTGATCGCTTTCTTTTAGTTCAACAATGAATTCAAAGTGTGATTGATGTTGCCACTGATGCTATTAGCAAGTGAGTGAGCGGCTGCGTTTCTTCTTGAATTGTAAGATATTGTTTATGTGAAACAGTGGATAAGGTGCAAGGCAAGAATCTCTTTGAAATTTTGACAGGAAAAAATAGTCTGCAAGTGCGATTTCTTTTTCCAAAATGCCAAAAGTTGTGACGATTGCAGAGTCGCATAGATGAGTTTCGACAAGATGGATTTTATGTTTTTAATCGCGAAAAGAAAATATACATGTACAAATACTGCAACTCCACTGTAGATCAGAATAGACTGGATAGCTGCAAGAAATATGTGGCAACAGAAAGTCACAAGGCAAAGAAAGAAGAATCCCTAAAAAGAGGACAACCGAAGTGCCAGACAATGTTAAACGCTACACTACTTGAAAATTCAAACAAGCATCATAAACAAGAAAAAGGAGAATTAGCAAAGGATCTGACAGAAGCATTCCTTGCTGCAAATATTCCACTTGAAAAAATGGAGAATACAAATCTTAGGAGTTACTCAAGTACATTCCAAGTAAGTTCAAATACAATTTTTTTTTAATTAATTACAGTATTATCCTGCATTTACGATCCCATCTTTTGCTACACCATTTGCTGGTCCATCTGTACAATTACAGTGTGTTAATATTTTACGTTTATGAAATGTTATGCTTTGTTCCACGCCAAATAGTACTTTACGACGTTTGCAGAGAGCCATTCAAAACAAACAAAGTGGAATGCTGACTTCAGAAGTTGTGTTGATCTATGACAACGCTCATCCATACACTGCTGGCACAACCATCAGCTCCTTGAACAATTTTAATGGGACATTTTTGATCATCCGCCATGCAGTCCTGATCTAGCACCCAGCAACTTTCACCTTTTCCCTGAACTGAAGCACTTTCAAACCAATGAAGATCTTCAAAACAATGCCAATGCTCATTTGAAATAATTGGCGGCAACTTTTTTTGAAGCAGATATTGCAAAGCTTGTGCATAGGTATGGTAAACGTCTCATTCTTTTTAGTGATTATGTTGAAAAATAACCATAAGGGTACAAAACTTTCAGTAATAAAATAATTGTTTTCTATGAACTTGGGCCTTTATTTATAGCCTATCGGAGGTTGAAAGAAAAACGGCCCTCGTAGAATGGTACGCTAAGAACCACAGCAGTTAAAGAGCATCCATAAATAAAGTTCAATTTAAATTTTTTATTTCTCCTGCTGAGAGACCTGGACAAAAATTGGAAATTCCTGGAAAGTAGGATTCTACAAGAATTGTGCCTACTCCCAGCTGTCAGCACAGGAATAAGGCTACTTCTTATTGCATGGGAAATGTTATAACTTACCTGCACTTTAGGATACTTTCTGGAGGTGGAAATGGTATCATGTGATATCATGTGATTTACCCTTTCCCCCTGTTTACACCACAGCTTCACGGCTTCTCGGCTTCCTTGTAAAAGAGGGGAATACTGAATTAATTCTAGAAAGTAAGTGATTTTAAAAAACACTCTTTAGTCAGTCTTTCTTTCCTCTTTTTTTTTTTTTTTTTTTTTTTTTTTGTTTTTTTCCTGAAATTGCCGCTGTCCAAAGAAATTACTGAGACTCGTTATTTCTTAGGTGCTGGATCTTCCTAATGCTGATACATTGTGCACCAAATATGTTCCTGTTCTTGGAGAGGAGCATATACAGGCTCTAGAGGAGGCAGTCCTCTCACCTAGATGGCCCGTGTTCGATCCCAAGTGACCGCATGTGAGATTTGTGGTGGACAAAGCAGCGCAGCAGCAGGTTTTCTCCGGATTCTCCGGTTTCCCCCGCCATCTCATTCCACCGGGGCTCCATCTTCATGTATCATCAGTGTCATCACCTGCGGTGCCAGAGCAGTAAAAGCGGGCGTTAAACACTACCAAAAAAGTGAAGGACAAGCCAAAGGTGATCCTGAGCGATGACAATACATTTTTGTAGTTTTGCTTCGTCCACTTATTTGCGCCGAAACCACTAGAACATATGT
Organism: Hymenopus coronatus; assembly: GCA_030762935.1. Lineage (NCBI taxonomy): Eukaryota > Metazoa > Arthropoda > Insecta > Mantodea > Hymenopodidae > Hymenopus > Hymenopus coronatus. The sequence continues at coordinate 258,355,863 of CM060900.1, forward strand.
GGGTGGGGTCAAACTCCTGGAAAATGCAACAGCAGCAGAATGTTCTTGTGCCACATTAAGTGTTATGTAGTATTGAATTTGATAAAGTTGTAGCAGTTGTTTCAGACTCAGCACGATATATGGGTGCCTGTGTGGATTCACTGCGAATACCATTTTCAGACTGTATGGTGCACATTCAATGCTGGGCACACAAATTGAATATTATAGCAACCATGTGGTCGAACCCTCTTCCTGAGCTCAATACCTGTGTTGCTCAGTCAAAGACGATGTTTATGAACACAAGGAAGCGAAAACACTGCTTCCTTTCCTTCCTAAGGCAGCTGCTTCCTTTCCTTCATAAGGCAGAAGTATGTAAATGATGAGAGCAAGTGCACTCTGCTTCCAATGCCTGTATTATCTCGCTGGAGTTCATGGTTCAAATCTATAGAATACCTTAAGGAACATGTCAAAGATATTAAGGAATTTTCTTCATCACTGCAAGAGGAAAGCTATGCAGTCACAAATTTCAGAAACCTTATGCAAAATGATGTGAATGTGATAGTGGCCTTTTTTTCATCTTTTCTTTTAGAGCATTGTATCAGTTATCAATCTAATCCAGGTTCTTGAAGGTAATTCATGCCCATATGTGCACAAACTAATGTCAAAGATTGAGCATATTCTTGTCACATTTGAGGTAGTAGGTAGTGGTGTACTGAGTGAAAAAACACAAAAACTTGTTACTTTGGTTCACAAAAATTACAGCATTAAACAAACATTCCAGAATTTAGGACACAAAAGATCACTGCTACAATGTGAGGATAAAGGGTGAGGGTTCATCACCAATATGGGGAAATTATTTGATGAACAAAATATATTAACAAATTCAGTTGGTCCAAATCTGTATTCTGTCATTGCTGGCATGCCTGTGATGAAAGGTTTATCGCTTCATGAACTAGCTGAAGGGTATAATGTTTTGAAGGCCAGCATTAAGAAAGCAGCAGTAAATAGGGACCAAATTAATATTGTGACAATATTGCTGGCAATGAGGAATGAATACCCAACATTTGTTGAGAAAAGTATCCAGGCACTATGGATTCCACCATCCAATGTTGATGCTGAGTGTGCCTTTTCCCACTATGGAAATATACTATCAGATTTATGTACTAATTTAAAGCCACAAAATGTGGAAATAATGCTGGGGAAATATTTTGAAAAGTAAGAAAAAATCACATTACATTACAAGTGTTAAAAAGAGCATTTCACTGTATATATTGTATTATAGTTTAGCTTTATTCAGTGGTTGTCTTTAAAGACAATAAACACCAGAAATGTTAAAACTGCCTCAAATTATTTAATGATTTTATTTACCACTTTCCACATGTATGAGCCTTTTTATATCTACTTTTTTTCACTGTCATCCATCACTTTTTTTTAGTAATTTTTAAGAATTTTATTCACTGTTTTCTAGGGTCCCTAGGCATTAAGCATTGGATAGAGATCCATATCAGATTGTTTCTAGAAACTGTCACTTACAATATTTGTACTAAGAAACATGTTTCCTACAAAGTTGCATTTACATTTTGAAATAAACTGAAATTAGTATAGCTGATTTTAAATGACATCATTATAGCAATAGAGAATTTTGGAATTCCTTGAATGATCATGGCAATACTTGTTCCATGTGTTCAAATACTCAATTTTCTAGAAAGCATAATAGACTTAGATGTGAGTATGCATCCAACCATGGTCAACATTAGAAGAGAATGAACATTTAAACCTGAGAATATAATAGTTCTTATTTATTACCAAACACTGACACCGAGTATGTTCCATCCAGCTTCAACCACTCAAAATTAAGCAAATACATGAAAGGTATCTTACCAAACATAATATTTACCTGAAAAACTGAAGCATGTTGTAAAATGTCATTATTTACATTTGCTGTGGAACAGCTTTTTTCTTCACATTCCTTCAACGATTATACACTTAGTTATTGACTGCTTCAAACCCCTATTCTACTACTAATTCAATTCTACTCTTAGAATGTGCTGTTGAAACTGCTTCATGTGGAGCTCGTATTCCTTCTTTTGTAGCTCATTATTATACAGCACGAAATTTCCAGAGGTGGGAGTCCATATTACACATGCTCTTACACAAGCAAGTCACTCCAATCATTGTCTTAACAGGTTTGACCCAAAGTTAGTGCCCTGATCACTGTTTAGCTCCAACAGTACCCCAAGGTAGCAAAACAATTCTTCTAGGGCAGTACATTGTTGCCCTTGCCTTCTGGTTAGGAAAGGTGTACACTTCTGGCCACCTGATGAAATAATCCATGACCATCAACAGTTACTTGTTAATCCTCTCTGACACAGGGAATAGTCCAGCTAGAATAATGCCTGCACATTCAAAGATACTCCCATGCTACATGCAAACTCAGCTCCTGGTCTGTGGATCACAACTTGCTGCACACACAACATTGGCAGCACCACTTTTCAGCATCTGCCCATAGCCTCTCCAGCAATACACTTATCAGAACTTGTTGATTGTTTGGTTGGGTGCCAAATGTTCTCCAAAGGTCTCTGCATGTACTTCCTCCAGGATTTCTGTCACCTTACTCAGAAAGGATCAACCACTATCTCTGAGTCTTTCAAACAGGAGATTCCCAAAATCTAAAGAATACCCCTTCCTTGGTCTTTAGTGAATTTGACTGGAATTAGTAGGATTTGCATATACCACCACTGCATACATTCCTAAAATTAAATTACTGCCTGATGGCACAAATCCTAAGAGAAATGCACTGCAGAATGCGGGCTTAAGACCCTGGAATGTGCTCTTGGCCTTCTCTGACCATGTATAAGGCTAGTGCTCTTCCATAAGAGGAGTGAGGAGTTTCACAATGCTGGAAAAGTATATGACAAAATAGCAAAGTAGCTACATAGGCCCAGGAAATTTTGTAGCTCTCATTTATCTTTCAGGCAAGGCCAATCTCTCACTGCCCAAGCTTTCTCCAAGTCCACGGCCACTCCAGTTGATGTGTTGGAGGTGGCTGGTGTCTTGCAAAGACCCAAGGACATAACTGTAAATTGTCAAATCCCCTGACCAAAGTTGAGAACCACTGAGCACCAGCAGGAGTGTCTAGGGTATTGTAAACCTGGGGTGATGGAAAAGTCCTTTCTGGTGACAGCATTCAGCTTCCTATAGTCCACAGAGAAGTGTAACAAGGCATTTTTCTTCTTCAACAATGCTACAGGAAAGCACCATGAGCTATCAGACTCTTCAGTAATTTCCTCCAGCATGTCATATCTCTGTTTTGCCAGAGCAATGTGTTGGTGGTTGCCATATATATTGGGCATACCTAGTATTGATGTGATGGAGTACCTGGGTAATGTAAACATAACTGCCATTCCCTTGGCTCAAGATCTAAGAGATGGCAGACCCTCTCCAATTATGGCATGGTCAGATGGTCGGCCGCCCTCTTCACTGTCTTCCAGTGAGGGCCCCAAATCTTTCAACAGTGATAGCTCTTTGGATACTTACAGCTGGCTTGCACTTCCCCAATTCCACTCCCGCCTGGATGTCCTGGTCAGTGTTCAATGGATTAAACAGCTTCACAGGCACATCCTCCCAGCAAGGCAATAATACCCTGGTAAAGCATAATCTGTTCAATGGTGTCTTCTGGTCCAAAACCATTCTTGACCATTAGCTACCAAGGAGCACCTTCACAATCACCTCATTTCTTGTGGGCACAACTACACTGTCTGTCAGAATCACCCCGCAGATTCCCAGATGTTCAGGGAAGCTCCAGAGCATCACCTCAACTTGGCCAAATTTCTGGACCCTTTGGTCAATGTCGACCATCGCCTAATGGGTCTTGAGGGCATCGAATGCCACATCCTCAGTCACCCTGGCAACTAACACCCACAGGCTCACAGTGCTTGGTTTCAGTGTCAAGCAGGACTCCTTTTCCCCTGGCAAGATGCTACCCAAAGCCATCACTAGTTGGCAGAGCCAAATGGGTTTTCATGTCCGCAAGTTCTTTGCAATGTCAGGTTGATTAGTCACAGCTGCACCTGTGTTTGCTAGTATCTGGTGGAGCTTTCCTTGTAACCAGCAATTTATGATGAGCCTGCCATTCACATTTCTGCTGAAGGCATTCAGTATCAGTCAATTGGCAATTAGGGCCCCAAGGTCATCATCTCTGGGTTGTTCCTCTGTCCCCATTTAACGAATCTTCAAGGTGGGAAAAGCACTTATTTTGGCTGCCTCCATCCTCAATGCAGCCATTAATGCCTCATGGATTGTTTAGTATTGCCAAGCATCAGGTACTGCCATATCTCAGTGTCACACACACCATCAACAAAAGAGTAGGCTGCTTAGTGATACATGTAACTAGGAAGTAGATTCACCAGGGCTTTGTTTACCAGCTGTTCAGTTGCCAAAGCGAACTCCTGCATCATCTCCCCTAGACTAATTGCATTTAGTACTTCTGTGGCCGATCCCTATAGGCTGGCCACCAAGTGTGAGACTCCCTCTTCTTCTGAGTATTGGTAGTGGGTAACAGTGGTGGCAAACTGTTGGAGGAAGACTTCAAATGTTGACATCCCATTGTACTTGGATGGCTTGAGCATACAGATATTGTGTTATGTCCTGGTCTCTCGACCTTCAAATCTTTAAGCCTTCCATCAAGCATCTTTTCCACTATGGTGTTCCTTGGCACTGCCATTAATTCTCCCCTCCAGAATGTTAAGCCATTCAAAAAAACCTCCAATTGCATTAACATCCTCCAGGGTGTTACAGCATTGGCCAAGGTCTTTCAGCATTCCTCCAAGCTCTTTCAGCTTTCCTCCATCATAGTAGCCAGTTGTTCTTCAATTCTGGTTAATACCTCTATCTTCATTATGGTCATTTTTGTTGGTATGGTCTTCATTTCTGTTTACATCTTCTCCAACTTTTCCATTCCAGATTTCATTCGTCATCATTTCTATCTGCATTCTGGATTTTTTTCCCCATCTTAATTTCAGCTAGAAAAGTTTTCATCATCTCTTACATGTTTGTATTCAATCCCACTCTTGAACCAGTATAACAAAGTTTTCATTTTAATTTCTTAGAACTTGAAGTAAACGTTATTTCAATAGCTGCTGTCAAAACATGTTATTCCTCATCATTTCGAAGCTTGTAAACTCAGTTGTTGATTGCCTTGACTCTAAACCAACTCTTATTCTCAGAAGTGACTGTTGAATCTGGCCTTCCTCCTTGTATAGCTTGTGATTATGCAGCAGGAAATTTCCCAAAGTGGGAGTAATTATTGCACATATTTTTTTATGCATTGTGATGACACCTACAGCAATGGAAAGCAGGCCACCCATGGACCTGCAATAATTTAGGGTGGCAAGGTATAGGTGCAAACATTTGGGCATGTAGTCACAAAATACTAGTTGGCCAGAAAATAAGTGTACTTGGAGGAGGTCATCTTGTTTTTTTGGCATCATCAAGACTTGGGAATCTAAGTGGTGAAAGGGGCAAGCTGATAATGGGAATGTACAGTTGTACAATGAAAATAGTAGTAACCTGCTGGTGTCTTCACATTGATTCTTGGAAGCAACATCTGTGGAAATATTGGTTACACATCTTTTGTCCACTGTATCCATGCCACTGCACTCTTCATAAACTACTTCAAGCCCATATTATCACAGTAATTATGCTCATCATCAATCTCTAAGGGCTATATTTATAAGTATATATAGCTTCAATTACTTCTTCCATTAACCCATCACTGCACTTAAAATCTCCCTCAATATTTTTCACATGTTTGCTGTTTCTACCCAATCCTTCTTTCTAATTTCAGCTATGCAGCTTCTTTTCATAGCTTTAAGAGTTTGACACCCTCTTTGTAGCAAACTTTTATTCTATTAAATTCCAATACATTCTATGGGGTTAAGGTCACTGATATGGGGAAGGTGTAAGACTGTAAAACCACTTTGTTCCATTATCCTATCAAACCAATAAACAGGCTTTTCTTTATTAACTTTCGTTATCTCTAGAGGTTCATTTTTTGTCAGTTGCAGATTGAACTTATCTTTCCTAATAGACATCCAACAATCTATGCCTTCAGAGATTATTGGTACTCTTATTTCCAAAAGTTCTCTAACAAAAATCTGGAATACAATAAGGATTACTTCTCCCACACCCTCTCAACTTTTAGTATTATACAGTAATTAAGAAAATTCCAATAAAAAGTATTTCTGAATGCAAATCAGATGCTTAAATATATACATTCCTACCATACTTATCAAAGGGCTGTTTTAAGGTGATTTAAGTTAGCTTCTGCCAATGTTATTAACAGGGTTAGAGGGAGGGAAATGGGAATAGCAGTTAAGGCACTTTTCCTCATACTCCTACAGTTAATATCAGCAAGTCTTTAGATTTGGTCACTTACGTTGTTAGAATTAACTGTTTATCATTACAGCACTAACTACATTAACTGTGCTATAACACATGATAATTACTTCTCTGTGCATCTGGAGGGGTGGAAGAGAGGGATGCTATGGGGTAAAGTAATGTTCAAGTACAAATTTACACATTATTAAGGAAGAAAGAATAGTGATCTTGTTCAGCTTACCTCATGCTCTAACATTGCATATTCACCTTCTGTATTTTGTCGTATGATAATTATATCTATATCCTTTTGCCTTGATGTTACTCCAGAGTATGATTTGCAATTAAGAATATTGATATAAAGATCAAGCTCATTTCTAAGTGCAACATTTCGGGAGATAATACCTCGGCTCATACTGCCTGTTTCAATATTACCTGAAAGTCATTAATAAGTAGTTTTAATAAAAGTTATCTATAAGCCACTGATTATTAAAACATATTATTCTTTGCATCTCAACTTACTCTTTGCTTAAATTTCTGACATAAAATAAAAATGACTTGCAATAGAGAATACTGATATAAAGATCAAGCTCATTTCTAAGTGCAATATTTTGGGAGATAATATCTTGGCTCATTCTGCCTTGTTGGTGGTGGTGGTGGTGGTGGTGGTGGTTTGGTACAAAAACAAAAGTACATCTAACACCATCAGTATAATTACCTCCATCAATGTAAATACAAATGTGGTCACTGTACTGGGATAAAAATTCTAAAAGGCAGGTACAGATACTAGACACAAGCATCACAGATTTATTGTATGCCGCCATACCAAGATCTACATGGGATATAGCATATAACCAAGGTAGGTGCACCTTCTCCCCTTTGGGAAACATGCGAGGCATTTCAATATCATGCTTCCGAAGAAGCTCTTGGGAACTAAAACTGCAGGCCTTGGACTATGTGAGAAGTTGCTATAATGATCATTCAGGTAGGTGAAGAAAAAAAGGGGGAAACAGTGGATGTGCTTAAAGCCCACAGTCATAATTAGCTAGCAAGACATCATGCTGACATCGCAAAGGGGTTTCTGCATATTTGGCATAAAGGCTCACAACTGGGTTGGTCAGAAAACCTTAAACAGCCACAAAGGATGCCCTGATTATAGACAGTGTCTAATCTTCTCGGCACAGATGGTTGTGTTGAAGAATAAACAATGCATTCTTAGTCTAAATTTGATCGGATCAGCACATGATAAAGATGCAGCGGCACTGTCGATCTGCTCCCCAAGATTTGCCACTTCGTATCCGTAAAATATTCAGAGAATGGTCACATTGTGCTTTTAGCTGCACTATATGTAGTGACCAGCAATGTTTTTGATTGTATATCTTTCCAAGGATCCTTGTCTCATCTGCAAATGATAGGAAATCTGGACCAAATCTGAGTGAAGGTGGCGATTTCCTCCTATGATGCCAAAAACTAATGTAGAGTGACTTCTTGGTTGAGAAACAAAAGCTACTTTTAATACTCTAATCAAGAAGATTGTCTAAACACTCCTGCAGATGGCATTCCAAAAATAGTGCATGCAGAGAAGCACAAAAGATTACAAAGTCGCCTATGAATAAGCAGGAGAATACACCTGGGGGAACACATTTTGATATAGAATTAATCACTATAGCAAACAGCATGAAGGTTAGTACTGATCCCTGTGGTACTCGATTCTCATGAACAAAAAGATTAGAAAAAACCGAGCCAACCCTTACTCGGAAAATGCAGTTCCTCATAAACTCCTGAATGAACAAAAGTAGGTGTCCACGTATATTCCAGATTTGGAGGAAACATAATATCCCTGCTAGCCAACACATATCATGAGTCTTCTTGAGGTCAAAAGTCTCCCAAAGGAAATAGAACAGTAGCTAGACAGAAGATGACTGTGCTTTTCAGGTTTCAAGATAGGTGTGATGGTGCCTCCTGCCACTTTCCTAGAAAACATGATTATAGAACACTTTCAGGAGAGAGATGTTGTAACATTTGGACATGGATTCCATCTGGAATTGGAGCAGGGCTTCGTGAAGATGAAATTGCATGGTCTAACTCCACTATGGTGAAAAGGCGATTGTTATCTTCACGGTTTCCGGAAGCAAGGACAACCCTTCAGATTCCACCCGAGTCTTAACTAGAAGAAACTCCGGTGAACAGTTGTCTTAGCTAGACACTTGAGCAAAAGCTCTGCCTAAAGTGTTAGCCATGCCAAACATATCAACAACAGCGCCAGTAGCTATTTTGAGACTGGCATATGGGTCGATTTTCTGGCCACCATCTCAACTTATTCCATACAACAGAGGAATACGACAACCCTACATAGTATGCATTCTTTCCATATCATAAAGTGGGGCATCTAGCTAACAATGGAGATGAGTGACTACAAAACTTGATCTTTCCTCTTTAAATATTGTATCCTTGAGGTTAACCTGGGACAATGTCCAACATTGATAAGGAGTCACTGACAATGATGGCAGTGGTGGCGAGTTTTCATTTGTTTCTTACTGACCAATGATGTATTTTCACCTGCTACCAATTCCCAACATAATCCTGGCTAGCCAGTAATCACTTTTATAAGTACCAATCCATTACTATTCTAATTCCTCTAATCATACCAAACATCATTCCTATACTAATAGTGTTCTAGTATTCTTTGTATATTTTGCCAATTGTTTTAGAGGCAATACCTTGCAAATTTACATTTGCATATAAATTCAGATGTAGCTATCACTACAATAATCTGTGATTAATAAGATCTGAGGAAGCCAAGATTATGTGGTTAGGAAGTACATATTAGAATTTCTTCTGATTTCCTTTTCCTAGCTTGCCACTAGAGACCTATAGTGGTTGTTTCATGTTACAGCCACCTTGAATTATTTCTACAGAGAAGAGTTTGATATGCATAAATGGGTCTAATATGATACAGCCACCTTGAATTATTTCTACAGAGAAGAGTTTGATATGCATAAATGGGTCTAATATGTTACAGCTACCTTGAATTATTTCTACAGAGAAGAGTTTGATATGCATAAATGGGTCTAATATGTTACAGCTACCTTGAATTATTTCTACAGAGAAGAGTTTGATATGCATACATGGGTCTAATATGTTACAGCTACCTTGAATTATTTCTACAGAGAAGAGTTTCATATGCATAAATGGGTCTAATAGGCTCTGCCGAAGAAGAGAAATGTTAAACTTGGCTAAGTGTTCTTTCCCATACACAGGGCCCAGGAACCTTAATGTTAATTGTGAATGCTCACATAATATAATATGGCATTAATTCTTGCCAAAAAGAGCAAGAATAAAATGTTTAAGAACTTATGACAAATTTGATGGAAATAAATGGACTCAAGATCTCTGTAGGAAAGGGCAGGATTCTTATAATTTGCCATACAGGTTCCATACAAATGTAGCTAATCCCTGAAACAAATATGTGTTCCGTTTCGTTCCATTCCATATAAGAGTATACATTCGACTGTTGTTCTAATAAAATGCAGACACTTGAGCAGATTTATTAAACAAATTTAATAACTTTCTAGAAGATGGGCTGATCATAATGCTAGCTAACTTCAAAATTTTAAGAACTCCTCTCTGGCTGACATACATGTCATCTAAACTAAGAGCAGAATTGTCACTGGAAAAAGAAAAGTACTTACAAAATACAGAAAAAAAATAGAAGTTAGCCCAAACTGTAATGGAAACGGGGCACCAAATGATGCATTTACCTCCTCATCATCATCAGTGCAACTCCATGGATTTATTAATTTGGGCGAAAGCAAAGGTGAAAGTTGCTACTTTTCTTACTACAGATGTTGAAAACTTTATGCTTGCAGCACTGACAGACCAACAAAACAAGAATAGGCTAGGCTAATCTTATTGCAAACTGAAAAGCTCCAAAAAGATGATTTCCATAAAGAAATGGCCCAAGATGACCTTGTATAAATTACAGCTATAAAACTGCAAGAGACTGATTCTGAATTATATGAGGATGAGAACTACAAGCTTGCAACACCTCTTAGAAATTCAGATACATTGTTTTTAGAAAAATATCCACATTAGCATTCTGTGTTACATGCTATGTATAAGCATCAAGTCCAGAATTAGCTGCCTAATTTTGTCATTGTTTATTCATGATGAGACAATCATTTTCCTTTATCTCTCCGCACCTTAGCTTGATTTGACTTATGTAAAGAGTCAGGTATGATTGCCCTTAACACCGATCTCCCCATCTTACTTAGTACAAACTCAGCAACAGTATACCTGCTGCTAGCATGTAGTGGCTGAGCTCATACACTTTCAATAACCACATCTCATATAGAAGAAGGGAGGGTAAGACAGAAAATCGCAACTTCTCCTTAATGACAACAGCCTCCTTTAATGCCTTTGTGCCTTTTACTATCTATAGAGGTTGCAACTTCTTGAAAAGGAATGTAGAAAAAAGGGTTGTAGTCACAACCATGGAATTTTAATAGTTGCTATGTTTTTATGCTTGTGACAATTGGAAATTGGCAGTAAGTAATTATTTATCATATATTCATTGCGGTTTAAAATATTCTTGCCATGTTTTGTTTTATAATCAACTTACCCTCCCCGTATTTGTAGAACTGACACCCTCTAGGACATACAAGCCAATGCCTAGGGGTCAGAAGCCTGTTGGGGAGCCAACACCACGAAACCACAGAGTGGAGAACCTATTTTGAGGGGTTGGCCCGTAGCCAGGCATGAACATGAAGTGCATGATATGAAATGTAAGCAAAATTGATTAGAAAGGTGCTGATGGAGCAATTGGTGAAATGAGTAGCAGGGAAAACCGGAGGACCCGGAGAAAACTCGCCAAGATGCTGCTTCGTACACCACAAACCCCACATGTGGGTGCTTAGGATCGAACACGGGCTGCCTAGATGGGAAACGACTGAACTAACCAGCCAACCATGGCGTTGCGTTTTCTTGCTATGTAAAATAATGCACTAATATATAAAAGTACTGGCAATAATATGTAATTAAAGTTTCTGCTATTGCAATAGAGAACTATGATAAACATTTACACTATTGATGCAATGTGTGTTTTTTGGCAAAGGTAAATTGTTAGGAAGTGAATTTGAAACAGTATTATCTCATTATTTATCAAGTTTGGGTCAGAATATAGTAATGTTTCATAAATCTCTATACATAAGTGAGTTGTGAAATTTGCAGATATCCTTGTTTCAGATGGTGAATAATTATAAAAGAAAAACTAATTGTGGAAGCTGGTCTGAACAAGTCACGGAGTTAGCTCTACAAGTGGCCAGAAAGACAACTCTAGCAGAGGCCTCCAGATGTGGAATTCCACTGGGAACATTACATAGGCATTTGAATACTGAATCTTCAAAGGAACTACTTGGACGATTTGCCCCAGTGTTTTCCTCTAATATGAAATTAGAAATTGTAAGACATGCCCATGGATTAAACAGAAAATTTTATGGACTAATTAAGGAATCACTTCAAGTTTAAGCTTATTTTTTGGCTTGCAAGAACAATATTCTACAACCAGTCGAGTGTGAAAAAGCTGGCAGAGCTTGGATTGAGGGCTTTATGAAAAGAGATTCAGAACTATCATTCAGGACACCAGAGTCAATTAGTTTAGCAAGATGTTCCGGATTTATCAGAAATATGATTGGAAGGGTTTTTTTTAAAATTTACAGGTAGTTTATGATCTATATGTTTTTTCTAAATGCCCTCTCAATGTTTCCAAAAGTGGTTTCTACCAAGGGAAAACACCAAGTTGGTGTAATAAGCCCTTTTAAAAAGAAAGAACTAACAACTGTCATTGTGTATTGCAATGCAGCAGGGAATTTTCGACTGCCAAACTTTGTATTTGGCAAGATGAAGAAAGTTGCTCCAAGAATGATAGATAATGGTCCAGCTGGGAGTACTGCCTGGTGTACTGATTCAGGATAGATCAACACTGACATTTTTCAAGAGTGGTTCAAATATTTCGAGAAGTGTGATGACCCTCTGTTGAATGCCCTTGTCTTTTGATCCTTGATGATCACTCTGCTCATATTAATTTGCCATCCATTGACTTGGCTTGTAAGAAAAGTGTGATAATGGTATCAGTGCCGCCCCATACAGCCTGTTAGTTACAACCAGTGGATATTGCAGTTTTCAAGCCCTTCAAGGATGCATGTGAGAGATTTGTGGATACTATCCAAAAACAAAATCCAGGCTGTAGAATTAACCAGTATGGTGTTGCTGGACTTGTTAAAACAGCATTTGAAAGGAGTGCAACTACAAGCTCTGCCACATCTCTGCCTCTGTATATGGCCTTTCCACAAACACATCTTCTTAGAGAACAATTTTGCTCCAGCTTTGGCACACTTTGCTGAACAATCAGTGCCATCCACTTTCACTGTTGTTCCTACAATGCCTACTACTAACACTGGTCAATCTGCCAACATTTCTGAATCAATACCAATTTCTCCCATTGCTAGTACTTCTTCTACAGACCAATATCATATTGATTCTGCCAATTTGGAAACTGGGAGTTTCTTCTGCTGTTGATAACAATTTCCTGACAACTTCAATTAGTGATATACCCATTGTTTCTAATATAGCTATTGAAAGCAGAAACAGTAGGTCTGCACCAAGATTTGCAGTTTCACCAAGTGACATTGTGCCATTCCCAAAGGTCAAGAATCAAGCTAAAGTCAAAGGGCTCAGAAACAGCCTGAAATCTTGTCATTTAAAATGGCTTTGCATGATAAACTCTAGAAACATGTAAAAAAGAGATTATCATCAGTTTGAACTGACTGCACCTGGCTCTAGGAAGAAGGTGAAAAAATCAGCAGTGGTACTCAAAACATAATTAAAATGCCTCAACCCCCTGCAGACAATTCTCTGCCTGAAGAGAGTTTCTTGTTTTATTTGTAATGAACTGTATTCTCACAGTGAAAGTGGAGAAATGTGGATACAATGTAATTTCTGTCAAAAAGGGGCTCACGAGCAATGCATGGAGTACACTCTCGTTTAGATAGTATATATTTGTGATTTTGTAGATCAAGTGTTTAATAATGTATGTAACTTTTCTGTCCCCTTTGCCCATGGATAATGAGTTTCTTATGATGTTTCTTTATAAAATACTGTATGTATTGGTTTCTTTTTGGCATTCCTAAAACATTATTGCATTAAATATTGAATTTCTTTTAAAGAAAATCATTTCTCAACAATTTGTTATCAAATTGGGTGACTACATAATTTTGGGTGTCTAAAATCAATCTGTAGCACTTTTCCATATTGCCCTCATATGTTTTCCATCTTGCCTATCAAATGAGGATAAGATGGAATTAATGCACTTTTAGCAAATTAAGCTGTTAGTGGAAAAGTATTGACTCAATTCTTGTAAAATTTCTTACAAATATAGTATCACCATTTCAAATTAATATAATGATAAAGATTTTGTTTTAAAATGGATACTATTTATGCTCAACTGAACTACACCTTTCCATGTTGCCCCCTCTCCCCTAGTGTTTCTAGAGTGTAAAGTCAAAAGAATCTGCTAACACGTATGTTCTACATAATGACACATTTTTTGCAAAAATAATAATAAAAAATAAATAAATAAAAAATAAATAAATAAAAAAAATACCTGTAATTAAGAAAATAACTCAAAAGTTCTATCGCATAATTATCACTAAACACCTACCTTTAATAGCCACACCATTTCTCTTGATTGATGTAATAGCATATTCTAAGTCTTCATTTCCCTCACTTTTTGGATTAATTTGCACTTCCTCAAAGTCAACAGGAACTCCAGCATATCTAGTTAGAAAGATAATGTATTTTTAAAAGGGAAACATTAAAACAAGTATGACCATTTATATCACTCTTTTTCATAATTTTATAGTAGTAAAATATATATTTTACTATAATGAACAGCATTTTGATGAATCAGTGACAGTTACAGAGGATTTTATTTTGGTAAAATATGACCAGCCATGATTAGCTTTTATTGACTATTTCCTCTTTTGGTTCGAAATGGCAATAAAATTATGACAAATGTGGTAAATAACAATCCTCAAGAAACATTATTATAGATTAATTGTTTTGACATTACATCACTTATTTGGAAATGGAAAACATGTCTGGAGCAACTTGCTCGCATCATCAGTTCCTGATTGACTTTAGGCATCATTTCTTGTAGTGGTTGGACTTGTCCCTGGTGCAGGTTAGAGGAGTCCTTGCATTATGTCACCAGGTAGAATTTCAAAATTGAAAATATGGTTCCTGTTCTTCTGAATGTAAATATTTTCCCAAAATTTGGAAGCATAGGAACCATAACTTTTGAAAGTAACATTGAATTGAGCTTAACACATGAAAAGTCACTGGTTTTTACTTACTCTGTAGTACACTTGTTTCACAGACGTCTGCATTCTCAACTACCGGATTCATTTGCTGTGGTGCTTATTCTGGAGACTTAAGGCTCACCCATTGGACATTAGATGAACTTATGGAATGGGTTGTCTTCTCTGGGAATTTCAACGTTGAAATTTTAAAAAAAAAAAACTTTCCATGGGTATAATACAGTACTAGCTCCATAAAATAAGACAGCATAAAAAACATAACTACGAGGAATGTCCAGAAAGTAAGTTCTGTTTGGTAATAAAATTAAATTGTGTACAGATACAGAATAATTATTTATTGCACAAAATTCTACAACTCTTAAACTACTTTTCCACATAACTGCCGAAATTTTGCAGGCATTTGTCATAGCATGGCACAAGTTTTTGTATACTTCTTCATAGAAATTTGCTGCCTGCGTCTTCAAAAAGTTGGAAACATTTTCTTTCAGTTCTTCATCATTGTTGAAGTGTTGACCGCCAAGGAAAGACTTGAGATGTAAGAACAGATGAAAGTCACCAGGAGCGAGGTCAGGGCTGTACGGAGGATGGTCAAACACGTCCCAGCCAAACCCCTGTAGGAGGTTTTTCGTCACATTTGCAGTGTGTGGTCGTGCGTTGTCGTGAAGAAAAACAAAACCTTTTGACAGCAATCCTCGGCACTTATTCTGTATTGTGCGGCGCAATTTCCTAAGTGTCTCGCAATAAACATCTGCTTTGATTGTTTGACCACGCGGTAAGAAATCAATGAGTAAGATGCCTTTCCAGTCCCAGAACACTGGGGCACATAATTTTTCGAGGTGTCAAGATTTGTTTCGGCTTAACCTTTGCAGGGGATGAAGTGTGCCTCCATTCCATTGATTGCCGCTTACTTTCAGGGTTGTCGTAAGAAACCCAAATCTCATCTCCTGTGACTATCTGTGTCAGAAATTCTTCGCAGCCTTCATCATAACGGGTTAAAAACTGAAGTGCACCACCCATCCATTTTGTTTTGTGTTGCTCAGTAAGAATCTTTAGTATCCAACGTGAGCAAAGTTTACGAAATTTCAGTTTTTCGGTAACAATTTCATTAATTAATGATCGTGAGCTTTGGGGAAATTCCATAGCGAGAGCACTAATTGTAAACTTGTGGTTTTCCTGGATCTTGTCATCAATCGCGTGAACCAGTTCTTCTGTAACCAAAGATGGACGCCCACTTTGTTCTTCATCATGCACTTCACTACGTCCTTCATTGAACTGTCGGACCCATCTTCTCACCATTGAATCGCTCATCGCATTTTGTCTGTAAACTTCGCAAATTTGCCCATAAATTTCAATTCGTTTCACTTTCCTAGCATTCAGAAAACGAATCACAGATCTGATTTCACAAGCGGCGGGATTTTCAATCAACACCGACATTGTAAACAAGCACAACAAAGTGTATGTGGCTGACAGCGATCTCAAAATGGCGCACGTTTCTTCTCCTTGATACAGAACGTCTACCGTGCATGTGCGGAACTGCGATCGCAGTGCTGCAGCGGTGATAAATTGAAACGGAACTTACTTTCTGGACGTACCTCGTAAATCAAACAGATACAATGCAAACCTCTTCTGCAAAAACACCAGGAATCTATAAATTATATGTGAAGATTGCGAGAAAGTATACATAGGAAAAACCAGAAGGAACATCAAAACCCATCTCAACGAACATCTGTCACACAAAATATAAGCATACAGAAAAATCAGCAGTAGCACACCATATTTGGAACTTTGAATACACCAAAAAAGCATCCATCTTTCAAAACATATGAAAACATCTACTGAACCTGATACTTGGGAGAAGATTTTTTGAAAAGTATGAGTCAACATTGATGAATGTTGAAATTCCCACCAAAGACAACCCACTCCATACATTCATCAACTGAGGCACCGTAGCAAATGAATCTGGCAGTCAAATGTAGTACAGACATCTGTGAAACATATGTATTACAGAGAAAGTAAAAACCAGGCAAGTTTCGAGTGTATTAAGTCCAACTCAATGTTATTTTCAAAAGTTACATTTTGCTTCACTGTGTATCACTTCCAGTTTGGTTACTCATCATATATTATAAGAAGCAGGTTTTCAATTTAGAAATCCAGTCAGGCAACTTGCTTATGTGCAATAGTTCATCCAAACACCACCAGGAACAAGGCTAACTACCAAAAGGAATGATGCCAGCAGTTGATCAGGAACTGAAGAATGTAGAAAACAGCTCTAGTAATATTTTTTCCCCGTTTCTAGATATAGTAACTGATGTAGATGATAAATAAAATAACTGAGAATTAATCAAAATGATCAGTGTATATCAATGTCAAAAATCCACCATATTTAATTTTAATTTTAAGCTCAAAGCTATTATATTGGATCTCTTCCATCATGATCACAATAATTTCATTCCAATTAATGTAAATGGAGAAAATGCTTTTGAATCCTGAGCAAAACAAAATTCCAAGAAAAGTTCCGATTAACAAAAATAATGCGGTACTAGGTAATGAAATGAATGATAGGTTACAATCCCCAACCAAACTCACCAATTTAAACAACAAATTGTGTCTTACAAAGTTAGTTATGCTACACCGTGGCCGACTCGACTCTCACCAAGATGGCCGGGGTTCGATCCCAAGCGACCACATGTGAGATTTGTGGTGGACAAAACAGCGCTGGGGCGGGTTTTCTCTGGGTACTCCGGTTTCCCCCGCCATTGCATTCCACCGGTGCTCCATCATCATTCATGTATCATCAGTGTTACTGCCTGTGGTGCCATTAGTAGTTAAAGTGGGCGTTAAACACTACCAAAAAAAAAAAAGTTAGTTATGTGCAACTGGTGCTTTCAACACTTTAATTGGAGATGTATTCGAAATCCAAAGAACCATGGAATTGCATATTATCCATATCATGCAACAAATAATAGCTCCACTAATCACTGATATATTCACTTTCTCATGAACAATGCAGAAGTAACAGCAGTAATGAATGAATTTGGTGCAATTAGTGCATTTCCATGAATTCTAGGAATCACTAATCACAACCACATATGAATTGTCTCCACCAGGTGGATTAATGCTTAAGGTTTAGGTCAACAAATGAAGTATTTTTCATTAAATTGCCACATGGTCAGTGATCACTGCTTCCTAAAAAGAAACACTGTCGCAAGGCCAAGCTCAGTGGACAACAGAACTGGCTCAAGAACTGCAGCATCCCAAGATCAAAATTTGAAAATGGAGAAATTCCTAATGGGTATTATGAGGGTAGCTATCCGTGTAGATCATATTTAATAATCCCAATTCATTACATATGCGGTCCATCAGAACAATGTTTTGACATAGTACATATAGAGGTAGTAGGGAGTGAGGGAAAGGTTATTTCCAGTGCTGTTGTTGAAAGGTGTTACTTATAAAATGCTAGGGCAGGCATCAACAACTTACTCGATTTTGTGCTCAAGCAATAGGCTTATTCTGTACATGCAATGCATAAACATGTGACAGCAGGGAATGACTCGTTCTCTTGTATAGTTCATCATGTATTAGTTTATGTTGGCAACAGAAAGCGATCCAACGCACAAACCATCAACTTCTATATTACTGCCTAAGAATAATCTTTCTGATTTATAGAAAGAAGCAGAATAAATGTTTTATTTTCCAACAAAGTTCTGCACTCGGAAAACTCAATTTGCAGCACCATTATGCAACCCATGCAAGTGAGTAAAAAGTTACTAAAGCCTATTCAGTCTTAAGTTGATTCTCGCCAAAACAAAGCCCAAGCAACCAGTACACCATTATAATGTAGCCTTCTGCCAGAAATGTAATTTTCACGACCACATGGTGCGTACACACAGCATATTGTAATGTAAACCCTTACTCCGACAACAAATTTCTGCTAGGTACAATGGTGACAATATTAATAGTAATAACAAAATAAATGGGTACAAACGTAATAATTAACTCTAAAACACACAAGCCAAAAAATAAATAACATGTATGCGATAACTTTCTCTGGAAGGGGCTTTATTTGCCCTAAATCATCTGAGGTGTTTGTGTTGCTGCTTTCCACTCCAAGGTTGTTAACAACGGTGTCACTTGAACTATTCATCTCCCTAAGCAACACTTCTTCTTTCGTTACATGCAGCACTCAACTGTTGGCGGCTCATTAAAAAATGTGTGCACTATACGAGAAATTGCATTCTTCACAAAATTGTAACATTCTTGCATCGCGCATTTCACACTTTTTTTTTTCTTTTTTTTTCGGGTGAAACCAGTTTTTCTGTTTAAGATTTTTCTTCATGAGCACTATTTATATTTGTAGCCAAAACACTGATGAACTAAGATGTTAATTTCACTACTACTTTCAGCTGACTCATACGAATAGCATTTTGGGACTTGTATCTCTGTTTAACGATACAAACTGGTGTCATTTAACTCTTAGGCATTTGTATTCAATATTATACAATTAAAGAATAAATTCATTCTATAATTTAGATTGTTAGCATGGGATCACATTCTTGCGCGCACTACTGTGTTGTGCTGCGGTACAGTGGCCACGTGGATCTGTTTTGGCGAGGATCAACCTAAGAGTGAATAGAAAATAAATAGAAGATCATCTCATTTAAATTGCATTCGATACCAATTAATTACCAAGATGCCTATTCATATTCACTGCTATAAATTAACACTGCTAACATTTTTGTTGCAAATTAATTATTTGTGTTATGACTTTCAAGTACCACTAAACCTATGAAAATAAGTATAAATTCATATCCAAAGTATAAATGCTAATGCAAGAGACATAATAGAGCAATTGCACTAGTAATTAAGAATCTTCAAATAAGTGTCCCCTATTTCATTATTATTGTAATACTTGTCAAGATGTCATAGCTTAGCTTTGAAAATGTTACTTTCTGCCATCATCTTATTTAATGTATTACACTCATAAATTATGAGGAAGAGCAATACAAGAGAAAATAATAAATCAATATATTTTTATTTTTCAAAATTACATTTTATTAACCAACAATTTAAAATCCTTAATTTGCATTTCTGCTTTAGTCTAGCCCTAAAGTACATGTCTAAAAGAGCACTCTTCCATAATGGAAAGGATTGCATTGCCTTCTTACCTATCAAAATAATAATTTAAAACAAGCAATTATTCATCTCTGAACTAGTAATTTCTTAGAAAGCTATGCACAGATGTTTCAAGCAGAAATAGCCTTTTGAACCAGTCACGTTTAAGTAAATGGTTTAAAGTATGAATCAGTCTGAAAAATTATGGCTGCACTTCAAATCATAGTTCTTTCGTTTTTATACTATTGTGTGTTCAGAAAAGAGGAAACTAGTTGCACTTCCTTCCAAACAATTATTATAAGTGGGAGGAGGGGAAGAGGAACTAGCTGTTCCAAAATAAAAATCAATGAAGCTCAAATGCTCCTGGGTTGTGTACATCCTTTATGCGATGAAAGGCATGAAATTTAATGCTAGAACGAGTAAGTGCACATAGGTAGGTTGTTAAAATAATAATTGATTATAAACATATACCTTATGTTCAAAGTTAATCAATGTCACAACCACCACTGTCAACAGACATTCTTCCAATTTTCTATGTTAACTAAACGTATTACTTCAAGAGACATTCTAAATGAACTATTTCATTAAGAAAAAAGCCTTTCACTGTGCCCATTTCAACTAAATTGTTTTGAATTTACTGTGATAAGGAGACAAAAGTACAACAGGAAGCCCAATTTCTTCTGCAATTTTATCTATTTCATATTCCAAAGTTGTGGTTTGATAAGTTATATTAACTGATAAAAGCTCATTTGTAATTACGAGGGTCATCAGACAAGTATTGACACAGCAAATAATAAATACTCATAGAAAAGTTTTGCTTATCCCAGTTTTGCAAAGTATTCTCCCTGGCATTGTATGCAGTGTTCCATCCTCTGGAACCACTTCTGGAAGCATCCATTCCACTCAGTTTCTGGCACTGCAGATAGCTCCTCTTTATAGGCTCCAAAATCTTGTTCAGGCTAGAAAATCATGACCTCAAAAGCCAGTTCTTCACCATAAGGAACAGGAAGAAAACACATGGTGCCAGATCAGCACACTACAGGGTGGATGAGTCAATAGTTTTGCCTCAGTTCCATGCAGAAACTCCATTGTTATATTAGCGGTGTGAGCTGATGCATTGGCATGATGCAACAAAATTACCTTAGTCCTGTCTTTGGATGCTTTTCTTGGATTTATTGAAACACTTTAGGAAGGCAAACTTTGATATAAATTTTGCAATAACAGTTTTCTGATTTTTGAACACAATTGTTATCAAGTGTCCATTTGTGGAGAAGAAAGAAGCAACCACTTGCTCTCTTGACTTGGTAGGTGGTTCATCATCTGGGTATGCCTAACTGGAGTTGTTTCAGGAACAAACTGATCTATCCACGTTTTGTCAACTGTAGCAATATCTGAAACATAGCAAGATGTTTAACAGCTAAATCTTAGCAGCATTTCTTGGCACTATTCCACTGTATGGAACTACTGCGCTTCAGAAAAATTATGGGGCACCCATCTTTTTACACAAAAGATTCATGAAGGATAGCTGAAACACTTGATGAACTAATGCCAACTCAATATCCTTGCAGGTTAGTGGTGATGTTTTTGTTAGTCACTTCTGTTGTTGTTCTGTCACTCTTCTCTTCATCTTTAAGAAATTTCTGCCCCCTCTTGAATTCTCCAAACCAGCAAAACACGTGATGGAGAATAGTCCCCAAAAGTAAAAGCTCCCCACTCCCTCAATGCTCAAGTAACTGTGGATCATTTAAGTCACATTTGAAGTTGTACAAGATTGTGCGAAAATGTTCTCTCTTATTCTCCATTGAACTTGCAAGAACATTTACACTTTCCAGACTTCAAGTATAAAATGAGGGAAAACGAAAGGATGCAACAATGCTCTGACTGCTAATATTGCATTACCAATGAGTCAGCATTTTCAACACACAGCAACAATGCTTTCCCCAAGGATGGCCAATATCCTGTATCTCAATACCTATCTAGTGACCCTTGTACAGGGAGATTCAAAAGAATGGGAAATTTTGAAAACTATTGTGGCAATGCTGAACAATAGATAGCACCTAATAACATACAGAAGGCTGCTCACATGGCCTTGCCATTTAGTAATCATGATGCAATGGAACGGCGTACAGTATGCCTTTGTGGTAAAAGCCTAAAACAGGAATGGAAGACCACGAAAGCATGAGCATCCCCATTTTCCTGCCAGCTGTTGGTTTCAGCAAGACACAGCAACAGCACATACAGCACGGATATCGATGCAAGCTGTCCAGCGATTGTTTGGTAACCAAGTCATTTCAAGGCACGGTGACAATGCCCGACCTGACAGCTTGTGATTTTTTCTCATGCAGTTTACCGTATTTTACCTGCTACCACCGAAGAACTTAAAAACAAGAATAAGAGAGGAAATCTCCAGGATTCCTGTTGAAATGTTAAGTTGAACCATGCATAATGTTCCTATCAGGCTTCAGGCATGTGTGCGCCGAGAGGGAGCTTATCTATCGGATGTGATATTTAAGAAATAAACATGATTGTGATATTCAATAATTGCATACTCTGTATTATATATTGACATACATAAATATGTGTTAAGTAATTTTGCTCATCCATTAATCTCTATTCCAAAATTTTCCATTTTTTGAGTTATCCTTTATTAAGAAAAATAATAGAACCAAGCTGTGCAACTGTTAGCATTGGCACCACAGAGATCCCATACTGTATGAGGAGTAAATCCACCAGTCTGAAAATCTACTGCAAACCAGCAATTTTCATTCTGTTAGTGGTTCTCACATTGAGTGCAGAATGTGTGTTGCAACATTTCAGAAACTACATTGTAACTTGGGCCAAGTGCGTAGCACTTTCCTGATTGCTGACAGTGTAACTTGAAAAATCCCAAAGAAAACATTTTAAAGAGTGGCTTTCAGCTATAAAGGTAACTGCAGAGTTGAATATTTTCCATCCTAAAGTCAACTCAAATGTAGATAATTGGATATAAATCCTAAGAGTGACAAGGACTTTTAGTTGAAGTTTTGTAAATTTGTTTAAATGTAAGCTGCATCATTTAAAACATTCATATTAGGTGAAGCATCTAGGGCAGACAAAGATCAGGTAGTATTTGCATGATACAGTGAGTCTGGATTGGAGTGGTATATGTGCAATCAATAGAAATTCTCCCCAAAATTTATTGTCACCATTTCATGTTTAACACAGAATTGCATCTATGCCACATGAGCATAAATGATCAATGTAATAGCAATACTTCTGACAGTCAACATGTACACAGTCTTACCATAAATACTGTTATAACTTTTGAGAGTAGCTGTACTTCCTGCCTCTGCCTGCCTGCACATTCCTTTGTTGTGCTATTCAGCTCTGAGTCATTGAGAATTCAACTGCTGAACAAGGTTGTTTGTGTTAGTTGCCTCAATGGAATGGGGCGATTACAAAAATCATGTAGCTGTAGTACCCTTGCACAAGGTAGGTAAATCCCCAGATGAGATATTCAAAATCCTCCAGAAGTTGAAAATAAGCAAGAGGTTCGTGCACAGCACTCTCCAGCGCTTCCTTGAGACTGAAACTGTGAAAGACCGCCACAGGCAAGGAAGACCATGCACTGTGCGCACTTCAGAGTTGGTGAAAGCAGTGGCGGCTCGCATCTGAAGAAATCCCACATGGAGACAATCAGTGATGGCTCAGGAATTGAAAATTTCTAAAATGTCTATGGTGCACACATTGCACAGTGACATGGGTCTGTGCGCCTAAAAATGGCAGAAAGGGCATCTCCTCACAGGTGAGCTGAAGCACCAGAGGGTTCTTAAATCAAAATGGTTATTGCAGCGTTACACCGCAAACGGTCACAGAAGAATCCTTTTCCCAGATGAAAAAATGTTCAGTGTTGAGGAGGCTTTCAATGCCCAAAACGACCGAGTATATACCAGATCATCTAAAGAAGCTGCTGAAAAGGTTCCAAGGATCCAGAGAGACCATCATCCTGCATCTGTCATGGTTTGGTGGGGTGTGAGCTACGAAGGAACCACGGAGCTCCACTTCTGCAAAAAAAGGTGTGAAAACATCAGCCAAAGTGTACCTGGAGACAGTGGTCAAGCCTCTCAGCAACACACTCTTCCATGGTCAAAACTGGAGCTTCCAATAAGATTCAGCCCCAGCGCATAAGGCAAGGACAACAAGAGGGGCTCAAGGCTAATGTTCCGGACTTTATTTCAACCTCAGATTGGCCTTCTGCAAGTCCAGACCTGAACCCCCTGGACTACAAATTGTAGTCTAAGCTTCAAGAAATGGCTTGCAAGAAGAGGCATCTTAATATTGAAAGTTTGAAGCGTTCTCTTAGGAAGGCAGCAGCAGATTTCCCACTGGAAACGTTGCATAATTCAATAGATGCGTGGCCACAAAGACTTAAGGCCTGTGTGCGTGCCAGAGGTGGTCATTTTGAATAATTATGTCAGTTTGATTCTTCAAACATACGTGTAACTAATATTATCAGTATATTAAAGCATCTCAAACCACTTTGTGTAAATTGATTGAAAACTTTGTGACAGTATTTATGGTAAGACTGTATATATGCCACAACAAAAGGAGCAGTATGCTCCTATTAACAAAATGCATATCAGTAACTGTTTTCAGTGGTGTGCAGAAAGAGAATGGAACATGGACCCTCCCACACCATAAGTTCATTTATCAGTGGAGCAAAACACTATGAGAAATAAAATGCTGGATTTTAAACGCTCAAAAATAGTTAACACAATGTGAATGAAGAGAGCATAATCATCTGATCAAAGCATTTCTAGGAGCCCACATAAGTCCATTAAATGTGCTAGTAGGAAACTATTATCCTAGCCATATAACTTGGTTCAAGGGCTTGGCCAAACCATCAGCAGTTAGTGTTGCACATTTATCAGCATGAATGCAAGGAGAACAATCTAAGTGCTACATTACGAGCAGCAGCTATTAATTAACCCTTTTAGTGCCAGCCCAAATAGCAAACTGCTGTCTGAAAAGTGCCAAGCAGTTTTAGAGAAGAATGCAGGGTTTTAATTTATTAGTAATAAAATGAGTACCAAATGACAGAGAACTGAATCTTTTTTTTTCATTTTTAGTCAACCCTTTTGTCTACTATCAAGAAGGATTATTACTATCAAGTATGCATTATATAGATGGGTATATTTTGATATTAATAGTCTTTGATGGAGTCCCTATGTGTTCAACAAGCCTGAAGCTTGGCGTTTGTTTATTGACTCTTCGAAAACAAGCTTGAAAGGAGTCCTGCTACATAATGGAAACAAGTTTCCATCCATTCCTATAGCACATGCAGTTGGTATGAAGGAGAGTTACATGAACATACAACTCTTGCTATCCAATATCCGATATAATGACTACTCATGGCAGATATGTGCAGATATTAAAGTGATAGCGATCTTTCTTGGATTACAACTTGGTTATACAACATTTTGCTATTTCTTGTGCATGTGGGATAGTAGAGACAAAAGAAATCATTATGTTAAACAAAATTGGCCAAAGAGAGAGTCATTCAACCCAGGACAGGCAAATGATGTTCATCAACCACTTGTAAAAGCTGACAAAATCTTATTGCTTCCATTACACATCAAACTAGGTTTGTTTAAGCACTTTGTGAAAGCAATGGATCGTGATGGGAGTGCATTTCTCTTCCTGAAAACTAAGTTTCCAAAGATGAGTGAAGCAAAACTAACACAGGGATTATTTGTGGCCTTCAAATTAGAGAACTTATGAAAGATTTGCAGTTTGAAAGCCTTTTAAAGATGCAAGAACGAGCTGCATGGTTTTCTTTCAAAAACATTATCATAAACTTTCTAGGAAATCATAGGAAAAAATGTAAATGGCATGTTGTTTATGGATGCTCTTTAACTACTGTGGTTCTCAGCATCCCATTCTAAATTGGGCATGAAAGACCACTTAATTTTGCTCAGAGGCCTCTCTATCAGGCTCTTTTACGTGCCATAAATCTACAACACGAAACCAACGGCTTTACTTCCCTTCTGAAGGAAGCCATGCTAAGGATTTTTACATCGGAAAAAAATCCATCGCCGGGTTTGAACCTGCGACCTTAGGTATATGAAGTCAGCATGGTAACCATTACAACACAGAGAGCGACTAGGAAACTATAGGTCTGAACATTACGCAGAACTTGTCAGTGAGCTGATTGAGAACTACAAGGTCATGGGATGTAATATGTCTTTGAAAATACACATGTTGGACTACCTTCTTGGATTCTTTCCCGAGAATCTTGGCGTTGTCAGTGACAAACATGGCGAGCGTTTCCATCAGGACTTCGCTGAAATGTAAAGACACTACCAAAGAAAATGGGACTCCATATATGTTGGCAGACTACTGTTGGACACTTAAGAGAGATGTTCAAGCAAAGTACAGTCAAAAATCTATTTCACATTCATTTTAGGCACATAAGAGGTACTCAAGCTAAGGTGTTACACATATTAACTGTATAATTACCAGAAATCTTATTAAAGCAATTGCTAAAAAACTATGGGTGATGGAAAAGTTCTGCAAAAACATTTGTTAGCAGCACACAAAAGTGAGTAAGAATTACCCTTTATACTTCTTTTAACATTCAACATCTTAAATTATGTGACCAGTGAAATTAGGCATACAAAACCTTACAACACAGAAAGTTAAGGCTAATTAAATGAAAGCATAGATATTTCTTTACTAAAACATCATCCTATACAAAAATTGAATTCATTTAATCTGAAGGCTAAAAAAAAAAAAAAACAAACAACAGCAATGCATAAAAACCTTTCTCTATGGCTATGACATAGAAAGTACAGACTTTCCTGCTGGAAGGAGTTAAAAGTGTGAAAATGGTATCACAATTAGATTGTGATTGACACTAAAAGGGTTAACATGAGAGAGATCAAGGGACAATACTGCAATACCTAATAAACAAAACAAGAACTCCATTTTATTTTAATTGAGTGACATTTTAACACACCTATAAGCAGCTTTTTACAAGGGAACAGCAAGAATTTCACAATTGACATGACCACAGGAATCGTGCGTGTGCGTGTATATATATGTATGCAGGTGTACATAGATGTATAGAATATAAAATCAGCTTCATATAATATTTGCTCGATTCTTTTTTGATGATTGAGATAGATTTTATTTATATGCGGAAAATACCGTTTTCAATAATCAGTTAAATCAGTTTAATTAGTTCCTGGATTGGTAGTTGTCATTACTATTTTAAAGGGATATTGTTTTATTGTTGGCCTTTGATTCATTGATAATATGCAATAATAAAATACTCCAACCAGATTGGAAGATGGTCATAACTTACTCCAATTAAAATAAATTCAATTTGCGGCCAGTGACTGGTTGCTTATTGAAACTAAACCTTTTCGCTTTGTAGCATTCCCTTTTCCTCAAATACTGTTTTTTTTTTTTTTTTAAGCCAACCTCATGGAAGTATCCTGAACTGATTACTTTCACTGTGCTCTGAGTGCAGCAGTTGTGCAGTGCACATGTCTCTAATAGTAAAACAAATAAGTGATGGAAATATGTTACAACTGACTCATATCAATACTTATAGTATACATCACTGTCCTAAAATCATCATTACAAGTAACAAGTAACTAAAAGCTTGACTGCAAATCACCTGAAAATGATTAGAAGTGCTATGTTCTTGCTCTGACATTTTGTTTTGGTTTTGTATATTTAGCAAACACACACATACACAATTTATGCTCCCTCTCCAGATTGACACCTATCAGTATTACTGGTATATCATTAAACATTTAACACAAAGCACTCCACATGTTTAGTACTGCTTTACATTCTCAGCTGATTTGTGTCTGCATGACTACAAGGTGACTCAGGTGTTTATGGTGTCAAGAGTATGGATGTTTTGTTAAAGGCATATAAAACATTGAGAAAAGCAACATTTAAATAAACAGTTTCATTTTTTTTTTATTATATACTTCACCCCTAACTACCCTTTACAAGGAAAAGTTTTCGAAAATTTTGATTTTCTCAAAAATGACTTATTGAAATATTACATACTAAAGACATTTACATGACAATTGAATTTTCTGGGAGTTAAGATGTGTATATGCTTTCAGGCAGCAAAAATATTTTAAACAGATCCTCTTATTGGCGTATTGTGTTGGCTACTTCACTTAAATTAACTCATATTACCCATACTTCCTTCCTATTAAGAAAATGGTAGCAGACAATGAAGTTCAAAAAATCTTACACCAAAATTAAATGTACTCATAGAAATTAAACAAACAGTGCTAGAAATATGGAGTGTTCACTAGTATGTGCAGAAATAAGTGATTTTTCCATACAGAACCGCTGTTTTTCGAAAGCTATTAAGCATTTTCCATGAGTATGTAATATTTTAATTACTTCACTAAAAGCAGTAATATATGTGTGTATTTAACTTGGCAATTCACTGAGTGTATGGTTGGAGATAGGCCATGCTCTCAGGAACTAAGTCATCTGACACATTAAAGCAGCAATTAATTGACAATACATATATGGTTTGCAAACATGCATATTTACAAACATTAGCTTTTGCAGCTTTTGAATTCCAACTGTTACAGCAGCTAACATAATGCATTTAAATAGTGAGAGAGACCTTTATTATCCACTGTGGAGAGTCTAGAAGCCATAATATTATCCTCATGACTTGAAAAAAGCCACCACACCCACCTTATCAAAACATTTTCTTAAACATAAAAAATGAATGCAGCCTCTTAGAAAGCTAGAGAAATGATGGAAATTCTTATAATGAACCAAAGCAAATGAAGTACTTGTGGTATATTTAAAAATAAATCAAGTGTTGTAATGAACCTTAAACGCCAAAAATACACCTGAGAAATTCTTAAAGCTTTGTACTATCACAATATGTTAATGAAAAGTGTAGAAATAATATATTGATAGTCTTACAGGAGATTTTAACACAGTATGGTTGGATTTAATAATGTCAGTTTTCTTCTCGTGTGCTTTACTATACGGTGTACGGTATTAGAAGGCATATGAGCTAAGCCAATGCTTGCCTACCGTAGCTACACTGCTGCCAAGTGCTGCGCCAGAGCGAGAAAGAAGGAAAGTAGCATTCACCACAGCACAAACTGTCAGAACGTGAACTTACTTAGCAAACGATGCTCCTTTCTATTGCATTATAACCTGTAACATTTAATATTAATGTCCTTATTTACCTGAATTTCTGAGAGCGAATTATTGTAGAGGAGTTGCTAGCTTGTCGTCGTCATCTTCATCATCATCCTCCTCCTCCTCCTCTTCGTCTTCCTCGTCCTCAATTCAGAATCAGTTTCCTGCAAATTGTTAACTAGTTTTTGCACGGTGTTATCTCGAGCTACTTCTTTGTGGAAATCCTCTTCCTGCAGTTTTTCACAGTGAGCAAGCAACACGACTAGCCCAGCCTTGTTTTGTCACTCTATCAAGTGCAGCGTGCATAAGCCTTTCAACATCCGCAAGACGAAAAGTGGTATTTTCTTTAGCGACTTCCCCCTTTACCTTAGCCCAAATCAATTCTATGGGGTTGTACTGGCAATGATAAGGAAATAAACGAATAATTTGGTGCCCGTTTTCTACAGCAATTTGATTGAGCTCATATTCTTTTCCCGGCGTTTTGTACTGATTAACTTTTTGTAATAATTCTGCTCTAGTTTCAGCAGAATGAAATGCTATATTATTACATGTCAGCCAGTCCTGAATGTCTTGCTTTTTGGAATTAGTAGAGGGAGCTTATCTAAGATTTTAGAATGGTAACTTGCATTATCAATGATGATGATTGACTCCCCCTTCTAAAAAAATTAAAAATTTGTATATGAACCATTCTGTGTAAGAGTCTGCATTAATTTCCGAATGATAATCAACATTAATTCAAAATCTCAAGCCAAGTTTTTACCTGGCTAGAAGCCCGAGAAGATTTTGAATTAACACGTCGCCAGGAAAGCTTTAGTTCTTATTTGATAATCAACATTTTTATTCCCTGGTCTGGAACAGAAAACCCACTTACTCTTGGGAATGAATTCTGTTTGTGCAGAACCTGCATGACACATTATAAGTCTATTTCCTTTACCTACAGGTATCTTGAGTCCACCTCTTCCCATCGAATCTTGCCATATGTTTTGCTTGCAATGATTCTGATTTACCCTCGCCTCATCAAGATAAAAAATGGGGCGAGTACCTCCAGACTCCTAAGCATGTGCATAGTTCTTAAAAATTGTATTCTCGCAGCAATAATATCGCCCCTTTCTAGCAAGAATTTACGATCATCAATAGTTTTTCTGTATCTGAAGCCAAAACTTTTCAATATTAATCCCATTGAAGTAGAGGAACCCATATAATCTATTTTTTTCCCTCATAATATGAACCAGTATTTTAATAGTGGGGTATTTGCCATTGTCATACATTTCATATATTGTGCGGTGAAGTACGTCTTTTTCAAAATCATCCACATTGGAAACATTTTTTTGCTTTCTGGCATGCTTTCCTGGAGATTTAAGCAAAGGTTTGCCTACTTTGTATTAGATACTTTACCCTCTTTCACAACGCGCGACATGGTATGTACACTAACGTTGCATGCTTTAGCCATGAGTTCCTGGCTTCGTGAAACATTTATTTGATCACGCACTCCCTCAGATGACAATTCCTTAAAGAAAGAGTACACTTTAAAAATAATATTTCTGGCCTGCGAGCGCATTACATTACCCTTAGTGCCTGCAGCCCTGATACCAGGTTTTGAAAGTGACATTGTTAACATTTCACTAAACACAGCACGTAAAAATAAATTTTTATGCTTATTGTTACAATTACACAAAACACTTAATTTGCCTTAAGCAGTGGTCACTAAACGAACAAGCGTGCATGCTTCCGTACTGCAGTAAACTGTGTTCAATTAATTTATAAAGGAAATACTTCAGTTTAGAACCTTACTCCATAAATGCCTAGTTGACTACTGCTTGATGAAAAGAAATAACACATAGGCAAGATTAGAGTTGGCACATACCACAAACAAAAACGCGAGAGTAAGCAATGTTTATTCTTACAACGATAACTCGAGAAGTATACAACGTAGAAACATAGTCTTTGGACAGGCTGCTTCAAAATTTTTTGCCGCATATACCTAGGCACATTACAATATTGTCATTTTGGGCGCATGAAAGAGAGGAAGCTCTGTTACCTATGCTTATGCCATGAGCGCCCGAACTAGGCAACATTGCACGTCTATGATAGGCCAGTCGCTCTAGGCCAGCCCCTCCTAGTACCGCCTCATATGCCTTCTAATACTGTACGTCGTTTAACTGCCTTAACTGCATAAATATTTTGGAACCACATTTTATATCTAATCTGCTAAGAACCTCAGTTACATATATATGTACACTAATGCAATATTTTTTAGTAATTGATTTATTACAATAATTATTGCTTGGTGGAGGATATCTTGGTAACTAAATTACAAGACATTTTATTTTGTGGTATCACATACCTGAAAACTTCCTTGACATAATTCATGAGCTCTGGGCCAATACCTCCACCTGGTAGCATTGTGACTGCATGTCTTCCTCCATACTGTGCTTTAGGAATGGCTGCCTGTATTGAAAATAAGTGTTCATTTTAGCAACAACTTTAATAAATGGATTTTTTTTTTAAGCTTAAATGTTATACTACTGTGAAATGCTTTACAGACACATTGAGCACATCTTATCAGTGTTTTACATATAAATTCTTCCAAATGCAACTAAGTATGCAATTGAAACAAAATGACATTTAACCTTAAGATAAAAGGAAAGCCCTGAATAAACAGCTAAGCAATGCAGCCGACAAAACCAGGAATGAACCTGGCCCACAGCATGACAGGTAAAAGTATTATACCATCTCTAACATGCCTGCTACAACTTAGCATTTTTTTTAAAGTTGACATCTGCACTTTTGGGTCAAAATGAGTAACTTATGTTCACTAAACAATTTGAAGCCAGTTTTCCGATTTTGTTATTCATTTTATCAAAACTCTACAAATGCAATTGTTATGGAACTGTAATATCCTTGGAATTGTGCAAAACTGAAATTCAAACATTCCTAGAGTTTTTCTACACCAAGGAAGCTTAATTTACAACATCTTAAATGAAAGCAAACTTGGTACCTTATTAATCTTTCTTGATATTGTTAATTTTAAACAATGACTTTTAGCAATCCAAATAAAATAAGAGTTTATTTATGCATACTCTTTAACTATGGTGGTTCTCAGAACCCCATTCTATATTGGGCATGAAAGACCAATTAATTTTGCTTAGAGGCCTCTTTATCAGTCTTGAGGTTCTTTTACATGCCATAAATCTACGACACTGTACCAACAGATTTACTTCCCTTCCGAAGGAAGCCATGCTAAGGATTTTTACGCCTGAAAAAGTCCACTGCCAGGTATTTAGCAACCCAACCTTACCCATACTGATACAATTCAATTTGACGTAGTCAAGCATGTGAAGTGGGGTAATGGTTTATCTTGTAGGTTGCTGTGTTACATGAGTGAAATTAATGCTATTCAATGTCAAATAAGAACCCAAATTACTCAAACCTGTTAATACAGTCCCTCATGAAAGGAAAACAGGGGAAGCAATGACAATATGGCAAGAAAAGAAGAGAAATCCGAAATCCCACTTACAAAATATTTAAATCAGACACTACTTGCAATCATCAAAGTCCCCCAAATCAGGAACAAAATATTATCTCTGATATCTGCCTTGCTTATATAACATGTATACAATACTTTTACACTCTTGAATGTAATTATTGCTAGTTCTTATTGTTGTATATTATTTTTGTATACTGTTAAAAATGTAGTAACTAAAACACAATTGAAATAGGTTTCCATTCTTTGCTTCAACATAAATTCAAGAATGATCAGAATAAACTTCTTCCCAAATGAATGCATTCATGGTGCAGAATTATTGATCTGATAATAGTATAAAACTAAATATTATTTATAGAGTATCAGTTAAGTCATGATGGCATATTGCTTCTAGTATATGCTGCCAGTTTTAGGGGCATTACAGGTGATTGTAAATATTTTTACTTCTTCACTTATACACTATTGACTTAAAGCTCTTTATACTGAGCTCTGATAAAAATTGAATTGCCATTTTTTTAAACACTTTTTGCTTCACTTCCCATTCGTTTGGGAAGACCAGTTTCAGGATACCTCAACCTATCTTCAATTCTGTGATTGACTGACGTTACAAGTGGTTGTGTCCAACTTGGTGTAGTGCTGCCCTCTACTCTTCTAGTCAGTAGGATGAGATCCACAGTGGGAACTTCAAAATTCAAAAGCGATGTGGTGATGTTTTCCCAAACAGTTCCAAAAGTTTCTTTTCATATTACATCAACTCTATTTCTTCCTTTAGGCTATGATTCTAGGACCAAAAGTGATGTGCTACTACATACTTGTCTGCATTCTCGTACCTAATACTTCTCAAGTGTTCTTTCATCCTAGTTTCCCAATTTCTCTTCCTCTTCCCGATATAAATTTTGTTGCAGTCTTGGCAGCCCATTTTGTAATGCTTAAAAAGCATATCTAAAGAGTAAAGAGTAGTAAGAAAATGTAACTATTTAAGAGTTCAAAATAGATGCTGGTGGCAGATGGAAAAACAAAAGAAATTTGCACTAGTAACAGAAAATGGAGCTTTAACTGCAGTCACAATCTATAAATATAGAGGACCTAATATGAATATTAAATGATTAGAAAAAAGTATATAACATGATGGTTGAGGCAAAATGCTATATGGGATAGAAGTATGCTGATAAGGAGGATGGGAAATCACAGATGAGGTGTACAGAATGTTTTGCAGAGAAATGCTCAGGTTACCAAATGCATCTATTAAGCAAGTAGCACATACAGAATTGGGCAGAGTGGCAAGTAAGGAAAAGATTATGGAAAAGGAATGTTTAATACGGATAGAAATATTGCCGTAATTGAAATATTTCACAAAGATGGCAAGAAGAAAGGACAATTCTTAAACAAAGTGAAAAACAAAAGGTAGTGGCAGTGGTGGTGGTGGTGGTGGTGGTGGTGGTATTAAGGAAGAAAGAAATCATTTTTGCTACTAGAATTTCAGCAAAACATCATTCCCTATACTAAGTTAGAATGAACATTT
Source organism: Hymenopus coronatus (assembly GCA_030762935.1). Taxonomy (NCBI): domain Eukaryota; kingdom Metazoa; phylum Arthropoda; class Insecta; order Mantodea; family Hymenopodidae; genus Hymenopus; species Hymenopus coronatus. The sequence continues at coordinate 258,389,893 of CM060900.1, forward strand.
AATAAGAATGTTTGGGCTACACTAACCCCTAATGCATCCCAAAGCACAACAAACCTCAGTTACTAAATAAATTAGTTATTTTTAGAATAGGGTTTTAGTTGTTACTTTAATTGAAGGAAGAGAAGTTCTTTTATTATAAGGTGCATGATGATTTATTGTATTAAATAAAATTAGTATACTTGAAAAAAATGAAAATTACTTCCAGTAAAATTTTGAGTACTGTATGGAATATCAGAGCAAATGGTAGGTCCTGACCATACCGGGCAGTTGGAGGGGAGGGTTGGAGAAGATAAAATACTGCCTGCACTCATGGCCGGAGGAATATCATGTGTTGCCTAAGCAAACAGACATAGGCAGGAGTGGATTGAAAACTGCACACCTCTAGCTGCAACACAAAAGAGGGTTGACGGTGGCTGAAGCAAAAAAGGAAGACAAACTAATCACAGAAAACACAGACAAACTCATAACAAATGGGGTAAAATAAATTGAAGCTACCTATCACCAGACATAATTACAGTGGGAGAGGTTTTGCAGATAAATAAATTCATATGGTTTACATACAAATTCCCCAAATAAATTCAAGACTATATTTTATGCAACCTTTAATCCAAGTTTTGGGAGCCTGAAGACTGATATCTATTCAGCTTGCAAAGACTGCCGGTCCCTTGGCCGCACTCAGTAAATACCTAACTTTGTTGTTTTGTGGCACAGGAGATCATAGGTTTGAGTCCCGCCTTGGGCATGGGTGTTTGCATATTTGCAACTGTATATATGTATGCATATTTGTAAGTATATAAAATAATAAAATGGTAAACAAATAGGAAATGTAGAGAAAATGAAAAAAAAAAAATAAACAAAGAGGATTTAGAAACAATAAAAAAATGAGGTAAATCTAGAAACAAAAACAATAACAAAATGAAGTAAATCTAGAAACAAAAACAAAAAATGAACATTGTACAAGGTACAGATGACAAAATGAGAGTCAAGAAATTTTAGGCGATCATGAAATGGCAAGAATCTGACATCATAAAGATTTGTTTCAATATGTAGCAGAACCAGTCTCTACCAAAACTTCCTGTTTCTGAAATATCTTATTCTCAATTGGTTTGTTTCTATTATTTAACAATAATATTAAATAAAGAGTTTCAACACCCAAGTGATACCCATTTCTATTATTGGCTGGAAACGGAATAATAACATAGTAAGGGTTTTGGTACACTTCTTGAAAGAGCTGGAATTAAACATGAGTGCATCAAAAGATGGAAATTGCTATGAAAGGTAAACTATTTAAAAGTATAGCACATTTGTATCCCATTGTGTATATGATTGTAAGTCAGCAGACAAAATTTGGCAGTCAAAATGTTCTTTAATAATAAGGAAACTACACTACTATTTGTGAAAATTGCAACACCATTAAAGAATTCCCCAAATGAAACCAAATTTGGTGGATGTGTAGAAGATATGCAAGCAGAAAACACAAGGAGAAGGGCTACATGTACGCTGAGCAAGGCCCTGTCATGTTTGTCAGACAATATTAGTGTTGCGCCAAGTGTAGTCAGTGCAGAGGCATCAAACAAGGTGGAAGTGTTAAAGTGAGTGCTTTGAAGTCAAAGATAGTCATATCAGCATATGAGTAAGTTCGAATTGGGTAGAATGATTGGTCTCCGGAAAGCGGGTATATCATTCTGCGACATTTCGGCTCATACAGGTCATGCTGCTATGACAGTGGTGCGTGTAGAAGCAGAGGTTAAAAGAAGGTTGTACGCAGCAAAGTGTGGGTAATGGACCATGCAAGATTACCACAGCAAGGGATGATCGCCATCTTATATGCATGGCCATACCAGACTGCCCAGCTTCATTTACAAGTGTTGGCTCAACGCTGGGGCACTGCAAAAGATGTGACCTTGTCTGCTTCGAGGATTCATCGCCATCTGCTGCAGATAGGACTGGTTACACATATGCCATTACGTCTTTTTCCATTGTTCAGAAACCATCAGCACTTCTGATTGCAATGGGCACAAGAACACAGTCACTGGCATGCTGAGTGGGAAAATGCAGTCTTTTCAGACGGGTCCCATTTTAACCTGTCCTAAAGTGGTCACATACGAGGGGCATACTGAAAGTCATGAGCAACACCGTTTTACAATCTTAATATTTATTTTTAAGCCAAACCAAATACATCATCATAATCTACAGACTTTCTTTCACTTTTCGACATAGTCTCCATTGTTTTGCACACATTTTTCCCATCGTTCTACAAGTTTCAAAATGCCCTTGTGATAGAACTCTGTTCCAGCTGCCCGCAGACCCTGATGCACTGCTTTCCGAATATCCTCCAGCATCTCGTAGCGTTGGCCACGCATCTGCTCCTTCACAGAACCGAAAAGATGGTAGTCGGAGGGTGCCAAGTCGGGACTGTAGGGAGGATGTGGAAGAGTTTCCCACCCTAATGCCCTGATCTTCTCCATAGTGGCACGGGCAGTATGCGGATGTGCATTATCCTGTTGAAGGATGATCCTCTTTCCAGGGCGTTTATCACACAAAGCCCGACGGAGCTTCAAAAGTGTTTTGATGTAGCGGGCAGAATTTATGGTTTGTCCAGGTTCAAGAAAGTCAACCAGAATGCAACCTTGTGCATCCCAAAAGACACTTCCCATAACTTTTCCTACAGACTGCACTGTCTTCGCTTTCTTCTTCAATGGTGAGTTCAAGTGGTGCCATTCCATACTCTGACGTTTCGTTTCTGGCTCATAGTGATGGAACCAGCTCTCATCTCCAGTCACAATACACGTCAATAACTCATCACCTTCATTATGAAATCTCTGAAGAAGATTCTGTGCAATGGTTCTTCTCTGAAGTTTGTGGTCTTCAGTCAATAAACGGGGGACCCAACGGGCACAGACCTTTCGATAACCCAAGCTGTGGATCATTTCTTGCACTGCACTATGTCCTATTCCAAGTTGCGCAGCAATTTCATTCACAGTGAAGCGCCTATCTCCTGTAATGAGCTCATCAACTGTTTCCTTGTTGCGTTCTGTAGAGGCAGTTCGAGGATGCACGCTACGAGGCACATTTTGCAGACTCGTGTTTCCATCTTTGAAATGCTTCACCCATCTTCTAACACTGCTGGCACCCATGCAGACACCTCCATACGCACATTGAAGTCTGAGGTGAATTTCAGGAGCAGATTTTCCTTCTTTCACAAGGAATTCAATGACAGCACGCTGTCGAAACGAAACATCAATATCAGCCATTTTTCAAACACCGTCTGTGGTCACGTGATAAAAGCTAATGACGTCACAATATGTCAACATGTGGCTTAAAGTCTGATTACGATCCTGCGATTCGTTTTGTTACATTGTTGAAATTTAAATTTTTACAATGGGTTGCTCGCGACTTTCAGTATGCCCCTCGTATGTTTCCAGTGTACCATGGAGAGTGCAACCTAAAGGCCTGCATTGTTGAGCGGTGTGATGGTTAGGGGCACCATTGGTTACAACAACCAATCTCACCTCCTACGAATTGAGGGCACTTTGAACAGTAACCCAAACCTGAGGGAGATTGTAGAGCCTGAGATATTCCCCCTACATCAGGCATCTCCACAGGGCACATTTCAGCAGGAAAATGCCCAGCCATATATTTCAAAGAATGTGCAGACCTTCTTCGAAGAGCGACAGGTACCATTACTTCCCTGGTCTCCATGTTTGCCTGATATGTCACCCGTCAAACAAGTCTGGGATATGGTTGATCAGCAACTTCGTCATGGTCCTATAGTAACCAGTGTCACAGATTTATGGGCTTGCATACAAGCTGCATGGAGTAAGCTCTCCCAAGAACATATTCAGAACCTTTTTGATTCCATGCCACAGCATATAGTAGCTGTAATTCCAGCGCATGGAGGCTTCACCAAATATTGAATCTTCAGGCTCAAAGGTCATGTACATATTTAAAAATTTAACCATTTGTTTATTGTCATGTACCTAATCTGTGATATTAAAATCATTGCATTCATGTGTTTCCTTCTTGGTGTTGCAATTTTCACAAACAGTAATGTAATATATGTCCTAATGAATACTGTGGCAATAGGTGATATAAATAAACCTGAGATCCATCTTCTACCTCACAAATATTGAGATACATCCTACTTGTAGATGCATAAAAATGCTTCACTTCAGCAGTGATATCTGGCCCCTGAGATGAGTCACAGAAGAAGTGTGCTAATGAAATTAACCTCCAATAATCATATTTGAATAAACCCCAGTTTTGTCTAACCAAGATGATATGCAACAGCATATATCTTGAAACTGGCCAGTAAATGACTCAAAGTAATAAAGAATAAGTTGAAAATGCCTCCTTATTCAATTCACAAATGCAGAAGAGTAAAATTCACACATTACAGAAAGCTTTTCTTGAATATTAATACAAAGATCTCTATTGGTTCAAGTTAGAAAATGTGTAATTGGTTAGCACATTTTGTTTTTCAATTATTTAATTTATGTATAAACTCTACATATTGGCTGCCTTTTTTTTGCCTACTCTTCCCATTAATATCTTTTAGTCTTCAAAAATGTTTGTTATCCAGAATCGCAGAGTAAGTTTGCTAATGAAAGAACCACCAACAATTGTAATATAATAAATCCCAGCTTTGTCTAACTAAGATGTGATGCATCTGCATATATCTTGAGACTGCCCAGTAATTGACTCAAGGTAATAAGAGTATGTTGAAAGCACAATACCTGTTTATTACACTCCACAAATGCAGTAGAATAAAATTTATAAAGTACAGAAGATTTTCTTGAATATTATTACAGAGATCAGTAACAGTTCAGGATATAAATTGTGAAAATGTTAGCACATTTTGTTTTCCAAATATTTTTTAATTTATAAACTGCACCTATCAACGAGCATTGTATCTTTTGCATCCATTGCACCAATGTCATCAGCACCTAACTATAACTTGTTATTTCCTTTGTGATGTTTCATATCTTCTAATAGTTAAACTATTTAGACCATGTATCTGACAGACTTTTGAACATTTCTACTGCTTACTATAAGCAGGGTCTTGATTTTTGATGAACTAAAAATGTTAAAAAATGAACTGCAAAATGACTAAAATTTAAAAAGCTGAGCTAAAAAATTACTTATTTAATTTTTTTTAAATGTGCTCCAACAGTTATACATTAATTTATACCTGGATATAACTGATACATAAGCAGAAAAAGTAGGTATGAAGAGATAACTTTTAAAATGAATTAAAAATTGTGTGTGCTTTTTATAGTGCTTCTTGCCCATTTTTACTACATAGGCATCGCATACAGTGATGACACTGATGTTATATGGAATTAATATGGAGCATCAGTGGAATGTAATGGTGGGGGAATCCAGAGAAAACCTGCCTATGTGCCACTTTGTCCACCACAAATCCCACATGTGGTCACCTGGGATCGATCCCAACTGCCTTGGTGAAAGATGGGTGGTCTAACCACTTGGCCATGGCAAATCCTGCACGCATGCATTTGTGTGCGTGCATGAGTTTTTAAATTTGTGGTAACACAACGCAGAGCATTCTCATTGAGAACCATCTGTTTTAACGAATTGCCTCATTCACTTGTTCAACCAAACCATCAGTAACAACAGAGGGCTGCCCAGTCCATGCTTCATCATGAACACTGGATCGTCCATCACAGAATTGCCTAACTCACTTTCTCACCATTCATCTGTCATTACATTTTCATTGTAAATCTCTACTGGCTGAATTTCAGCTGGCTTAACATTCCTTATTCAAAAACTGTATTATGGAATGAATTTCATAGTTGGTGGGATCAGAAATTGTCTTAAACATTTTGAAGGATCCCTAACAATTGTAAAAACAACACAATCCAGCTATAACAGTGTCAGTGAACAGACAATGAACCACAGAGAAGTGCACATGTGCAGAACTGCAACACCAGCATTGCAATGGTAGTAGAATAAAATGGTATTATTTTCTGGACATGCCTCATATATAACAAACAGAGAACAAAGCATGTATGTCAAATTACAGCAACCGAGAAATGGAAAAAAAACAAAAAAAAACTTATTTTGTTTCTCCACTAAACCAATTAATTTAGTTTCTTTATCAAGTATAGGGGCATGTAGTTCTTGAATACTCAGTGTTGGAGCAGTAGAAAAGATAGCATATGATACTGAGGTACTGATGGTAGTTTACTAGCTCCTGAAGCTAAACAGGCAGGGTAAAAGAGAAAGCTCATTCATGTATGTACAAGAAATTAAATGCAGAATGATATTTTGTACATTATTTATATGCAGATCCAGTCCCATGCTTGAAGGACTACAATACTTAATCTGGAAACTATTGGCTCCACAGGCATGACTAATAATTTAGATAAAACCAGCTTATTTTATTGTAGGCTCAAACATAAAGAGGACAGTTTTTGTCTCTTTCAAATAACCCTTAAATAAAATTATTTGTTTTCATCATAATCCCATAAATTGCTTAAGACCTAAATTTTGCTTTTATTTGTTTTCATTAAATCCTTAGGTAAAATACACAACTCAATATTTAAGTTAAAATATTTTCTTCTTTCTTTGATCAAACTTTTAAAGCTTTGACTTCAATTCATTTCACTGATTTGCTAACAAGAGTGAAAAAATAGTCTTGAGAAGTTAATATAGCTTGTGCATTGGTTCTTGAACACTGACCATGATGCTGAAAACAGTGAGCCTGGTTCTATATATTTCTCACTGGATTTGGCGAATGTATGGTGTATGTTAATGATACAATGCAGTGTGAATTGTCTGACCTGAGTACAGTTGAGTGTGAAGTATTATCGTATGGATGTTGCTTTTATATGTGTTTAGTCAATTTTTTTACTTTCTCTACCACTCACAGTGTACATAGTTGGGAGAGGAGGTATTGCATTCCATGATAAATTTGATACCAAAATTTATCCAGAAATAATTTTTAAGAGAATATTCTAGCATTTTATTTATGAGTATATTAATAAGTGTATTTTTCTTGGTTCTGATTTAAATTCATTTATATTTTATTTAAAATTAATTTTTATTGCTTTTTTACATGTTTGCGTATGTCGAACATTACTATACATTTTCAAAACCCCTGAATAATAAAAGAGCCTTTTTTAGAAACTCTGTGTGTCTGTGTGTGTGTGTGTGTGCGTGCGTATCTCTCTCTCAGAACAGCTCTGAAAAGTCTGTTAAACATCAAACTTTATACTAAAGTTCAGCAACCTCCAAGAAACATGAAGATTTTCAAGAACCCCCCACAAGCTACCCTTTATATGAAATATTTTTCAAACATTTTTATTTTCTCAAAACTGGCTCTAATGATTTTGATTAAAATAGTATATGTTTCAGATATTTTCATGACAAATGATATGTTCTATGAATAGCCTCTGGAGTCTTCTTCTTTTTGGATGACTTTTGCATAAATGGTAAACCATAAGAGAAAGAGAAAAATCTTACTTCCACAAAAAAAAAATTATATCTCATTAAAGCACACAATTTTGTCAGATACTTTTAAGTTAAAGCATTTCCGAGATATTCCTTATTGCTGGATTAAATGTTCCGATACTTATATTTTTCTCAAAAGGAAAATCATCATTTGTTTATTTCTTACTCCTGTTCATGCAAAAGGAATAGAACAGCAGCAACATCAATGGTGGCCAGCTTTTTAAGGACATGAATGACTGAAAGTTTGAAATTCCAAACTAATAATGCTGGCATTTTGAAATGTATACTACAGATGTAATGTAATGCAAACAAGTTACAGTGAAAATTTCATCGATTTTGCTTTATGCTTTGGGAGTCATGGTAAAATTTGTTTATGTTTTTAATGTCAAGTCACTAAAGAAGTACCTTGCGACAAAAAAATTATATTTTGGTCTAATATTTTAAACCTAGATTCACACTATATCTACTTTTTTAAATTGCCCTAGGTTTCTTTGTGCCTCCTTTAGTTTAACATCCAAAAATTTTTAAATTTATGAATACATTTTTTTGGTCATAAAAATATAATTTTGTGTTTGAAAATCCAAAACATATGCTTAAATATCGTGACATTAAAACCTGGAGCAATTCTTATTCATCGTACCTCTGTGAACATGTAGAACATTTTATTTGGGTAACAGTAAAACTGCTCCACAAGGAGAATTTTACAGAAAGAAAAATGATGAAAATAATAGCAAGAAAAAAAAGGGAGAGATTGGAATGTATTAAAATCTCCCAGGTTGGTAGATTGGACTCTCAGCTTCCCTTTTCCTCTCCTCTGCTACTGTCTTTTCTGTCCTTTTCTTCTTGCATTTCTGCTTGGCTTCTGCATAACTTCATTTCTTTTACTTTGCATGATGCAAATTAGATCTCGTTGAACTGAAGTTTTTCTTGCCAAGTCCAGTTTCACCTCTAATGTTTTGCTGTAGCTCCAGTTTAGGATTTAAAAATGGCACCCAGTGGCCAATTATAACTTTTTTGTATTCAGGGATGTTTCAATTATTTTATGGAATTAAAATAAAAAATTGATTTTTTGTGATTTTTCATGAAAGGGATGTTTCAATTATTTTATGGAATTAAAATAAAAAATTTATTTTTTGTGATTTTTCATGACACTTCAATCATACATACCCTTGAAGATATCAAGATTATCACTTGAGCCTAGCATATTCCCTTATATCTGTTGTACTTACAAGGAAATAAATAATATGTACATTTCTGCTCATGTTTTTCTTAGTTAATATGAAGTAGCTAGAAGAATATGCTTTTGCGCAAGAAGTTTGTTGCAGAATAAGTAAAGAAAGTTATGCAAATGGAATACATCAGTCTTTCTGATAACGCTTCTTTAATTCCAAACCTAATGCAAAATGCACTTAATAGTAAAACTCTGAGGTGATTGCTAATATTTATCAACACATGAAGGAACAGACCAAGCATAAAGTCCGATACTCTCTTAAAGCTTACAAAGAGATAATAAAACTGCAAGAACTGTAGCCACTGGCATATAGCACAGTACTGATCACAGAGAAAAGCATAAATGTGAAGGATAAATTTTGGGACTGTGAGAAGAAAACTATAGTGTCCAAATAAGAGTAAAAAAATTGGCAAAACATGAGAGAAAGATGGCCTAATGGAAGTAAGAATTGAAGGAGTTGCAATTGAAGACAAAGGAATGGAAAGCAGTGATAATGCACTGATAGTGATTCTACAGAAGAGGCAGTATTATCAGACATGGAAGAATTAAAATATGATTAAAGACTTGTGTTATTCAACGGGAAGTGTTGTGTGAAACTAAAATTGTTACTGAAATTATGGTATTTAATTTTGTAGGGACTACAAGTTCTCTAGAGATGTGCAAAATAAACATTCCAGTGACACTTGAGCAGGTGACTTGATTGCAATTAGATATCGCTGTTACTGAAGCTAGGAAGTGAATCAACACTTACATTTAAATGTTTCAGCTATCAGTGAAAGTTTAATCTTTAACCTAACACTTGCTGGTCCAATGATGGGCTGTGTTCACAACATAAATATGATAAGTTATTTCTTTTTTATTTTAATAAGCTCTGAAAATAAAAACTTTAATGTTCAAATGAATTTACAATTTGGTGAGATCAATTATTGTCGCAGGAAAGCATAACTTATTAATATCAAGATGAATAATCCAATACTCAAAGTATAATTTAAATATTAATGCTGGAAAAACATAAGTATTTTGATGTTTTCAAAATAGTCTTTAGAGAGAAAGGGATAATGTCTGCCACTTCTAAGATAAAAACTCAAAATTTGCTATGCAGTATTTTTGAAGGAAGAAAAAAAAAAAAAAAAAAAAAACATAGCACTGCTCCCTTATTTTAAGATAACTGAAACAATTATAAATATCATAAATGTTTTAAATTATGAATATGGTTTACATACATATAAACGCAACTTTAAAATGTCCTAATCATTGCTTTCAAACACACTGAATATTTAGACCAGGGTCTCTCAAACATGTAAAATCTCACTTGTGCAAACAGAAGAGCAGAGATGCTGTGCACTGTGCATTGGTCCTAACTGGGTCAGCTTGGACACTGCAGTTTTAAAGAAACAGTGGTGAAGAAGAGATCAAGACAAACATAAGGAAAGAGAGAAACAGCACTATTGCTCAAAATCAAAGAGTGGTAGGTTAACTAAGGTCAACCTAATATAGTCCTTTGTGCACCTTGCACTGTGCAATATACTATCCCATGCACCCTGAGAAGCCCTGATCTAGAAACCAGGTAAATCCAAAAATGAAGCAAACCATTAACTAGCAAGGAAAATATGTTATTAATACATATAAATATACAATGAAAGCACTAAGTACACTTACCACACGCTTGTTCAAAGGTGTCTTATGTTGCATATCATATTCTGATAATGTTGCTGCCTGAAAGAACAAGAAACACAAAATGTATATTTGTCTGAAAATACTTAATACTGGTGAAGTTGTCAACTTAACAATTACAATGGGATTAACTACATTATATCACTACGTCCTGTTTCTTTTCTGTTCTTACTTATTTTCCATTTCAATTCCTTAAGATCACATCAAATTAACTATTTCCTTTGAGAAGTTCTATGAAATTAACCATTATGCATGGCTCACGGGCCACGTTATAAATGTAATATCCCTATACATTTTTAAAGCTACAGAATTGTGATTATAGCTTCCTTTATGAAGGCCAGGAAAAAATTAAATGAAACCTGCATAGACTTTAGTTAATACTGGAGGTAAATTTTCAAATGGTTATTCCTTAAAATAGCCAAAGTAAAACTAATGATTTTTGGAAAAACTATATGTAATACATTACACTGCTCTTAATGGATTTCCATGCCCAAAGCACCGAAAAATTGATACAAAGAAAAATCTGAGGAAAACATATACAAAGAGCTGAGCACATTTGAGTTGTTACTAGCAGTAAATTTCTGAAATAACTATTTTTTAAAATAGCCGAAATAAAAATGATTTTGGAAAACATATCCCTAATACACTATACTGCACATTGCTTCCCTTAGTGCACTTCAGAGTATTTGTGAGCTGTACAACCACCATCCTATCATGCACGATATTCAGGATGTCCTCTACGCGTTACACACTTTGGGCATTAATATGGAGCATGCATCGGTTACTGGTCATGCTAGCTTGCTGGGAATGAACTGGCAGATTCGATGACAAAGATGTCAATCATGGACCCCAGTGTTACAGCTAAAGACTTTAGACTTGTGTGCAGATGCCTTTGTGCAGTGGTCAGCTCAAGAGAAACAAGCTTAGGGAGCTGAAGGACCTTCTATCAACTGGGTAACCTCCTCTTGTATATCCTATCGGGAGGAGGTGATATTGGCTCACTTATGCATTGATGACTGTATTTTTATCCAGTTACATTCTTATGAGAGAATCTCTTTCCATCTGTCCACTCTGTAGAGAAGAACTGTCAGTCCGTCATGTGTTGTTAAGAGTGTGGTCATCTAGCACACATTCGATCATCTTTGCGCAGTAGTATATGAATACCAACAATGTTCATACAGTTTTGAGTCAAACTTACAAATTAGCTTCTTCAATCCTGTATATACCAGCCACTACTGTATCCATATAGAGATCATTTTTAACAATAAGAAAAAATAATTATGTCAGAGCAGCCCAGTCATAAGAAAGATTGAGTCCTCTTGAAATTATATCCATCGAAAAAGAACTGCTTTTGAAACTGAAATCACTGCTCTCATTTTATGAGGCTGTCATAAAGGAATTTACTACTCCAATAGAGGAGCAGACTTCACATTTAATTAAACTGGCATATCGTGAAGTTCACACAATTTTTTGTACTATACTAAGTACATATATAGGAATATTATTTTACTACATAAATCAAATATAAAATTAAATATGTCAGCTTTAATTATTTTACAATGGTCTGTAAGTATGTTCATTCATCCTACATGGTAATTTCACAGTTGGCATGAATATTGGCAAGTTTTATTGTTTGCAATGAATAATTTTAATTTTTAAATCCATTATTGCATTATTCTGAGTTCAATGAAACAGTCAGTTATAGAGCTATCCCTATTTATCAAGTATCTACACTTAAAGGGTAATTTAGCATCCCTTTAGAAAAACCCGGAATATGCCCCTGATTAACAGCAATACTTGAGCTAGTGTTGCAAAGCTTTACAAGTGCTGAAATGATTTAATCTCCAGTAATATTTTAATACAATGCATGCCAATGATTATCAGCTCTTGAAAATGAATTCACTACACAGTTTACATTTGTTAACTTGAGATCTGCTTTATATTATCACTGTATAGTAAATTCTATTTCGTAATTTTTATACTTGTGCATTTTTACAGAATCAAAATTGCACTAATTTCAACTTATTTTTTCATTCTTACACTAAAAGATATTGCATGTACATGATATAATTTGGTTGCATTGAATTTATTTCTCCTTCCTCCAGTACAATTACAATCTTACAAATGTCCTGTGTCTAAGCATTTATTTCTCCACAAGGCTACAGCTCAACAATCTGGTTATATTGTGTGTGGTAGCCCTATCTTCATTCTCCCTTTTATCTAAGGACGCTTCCCACTGCTTGTTTTGTCTATTTCTCTTATCTCCCTTTTCTTTCTTACAGTTTGTTTCTTCTTGTACTTCTTAACTTTTTCATTATGTTGCTCTCTATTGAAATCACCATGCCTCATCTCTTTAATCTCACAGTCTCCCCTTTTTCTCCCAACTTGAGTCATCAACTTCACCTCTGTGGACTCCAGGAACCGGATTGTTGCATTGGCTGTGTGAGCAGAGGCACTGTCGTGGTGGAGCAGAATTCCTCGCAGTCCTGTTCTTGGCCACAATTCACGAAGCTTCTCAAAAACTTGTGGTAAGCAAGCTGTTGTGCACCAGTGTGTTGTTCCACAAGTGGAATGGTAGCTACATGAGATTTAGAGAAGAAAGAGGCCACCATTTTCTTCCTGGCACTGTGTGGCTGCTCCACTTTCACTGGAAGATTGTTATCCGGAAAGATCCACACAGTCAACTGGCACTTAGTCTCAGGGTCAAACTGGTAAATCCAAATTTCATCACCAGTGACTATGTCAGAAACCTGCCGAGAATTGCCTCCATCGAATCGGGCCAGCATTTCTTCACACCATTCAACACGGGTGCATTTTTGCAGATCAGTTAAATTATGGGGCACCCATACTTGCCTCAATTTCCTTAAATATTACACGATTGTTTTCAAGAACCATTCTTTCTACAGCAGCTACGTTTTCTTCAGTCACTGCCATAGATGGACGACTACTCCTAACTTTGTCCTTTAATGAAGGATGGCCACTTTTAAATTCTTGAAACCACCAAAAGTGTGGCATGGAATGGAGCAAGGTCCCCGAAAGCCTGTTGTAAGCGCTCAAGACTTTGGGTCTCATTTAAACCCATTTTAAAATCATACAAAATCATTGCACGAAAGTGCTCTCTTTCCACCTCCATGCTGACAAGCCACTGACGTCACACTAGAGGTTGAGTTAATCTCATGAAGACTGTGGTGGTACCATACAAAGATGTGCACTCGAGAAGCATATTGGAAACTTATATTATTTTGTCAAATGTTGCCAGTGAAAGGGAAAGTGAGTTGTCTAGGATTAATGCTACATTCTGGACTTACTTGGAACTCTCACCTTAAGCAACATGCCCCAAAGCAAAAATGATGCTAATGAGTACCAAAAGAACCTATGGTAGAAGCTGGGATTTAAGTCCCAGGTGCATCCACTGGATTTATACCACCACAGTGGGGCCCATAATTAATTAAACATCACTGGTCTAATGAAAAGACTGATCAGGTAGAAGTTCTCAAGAAGCCAGGAAAGGTAGAGAGATTAGCCAGTTTAAGCATAATGAGTAGAAGTGACAGCACACCTACAGCTGGAATGGAAAAAAAAAAAAAAAAAAAAAAAAAAAAAAACTTGGTTTGGCTGTGTAGTACCTACGGGTTACAGTGGAGACAATCATTGGAGCACATAGATTAAAGATTGGAGGCAATTAGAAATCTATGGGATATCTGCACATTATATCAGAATATTAGTTGATGTCGAGATGTATCCAGTTGCAGAAATATGAGGAGACTTTAAGAAGCCATCTCCATGCTTCAAAAAGTCCTTCAGATTACAATAGAAGGTGGAGAGCATTGGGAGGCTAATCATCAATACCAATCAGGGGGCACTGCATGGTTCACTGATAGGCTCAAAACAAAAGATGGAACAGGGACTGGCATATATAAAAGACATCCCAAGTTGGAGGGGAGGTATCCTTTGGGAGTTTTTACCACAGGTGCTACCAGAATTGTGATGCCTGGATATACTTAGATAGCAAGGCAACACTGCAGGTAATATCAACATGTTTCACGAGATCAAGGATCTTTAAGGAGTGCTGAGAAGCTCCAGAAATATGAGAGGAATCAATACTCTAGAATGGATCCCTGGCCACATTGAGATGGCTGGAAATGAAAATGCAGACAGGCTGGCTAAAATGGGGGTGCAGATGCCATTTATAGGACCAGAATTTGTCTTGAGCATTACCAAATTAATGACGACAACTCTATTCGACTGGATTCAAAGACATCATGTAGAGTAGGTACTAGAAACGCCTCAAAACACAGAAAGCTAATGAGGCAACCATGAAGAAATGCTGCAGTCTTTAAATAAAATAGGAAGCAGGCAAGGATCATGGTCAGTCTGATGACTGGTCGTGAGAATTTTAAATAGTACCTGCAGACAATGGGGTTCTCAGAAGACCCAAGACGTGGATGTGTGGTATATAGGAGAAAATGGCATTTAATATTTCAATAAGAAGCACTGCAAGTGAATAGACATTTTGAATTTAGGGCTGTTGCTCCTACTTAGAAATCTAATCTATGGACTCCCAAGACTTATTAAGAGTTTAGGGAGGTGATGATTAGAAGAAAGAGAGAGGAAACTACAATAAACCTAATATTTTGGAGTGGGCAGTTAGTATACACCCACTGTAATCTGCATTCCCAATAAATTTGCATATTAATAGATATTCAATCAAAAGGCAGAAGAGAAAACCGTTTGCTGTAGTAGAGTAACTCCTTGGCATAATGGTCCACAAGGAACCTTGGTCTACTGCCCGGCCGCTGCATCCCCCATGTTGTCTCAATGGCAACATGAAAGGGGTGCAGTGCTCGAGGGTGAGATGTGATCAGCACCTCGAGTCCTTCCCAATCAGTTAATGTGGTCTTCTTAATCTGGATTTTGCTGTAGTAGGTAATAGAAGTGTTGATACAGCCAGAGAAACTTCTTTTTAGATTGGATCAAATAACAAAAAAGACAAATGGTACAGAAATAGTTCCTACAGAAATGTAGTTACAGCTACTCATTATTGCAATGTAATTGTGAATGTGATAACCAGATACCAGATTATGTGCATTTGCATGTTGCATAATTTGCCCCTCTTCACCGGTTATTGCATATTTTAACCTAAAACTGGCGATGATGCATATTTCAGGGCTAATTTACAATATTTTAGAAATCTAAAAGGGCGGGCTCAAACTTTCTCTCGTTTTGATGTTTTATAGTGGCCGCGACATAACTGCACAGTTAATAGTCTGCTGACCACACTCTCGCTTGATCTCATCTATCATAGCATGTGGTTCAGTAACAAAAGCATGTTGTTTGTCGCACGTCCATTGTTTCAGTTTAGTTTTCTATTTATTTGTACAAAGTTCAACACATAGTGTGTAACATGCCAAAAAAAGAAATGATGTTTCGTGGATAGATGACCATCCTGGATCATTTACTTATGACAGAAATAAGTTATATTGTCGAGTTTGGAGAAAAAGGTTTCGTGCACAAAAAAGTTTCAAATAGACCAGCATGCAAGACAAGTCATCAAATCACAGGAATGCAAAACAAAGGCCCATAACAACAATTTTTAACAGCAGCAATGATTTAACCTCCAGAGGAAACCAAACAAATTGCTGAAACATGGATCTATGTGAAGTATTCATTGCAAGTATTATTCCTATTCACAAACTTACAAACTTTATCCTCAAAGGTCTCCTGTGCAAATATTGCTTAAATCAGCATATACCAGATGAATCAACATTGCGTAAGAATTATATGCCGACAATTTATCTACATGTTCTGGAAGAAATATGTATTGAACTCAAGTATAAGATCATTTGGATTCTAGCTGATGGAACTACTGACAATTGTGGTCATCACATTGCTAATTTAATTGCGGGTGCATTAAAATAAGAGCCTTCTTTTTCTTATTTGGTGGCCTGCAAAGAATTAAAAAATCTAAATCATTATATGATTGCTTGATTTGTGAATGAGGACATTAAAAATATGTTTCCAGAATTTTCTGCAAATGAATGAATGTTTGTGTTTCTCGAAGATGCTGCTCTCTACATGATCAAAGCAGGAAAAGCCCTCCAAGTATTTTACACAAATGTGATTCATGTGATGTGCTTCGCTTCCACAAACTGACTTCATCACCAAAGAAAATGTTTAAGATACCTACTCCCATCAAGGTCTACAGAGAAAAACTACAAAATGTAGTGGTAACTCGTTGGGGTACCTGGGCCAAAGCTGTGTTGTTTTACATTGAACATTTTGAGGCCATCAAAGACAAAGTAAACGGCTTCGATAGTGCAAAGTCTTTGCCTGTTTATCAGTGCAAGGAAGCATTTAACAATTCAGGTATTCAGAAAAACGTTGCTGTAATTAGCACTCATTTTTCCCAAATACCTGTGAGTATTAAAGGACTCAAAACTCGAGGTTTGACGTTGATTGAATCTATTCAGGTAATTAATAAAATCTGTCTAACGAACTCCTCCTTGCCAGAGGTATTACCGAGGAATCTTATACTGTCCAGTGACTTCAGTTGATATAGGAAGGCCTTTTCTGCTCATAAAAATATTTTCAGCAATTGACAAAACAATCTTACTACAGAAGACTACCTGATCGTTTCTGTTTACCATAGTAGCTAAATGTAAAAGAATTTGTAAATGACACTTATGCAAAAATTGTCGATTGTATGAGTTTTTGAAATTATATATATTTATATATAATGATATATAACTAATCATTACTTTGTTTTTATTATTTGATGTTGCATATTTTGACACTTTTCATGCATATTTCAAGCTCTTTATGTTGCATATAATCTGGTCTCTAGTGATAACCATTAAAGCAAAGAACTTAATTGTTACTGGTAATCATTATATGTAACTGTTATCTCACCGAAACAGTCATAACCATTATGTCAAAATAACTGTTAGTCACACCCAAAGCCAGCTACTACATCAAGTATTGGTGATTTAAATAATGTAACAGCAGCATTTAATCAACTAAATGCATTTAAAATTGCTTCATTGTTACAAAGAACTTAAGTGTCATTCTTGAACAACTAATCCATGCTGGTAATGATTAATGGTAACAAATTAGATATAGTAAGAGCACTCTTGGCATTGAAAATAAAAGTAATCTTACACTGTTTTCTTTGGCTACCAATACAAAATGCTCACAGAAAGAGATTTTTGTCTATGTATAACTTAATTGTAACAGATGGAAAACTATAAAAAACTAAAATTTCACAACTTGTATGTTGCAGGTTTGGTTATGTGTGATTTTGATTCCATTCATATTGATTTGAAACAAAATGGTTTGAATTTAGAAATAGAGTATTTTAACATTAATATTACTTTAATCAATTTTCATTTCACACATCTCATTACTTATAATTCTGCCTGAAAATTAGCACAATATTAATGCAAATGTATGGTAAAATATTCCACTAAAGTACCCTAATTAAAATTATTAATGAAAATGTTAATAATTTTCAAAACAAAATTTTGCCTCTGACCATAAAACTTCTTTTTTAAGCTTTTTTCCTTTCATGTTGTAGACTAATTATAACATAAAAATCCTATAGTCCACCTCTGAGGATAAAAGCATATAATGGGAATGCTTAAAATCAGCTTTCTTGCTGAACCTTCACACTGATTATAGGTTTCACTCCCATAGAGGGGAGCCCATGTTGCATTTGTTAATTGTTTTAAATGCAACTGCTCACATGTAAAGTGTACTGTTTTATATTTAAGTGCAATGAATCAACGCAGACTAAATAGTTTTGACAAGTTTGCTCAGAGTACAGTAGTTGCATTTCCCACATGTTTATTTAGTTTTGCATTTCTTTGTCTTTATTGCAGGGTTCATATCATTTCCTTTTAAATGTGAACGGTGGTGTATTAAGCAAATCATCTGTTGTGGGCCCTCCAGGTTTGTATTTTGTCAGAAGGCTTTTCAAATCACCAGATAGTTTTGATAACATTGCTCTCCTTTGTACCTGTTCAGAAAGAAAAGCTAAGGCCAGTGCTTTCATTTATCTTTCCCTTATACAATATTACTTTTGGTTGTTCACGGAAGGTCCCTATAAATTCAACATAAAAAAAAAAAATTAAACAACTAATCTCAACAACACACAATGAGAGTAAACGGACCTGGGTGACATAACTGCTTAGTCATTTTTGCACCCAAACAAACAAACAGGTAAGGTTACTGGAGTGGCAAGCAATCAAATAGGATATGTTAGATGCAATTGCCAGGTGCATTTATTTGATTATTATAACATTTAAATAATGGGGGGTCTCTCAGGCCTCTGACAACCAACAAAATTATTAGTCACATTCAATGTTTTTTAACATGACCGGATTATTTTTTCAAACACTTAACTAATAAAAAAACTAGCACCATGTTGATGCACAACAGTCAAACATCACTAAATTAATATTGGCAAATCAATGTTACACACAACCCTAAGCTATGCCATGGTTCCCTAAGCTAGGCTCTGACCGCCGCTCTGCAGCTGCAGCCAATGCTTCCCTCCTCTTAAAAAAAATCGCTCGGTTACACTTTGCAGCTTAGGGCCTTCAACACCACAGCTCGCTTTACGACTTTCTTTTTTTTTTTTTTTATTGTAGCATAATGTCCTTTAACCTGCTTGGTCATATTGGACAATGAATGAAATTGGTGATATGATGCTCAAACGATCTCAGGGTCCATGGAGCTTAAAGTTACTCGACATTCGTCTTCTCAGGATAGGGAAAAACACCGAAAAAACCCTTATCCGGGTAGCTCAACCTAAGTGAGATTTGAACTCACGACCTGTTGAATGCGAGGCAGACACGCTACCACCACACTACCCAGGAGCGCAGCTTGGCAACTTATGGCGAATTTCATTAAAACTATCACCCCAGATTAACCATCAACACGTGAGAATGAATGAGTGCGTGTTTGAAAATTGAAGATGTTAAAAAAACCAAGAGACATTAAATAATATATATATATTTTCTGTTCACTTTTATATGGCTTTTGGAAACTATTCCTACGAAAGATTATTTTTCTATATACTTGATGTTAATTAAAATAAACTTTTACAGAAATAACTTCATTACACTTTTCGCTGTGGCAGTAGGCTCGTGGTTATGGAGATCTATTAATTATTATTATTATTATTATTATCATCATCATTAACATCATTTGCTGTTGTAGTTATCATTGTTACTGTTGTGATTATTATCATCAACATTAGTTTAGAATACATTTCAAAATAAATGGTTAATTTGGAATGATAGTTTTAGTAACATTCTAAACATTCTAAATGGTAGTTTACAATAAAAATGTTGTAAGACTACTTGCGGATACTTGGTGCTAAGCCTCCACGGTTTGATCAAGGAAAATAATAACTAGAAACAAGATGATATAAAGTCATCAAACTTGTCGAAATGGCAATATTTCATTGCTCGCTTTTATTGTGGGTACAGGTTTACAGGAAGTGAACCAGGCCTAGAGTTGTAAGCTTATTCTGTCTGAATTTCAAACCTTTCAAGGCCCAGTCCCAAGGAAAACCACATTACTCGGAACCAAAATTATGATTTTTCATACATCTTAGAGCCTAAGCAAGCCATAACTCTTGAAACATGTACTGCAGGCATACTTGTCTTTACTTACTGCTATAACACTAAAAGAATGAGATTACTAAGAAGCTCCCCCCCCTCTCCCTCCCCTTCTGTAGATTAACGTCCTTTAAATGGTGGACCATATCGAACTGTGAATGAAATTGCTTTAATAATGCTCAAATGATCTCGGGGTCCATGGAGCTTAAAGTTACTTGTCAGGCTCAGGAAATAATCAAAAAAAACCTTATCCTTGTAATTCACCCTAAGCGAGATTCGAACTCGCGACCTGTTGAATGTGAGGCAGATGCGCTACCTTCACACTACCCAGACGGGCGAGCTGTAAATTGTTTGCATTTTTGACAGATTTCGAGCCAAAATACCAACTTTCATATTTATAGTATTTTTACTTTTCTCTACACGTACTATGCACATGGTGTATACAGAAGGTATTGTATTCCACTTAAAAATTCAATACCGAGATTTCTCCGGGAATACAGGTTTTGAGAACCCCTGAATAAAACTTAGAAAAGTGTGTGTGAGTGTAAGTGCGTGCAGCATAGCTTGATGCGACACAAAGATTTTCAAGAAAATTCCCCCACCACAACTACCCTTCATATGGATAAACAGTAGACAGTTTTGATTTTCTTAATAATGGTTCTAACAATGTTGATTAAAATATCCTAGGGACATTAAAGATATTTGATGACAAATAATATGTATACCTTGAATTTTCTGACAATAACTACTGAAGACCTCTTTATTCTGGAAGAATTTTGCATAACTGGTAAACTGTAAGAGATAGACAAAAACGTACTGCACATATAATGTAGATCTCGTTAAAACAATTATTTATCTGATTTAGGTCTTTTCTTTTCTTTCTTTGTAGAGCTGAACGTTTCTGAAATTCTCCCTGTTAGTATTGGTATCAGCTTTAAAATCCTTGTACTTTAGGGAAATTTATCAACTTCTGGCCATACAAACCAAGGAATTTTAATCACATAGAAACCAGAGTTTAAAAGATTTGACTATCACTTTAGTATATTCCCTTATTTTCCTTATACTTACAAGGTAGCAAGGGATAAGTCCATTTCTGTGTGCGTGCATGTGCATGTGTAAGTCCGTTAAATACCAAACTTGGTACCTATTTAAGTTCAGTAACATCCAAGGATGCAACACGAAGATTTTCATGAATCTAAAAAATGGCTCTAATGATTTTGAATAAAATAATCATATATCAAAGATATTTACATAACAAATAAAATATATACCTTGAATTTTTTGAGAGTAGCATCTGAATTCTGGAGAATTTTGCTGAATAGGTAGACAAAAATTTACTTACTTAACAATATATATATATATAAATCGTTAAAACACACAATTTATTATATATAAATTTTTTCGTGTATTTAGCAGTTTCTGAGATATTCCTTGTTATTGGTTTCAGTTTTAAAATACTAACTTTTCTCATAAGTGAAGTTGTCAACGCCTGGCCGCACAAAGCAACGGATTTCAATCCCATAGCAACCACATTTTAAAACATTTGACTGTCGGTTGAGGCTAATTTATTTCCTTTTTTCCCATACTTATAAGGAACTAAGTAATAACACTGTTTCTATAATGTTTATCAGTGGATTTTATTATGCAGAACTTCGGCCGCTCTAAAATCGAATGAAACTAAGTGTGATTGATTGACTTTGTATTTATGATGACAATTTCAAAGCCTGTGGATTTCAAATTTAGTGCGAGGTTAGGTTCCAATCCGTTTAGGTTAGCGTGTGTATATAAATTTATGTTTCTAGTTTTATATCGTGGTAGTACCTCATTATCGATATTTCCAACAACTGCTAACAGCGCAATGGATACAACATTAGTTTTTTAAACCATCTCCCCAACCATAATCCCTCTCTAACTACCCTGGTCTCGTTAGAGTGCAAAACTGGCATAAGTCGCAGCGGAGAGAGTTAGCGGCCCAGCTTGTAAATAATTACCAAGGTTTGTAATTCAGACAGAATAGGCTTATAACCCTAAGCCTGGTTCACTTCCCGTAAGCATGTACCCACAACAAAAGCGAGCGATGAAATATTGCCATTTCAACAAGTTTGATGACTTTAAATCATCTTGTTTCTAGATATCATTTTCCTTGATCAAACTGTGGAGATTTAGCACCGAGTATCTGCAAGTAGTCTTACAACATTTTTATTGAAAACTGCCATTTAGAATGTTATTAAAACTATCATACCAAATTAACATTTATTTTGAAATGTATTCTAAACTAATAGTGATGATAATAATCACAATAGTAATAATAACTACAACAGCAATAATACTGATGATGATGATTAATAGATCACCATCACCGTTATGTCATTTTAATCACGAGCCTACTGCCACAACGAAAAGTGTAATGAAGTTATTTCTGTAAAAGTTTATTTTAATTAACATGAAGTTGATAGAAAAATAATCTTTCATAGGAATAGTTTCCAAAAGCCAAATAAAAGTGAGCAGATATATAATTTAATGTCTGTTGGTTTTTTAACGTCTTCCATTTTCAAACGCACACACATTCATTCTCACATGCTGATGGTTAATCTGGAGCGATAGTTTTAGTAAAATTCACACATTCACTAACATGCATACTTCCAGATCGATGGGGAAATGGAGTAATTGTGGTTAAAGAAAAACTACCCGTTACAATCGGAAATCGAACCAGGGACCTCCGTGTGAAATACAGTTAACTAAAGTGAAACAAATCTAAGGTTTTATATTTCCTCGCAAATTACATATATATATATATATATCAATTCGGGGATATTCGCTGTGCAGTTTACCTATGCTTGATTTGGTAATTATAGAGAACTTGGGCCCCTCTAGAAATTAAACAAATTGTGGTTTGACTAAGTTTGGTTTATACTTGTTACGTTTTCACCATTATTTTTATCGGAAAAGCTCCGTAATTAAGTTAAACGCTAATTTATTGCGTGCGCGTAGCGATCCTTTTTTGTGAATATTTATGAAGTATGCTGCCTAGAAGGAGTAGAATATAAATAAAGAAGTCGTTTAGTACTTTTGCAATGTAAATATATAATAATACTACACACTAAAGTGCCTAAAACCTGAGTTTCATTGTCGGCGGCAGGTGAACATTGCTGTGGAATGTAACACCGGCATATGTCGCTAGACGCTGTGCTGGTGTATGATAAGTATGTTTCACGTAGATACAGCTGTTCAGTGAATTTTATTATGCAGAACTCCGGTCACTATAAAATCGAATGAAACTAAGTGCGATTGATTGACTTTATATTTATGATGACAATTTCAAAGCCTGTGGATTTAAAATTTAGCGCGAGGTTAGGTTCCAATCCGTTTAGGTTAGTGTGTGTATATAAATTTATGTTTCTAATTTTATATCGTGGTAGTACCTCATTATCGATATTTCCAACAACTTCTAACAGCGCAATGGATACAACATTAGTTTTTTAAACCATCTCCCTACCCATAATCCCTCTGTAACCACACCGGTCCCGTTAGAGTGCAAAACTGGCATAAGTCGCAGCGGAGAGTGTTAGCGGCCCAACTTGTAAATAATTACCCTTGATTTTAAATTCCTTTCTGAGTCTTCACCACAATCCGTACATTTCACTTTCCTTTCCCACTAAACACCACGACGTACATTCATATGTAGCGATGTATTAAAATATAACGTTGGTAGTAGCTGGCACCAAGCGGATACAGTATTCCGATGTTGGTACTCCGCTTAGAAGACGGAATAATATTTAGAGCCGAAACGCAGAATTACCGTATATCGTGATTCCAGGGGACTGCCTTCTACGGGAGTTTATTCTAAATAATTTAACAGCACGGCAACCAAAATAATAAGATTTTTAATCCATGATAAACTGTTGCCCGTTCAGCTCGTAACACCTATAATTATCCTATTAATTTAAGAAATACTATTTAAATAAAGACCAATTGCTGGACGAAATCCATATAGACACACCTTTCGAGAAATCACACCCATTTGCGGTATACATCCTGAAGAATATAACACGGGCAGAATTTTGGTCAATTTTCGAATCACCATTTTATTACACCTTCAATCTCTTACTCTCGAATAGAACTGGTGTAAGGTCACAATCATAGATTACACAATCAAGCGACAAACCAAATACTTATTTGTGTGTTGCATAGTAGTTCCACCTAACGAAAATATATCTAACTAAATGCTATGCTCAGCATTCAGCACTAGCGGGCGTTCTCTGTACTGTCGTTAACTCTCCAGCCAGGTTGGTTGAACTCACTTGAACTTGTTGGCCCTGTTGCTCAAGGGGTATATACAATAACAGACTCATTTGTATTATCTGAATATTAACTCTGTGATAGCTGAGAATTGCATTCGCTTCAGATAGCCATTAGCTTAACCAAAGCGTGGTCGGCAATACAGCTAACTGCTATATCAAACAAACGCTTTTTCACTCCTGTTCTTGTTGTTAGTCCTACACAGACACAAACTCTTTTTAAAACATACGGAATCAAACTAAACGGAGTGCAAATTTTGAAACCACCAGCGTTTTTAATTGTCTTCTTTGGGGATAAAGACATTAAACACACAGGTGACTTTATTGAAAACCTGCACCTCTTTCAGTTTGCCTTACTCATCTTCCTAATATAGGTTCTGAGATTGACATTTGAATTGTTTTAAAACTAATAATGTTTTTATTCATTTTCAATAAGGTGGGGAAAACAGGAAAGAATGTGATTTGCTATATTATGTACCAATATTTTTATATACAGCAGTTTACCAATCATTAATTTAAAAGTTGTTAGCCAATAATGACAAAAATATCATTGACTTGCACTCTACATAATATACATATTATAAAACTTATGATATTCTACCATGTAGCAAGGAGATCAGCATTTATTTGTATATGAAACACCAAATAATACATAAACGTATTATTGAAAAATAAATTCATTTCATCGCAAGGAAACATTCCAATTAATAAGAAAATGTTTAACAAAATCAGCATTCTGTGACCCAAACATGAGGAATATGTTTAGATGCAGATTCAACAAACTATGTCTTTTGACTAAATAAGCTACCTCCGTTACTTTCAGAAGTGTGTATTTGCTCGTTTTACATTATTTTGTTATATGTATACACAATGTATTCTTATAATAATTATTGTTGTATACAAAGGTCAAATACGTATACTTCTGCTAACGTTAATGGTGATACAAGTGGTGGTGGTGCTCTTCTTTACACGTGAGGTACGATTTTTTCTAAGTCCAACGGGAGCGGAATATTTTTCTGACGCAGAGATTCAGATTTGCTTACCTAATACGTATTTAAAATCACTTTTTACTGTGATTTTATGCCGGAGAATGTGTGCTTAAGGTTTGGAATTCTTTATTTATTTACTTTTTGCTCATATAGCCATAATGAAGAATGCAGTGCAGCTAGATTATCCATCTTGCATCACTTAATTACCACATTTCAATGGAGAATTGAAATCGATTTGAGTACACTTGCCATATTGAAACGCGATGCATGGAAACGCGAATTCAAATAGTATTGAATCTTTATTCGCTCTGTAGTAGATTATAAAAGCACTGTTATTGTTTCCATAATTTGCCGTGTATTCTCAAATATAGCTTTTTTATTTTCTAAACCTGCATGTAATACACAGATGGTAAAAATACATATATTTAATAGATTCGCCAACACAATTTCAAATTGACCAACATAAAGGATGAATAAAACTATTCACTATTACGCATTCAAAGCGATCTGTGTTCGTGTTGAATTTAACATGCGAAATGCAGATCGTATTGAGACGGAACTGGATTCAAATTGATTTCAGTTCTTCGTGGAAACGTGGTAAACGTAATGCTACCAAAACCCTTTTTCTCATCCATAAATGACAATAACTGATTAACCAAGCACACTGTCTCTAAATTATGGTGACACTAACTTACTCGTTAACTAAGCCTAGCCTTGAACTAATCGTTACACTACAATTATATTTCCATTTATACCCCTCTCTTGACTGCATGGTCCTATTGGCGACATTTCCCTGTGGAGTATATTGCACATTGGCAAAGTATTAACTCGTATACTGCAGTCGTTCGTTTTCTATCCATCTTTAATTTTAATCATAGCAACACACACACACACAAACACACACACATACTTCCAGACTCTGGTAAGGATAAAAAAATATTCTTGGCTAGAGAAAAATTAGCACTTCCCAGCCGGAAATCCAACCCAGGACCCCTTGCAGAACAGGCATGAGCTCTACCATTGCCTCCTTCAGTGTTAACAAGCCATGTTCATAGATGTTACAACACTGTATAGCTGTCAAATGTTAGGCCTAGAGCAGACGACAATCTCAAACAATCTATTAACTGTCATTACATTATGTTTATTTTCCTTCTGTTTGTTCGCATACGTGTATAATGTATTGAGGATAAAATAAATTATATTTATAAGAAATGAATAATATATTAATACAAATATGTAACAGCATTGCTGTTCTTTAAGTTAATGTCTTTAAAGGTTGAACTTTTATTTTCTTGCTGCTCTGGTTAATTGTATTGTTTACACACTTAGTATGATTATTTACGATTATATTTGCTAACTTGAAAACTGCTTTAGAAGTAATTTCTTTTGACCTTCTGACCACAGAAGCACCCATCAATGTCACCATAAACACTGTTGGTCCCTAAGCCCTGCATACCTAGCAGAGTAAGAATATTTCATTGATTACCTATTTTAAAGTATTTACTTGCTAGAAGAATTCACTATAAGTTGAAATATGGCAACAACATGATAAAACATGCCCACAACTAAATCACTGGGCACTGAAAGTCCTCCTCGTTGAAAATAGTCAAAATATGTATCACTGATTTCTGTTCCCTTTCCCTCTCCTAATAGACCAATATAAAACCCGCACCTCAAAAAAAAAAAAAAATTGCAATCTCTATGTAGCACATAACCACAAACATACAGCACTTCTGAACTATTTGATACTTCATAATCTTCTAAGTAATTAGAAGAAATAATGGATGAAAATACAGTACTTGAGTCAGTATAGCGTACATTCCATTCCACTCACAGCCCATGTTTTTAAAGCTCTCTAAGATTTTCTAAATTGTTTTAAGTAGGCATTTTACTCGCATATTTTTTCTGACTGAATTATTTGCCTACAGGATACATTGTAATTTCTATCAGACATGAAAGGATATTTGGCAAATCGTTTTCCTAGAAGACCAGTTGGTAATTTGCCTGGCAAAACATAGCTAGTATGCAGTTCGTTTAGAGCAATGTCAATAAATAAGACAATTACTTGGTAATGTTGCCGTTTAAGGGTCAGTTGACCGCGTAACGCCAGGCATCTGAAAGGTGCAATGTTCAGCGTAATGGAGTATATATAGTTGATTTTGCGAAGGCAGCGCAATCATAGGGTAGTGCGGAAAGCATGAAATTTGCAATTAACAGTATATGCCTTAGGAAGCGTAACCATAGCAAGGCGGGGAAACCCAGAAATATACATGACACGGCGCATTCAAAGCAAGGTAGGGGAAATGCTGAAATGTGCAATTATATGCGGCAGGGAGCGCATATACCGTTGGCAGTAATGAATCGTTGTTTTCCTTACCCATAGGAAGGAAGGCACGAATTTACAATGGCGAATAGAGGTAAGGTCAGAATTGTGCCAGAGGCAGAAATTATGGATGCGATACTGCAAGAAGAGTGGAAGCTCTAGGATCTCTGTAGCGAGCTAGCTAATGCTAAGCTTGCTTGCTATGATGTGTGGTGTGCACGTCGGCGTCTATTGCACAACGAGGCAAGATGTGTAAGATGCCAGCAACCATGTCGTCTTCAGGCATGCGTAAAGAGCCCAGAAGGTAAGCGTTGGAATTGCTGCCATTGACAACAGCGTCGAACTGTGCGGTATGATTCATTTTTTGAGTGCAGTCATCTGGCGCTAAAGCAGATTTTGGTATTTGTATACTACTGGGCGTGTGATTTCTTGCAGTATCAGAGTGCTCACGAAACCAGCGTTGGTCGCTGGCATACGTCAGTGAACTAGGCCAATTGTTGCCGGGAGGAATGCCAAATTTACTTGGAGAGGCATGCCTCTGAAATTGGTGGTATGGATGAAAATGGTGTTCCTCTCATCGTCGAAATAGACGAATCGAAGTATTTTTACCGGAAGTACCACCGAGGACAATGGAGAGAAGGACACTGGGCCTTCGGCGGTGTAGAAAGAAGATCTGCAAGGTGCTTCTTGGTGGAAATACCAGACAGGATGGCCCAAACGCTGGAAGCGCTAATCCAGCTATTCATATTACCGGGTTCCCACATCGTCTATGATGGCTGGGCAGCATATGCCAATTTGGAGAACATAAATAATGGTGTTTATAGGAACACAGTTGATCTCCACAATGAGAACTTTGTCAATCCTCACAACCCGGCGTGCACACGCAGAAGGCGGAAAATATGTGGATGCGCTCCAAGAGCAGGCTCCGAAGACAATTTGGTACCTCCAGAGACCTGTTTGCGTCGTATCTGCATGAATTTGTGTACAGATGCGGCTGCCCAAGTCGGAAAGTGTTCCAGAGGTTTCTCGTGACACTCTATGAAAACTATCCTCCAGTTTAAACCAACCTATTTTCCTTCAAAACAACCTACATCCTTCTTCCCTCACAAAGTAACATTCATGCTTCTTCCGAATATCTCCTACTGTTCTCCACCTCCTTCATATGTTCTTCAATGACAAAACAGCCTTTTTTAAGGCTACCAATGACATAACTGAAGAGCAAGTAGATCTGGTTGGGCTGACATTTGGTAATGTTGCCGTTTAAGGGTTAGTTGGCTGCGTAACGTCAGGCAGCCAACCTTTGCATCTGAAAGGTGCAATGTTCAGCGTAATGGAGCATATACAGTTGGTATTGCAAAAAGGAGGAAAGGCAGCGCAGTCATACGGTAGTGTGGAAAGCACGAAATTTGCAATTAACAGTATATGCTTTAGGAAGCGTATCCATAGCAAGGCGGGGAAACCTAGAAGTATATACAATGAGCAGTGCATTCATAGGAAGGTGTCGGAAACGTTGAAATATGCCATTATATGCGTCAGGGGGCGCATATACTGTTCTTCTGAATATCTCCTACTGTTCTCCACCTCTTTCATATTTTTTTCAATGACAAAACAACCCTTTTTAAGACTACCAATGACATAACTAAAGATCAAGTTGGGCTGACAGTTATTCTTACAGCTAATAATTATCATCATAATCATCATACTACCACCATCAATAATAATAATAATAATAATAATAATAATAATAATAATAATAATAGTAATAGTACTAATATTAATAATAATAATAATATATATATAATAATACTTTTTATTTACTACTAATGCTCCTGTTTTCATTAAATAGAAACCAAGCAATCGATAACTTTTTATTTAACAATAGCTTTGTGCATTAAATTTCTCCACTTAACCCAAAATATTACTTGACCAAACGTAGTAAGAGCACCGCAATTGCACTGTGACGTAGATGGGGTTATCTTTATGCTTTGATGAAATCGCCTTTAGCTAGCTCATGTACCACATAACCTCAAATAACCAACATCTGCAATAAGGGGTAATGGTGTATGATAGATGCCGTCCTCTGCTAGCATTGCCACGCTCTTCGGCCACGTCATATACGCGCCATTTAGCAACATATACCGTGCTACTACTGCCATCTTGCGACTGTTAACCGGTTGCATTCCTTTGGCACTGTGTGCTCAGTTCTACAGCGGGTTTTCAATTTCTAAAGCTGGTATGGTTTTGCGGCATTGCGCGGCCAACTGACCCTTAAACGGCAACATTACCCTCTAAGAGGCAGTAGCTCTATCGACTGAGCTACGGGGCATACTGACATATAGTGATCCGCATCTCATTTGTTTGAATGTCTATCATCCCAGGGGGCCAGTTGCCCTCTACAATGCGCCCCCGATTGAATTTCCGTCGTACTATTCTACATTCGTCGATTTGAACATGGTGGGACAGCCAAATTTGCCTCTTGCAGTTTATGTGGTATCGCTGGAGACCATGCTCACTTCATGGCAGGAACTGAACATGCCAGATAGTGTCTGACGGCTCACACAAGAGCCTCCAACTGAACAACTCAGTTACTTTATGTGAGTGCTTGTAAGCGGAGCAGTGGAGGTAAGGAATTTGCCCGATCGATCTTTTGCTCACACACTGTTTTAAGCCCAGCTTTAAAAGCATTAATAAATATAAGTAATTACTAGATAATTATTCATACCAAAAGTCATAAAAATAGGGCTCCATTTTAATATTCTCCTACCTGCAGCAAAACTTGTGCGGTCCCGGCTCTTAATACTCTTTCACTTATTTCCATTACTTCTCTATTTCTCTCTCTCTCTCTCTCTCTCTCTCTCTCTTTCTTTAAACATATATTTAAATAATTGTAACAGTGTTGCACCCTTGTTACATTACATACACCAATCGTACGTATATTTTGTTTCAACACCTCACTGGCACATCTTCAAATTTATTCTCCTCCTGGCTAATACTATTCCGTCTTCTGATACCTACAAACCTTCATTTTCTGCTTTCATTCGTCCTCTGCTTCCCTCTATGACCATATTATACACCGGCTTCTTCTTCCAAACCTGCCTCTGCTTCCCACCATCTTCCGCCAATTTCTAGTCTCCATTTATAATTAGCATGCGTTCCTAACTCTCTCATTCTCAATATTTTCCTCCTCCATTCATTCCATAATTATCTTCCTAATAAAGTATAGTAATATCAGCTTATATTTCTGAATTTTAATGTTCAATGCCCCCTTTCACTTCCGCATCTACTTCCTCGTCACCACCTGCTTCCTCTTCATTTGTTGTTGTTTGTTGTAAATTATAATTATTCGTTGGTGTGTCAGTTATTAGATTTAATTTAAATTAGTCTCCTTAGCTCTTTGTTGCCATCTTGTGCGTGAGTTGTTATTTCCACTCCTCAACAATAAGGAAAGTGAGTACGAAATGCACAGTCTTCCGCTCGTTCTGTCTCCTTGTGCATGCGCAGACATGTTGGTCAATCTTTCAATGGCACAGTTCAAGTCTAAAATTGAACTGGAATATGCAATGTCACTTGCAGCGATCCCAGTCACGATAGCCAACATTCCGTTTGGGGAATGCGTGATGCTGGCAATGTCACCTCTCCTTATTAGTTGAACGATCGTCCACCCCAATACTCTTCATTACTAATACAGGAAAGTCGGCCAAAAGAGTAGCAACAATGAACACCATCGATAATAGTGTAGCGGTTTAAAGTATTGTTGGAGCTGTATAAGTAGTATGGTTTAAGAGGTGTTTAGGTTTACTTTTTCTGATTTTAGGCATTCAAATCTGCAAGGACGGGAAAGTGTGTGCAGTATTTTAATGCCATAATGTACCTGGCAAAATAATGCCGTATCATTCTTTCGATTTCCACGAGATAATACCATGTGAGCACTGTTTCAATGCACAAGATCAGTGATTCCCCACGAGATTACATTTCGTTAAAGGCATATTAAAAAATACACAAAATAGCACTATTACAACAATTATTGGTGTAATAATACATGCGTATTGTGCAATAGTTGTGACTAAATGCGTTGGTTGAGGCTTGTTTTCTCCTATAGATAATGTTAGGTTAAGATAGCTATAAAGGTGAAATGTCACAGGAGATCTGGATTTTAAAATGTTGAAAAGTTTTACATTTCCAAATTAGAAATCTGCTATACCTACCAGTACATCATGTGCTCCTAAAAGTTTGCAATAGACCAGTAATTGCAAAACAATTGTAATGGCAGAATAAATAAATTCGGATCGCGTGTGAAAGTAAGTGGGGATTAGTAAACTTGAATAAATAAATTAATAACTAAAGGAATATTGATTTAAGTTAGTTATAAATTATATATCTTAGCTTAGAAGGAACCACAAAAATGCAAGTTACAATTTTTTTGCACGGCTACATTCCAAAAGACTATTGCTGAAAATTCAACATTATTTAATCTAGTAACTCTTCATGTTGCTGTTGAGCAGAGTAAAGCAAATTCTATAGACTTCGTGATTTAAGTACAAATTGAATGGCACACAAGTTCGATCAGGTTCTCTGAGCTTTAACAGATTCTGTGGGTCGAAATCAGCTTTTCTCCGAAATACACTTGGGAGTTCCTGAATTTCGAATTTTTGGCACAAAACAATTGCGTTAGAATTATATTTTATTCACAGCACCAAACATTTATAAACAATTTAAAAATTAGCTTCCGAGCACTCATTTTAAGTTATTGCCATTCATATTATTTCCGGCAATGTGGGCCTAAATGAACGTTAAATAAATAATTTTATTGTGTGACCTGTAAAGCACACTTGCAATATATCAAAGCTTGCCTCCTTGTTTGTGACCTACATTGACGAGAAAATGCATAAATTGGCGTATTTATTTTGATTGTAATAGAAATCGCGACGTGTGTAGCAGCATTATTTCCATTGATTTAGCTGATATGTGTACTCCAGACTGCTGGGCTAGATGGTAACACCGTCGCATGTCGCCAGCCGTTCCATTGTTAAATTGAGGAGTTTCCTGCTTTGGTTATGAGGGGTATTTGGTCCAGGTTGGTAGTCCAAGGTCCAGAAAAGCTATAGCTGCACGGTATTATTAAGTTTGCTGTTGTGATTGATGATGATGATAATGGTGTTTAAGGGCGCTCAACTGCCGAGGTCATTAGCGTCTCCTTATGATTAAAACTTGGCAATAGGCAGTAAGAAAATACCATTGCAAAAAAAGTAAACACAAGTAAAAGAGCTAAAAGAGTAGAAAACAGAAGTAAAAGAACTGTCCAGCCCTCTAACCAGAGCTGGATATAAAACTCCATCTAAAACCAACACATTAAAACTAAAAGAGTTAAAAAAACTGCTATCACACTAAAACTTCAAGGTAAAAGAAACATTTGCCAAAAATTTAAAAAGCTTGTCCACTGCTCTTGGGTAATCTGCCAGGACCTCGGCAAGAGAGGCTGGCATGCTCATAGCTGACCGAATGTGTGCCAGGTGACCACACTCCAGCAACACATGACGAACTGTCTGTGCCTCCCCACAGAGCGCACAGACAGGAGCAGGTTCACGTTTAAAAAGGTAACTGTGAGTAAAAATACAGTGGCCAATTCTTAGCCGAGCTAGTACTACCTCCTCCCGGCGGGATAAACGAGAGGAGGTTACCCAGTTGACAGGGAGGTCCTTCACCTCTCGCAGCTTATTACCACGGAGAGCCGACCACTCAGCATGCCAAGTCGAAAAAACCGCTCTCCGTACAGCAATCTAATATCTTCTGCTGTTGAATGGGTAATGGTAACACTGGGCGCTGTGGCTGCCGATTTCGCTGCCAAACCCGCTTTGTCATTCCCAGGCAAGCCAACGTGTCCAGGAATCCATGCGCACTCCACATTAAAACCAGAAACGTGCAAAATGTGGAGAACGTCCTGGATGCGCTGCACCAAAGGATGGTAATTGTACAGCTCACGAATGCTCTGAAGGGCACTAAGGGAATCACTAAGAATAAGGCAGTCACCTAATTTTCGACGTCGAATATACAGAAGGGCTTGATAAATAGCACAGAGCTCGGCAGAATATATAGATGTGCTACTAGGCAAACCGTAAGTAGAAGTTGCGGTGCCAGTGACAAAGGCACATCCAACACCGTCGGGGCTCTTACTACCATCGGTGAAAATACAAATACGGCCACTGTATTTGGATAAAAATTCTAAAAAACAACGACGAATACTATCAACAGGCGTAACAGGTTTCCCGTAAAGCGTCATCCCTTGATCGACATGGGAGGTAGCACGTAACCTAGGGGGGTATATACTCTCTCCCTTGGATAACAGCCTAGGCATGTCAACATGGTGCTGCCGTAGAAGCTCACGGAAACGAAAACCTGCTGGCCTGGGGCTCAGAGAGCGGAGGCAGTATCGCTCGTGCAGCTCAGGGGAGAAAAACGCGTGATAAGTTGGATGCCCAGGCATACACTTCAGCCCACAGCCATAATTAGCAAGCAGGACATCACGCCGACATCGCAGAGGAGGTTCTCCCGATTCGGCGTAGAGGCTAACAACTGGGCTCGTTGGAAAAGCTCCAACGGCCACACGGATGCCCTGATTATGGACTGTGTCTAATCTTCTGAGCACTGAAGGTCGGGCTGAAGAATACACAATGCTGTCATAGTGCAACTTCGAACGAATCACAGCACGATAAAGACGGAGCAATGCCGTCCGATCCGCACCCCAAGATTTGCCACTTAGTATCCGTAAAAGATTTAGAGAACGGTCACATCGCGCTTTCAGCTGTGCTGTATGTGGTGCCCAACAAAGTTTCCGGTCGAAGATCAAACCAAGGAATCTCGCCTCATCTGCGAAAGGAAGTAAATCTGGCCCGAGTCGAAGAGACGGTGGCATTTGCCACCTACGGCGCCAGAAGTTAACGCAGACTGTCTTCTCAGCGGAGAAACGAAGACCGTGTTTCGAGCTCCAAGCATAGAGATTGTCCAAACACCGCTGGAGACGGCGTTCCAAAAACGGTGTACGCTGAGAAGTACTGAAGATGGCAAAGTCGTCCACGAATAAACAGGAAGAGACGCCTGGGGGCACACATAGTGATATGGAATTTATCGCAATAGCAAATAGCGTCACGCTGAGTACCGAGCCCTGCGGCACTCCGTTCTCTTGAATAAACTGGTTAGAAAAAATCGAGCCGACCCTCACTCGAAAAACGCGGTCCCTCATAAACTCCTGAATGACCAACGGTAGGCGTCCACGTATGTTCCAGTTGTGGAGAGAACGTAATATTCCTGCCCGCCAACACGTGTCATAGGCCTCCTCGAGGTCAAAAAATATCCCAACTGTGGGGCTGTTTTTAAGAAACCCGTCCATGATCTGAGTTGACAACGAGACAAGGTGGTCAGTTGTTGAACGTCGTCGTCTAAAGCCACACTGGATATTCGTCAGAAGATTGTGGGATTCCAGCCACCACAACAACCGTCCATTGATCATGCGTTCCATCACCTTGCACACGCAACTGGCGAGGGAAATAGGACGGTAACTGGAAGGAAGGTGACGGTCCTTTCCAGGTTTAAGAATGGGTATGATGGTGGCCTCCCGCCACTTGTCTGGAAAAATGCCATCAACCCAGACACGATTATAGACCTCGAGTAGGAAAGCTTTACCATCAGGAGAGAGATGTTGCAACATTTGGACGTGGATACCATCTGGCCCTGGTGCAGAGTGTCGCGAAGAGGAGAGTGCATTGTCTAGCTCTGCCAGGGTGAAAAGGCGATCATAATCCTCAAGGTTGCCAGAAAGAAACGAGAATCCTTGAGATTCCACCTGAGTCTTAACTGTAAGAAACTCAGGGGAATAATTTCCTGAGCGAATGCACTGCCTAAAGTATTCGCCATGTCAAATTATCAACAACAGCTCTGGTAGGTGTTTTGAGACCGGCGATGAGCATATGGGTCGATTTCCCAGCCACAGGTCTTAACTTATCCCATACGATCGAGGAAGGTGTATGTCGATTAAAGGAACCCACGAATTTATTCCATGACATCTATTTGCTAACCTTAATAACCCGCCTAGAATGTGCGCGCATCTGTTTATAGTGTATCAGGTTATCCAGTGTAGGAAAACGCTGGAAAACCCGTAGAGCTCGTCTGCGAGCGCGAATAGCATCCCGATGGTCATCGGTCCACTAAGGTACCGGAAATCGACGGCTGTGGCCAGTCGAACGCGGAATGGATTGCTCAGCAGCAGAAAAATGGTCCCTGTGAGATGTTCGACCAAGTGGTTCACAGAGTCGTGCTCTTCGTAGTTAAATTCAACCAAGTGTGAGTACAGTTCCCAGATGGCTTGGTCTAGGCGTCAGCTAGGTAAACGGGTGGAACATAAAACGGGTGTCAAGAGACTAATACGACAAGGAAAATAGTCACTGGAATGCAAATCCGAGATGATATTCCAACATAACGTGACTGCTAGCTGGGGGGAACAAATTGCAATGTCAATGTGTGAAAAACTATGAAAGGCGTCAGAAAGAAAGGTGAGCTCTCTGGTGTTCAAGAGAGCAAGATTCTGACTATCCAAGAAGTCTTTAAGTAGCGTACCTCTCGCACAAGCCCGAGGAGAGCCCCAAAGAGGGTGATGGGCATTCACGTCGCCTACCAATAAAAAGGGTGGTGGCAACTGCGAAAATAGGTGTTCTAAGTCGCTGTGCGAGAGGTCCGCAGATGGAGGCAAATAGATACTGCAAATAGTGAATAAGGCGGAGGATAGCTTAATGCTGACAGCAACGGACTGGTTTGCAGATTGTATGGGAACGGAGTTGGCAAAAATATCATCTCGAATAAGCATCATAGTGCCCCCATGTGCCGGGACACCGTCCTCCGGGGATAAACCACATTGTACGGAGGAGTATTGCCTGATGGTAACGGTGTCCTGTGGACGGAGCTTCGTCCCTTGTAAGCATACAACCAAAGGTTCATGCTGGCGCAGCAACAAGTCAAGCTCTGGTCGATATGGTCGAATTCCGCGTATGTTCCAATGTAGGATAGACATTGAGTATATTATGGGACAAGTTTCAAATCTAAAGACGCTTCTGCAGGTTGGGATTAGCTGGTCGGTTCAATTTGTTCTTCTTAGGTGTTGGGCTAGTACTATTTTCAGGAGCACGATCCTGCTGTTTCCGCACTGTCCCTCTGGCAGTGGCGGCAGAATTGTCCTGGTCCATCTCCTCCACAAGGGAGGCCCCTTTTTAAGACCAAATTTCGGTCCGAGAAGTTCGAACCGATTGGATGTGCTGATCGGCGAAGACGGCCGTCGCCGATCCACGCCCTCCTCCCCAGGTGACCCATCAGAGGAGGATACACGTGGGGAGTTGCGTGTACTTTTCTTACCCTTAGATGACTTGGTAGAAGATTGCACATTCTCTTTCAAGAAGTCTTGTCGTACATACTTGGTCTTAAACTGCTTCTCAGGGGCAGAAGACGTCGTGAATTTACCAGTCTTAGTTCCCGAGGTCGAGGCTTTCGGTGACAAGTGTGCAGGACTGCTCTGTAAACTGGCGGATTTGGCAGATGTTAATACGGACTTGGATGTAGGTGTCGAAGGCTTCGGCAGCGCTTGGGCTAAAATAACCTTTTCCGCAATAGTAGCCCCGTTCATATCGCCGGTCTGTGTTGCGATTTCCCGACGCGGTACCGGTTTAGCTGCAACTGAGCTATAGGTACCGGACCTCGGGGCAGAGGGTTGGCGGAGTCGCAGGAGCTTCCGGGCTTCCAAGAAGGACACCTTCTCTTTCACCCGTATCTCCTGGATCGCTCGTTCCTCTGCAAAACGGGGGCAGTCTCGGGAACTAGATGGGTGTTCCCCGTTACAGTTCACACACGATGGAGCTGAAGCACAAGCCCCATCGTGGGAGATGTCACCGCAGTGGACGCAGGTGGACTTGCCAGTACACAACTCACTAGTGTGACCAAAACCTTGGCGTTTAAAGCACCTCAGCGGATTGGGTATATAAGGCCTAACTTCGATGGTTTCATATCCTGCCTTAATTTTTGAAGGATATCAACCAGATCAAAAGTAAGAAACAGGGCACGAGTAGGCAGGAATTCACCGTTGATCTTACGTTGTACCCGATAAACAGACGAGACACCTTGAGCCGCAAGATTTTCTTGGATCTCCTCAATGGATAAACCGTCCAACGTGCGGGTTGTTACTACACCGCGTGAAGAGTTCAGCGACTTGTGCACCTCGACCTTCACTGGATAGCTGGCTAACATGGTGGCTTTTAGTATCCTTGCAGCTTGCGAGGCGGAGTTGGCTTCGACAAGAAGTGTACCTTTGCGAGCTCGAACGCAGGATTTAACCGGACCAGCAATGGCATCGAGATCCTTTTGTATAGTAAAAGGGCTCACCGTCAGGAACTTCTTACCTTCCTCTGTCCTATGAATAACCAAGTAGCGAGGACCACATGACTCGACTACTTCCTTTCCAACGTATTTATTTGGAATCAGGGGTTTGAGTTTTAGTGCCATAAAAAATGGTATAAATTCATCCCCCAGGGCTCCCCACCCACCACGGAGCCCAACAATGGGTCAACCCACTGGGGTGACAGGGCTACACAGGGGATATAGCAGGCTCGCCGTCCCACTCACCCTGGAGTTCGATATAATACCTAGTCCTGGCCGATTGACTAGGAGTGGGTTAGTCCCTAGCCTCCCGTTTAGGCAAAGCAGAAACCAAAGTGGTGTGTTAAGTTGCGCAGCCTCCCCAGTTACTGAAAGACAGAAGCCCAGGCTCAGGTACGCAACCCTCAACCAACCAGGATATTCCTTTTCACCGACACGGGTCTCCACACACGGCCTACACGTGGGTGGGCATTTTGACCTGCTGACTCCCTCACCACTCTAAGGTTGCCCACAGAGGGAGTCAAGGTGGCTCGGGTTCCCTGGTGCGCCTAACCCATACCTACCGTAGTAGGCCCCTGGGGGGACTGTTGTGATTACCAGCACTATTTGTAATCTCAGGACAATCATCAAACTAACATGAGTAGTATTAATGCAGGTAAGAAACAAATAAAGCAAACTTAATAAATTAACTCAACCAGAACAAACTACCACCAAAAGTTTGAAATTCGCCGTTGACAGAAACAATTGTTTAAAAAGAGTAGGAGAAATTAAGATAATGATTCTTTCAAATTTGTTGGAACTATCTAGAGTTCGGTTATTATTTCCATCAAGTTTATGTTTGTTTTATCTGTTCAATTGTCCTTTAGCACTTGAGAGGATTTCGCTTATGCAGCTTGCTGCTTTCATAAAAGAAAAACAGCATTTTTACTTTCTCTACATGTACCATGTACATAGTGTACAGAGAAGGTATTGTATTGCTCCCAAAAATTCGATACCGAGATTTCACCGGAAATATACGCTTTGAGACTCCTGAATCAAAAAAAAATAAATAAATAAATAAAAACATCCTTACAAAAACGTGCGCGCGCGCGGGTGTGTGTGTGTGTGAACAGCATAGCTCAAAACGAATAGTCCTTTAAATACCAAACTTGGTATTTAAATTCAGTATCTTCCAAGGATGCGACACGAGGATTTTGAAGAAAATCCCCACTCCAACTCCTCTTTACTTGGACAAATTTTCGACAATTTATATTTTCTCAAAAATGGCTGTAACGATTTTGATTAAAATATCGTATATTAAAGATATTTACCTGAGAAATAAAATGTATATCTTGAATTTTCTGGGAAGAGCCTCTGAATATATCTATATTCTGGATGAATTTTCCGGAATTTTGCATAACTGGTAAACCGTAAGGGATATACAAAAACCTACTGAACATAAAATGTTGAACTCGTTAAAACAAACAATTTATATTATTACACTTTTTTTGGAGTTGGTCGTCTTTGAGATATTCCTTTTATAGGTTTCAGGTTTAAAGTGCTTATACCTTTCTCATACGGGTATTTGTCAACTCCTGTCCATACAAACAAAGGAACTTCAGTCACATAGCAACCAGCTTTTGACTATCACTTTAGCTTATGATACTCCCCTACTTCCCTTCTTCTTATATGGAAGCAAATAATAAGGCCTTTACGGGTGGGTGACCAAACGCCCCATATTTTACGGGATCGTCCCTTATCTAATTTAAGTGTCCCGTTCTCCCGACAAAATATTTACGGGTAGCATTTTTTCCCTTATTTCAATAATCATCTCGTATTTTTTTAAACATCTTCTCTCCCCCCCCCCCGCCTCTTGTTCCGACGCTACTACTAGCTTTCTTGGGTCCAGCTACTGCGTCCAGCTCATGACGTAAGTTATTTGATTTTCATGTGTGTTTCTACCCAAAGAGCATATAAAATATACTCCTTGATCACACCAAACTGACAATACACGATTTTAACGTGGGTTTTCATTTCCGCTTTGTTTTGCATTGTATACGTTTTTGCCGATTGCCTTATGAAGAGGTGTTATGCCGGACTCACAAAGGAGCGATACTGGCGACACGGCACATACATTAAAACGACTGACCAATAGGAATTAAGAATTGATGGGACGAAACCTATGCGGAGAAAATTGAATTGGATTTATTTTTTACCGCACGGCATGAGCGTCATCCTCAGAAATCCTGTTGCTTGATATTCTGTGGTCCTTGTTAAAGTTGGCGTCAACATCAAGGGAAGTTCATTCGTTTTCAGAAGAGAACATATATTTTTTTATGTCATGCTTTTTTAACTGCGTAATAATGGTAATACAACCAAAATTATACCTTCATTCCAGAATAATCTTGCCACCTAATTAAAACTACGTCTATGCTATTGACTGAATAATAAATAAGCCAACACTAGCCTCAAAGTTACAAAAAGGTGCTCTGCTGAAGATATTGGCTTTCGAATTGCCTGTTTCTCTATATGAGGATCATGTGATGGTGTCATTCACATGTAATTGTAGTATGATTCGAGATCCGTAAATATCATATTCGGGATTAGGGTATTAAAATTCCCAAATTGGTTACGCTCCTTGAATATAGGTTCAACCCACCAACGACGGAGCTTCTGCTGTGTTCTTTGTCAATTATTTCTGTCGTTTCTTCTTTTTAGAAGATACAGAGCAAGAATTTGTTTTAAATCGGCAGCCATTGTTTCAAGTGCACTATGCACCGGTACCGCCCCTAATGTCAAATTGTACCACCCTATTGTGAACACCAGTTTCCATGACCAATGCGGTGTCGCGATGAGACCCATATCGCGTCGCCGGTATCATTCCATTGTGAAGCATACATTACATTACTGCATGCAATTTATCGCAATTTTTCACAGCAATGCCGAAAGAAGGGTATATTTTTATGGATGAAATTAAAGTAGAGCTTCAGTTTCCACAACTGGAACCGCAGACCAAGAAATTATTTCGCACGTTGTGTAAAAGTAATTTTTCAATCGACCATGGTGGGCGATCTGATGTGTTACAACACGTTAAAGTGATGAAACACAAATTAGCAGTTGCGAACAAAACTTCGTCACATAGTTTGATGTCTTTTGTTACCAAACGGGAGAATAGTGCCATTATAAATGATGAAGAATAACATCTTGCCGCTGAAGAAGGTTTACTAGCTTTCCATACAATTGAACACAACCATTCCTTCAGGTCAATGGACTGCAGTGCTGCGATTATCAGAAAGTTGTTGAGAAGAAATTTACCTGTTCCAAAACAAATTGTGAATCCATAATAGTGACTGTGCTGGCTCCATACGCACTTCATCAAATATGTGAGGAGCTGACGGTAATGGTGGACACTTCTAACCATAAAAGTGCAAAACTGATACCAATGCTTGCTAGACATTTTGTGCCAGGTAGGTGCACTCAAGTTAAGGTGATCGACTTCCAGGATATTACAGGTGAAACTGCTGAGGCTATAAGAAATCTCATCATGGAAGTTCTTAGTAAATTCCATATCCGGGATAAAATTGTTGCATTCTGTGGCGACAATTATAACACAAACTTTAAGGTGCAGGAAGCAAGGTGCAAAACAATGTTTTTGCAGGACTTAAATCGTTGCTGAAGAACAACATTCATGTTGTGGGTTGTACAGCACACATAGTGCATTATGCTGTACAAACCAGTGCTGATAGTCTCCCAGTGGACATAGAAACCAATGTAAACAACATTTTTCAGTATGTCCACATTTACAGCATTCAAGTTGAGGAGCTGAAAGAGTTTTGCGTGTTTGCTGAAGTGGAGTATAAACAGGTGCTTGGAAGTGTAAAAACTAAATGACTTTCCTTGGAACCGGCTGTTAAATGAATTATTGATATTTATGTACGAGGGGCTAAAACCCTATTTTGGCTCAAGATAAATGTCCTACCATCTTAAAATCTTTCTTTACAGATCCTCAATCACTGCTTTGGCTCTATTTTATTCAGAGTCAACTGAAAATGCTTTCATCAACAATAAAAACTATTGAGGCATCAGATATGTCAGCAAATGAAGTTTTGGAGGAATTAGAAATTCTGATAAGGAAAATCAAAATTAAGTTGGAGGAAAACTTTCAAACCATAAAAATTCAGTATTGATAAGTACGTTGCAAGAGGATGGCTTGCTTAAAGAATCTGATTTCTTGGATATTTCAAGTTTATTTTAAGACACGTTAACTGCCTATATTAAAAAATGGGCTTACCAATTTCATGTGCTGAAACTATTTAACTGGGTTTGGCTCAAACCTCCTCTCATTTGTTAGTCGGTGCAGCAAAGTATCAAAAGTTTGGCAGAGTTTAATGAACATTTTCTGAAAGATATATCTGAAGACGAAATTTTTGAGGAAGTTAACCATGTTAAAAATGTATGTGAGGTGAAAAATTGTGAATTAGGAGCTGATAACTGTGTTGGTGAAAAATGGTGTGTCATTTTCAACATCCTTGCATTCCAAGATATCTACTGCACTAATTTGCAGCTCACTACTGCATTTGTGCTAGCTCTATCTGGCAATAATGCTGCTGCAGAAAGAGTATTTTCTGTCACAAACGCTTTGTGGACTCATGGAAGAAAAAAGTAGATTTGATTTGAAAACTGTTAAACAAATGATAATAACTAAGGTTCATTTTCAGAACATTCTGTGTATTGATTTTTGCAAAATGTTATTGGAAAATGCCAAACTCCTGAGCGATATTCATTCCTCTGCAAAATACAGCAATACAAATATTTTGGTAACTGCACACGGTGAAATCTTCAGCCAACTTGAGGGTGAAAAATAGTAGTGACCTACCGAAACAATTTAAATGTATCTTCTAGATCTAGTTATACACCTCTTCATCATATATTATGTTTACACTGTACCTATATAAATAATAAAAGTTTCTTTATTGGTATTTTGATGTTTTTTTTTTCTTTTAGAATGCATTTTAACAAAAAGGTGCAGCCTAGACCAAGTATCCTTACCTGCTTATTTAAAAGCACAGTACATATTAGCGAATGTTTCGACGAAATGTAGATTCATGTCAACCTTTAATTTGTGTCCCGTATTTTTATTTTGGAAATCTGGTCGCTCTACATTACTGCTAATTTTTTCTCGATTAGCATGACGCGAATAGAAGAATGAGCTTTTTAACAATAATTTTTTGCAGAGTTGTAGAGAAAGTCGTGTGAATGGAACCCATCAGACTCTTTAAATGGACTCAGTTACATTTAAAACTCAACATTCTAAGAAACAGCAAAATATTTTTCTAAAGAGTCTATTTTCTAGGAAGAGAATGTCCACAGGATGCATCCGATTACTTATTCTTTTTCCCCTTCTATCCATTTACAAATAATGTTTCTTGAAGCGCTTCAATATTCTATGTGGAAGCCATAGCAATAATATTGTAGCAAAGTTCCTTGCATTTACCTGCAAAATATCACATGATAATCTTTTGCCCTTCACGGAATCCTGGGATTAATCTACTTTTTAGGGTAATATACCTTAGTGTCGAACCTTACAGTTAAACACAAAGGGAAAGCGAATTCATTTGCGTAATATGAGATACAAATAAAAATTTCAAAATGTGCCCACAGCCAATTTGCATGGCCTGCCTTGATTTGTTTAATATATATGTAGTAATTTTTCTTATGATAACGCACAATGACACACGGCCACCGCAATTTCCTCACCATTTGCGTACATAACACATCGGTAAGAAGTTTGTATCCCAAAGAAAACCGATAGGCAATTGGTATACCCTGCCCTGATTGCATAATATATGAGTCGGAAGTATGTATGTTGGTAACGTATAAATGATGCCGTCCTGCCACGCCCATCACACATGTGTATTTCAGAGCCTCAAACAGCGTCGACAGCATAAAACAACATTGGCATGAAATATAGATCATAATTTGCATTTTCATAACGAACAAAGAGCATTCCACCCTGCCACGCCCCCTCTTTAATTTGCCTTTGCTTAAACTGTAGAAATCATAATAACCGATTTAAATGTCACTTCTTGTATATCAATTCGAGCAACTTCTTCTTAGGAATGCAACGTTGCCATCAGTTTCCCTATATCTCTAAGGAAAAATTAATGGAGAAGAGGTAGCACAATGAGCAACTAAATATTATGCTGGCCAAGAGAACTTACGGATTAATACAACCTGCTACATTAACTCTGGCATTCAACTGCTAGTATATTTATTGCATTTTCTACAGGGGGAAAGTATAATTATTTGCGTGTAACATCATTCTTACGAGTGCTCATCCACTGTAACCCCAATAATCAAAGTCATGTAGAATTTAAATTACAAAATAGTAAGAGTTTCGGTGGTTAAAATCGCGTAGGAAGCAAAAAAAAAAAAAAAAAAAAAATTATTCACAGCTTGCTCGCTTGAGAGTCAGTTCAGCTGCTAACAGGGAGAAAATAATTAGTAAAATAAAACGTTAGGGAATAAAATGAATGTACGTATACGAATAATCTTGTAAGGTTATATGAAACCAACCAGCGACACGCATACCTACGACCCATAAACATGACTACATGCAGATATTCGGCCCCAGTTGTCCAAGAGATATTTAACCCTATTGGCTAATACCGAACTCACTGTCACTATCATGCGTTACAGGTTTAGCCAGGCTTGAAATAGAGGGACACAAACTATCCAAATCAGGACACCAGCATCAAAAATGTCTAAATATCCTACAGCCATAGAAATGAGTACTCATAATTACTACATTTATAATCAAATTAAGACATCCGTAAGAATTTTACTGAAACTTTACACTATTGAACAATCAGTATAATGGTAACATTTT
Organism: Hymenopus coronatus; assembly: GCA_030762935.1. Classification (NCBI taxonomy): domain Eukaryota; kingdom Metazoa; phylum Arthropoda; class Insecta; order Mantodea; family Hymenopodidae; genus Hymenopus; species Hymenopus coronatus. The sequence continues at coordinate 258,434,782 of CM060900.1, forward strand.
CTTGAATATTAGATAAACATATCCAAGGAAAATAAACACTACAGCGATTCTGATGGTATTTAGGGGGGAAAGTATTTATGCACAAGTAGAAATGTATAGACAGAAACCATAACAGACCCTTTGCAGCTAGGAACGGCTTCAGTGACAACCTGCACCTTAATATGATACGTCTGGTTCTGATATGTGATAAATAAAACAAACGGAAAGCCATTTAAAATTGTTGACATTATCGGAAGAAACTACTCAAATGTGAAGTCCATAATAACGCGACATAGAGAAATAAATACAAACATGATTAGAGAAATAAAAAATAGACCATAAAATCTAACGCAAAAAATAGCATATATTAATTTACAAAAAAAAAAAAAAAAAAAAAAATCCTAAATTGACAGCTTCTGTTTTGTCCGAGCATACGATCGATTCAGGAAGGAAATCACACAGAGGGCTGTTCGCAGAGCAAGTTATGGAACTAGCGAATCTGGAAGAAAACTATGCATATGCAAGAATAACAAGAGCTTTAGACTTGAATTTGTTCGAGAACATGTAAGCAAGAACAAAAGTTTCTGCGGTAGACAAAAGTACGTTTAATGTGTTTGTAAACGTTGGCAGAATTTTGGTCTGGGAGGACCAAATAGTTATTGACCTTTATCCCAAACACATTCAAGCCACCGTGAAACACGGTGGTGGGTGTATTATGCTACAGGGATGTATGGTTACATCTACTGTTGGGCAACTTGCTTTTATTGAAGGTAATCTACGTAGACATTAGTACTTAAATGCCCAAAAGAAAGTTCCCCACCCTCACCCCCCAAAAGACTAGTGTTGGTAGGTTGCGTTTAGTCACAGATTACTTCTTTCAACAAGCCAACGATCCTGAGGACATAGCAAAGACTGTTCGTATGTTATCGTGTCATACCCCCACATGCTCAAGTTTGCTGCACACAGCGCTGACCTTAATTAAATTGCACATATTTTGAATAAACTTAAAGAATGGTAAGAAAACATGAAATATGAATAACAGAAACTGTGTCAGAGGGTACTAAAAACTTGCTCAATAGAACAGGATGCCGATAAAGTATTAAAATTTTAATTGTATAGATAAATTGTAATTTTCTATGAGTATATGGTTACTTTTTTCTATTGTATGAAGCCAGCTGGTACTATATTTTCATTTGCATCTTTAAGACTAATTTAGTTATATTTTATGTACAGATTCGGAAGGACATTTCATTCCGTTAGTGTAACAGAATAACATCCTTGATTGTTATATTAGTTGTAATAAATAAAGCTTTGCTACTTAAATAACGGCACATAACTACATATTTAGTCAGACTTGAACTGGAGAGGGAACAAACTATGCATTTCAGGACACCTATAATAAAAAGGACTACCCTATGCAAATTATAGCACGCATAAAAACCCTTCGTTTGAATTCAGAACACCTCCTTCTATTTGGAGTCATTCTGTGGCGCTATTAACCATTCTAATCCAGTAATCAGAGATTTGCTGGGAACAGGCTCTAGTCTTTATGTGACGTCATTAACGCGTTATAACTCCGAAACACCCCCACTCTTTCTTTGTACGCAGAACACTTGCTCGTTTCTGGCTCCAAACTCTCTGTGATGACAGTTAACAGAGTTTAAGACAAGAGACTTCCCACCGTAAGTTTTTCCTTCCATTCAAATGCGGCTTCAGTAGCCTGTTTAAGCATGCACGCTGGGGAATATAAGTAGTTAACCACCCAGCTTATCAATCATTCGAGATGGAGTCTTTCATAGAGTTTGCAGTAGTTAATACCGTTGCAATTGCAGGCATATAGAATTACTAGAATGATGTACGAGGAAGCTCACCATTATGCGCATAATCATACAGAGAGCTGTACTGTATTCATACATTCAATTGCATGTAAGAAGCCTACCATGCAAACCATAATCAGATGTCTTGCCGCGATGTATGTACAAAGCACTGTGTAGTCCTCAAAGAGGGAACTTGTAATTAACACATTTTATTTCACTACTTTATTTTTCTATAAATGTGGGTAAAATAATTTATCTTGAAACTATCTACTTCAGAGAACCGATTGCAAAAGAGCAGGGTTGTGTGGTTGCAGGTTTGTGGATGAGGTTGACGGCTTTATTGTAAGCCAAGCAAAGGAATTCCAATTTGATTCTGCAGCGGATATGTGCACACTATATTATGTATGAATTTTTGGAGCCTGATTACATCATTCTTTTCATGCAATTAAATTGTAGCAGTGAAGGAAGACAAGGTTCAGGTAAGTATTAATACAAAATAATTATTATATACGTTACGGTTTCCTTTCTAATTACTATATACCTTAGGTGCAAAATTCATCATCTCCAGAATTCGAATGATTACAACGAGCATTTTTGTGTTTATAAAAGACACACCATGAGGGCAATGATGCGGATGAAATACATGTTCTCAACGCAGTACTTAACCTAATGGCGAGGGTATTGCATGATTGGGGAGAATAATATGTAAAGTAATAAGAATCTACTTTAAAATACTCCCAAGCGTTCATCAAGAAAACAAGCAGAACTTCGCGAAATATTGATGTGACAGTTTTCTTGGATTTAAAAAAGACCTGCATGTATAAAAAGGAAGTTTTTTACTGTGTTAAAGTGGTCTTATTTGCTGCATATTGCAATGCAATAAACGTTATTTTAAAACATTTTCAAGCGTGGAAAAGCATCCCTTGCTAATTATTGTTTCTAACAGATTCAATATGTAATAGTACAGATTCTGTAAGAAACAAAAGAAGAAGAGGAATACATTTGCTGAGCATCTTGGGAAGTTGAGACTGCTGGAAGGTTGAATGCCTCAAATTGCTAGTCATTAATTAGGAGACATTTGGGAGAAGGGTACAGGCATCCGTTCTCAGAGAAGTGCACCAAGACGTGTACACCTCTAAAAGCCATAACGTTAACCTAGGGTATATTTTAAGAGTTTCCCTGTGTTATATATCGAAACTGACATTGAGAGGTACACCTACGTGTCATTGTTAGACCGGGGTATAGAGAGAAAAAGTCTCACAGCATTCGAGATATTCCTGAAAGCTAAAATGTTTCCATGTCGCGAATACTGTGGATACATTGTTTTATCGTGTAATATTACTACTTTTATGGAAAATAAAATAAACGACTTTAGAGTACTATCCCAAATGTTTGAGAAATATCTTAAATCTAGATCAAATAATTGGACCAAAAGGAGTCGAGTTGTTTATGTATAGGCATTTACGAAGCTTATCCAGTGAAAATGGAACAGAATAGATAGAGACAATGGAGTAGAAAACGTAAGTGCTCGAATGTCATGATGAAACGATAAAAAGTGTAATTTTAAAATAACTTAAACCCTTAAATATCATTGTATACCTAAAATCGCACATAGTCCTTACAGAATAGAAATTCACTAAAGAAAATCCTGTGCGACTTGAGTTATGGGCTTGTAGCCATACTTTTTGTTATATATGACTAAACAATGCAATTATATCTGCGGTAATCTATTTCCACTTGCTTGAACTTCAAGCCTGATACTGATAATTCTATTTACAGCCACCTCGTGCTGACGTGAGCAGTCTATTATACATATCGGAGTATGTGTAGGAATCCTTTTTTTCAATAAAGGGTAATTAATTTTTCCAAAGTAGGAGTTCTGAAATAAGAACACATTTTAAACAGCGATGCAAATCTTCAGTCTCCAATGAGCAGATTGGGTCGTGGTAGATTAACATTCACCACTGATATATAGCCTCAGTTGAGGCCGTTAATTAGCTTCTCTATAAAATCTATTGTCAGTTATTAATTATTTAGCACTGTATAATTAAAGACTACAAATGCTTATTAACGTATGTATTTAACAGGGTTAATTCAACTGGAGCAGAAATAGAAAGCTGACACCAAGATAGTAGAAGGGTGTGAGAAGCGCTTTGTTAGAAAGGTTTCTTTTGTCCAGTCATGTACAACCGGGTTACGAGGGGGGTAAACCTTAAAATTCGGAAGGCAGTAATTTTCCATTGCACAAAACGTGTCACGTGAGGGTTCCAGTGCACCCTGGGATGAGAAAACTGACTTTTGGGTAATATTTACGTTAATAGCGCGGCCTTTCTGTCCAAATAGAAAGAAGCCGCCATGGCGGTATTTTTAGTATATAAAGAGCCCAAGAAAGTACATTGGGGCTATATGCTGTCTGCTATCATCCTATATGCTGTGTGCTGTCTGTCGGTGTCTGTTAACTGTACGTCGCTGTATGACGCTGCCATGCTGATCTTGTAATACTCTCATGCTGTCGATTGTCGGGGTGAACGTCACTTCTTCGCATAAAGTTAAACACGGTATCTTGTAACGAAAACTTAGTAGTTTCCAGCGCTCTAAGTGTATTTAAAGGCAGTGACGTGTGTTAATTTATAGTAGATAAAGCAGAATCAAGGAAAAAGATGTAAATATAATTACGTGTGATTAGCCAAGTATTAAAGTTCCTAACACGCGTGCTTGTCTCGCCTCTCCTAGTAAGAAAGAAACTCCAGCAGCGGTGGTGGTGGTGGTGGTGGTGGTGGTGGTGGTGGTGGTGGTGGTGGTGGTAGTAGTAGTAGTAGTAGTACCATGGCTTTAGGGCGCACAACTACATTGGTTATTAGTGCCCTAGTGCAAACAAAGGAGCGAGAAGTTAAACGGTATAAAAACCACTAAAACCGAAGTACCACACAAGGGTTAAAACCAGTGAGAGAATAAATGGCTACCAAAGCCAGACTAAAACCAAGGGACTAAAAACACAAGCCGGTAAAATGTAAAACCCCGAGATAAATTAAACCCTACTGTACATCCCGCAGCGGCGGAGAAAATTAAAAAGTCCCTCGCAAGAAACAGGGATGTCGCCCAGAAGGGTGGGGATGCCAGTAGGCAGACATAGGGATGCTCGCAGCACAGTAAAAAGGTGGCACTCCAATAAAAGATGACGCACCGTCAAAGGCTCGTTACACGAAGCACATTGAGTTGCGGGTTCCCTACGTAAAATATGCTGGTGAATAAACCGGCAATGCCCGATACGCAGTCGCGCTAAAACCACCTCATCACAGCGACAGGCACGCGAGGAGGTAGGCCAGGGGACAGGAAGGGACTTGATCGCTCTCAGTTTGTTGTCGCGCACCCCGGACCATTCCGCGAACCAGCGCGAAAGAATGGCACGGCGTAGGTGAACATGAAAATCACCTGGAGGAACAGTGGTGCTAAAAAAATTTGTCAATACAATTGCAGACATGGCAGCTGTGTGCGCTTGTTCGTTTCCGGCCACACCTAAGTGACCAGGAACCCAAATAAACGACACGCTGACGCCAGCGTCAGCGAGCGACTGCAGGCGATCCTGAATACGCTGTATCAAGGGATGGCATTGATACAGCTCACGCAGACCCTGTAGTGCACTGAGGGAGTCGCTACAAATAAAAAACTGCCTGAAATCCTGTCCCCGGATAAACACAAGAGCATGATAGATACTAAAAAGTTCGGCGGTAAAAATCGAACATTGCCCCAAAAGATGAAATGTGTAACTCCGCGAATTAAAAACGAAGGCACATCCCACACCACGGTCTTCCTTAGAACCATCCGTGTAAATAAAACAATGGTTGGGAAACTCGGCCTGTAATTCTAAAAATGCGGAGCGGAAGACTGAAGGTGGAGTCGTCGATTTGGGCATGGATGCGAACCCAAGGTGGAACTGGGTGTCGCAACTTAACCAAGGGGGTAAGGAACATTCCCCCAGTGGAAACAAGGCGGTAGGCGAATATCCAAGATCCGAAGAAGCAGACGAAAACGAACTCCTGCGGGAAGCAAGGCAATCGCGCTGACAGCATATTGATGGTCAAGAGACTCGTCAAAAAATAACCTGAAAGACGGGTGACCTGGCAAGGCAAAGAGGTGGATAGCATAGCTGCAGAGAAGTAGGTCAGGCATATGAGATAGCGGAGGTTCTGCAGCCTCCGCACACAAGCTGATAACCGGGCTAGTCGGAAACGCACCCAGTGCCAGACGAATCCCTCGGTGGTGAACTGGGTTCAAACGTCGTAAAACCGAAGGACAGGCCGAAGAGTACACAATGCACCCGTAATCAAGTTTAGAGCGAACAAGCGAACAGTAAAGCTGTAATAGCACGGTGCGATATGCTCCCCAGGATGTGCCACATAAAACACATAAAATATTAAGTGCCCGATCACATCTAGTCTTCAGAGAAGAGATATGGGACGACCAGCTAAGCTTTCTGTCGAACACCAGGCCGAGAAACTTCAACGTTTGGCAAAGGGTAGCAGTTCTGGCCCAAGGTGTAGAGAAGGCGGATCGTAACGTTTTCGTCGCCAGAAGTTTACACAAACTGTCTTCTCAGAAGAAAAACGGAAACGATTTTCAACACTCCAAGCGTGTAGACGATTAAGACATGCCTGCAGGCGACGCTCCAAAAGGCAAGTGCGCCGAGAGTTGCAATAAATTAAAATCGTCCACGTACAAGGAGGAGGGAATACCTGCAGGGATACACTCGACAATAGGATTGATGGCGACAGCAAAGAGAGTGCCGCTGAGTACCGACCCTTGAGGTACTCCGTTCTCCGGATTAAAAACACGAGAGCAAACAGAACCCACGCGCACACGAAACACTCTTTTCATCAAGAACTCCCGGAGGAACACTGGAAGGCGGCCACGGCAACCCCACTTGTGCAAGGTGCGCAATAAACCAGTCCTCCAGCAAGTGTCATAAGCTTTCTCCAGATCAAAAAATATGGCCACAGTTTGGCACTTGCGTAGAAATTCATTCAGGGTGTGAGTCGAGAGGGAGACGAAATGGCCAGTCGTTGAGCGGTATCGGCGAAAGCCGCACTGGATATTGCAAAGCAATTTCTCAGACTCGAGCCACCATCGTAACCGTCCATTGATCATGCGCTCCATCACCTTGCAAACAGCACTGGTGAGGGAGATTGGACGGTAACTGGAAGGAAGTCTACGATCCTTTCCCGGTTTTAAAATGTTACCAACGGTGGCTTCACGCCAAGCCGCAGGAAACACACCCTCTTGCCAAACTCGGTTATATAACTCAGGAGATAGAGTCTACCATCACAAGAGAGGTGCTGCAGCATTGCGATGTGGATATTATCAGGGCCTGGGGCGGAATGCCGAGAAGATGCTAATGAGGCAACCAGCTCTCGCATGCTAAAAAGTGTGTTATAACACTCGGTGTCAGAAGACCGGAAAGAGAGACTCTGAGACTCCACCTCCATCTTAATGACACGGAACGCCGGGTGATAATTGGCGGAGCGGGACATATTTACGAAAGTGCTACCAAGGACGTCTGCCACAGCAATCGGATCAACTACAGTGTCGGTGCCCACGAGTAGCCCCGGTATCGAAGTACCAGTCTGCTTACCGGCAACAAGGTGGAGCTTCTCCCACATAACGGATGAAGGTGTTGTGCGATTAAACGTAGACACAAACGAATTCCATGAAGCATTTTTGCAATCCAGAATAATTCGGCGTGCCCGTGCTCGTGTTTGTTTAAAATGGATCAAATGCTCCACTGTAGGGTGATGGCGAAATACCCTAAGAGCCCTCCTACGAGCACGAATGGCATCGCGGCACTCAGTAGTCCACCAAGGGACCGGTAATCGTCTAAGTTAGGCAGACGACCGCGGTATTGAGTGCTCGGCAGCGGAGATCAATACAGAGTTGAAATGCTCGACCATCTGATCAACGGAGTCGAACTGGCAGTCGCTGAAAACAGCAAGGGCGGAAAAGAGCCCAATTAGACTTAGAGAGCTGCCAAGAACTCGCACGCGAGGAGGAAAGGTGGTGTGATATAAGAGTAATGACACAAGGGCAATGATCACTAGAATGAGTTTCTGATACTACGTTCCACTGAAAGCGGTGAGCAAGCTGTGCAGAGCAATAGGAAACGTCCAGGTGCGATAGCGTGGCAGAAGAATCGGAAATGAAAGTAAGTTCACCGGTGTTCAGAACAGCGAGACTATATTGAACGAAAAGGTCAGCAAGAACAGTCCCCCGCGCACAGGCCCTAAAGGAACCCCATAGGTGATGGTGGGCATTAAAATCACCCAGCAGAAGAAAAGGTGCTGGGAGCTGTGACAAGAGATGGATCAGAGGATAGATAAGGGCGGAACGTAGACATTACATACAGTAAAGGAGAAACCAGGAAGAGTAAGTCGGATAGCAACAGCTTGCAAGGTGGTAGTAAGCGAGACTGGCTGACCACAGATGTCATTGCGCGTGAAGACCCACGAGCAGGAGAGCCCTTCTCCGGAGTAACGTCAAACCGCATGGGAACGTATTGTTGCTGGGCAAACGCATCATGGGAGCGAAGCTTTGTCTCCTGCAAACACAGAATCAGAGGGTTATAGGACCGTAGTAACAGCTGCAATTCGGCCCTATGAGTACGCACACCGCGGATATTCCACGTCAGGAGAGTCATGGAGCACAGTTAGAGACGTAAAGTTTACCGATTAGTCATAATATGATTTTGCAGCTAGGGTGCAAACGAATGGAGGAAACGAAGTAGATGGAGTTAAGGTGGGCGTTTCTTGTGCTTTGCACTCTTTGGACCCACAATATCCTGTCAATCTCGCGTTGTATGAAAAACGGATTGATATCTCGCATAGTTTTCTTCTCGCAGGCCAAGGTCACAAATATAATGCGGTCAAAATAAGAGGTTTTGCGCGGAGATAACATTATGGAAAGACCCCCTTCCGGAACCGTCGGCGTCAGCCTGCCATCCGGGGGTAGAGAGAAAAGACACCAAAATACCTTCCGGTCTGTGCCGCCTGGTAGACCCCTACCAGGCCGATCTCAAGGAATACCTCAGAAGGAGTTACCCTCCAGCCACCACTGCTGGTCCATACGGGTAAGCCCTTCACCATGTACAACCCGGCTTTAAGCGCTTACCACAGGTATAACCACCTGTGGCTCCCCAATTTAGGCCATGCTGCGTAATAAAGCAGACATGGATTCAGGGGACTTGTGGTTGATTACACCGGGTTTCCGTTAGCGGTAACACGACCGCTCCGTAATTCTAACCCAACGAGCAACGCTCGTCGGGAAATTAAAACGGACCGGGCCCCCAAGGAAGCCACGTGGGTGTACATAACGGTATGGGCGGGCTCCGCACCTAAGGCTCACACATAGGAGCAGTAGGAAGGGTCCACTCAACCTTCACGCCTGAGACCTCCGAAGAGCACACATGCTGGAAGCCGCGCTGGAACCGTGGGACAGGAACCAGGACACAGAATAAAGATCCCTGTTGGTGAGGCAGGAGTTAATAAATCTAAAGCCTTAAAACTAAATATTTAAAGAATAGGCCTAGAAGGGGAAGAAGATGAGGCGTGTAAATGCGCTACCACAAAAAGACACAAACAAATAAGCACAGAAACACAAAACGTGGCACAGTTGGTGGCGATGAAGATGATAAGATGGCGGTGAGTGGCTCGGGTACCCCCGGGTGTGCCAAAACCGTACCTACCGTAGTAGGCCCCTGGGGGAAAGGAAACTCCAGGAAAGTTACGCAAGTCATTATTATAAGATCACTCCCTGAACTACCCCCATTAGCTGCACCACCCCGAGAGAGTCAATCATCATGCAGGCTGGGTAACGCCGAGGCAAATTCGCCGGTAGTAGATTCACATCACCAGGTACGTGGGTCTACTCATATGTAGTGGAGTGAGTCTTGCCAACGTCATCAATCTGGGCTCGAAGCCGAGAACTCAGCATCTGGTGCTTTGAATATGGGGATAAGGGCTCCGCACATGGCACCCAACGTCTGAGCTCACCGCATATGATGCCCAACGTATGAGCCCGCCGCACAGTTTAGCAATGTTATAATGATCAAAAGCGTGGCAGTTTTTAATTTAATTGTTCTTTCTTGAAGTTTGTATACCAACTGTAATTAATATTGATTTCTTTGGCTTCTCGTTGTTACGGCGTATCAAGTAAATAATAGATTTGCGTTTCACCAGGTTGAGTATGTAGATTCATGACTCGAAAGGTAATATGCAGAGATTTTTTGGACCTGTCAGTCTTAAGATACTAAATATTTTCAGCACCAGAAACGCGTATTACAAAAATGTACCATTCACTGGCATACATTTTAACCACATCATTATTTTCCTTTAGATGCAAGAATCCAGCTTTAAGAACCTTTAGATTGAATAAACACCATTTCAAATTTATTGTTGACTGGGGTCCGTGTAATCACCAGCAAACGCCAGAAGCGTTGATAGATTGGGTTCTAGCAACGATGTATACATCGCAGCTATTGGAGTGTTCAATCCTCACCAAGATAGTTCCATTCAGCAATCAATTTGATTTCACAAGAGTGATTTGTCTATCGTGTAATTTCAGTATTTCTTATTCTAATCGATTTATGCTTGTCTAGCCGAATTTCGTTAAACCTAATGCAATAGTATTAATGGTAGGATTAGCATAAGCAGTTGAACCGTTAGCGTGGCCCGGGTTTGATCCCAGGTGACTACATGTGGGATTTGAGGTGGACAAAGAGCTTACCAGTAGAGGGAACAAGCACACATTATGGTCATAGGTAAGAGCAAAGTCACGATACAATAGTCTTGTTTCTTAGCACGAAGATGATACGGCATTGTGTAGTACTTTGGTCCATTATATTTGTTCCATTCTTATACAGGAGTTATATTCTGAAAGCCAACTGGGACGAGGGACAAATATACTATTCTTGTTTTTCTAACCAAATAATTTCACCCCCGTGAGTAAACTATCCATCTGAATAGAGTATGGAAGATGTTTAACTGGTAGTTGTCAAGCATCAGAATTAATACGACTGCTGTTTTTCTAAATGAAGTATCATAATCACTGTATCCAGTCGAGCTCTTGCGTTGATTCATAAAAACATCATTATGATAGCTATCACGTATGCTAAGATTAAGTTAAAATAGGTTCCCCACGTATAAACCGTTTACAATTGAGGCATCATATTACTTCACCATAGATATATCAAGTTACATTGAGGCAGGAGGTGTAAAGTCAACCAGCCATTTCTTCAATATTCTTCCAATATATGGTCGCATCTTCCATATGTACTCACTGTCTTCGAGCTTACTCGCCTCTCATCAAGGCGGCCAGGGTTCTATTCCAGGCGACCGCATGTTAGATTTGTGGTAGTCAAAGCGGCGCAGGGGCGGGTTTTCCCGTTCCCCTGCCATCGCATTCCACTGGTGCTCTATCTTCATTTCATGTGTCATCAGTAACATCAGTATCATCGCCAGCTGATTGGTAGGGGAATTTTTTATTTTATTTCATTTTTTTTAGGAAATCTTAAAATATTCACCGGGAACAATTACCCTGACGCCTTGGCGGGGGAGGGGCTAAGTATCAAATGCCCCAGACGGCAACACCAGGGAGCGCAGACTGCTGGTTTGTTAAAAAAAAAAAAAAAAAAAGGGGGGGGGGAAAGAAAAGGATGGTTCACTAGGAATAAATGAACTTTTGAGTTCAGAAAGACAGTTCATCTACAATAGTAAACGCCGAAGACAAATCACTGGCCAAAAGCTAGGCTTATGTTGTAGGTAGGAAACTAGCACACGTAAAAAGAGAAAGAAAAACAAGTATACTCATAATCTTCAAGCACACTATAATCCTAAGGATTAGACTGATAACAAACGTGTAACGCAAGGGAAAAACGAACTGGTAGAGAAGCAACCTTAAAAATGGCACCTTGGAGTGTTTGTTACAAAAATAATATGTAACGAAAGAGAGTTATAGAAAGAATCGAAATGTATCTTTCGCAGTAAATTCGGAAATGCACTGCTGATGAATTTTACAATTTGCAATAATCTACGGATTACAAATACTTTGTTTAAACAAAAGGACATACACAGCCATGCCTGCACAACCAGAGGACAAAATCTATAATCGAATGTATAATTATTAACCATAAATGTAAAACCCCTTGTGAAGGACATCCGAGTGCAAAGAGGGAGTGAAACACTTACAGATCATTACAATTTATTATATCCGGCGTCACATTTTTAAATATATGTAAACCAGGTGCAAAATCACTAACGCAAAAGAGACCAAAGAAAGGTACAAAACTCATCTCTTGCAAGATGATAGTATCCAGTGGGTGTATCAGAAAAGGATTGAAACAAAAACAGAAGAAGACCTGGTAAATAAAAATATAATCCAAGAAAGAATATATAAATCAGAATTGTTTAATAAAGTCAATAAAGTCGCAGCAAAAATAGCAGGAAAGAGAAAACTCCAAATCAATCGAAGAAGATCAATAATTTGGAATAATGAAACACAAATGGCAATAAACGATACCACAATTATGCTTATAAAAGTTAGTTAAATTTAAGAAACCAATCTCAGATATAGAATATAAGAGAAAAATAGGTATAGCAGACAGAACGAAAGTTGCCTCACAAAGAATAATGGGAGGTATATCGATATTTTAGATTATGATCTTCATAGTAGGCAAAACACAGATTACACAGTAATGCGGATTGAAAAGTATAGAGAACGATACCTCTAAAAAAAAAAGCGTAACAAACGATGCGTCGGTAGCCATTCTGGCTCCGCCGTTGTTCTGCTCTTTTGCTAGATGACGTAACCTGTTATATTGGCGTCCTGAGTCATGCTCTCTGTTTGGCCGTTGTTTATTCTTGGGGAAGACTGAGCTAGCGCTTGCTTTTGGAAGTTTACTGGGAAGTCACATTTAGTGTGTACCTTCTCAGAGATAGCTGCAGGGTAAGGGAATGTACCTACATAATTCAAATGTAGCTTCAAGGTAAAATAGTCTTTCGGCATGTTGTACCGGACTGTTTATGCCTGCCGTGCTCGTTTGGGGTTGTGTAATCTTTAATGTGTTGAATTTGTTTTCTAGTCTTTCTTGGCTGTTCTCTTGGAGATTTCATGGGACCAGATTTTAGAGCTGGGTAATTGGGAAGCTATGGCGTCCGATAATTCAGGGTAATTTGTTCGATGCATTCTTGTCAAACTGATATCTACTTAATTTCGTGGTAGTCTTACCAAATATAGGGATTTTACACAACTTCAGGTTAGGCTTGGCACTTTGCATTTTTATTCTCAAGTACAATATATAAGTTCACGTAAAGCAAATGCATAGTGAGTAGTAAAGACTTTGCCCAGTAGTAAAGGCAATTTTAGTGATATTTAATGCTTGGGGTTAATCTTGGTGTTTTTTATTTGGTCTGAGGTAACATGTTTGATTTCACCTAAATCTTATTTATATAAAGAAAATAGCAACTTTGCAAGGTAGTAAAGATAATTTGACTGGTGTTTCTTACAACGTATTTCAGATTAACTTTTGCAATTTGCATTTATTCTTTCATAATATTTGATTTCACCTAAAAGCTTGTTCAAAGTCAGAAAATAGTAAATTTGCCGGGCAGTAATATAACCTGAGTGATAATTGAATACAAAGAATTTCAGGATGACTTTAGCGCTCTGTATTTATGCTCATGTAAATTATTTAACTTTAACGTCAAGCATATTCACTATGAGCCTGCTAATAAAGATTATTAGAGTAATATTTAATACAAGAACCCTCAGGTTAAACTTAGCACTTTTATTTTGCCTCCTGGATAATATTTAATTCCACCTAAAGCATTTTCACAGTAAGCAAACAGTTTTGCTCAGTAATGAAGATAATTTCACTTGCACTCCTTACAATAATCTTAGGTTAAGCTTGCAGTCTGCATCCATTCACCAGGATAAAACTTGGCCTTCTTAAGTCAGTTTCACTTAGCATGCATTAACTGTTGGCAATGTGGTAACAGAATCTCAGGTTAGGCATGGAATTTGCTTTCATTCACATAGATATTACTCAGTGGTGTGCAGTGACCATTCAGATAGCGGAAGCAATTAATATTGTAGCTTTAAGTAAACAACAGTAACTCAAGGCACAGACTTGCCTTGCTGAAAGTCGCAATTGGTATTAGTATACATCATTATGTATATTATATTAAAGATAATACACAACGATAATTGTTTAAACTAAGGGAACAAATATTAAATATAAAAATTGTAATTGGTAATGATTTAACTGGAAGGAGTGGTTATTGAAATATTATTTTTAAAGTTAGTTATATACAGTTTATTAGGAAATAGCAGTGTTCTGAATTTGAATCCAAATTTGACACTTTGATCGGTCACATCTAAAACATCAAGGGAATTGAATTTCCACCCTACTCTTCCTGAAAGCAACTTAAATAGCTTTCTGTTCCTTTCGCACTTCCTTTTCCTTAATTCTCTTAGTAGGCGAGCTTCAGTTAAAAGCATCTTCGCTAGTAGGATTTCGAGAGCAGCTTTTGATTCTCCCCAGTGCTGAAAAATGCATTTCTACTCAAGATGTATTTAGAAGTACTGAAAACAGAATGGGTCTAGCACATTAATGTGTTGAAAACTTTGGTGATCAGTAGTTTTACGACTTATAGTTTTATTTCTAGACTCCTATACACTGTACAACACAGTCATATATTTTCTGAATCGAATCACATCTAAGGATTTTCCATATACATATATGAGATTTCGAAAAAAGTGTTGGGGAACTGCTACATAGTTTTCATATGCCAATAAATTTAGACATTTCAGTTTAGGAAACTCTTAAAATGTTAGGTCGAAGCAATTATAAACGTTGACAAACATTGCAGAGGAGAGGGAGGTTTATATTAAAGTTCTGCTCCTCCAAGGCTCTCTACTTGAGACAGGGTTTCCATTAATACATGTGCTACGTCATAACGTAATATGACAATGGATCGGCGAGTTTCTTGGATTTTATGCTGAAACTATAGCCCACCACTTGCTTGGTATGAAGCATGTTGTATTACACATAGATAAAGATGAATATTTTGTCGAATGTGTTTAACACAAAAACAAATTTGGAATCTCACAAATGTCTCAAAAAGCCATTAGTTATAAGAATATATCTGACTAAATTTCTTGAGGGTATTCTAGCATAGCAATAAATACATCTCAAGGTTTAGTTATGTTCCTGCACACATCTTGATGTAGTTTCGTCGCGTTGAATGAAAGCAGTATCCACAATTAATGATTTTTAAGTAAGAAAATGACCATGGGTAATCGTATTTACACCTCATTCTTTTTTCATGTTAACCACTAATTAAATAACAAGCTAAACAAGTTTACGACTAAGAGGAATATAAGGAAACCAAATCTATTACACTTACACTTCTGCTATATTTCGCCATATTGTTTACGCGTGCAAACAATACTCGGAGGATGCTAAGACCCAAGTCTCGACCTCGGTCGGCCTCTTAGAGAATTAAATTTCACAACTGGAAATGTGAAAAAATAGGTAACAAATACAGCAGATGTAAAATAACTGAAAACAGCACCAGAAGAACAAAAAATAAAAAGGGAAACAAAATACACACTAACTGCAAGTTAAAGGCAAGGAAAATTGCGCTCATGGTAATCTGGCATCAGCAACTCTGGCAATAAAGCGGCTGCTACTATAGCAACGGTCTGAGCCCTCAGTTGTGTTTTTTCTTGCAGCGCATCTAACAGTCTTGTGAAAATAAGCGTATAGCGATTTTTATTACTGAAGATAGATTAGCCAGTCTTGTGACTCTTATTACTTAAGATAGGTTAATTTGCCCAGTGGACATAAACATCAGATGTTATCCATTTTAAAAGTAGATGCAGGTGATTATTTTTCACTTTTTTTTTTTTTTTTTAAATTAAAGGTTTAGTTATTGTTAATAAATTTAGCAGCAGCAGCAGCGGCGGTGGTGGTCGTGGTGGTGGTGGTGGTCGTGGTCGTGGTGGTTGTAGTAATAAGTAGTATTTTTATTGTTGTTATTGTTATTATTATTTTTATTAGTTTTTGGATACTTTCGATAATGTGACGCAAGAAGGCAAGGAATTTTTCATTTTTTTTTTTTTCCGAAGGTTCAATCATGCACAAGCAGACAGAAACAACCGATGACTGCCTAACGTCTTGCTTCTCGCATAGCAGCCTACATGCATATTATTTGTCAAATCGTAGCTAGCCTCTGCAAATAATCCCCAGGCATCTGAACAACAAATGATATACAAGAGATCAACAGTCGGCCATTTTTAAAGGTGCTGACGAAACTTTCTACCCATTTTATTGCGTTACTAACCGGGGATGCGTTCGAGTAGCACTTATCGTAGTGCAAGAAGTGAATGTTGGTCTTGGCAATATTCTTGCCGATTATAACAGTTTCAGAAATGTCAGGTTTTACTAATGATCCAAAGGCTTGACTTCAACTTTTACTTGAAGAGGGTAAGAGTGCTATTTTCGGAATGAAATGCCGTCCTTCCTACCATTAATTTTAAAAATAAATGCATATATTATAAAATTAATAAGTAATAGAACAAGAGGAGTGATTAAAGAGACACGAGTGAAATGAATTATGTCTAATGTATAAAATTAAGGGACCGATTTTTACAGATTAAAAGACTATACTTAAATGTTAGGAAGGGGAGTTAAATTTTTTTTATTTATAGCTTTGAAAACTATTTAAAGAACTTAATTTATAAACGGGATGTTTATAATGATTAACGCCCATTTTTACTATAAATTACATTGCCGGCGATGACACTGATGATACATGGAATGAAGATGCACCACCGGTGAAATGCAATGGCGGGGGAAATCGGAGAACCTGGAGAAAACCCGCCCCACGCCGCTTTGTCCACCACAAATCCCAAAGCGGTCGCTTGAACCCAGGCCGTCTAGGTAAGAGGCGAGTGGTCTAACCACTCGGCCATGGTGCGGTCCATGTATTTCATAGTTGAAAGAAGATTAAGGAGTATTAAAATAAACAATTACAGTTATTTGATTTTAATCATATTTCACTAAAATAAGTAACTACCATTGAGAATATATATATATATATATATATATATATATATATATATATATATATATATAAGTACATTTGTGTTGGTTACCAGTGCACATTCTGCTGAATATCAGTAGTGCAGGTTACTAGTTTTTACTAAGTTCTGTTAAATTTTAGAAGTAATTTTATATGTAATAGCTGATTATCAGTTCTATGTGCCACTGAATTCCAGCAATTAATCATAATTGCTTTAGTTTAAGTGAAAATTCTTTTATGTTTATGGATACATTTCTTACGGATTATATCACTTTTGTTCTAAACTATTTTATTTCTTTTTGCGTTCATTTATTTAGTTATTAGTCTACAAGTTATATCTTAAAATAATGATGTTTGATTAAAAGTAAATGCGGTAAATAAATTATGAAGTTTGCAATATACCCCCTTGTATAGGGAACTAGGTACCATGATGTTGAATTACAGAGTTTATTTCATTTTTATCCTTTCCTCTCACTATCCTGAATGGCCACTGTCCCTACACCCGAGATTTAAAATCCGCACCCCTAAGGGTGGGATCAAACTGAGACGCATTCCGGGGGCCGCGCCGTGGCCGAGTGGTTAGACCACTCACCTCTCATCTAGACGGCCCGGTTTCGATCCCAAGCGACTTCATGTGAGTTTTGTGGTGGACAAAGCGGCTCAGGGGCGGGTTTTCTCCAGGTTCTCCGGTTTTCCCCGCCATCGCATTCCATCGGTGCTCCACCTTTATTCATGTATTATCAGTGTCATCGTCTGCGGGGCCACAAGTAGTTAAAGCGGGTGATAAACACTATCAAAATAACATATTCTGTGGCAGAGAACCAGTGATCCATCTTCAGCCCACTGCACCGCGGCGCAGGACCAGTATAAGTATTCTCAACTTTAAATTGCGATTAAATCCTTAAATCGGAATTCACTGTAATTTAGAAAGGTAATTTGGTTTATTTCAAAATTGAACCACATACTGAAAATGTGAATCTATTTGATTAGGTGTGGTTATGCATCGTTACCAAAAGCCGAAAACAATTATCTATCTAAGTAGCTGCTTAAAACTTGTTTAGTCGACTACATATTAGGCTAAAAACATTGACATAAAATGGATGCATCGCACATAAGCATATCAATAAATTACGGAACTGTGATATTATCGAAAATGTATATAACAATTCTAAGTAAAAATGATCAATTCCTCAGTAATTAAGATATATTTGTATGCAGATATAAACTGTGAATATCAATGCAATTACTAAAGAGTATAATATGGTCAACGAAACGTCTCCTTCTTAACGAGTTTCAAACTGATTAAAAATATTCACTTTTTGGGAACATTAACAGATGGACCTTTATCTTAGCGACATAATTTCTCATGCGTACACAGGTCTTTTGCTGCTACTTTTATAATCTACCATGCAGCTGTGATAACAGAACTTAAAAAGCCATTATTGCAAACAACTCCGTAAAGCATATATAATGGAGTTGACTATTGAACACACATTTAAACACCAATTACACTACAATCATCTTAAATAAATCAATCAACCACTTTTAATTTTTTTAAATTTAGCAAAAACCTTTGGTATGCTTAGCCTACATAGACACCCATTTAGGTTTTCGAGACAACGGTGCCCACTCATTGTTTCGGGTGATGTTAATTAGGTCAGACAGAACCGCAGTGAAACCAACGCGTCCTGCGTTTTACAGACAAACCCGAGGTTGAGGTTAACCTTAGGTTAACCTCGGACTGCTGTGGTAGACGCTCACCCATCTGTCTCCTCTGCCAACCAGGGTTTGTGAATGAGGACAACACATGTCCTCTGACCGCGGTAGCTGTAAAGCCGTATTTTGTTATAACCAGATTACTACTCCCATTAGAAACTCTGGCTCCGTCTCCTTCTACTGTGATTGGGTATGTAACTTCAATGCTGCTGGAGCCAGGATAATGTAGGTTTATGAGATGCTCGAAATATCCCGGATATATCCTATCGGTTTACCTTCTATCCAACGTCCAGGGATAATTACTGTAAAATCTAAAATTTCATATATTTTGAAGAACTAAGCATTCCTTAGTTTCAAATTGATTAGCATCTCTAGAAGGGTTAGACAAATATTTGGCGATTAGGAAAATAAGTATTTGGTGAGAATAATCGAACAACTACTCTACTCCTACACAGTATGCTAATGTTCAGAGTGACTTTATTTCAGTAATCTAAGTACAGTAGACACACGAAAGAAACAGGACGTTGATGGCTCAGTCAAAGCTATTTTTATAGGAAAATACAACTTTAAATATTAAAATTGTTTGGGATGTTCTTATATATCAAAACTAGATGTTTTATATAAAATATGTTCTTTACACAATTGAACTTGGGTTTGAAGAACAGTTGCTGTTTTAATTTGGTCAGAGTCTTCTGAGGCAGCGGGAGGGACACATGCGAACGTCGAGTAGCACACCGTCGACTATAGCAAAGTACTGTCCCACGTAACAGACTGGATAAACAACCTGTGTCCTACCTTTACCCATTCCACTGTCTCAAAAGGTTTATTGTATAAATACCTAATAAAACATAAAAATCTATGCATTAATATTTGAGTAGTAATTTATATTTGGAATTTGTTTTCCAGCATTTCACATGATATATATTCTTTCTATGAAATGTCCCGCATTTTTTATCACTAGCGTAATCTGGTGGTAACATCATTTAATTTCCTGTCTCTAAAGCATTTTAACAATTAGTCTGAACAGCTTTACAAAACATTAAAGCCCATTATGTACAATAATATGCAACGCTGAACAATCGCAGGCTTATAAATAATTAAGAAAGTGTATGCTGTGAAAGCATATGCCCTGAGTGGTCGTGTTCGCGGACGGAGCAGTCGATTTATCGGGAAAACGTTTGTCCCAAAACAGAAGGAGACAGAGAAGATGAAGAAAAAGAAGTTTTCTGCCGTTTAATTATTCCACCTTTCGCCACTGGTTGTGAATTATGTAATTAGAACATACCCTTGAATTGCTTAATCCCTTCAGAGATATGGACATGATATGACGTCCCGTATATGACTGTTTAATAACCCAGTTATCAACGTATAGCTCCATGATATAATACAAACCTCGACGCCTGGATTTATGGCGATACGGTCTAAGGCAAGAGAGGAGCAACTTACCTATCAAACTAAGCATTGCGAGATTCAATCCAGTAAAATGTGTGTTCTGCATTTAAGAGAAACTGTGAAAAAAGAAGGGAGGGTCCAACTAAAGCAATCGGTGTGATGCCATGGTTGGATGCTGACGGGTTTCGACTGGATGCAAATACATGCCTTCCTTTATTTATAATTTTATGTCTTTGTTTTAATACCTCATATCCATTATTGAGTATCCTTAAGTGGGTAAAATTTAGCTTGGTAAATATCAGAATTTCAAAGATAAAATACAACAAACCGGTAAGACATAAACTTCTTTAAATAGCCTCTGCATTATTATTCTGGATTAGCTATTTCTATTATTCTTAGGATTCTATTTTGTATTTTGAACAATGAGGTGTAGTGAGGTGAGCTACGTCATAGAATTTATTGCATACTTTAAAACAGAGTCAACACTTACAAAAACATATTCCTGGGCGTTTGTACATTGCCTATGTGCATTGATGTCTAAGGTAATGAAACATTGTACCCATCGTTTTATTCAATTGCTCAATATACGAGTTCATTTTAAATTACATTGGAACCAAGTACCAAGAAACTTGTTGTTATCGCAACGTAGGGCCTACAGGGTCTGCACGCTAATAAAGTTATTATTAAGAATAAAATAAATATAAAGGTTAAAGTATACAGAAATAAATATTATGTTAATGTTCGGCACTTGACTTATCGCCGCCCACCTTACACACACACTTATGTGTGTGAGTGTGTGTGTGTGTGTGTGTGTGTGTGTGTGCGCACAGAGTTAAAAGTGGAAGTTTGCGGAACACTAGTTATTGTAAACTATTAGTTAAATCGAGTGACCGGTACTACGAAAGTTAGGTGCCTGGTATTGTTGGAGGAATGATCAAAAAGATTAAAGTTATAAAATGAAGCTATGAAACAGTACAACATATTTGCCAGTTATGTAGGTTGCCTTAAGACAAAGAAATAATAAGCACTCCAACGAAATTGATCGTGCCACAGGAGCATATCGTTTCCTCTGTAAAAGTCAACAAAATCGCTTTATCGCCTCATGTTGATAAAAGAGTGGTTACTGATGATGGAATATCTACCTATGCTTAAAATCATTAAAAAGATGTGAAGGTATCTTAGAGAATACTACATATTATATTGCTCAACATTGGTAGCGTCGTAGTAGAAAATTGAAGTTTATACTGCATACACTCCCATAACGCATAAAGATAGAAGAATCAAAACAACAAGAATGATATTTTGAGTCTATTTTGCAGTGTTTTGTAGGGCTTCGTAGTGCTTTCTGTCTCTTTTCAGACCATTTACAACTTTTCAGAAATATTGGGTAGTGCTAAGCCCTCAGGCTATAGGTATTTCAATCCAATTTGAACGCATTCTTTTCGAAGCTCCTTAATGATTTTGTGACAGAGACGAAGACATACTGTCGATATATTAGTATGTTTAAGCTTTAAGCGTATTTGAGGCGACATGATGTCTTGTAGCCCATTTCTTACGTTTTAAATTAACTTGTAGTATTTTATGCTGGTTTAAGTCGTTTCTGCAAACGCTTTCTAGATTTTTACAGTAATTTCTGTCACCATTCCACTATTTATGGTGTTTTCACACTGTTTATTTCGTTTTATTGCATTTTCATATCTTCCTGGACAATATCATCGCTTTTATAGCCTATCCAGTATTTTACAGCTTTGTCATATTTTTGCTTGGTTTGGATCCTTTATGACATTTCTATACTCTGTGCCAGTATTTTTGCATTTCTTTATGAACAAATTTATATCCTTTTTGCAAACTTCAGCATGTTCATATGCGGAATTGTGAAGCCGGGGCATAATTTTGCATGGTTTTCAGCCATTCTTAGGCTGTAAATTTAGCATAACCTAACTTTTTGTTTCTGTTTCTTTTTTATTTGTCTTTTTCTTTGATGTGTCCCTTTTCGAGGCTAACACTAGAAGAATGGCCTAATCCTTTGTTGTCGAAATGTTTATTGTTTAGTGAACATTTTGTTTCTTCGTGTTTTATTCGTGTTCTGTTGCTTTGCAGTCTGTTTATTTTAATCATGATGTTTTTCTCTAGAATAATGATCTCGGCCTTTAGTGTTGCTGCTGTTACTGTTATTTTATGAGATATTGTATGTATTTTAGCTGTTATTTTTATTTACATAAAGATATCTAGCATGTGTCTTTAGGTGTCTCTCCTCTTTTTTCCTGGCGTGACGAGTCGAAATTTGTTCTAATGACACAGTTCCCACAGACCTTAGTAGTTAAGATAGAGGAATCCTGGCACAGGGGCAGGTGAGCATACATGGGAAAGATAGGGAGTTCAAGGATGAGGTAGACCCTGGCAAGAGATCAGGACTAGGGCAAGTGAGCATACGTAGGAAAGATAGGGAATTCAAGGAGCTCAAACTAGGAGGAGGGGAACCCAACCTAGGCGCAGAATATTAGATGAATTCTTCAGTCCTTTTGGGTCCCTTTCAGGTGTTTCCTAGGTTTTGTTTTGTTTAAAGCTTTTATCGATTGTGGTATGTTGTCTGAAGGCCTTTTTTTTATTATTATTTTGCAGTGTTTTGCTCTTCTTTTTAAGTGTGTAGAGAACTTTTATACGTCCTTTTTACGTTTTTTGAGTGCTAGTACAGATGTTTCGAATTCTTTTAACGACATTTCTGTCATTTGGAGAGTGTTCAGGTCTCTAGGTCAGCTAGTTTGAGGTTACGTTTCAAACATTTTAGCTCTTTTTATCTGATATAACGCCATATTGTTGGTATTTAAGACTCTAAAGCTGGTATTTTAGTAATTTTTCAGACGTTTTTGCTGATATTTTATATTATTTTACTGTGTTTTTTATTGCTTTTTTACGCTTTTATAAGCATTGTAGTATGTTTTAGTGTTACTTTTCAGGGATTGCGGGGTTTCCACGCGCATTTTTTCGAAATTTGTAAGGTGATTTTAATGCTACCACAGTTGTTTGAATGCTTTTAATGGCATTCCATGTCATTTGGAGGGTGTTTAAGACTCTAGGACAGCTAGATGTGTGGTATTGATCAAGCATTTTAGCTCTTTTTTCCACAACCTTCGAACCATTTTGAGGATATTTGGAGCTCTAAAAATAGGTATTCTAGACGTTTGTGAATGGGTTTTCGCTCATGTTTTACATTATTTTTTGTGTTTTCTAATGCTTTTTTTTAGCACTTTTACAAGCATTTTTGTGCGATTTTATACTATTTTTCTGTGTTTGTAGTGCCTTCACATACATTTTTCAGGATTTTAATGGTGATTTGTAGCGTTGTTGCTGTTATTTAGTATGCGTTTACTGTCATACCGTACCATCTGGGGAGGGTGTTTAGAAGTGTAGGACAGGGTGTTGATGATACATTTTAGCTCTTTTTCATACATCTCGAATAGTTTTGTTGGTATATAGGACTCTAAACAGGCATTTAGCCCTTTTCAAGCGTTTTTGATAACATTTAACAGTATTTTGCGGTGTTCTCTAATATTTTTTTTTACGCTTTTATGGACAGTTTTACACGTTTTGAGTCTATTTAGCAGAATTTTGTAGTGTGGTGTAGTGCTTTCTGTATCCTTACAGATCATTTACGACTTTGAAGGTATTCAGAACTACAGGGTAGTGCTATACCCTAAGGCAATAGCTATTTCAACTCACTTTGAATGTATTTTGTGATGGCGACGAAGGTGTACTGAGGTCATTTTTGATCGTTTAGGTGAATTTTAAGCATATATGGAGCGACATGACAGCTTGTAGCCCTATTCATAATACTTGATAGTAATTGATTTAATTTTTGTGCTACTTTATGTGGCTAACAATTTTATCATGTTTTGCAGTAATTGAGTCATCGTTTCAGTGTTTCAGGCATGTTTCACACCATTTAGTATGTTTTATAGAATTTTAATGTGTTCCAGGATGATCTGGTCGCCTTTATAGACTATCTTGTATGTTATAGTTTTGTCATATTTTTCCATAGTTTGCACCCTTATGATCATTTCTGTATCCTGTTTCAGTACTTTGCAGTCCCTTATATCCTTTATGCACGTGCTAACTTGTGAAGCGAGAGAATATGTTTACATGGTTTCTGACGTTCTTAGTTGTAAATCTAACATAGCTTAACTTTTCCTTTCTCCATCTCTTTATTTGTCTTTTTGTATGATGTCTCTCTTCCTAGGTTGTCACTAAGCCTTTGTTGTTGAAGTGTTAACAGTTTATTAAACATCATGATTCTTCGTCTTTTGTTGTTTTACAGTCTATTTTCTTCTATTCAAGATGTGTTTTCGGTAGAATAACGATCCCGCTCTTTTTATTCTTCTTTTTGCTTCTGTTGAAGCGTTGAGTATATTTTCTGAGTTCTATCCAGTCTTTTCAGATTTTTTTATTTATATTTGTTTTTATATAAAGATAATCAGCATTACAGGTTAGGCGTCTCTCCTCTTTTAACTGCGCTTGAGACCAGCATTAGAAATGTATTCTAATGTCAGAGTTCCTGCTATCTCTCATTCTTATTCTTCTTATTCTTCTCTCTTCGTATGCCTTTACTAAATGCATGGCAGTGTTCGGAGTCTAGGCTTCAATTTTCTGTTACCATGCTACCGATGATGATGATGATGATGATGATGATGAGCAATGTGTGTAGCATTCTCTCTATATACGCTTACAACCTTGTAATAGCCATAAGCATAGGTTGATATTCCATCACCAGCAATCACTCTTTTATCATCATAGGGCGTTAGAGTGATTTTGTTGACTTTTACAGACGAAACATTATGCTGTTTTCACATGATCAAATTTATAGGAGCTCTTATTATTTCGCTGTTTTTAAGACAATCTACATAGCTGTCGAATGCGATATACTGCTTGCTAGCGCTTCGTTTTATACCTTTAATATTTTCTTATCATTCCTCCGTCAATATCGAGGGCATACATCTTAGGTTTCAGTCCGACAACAGTTGGATGATTTTTCCGTTAGCTACATATTTAAACTTTCCCAACACTTTCTTGTTCTGTGTGGAGTGGCACATGTGACTTGCAGGGTAATCAGATGTATCTAAATGTTCAAGAAATTGCATTTTGTCCCAGTATATGTCAGCTGCTGTTACTCGATGGATGAAGGAGTCCGTATCCATGTACTTAAGCTTCAGGTTTTCATTTCCATAATACGGCAATAGCACATCAAATTGGTCTGAGTACATGAGGGTTTTTGAAGTATCCAGGACGCTCATTCCGATGTATATTGGCTTGTTGAATATAATCTGTAGTGATGCCAAATGAACAGCTGCTAGGTTAGGTGCATATATGCTTCTGTCGATGAATGTAGGCTTAGAAATCAGTTTTTCCAATGCTTTCTCGTTTGTCGCAAGGCGTATATTTATGCGATTTTGTGTACTCTCCATGGCTTTTCCAAACTTAGCGTTGTTGAAGAGTTTGTACAGGTCCTTTTCAAAGTCACGATCGATTTTTGTTAGTCGTAGTCCATGTGAGTACTTGTTTTAACTTCATGTTATTGTACAACATACTTCTTCCTGCTTCCAAGGTGCGCAATTAGTTTCTTTACAGTTGAATTATTTGCCTTCAGCCACTCAAGCAACAATGACAAATCATTATGAAGATCGTGAAGCTCAGTAGGATAAACCGCATCAACTTCCGAGTATATATCCAAGAGGATCATCTTCTTTTAGTGTTTCTATATTAATGCTATCACAAGATACCTACTGAAATCCTCCATGAGGCAGTGGATGTTGCATAGCCCATCCCATTGTTTATCTGCGTCTTCGTATTTAATAAATTGAGTTGGTTTATTAGGATCAAACTCCTCCATGGAGGTGTTGTTAGCCTGAGCATACCGGTGACACCTGACATAATCCTCCCCTTTTGCCAGATTCCACCATGAGAAGCTGCTCATAATCCAATGACAAGTATAGCTCAATCCCTGTATACAAAAGCATAGCATCCCAGGTAAGCCCCAGAGATGTAAAGTAAAGTGCAGGATCAACTTAATGAGTATTCATTGTTTGCTCTCTGAAGGCTTCAAAAACATCTGCGAATAGCAGAACATCTGAGGTTAGAGATCACTGTATTCTCCCAAATTACGGATATTAAACTGTTTCCATACATTTTAGCATGTTCGTAGTCTTGATCATTGATTTCCTCTTCATTTAGTCTATTGTAGAACTCTTACTTTGGAGGCAAGCATGTTTCTTTTAAAACATACCATGATGTTATGTAATCATATGGAAATATTCCTTTGCGCGCTACCAAACCAATCTTCTCTTCTCCAAAGTATTTGCATGTCTCAGGAAACGATGTTAGAGTTTTTGTTAGTTTATCCAAACTTGAACTGAGGAAACGGTATGTATCCACAAACCGAAGCTTAATATCTCCAACATGCCTCGAGAATGAAATATACTTTTCTTCTGAGCACGGAATCACCTCCACTCTTTCATTTGTACAACCTAACTGTTTAACGATGAAATGAGAATCTATCCGCTTAAGTTGTGCATGAAGACAGGAATATATTGTTTTGCAGGCTAGATTGCATTCATTATGGAGACTTCCTGGATATTCGCCAGTCAAATGGTCATGATCCAATTTTCTTCAGTGAATTTTTGGTTACACAGGTAGCATTCAGTAGAAGATTTAAAATCTCCCTGTTGCTGGCCCGTTAGTTTCAAAGGTTTAGTAGATTTGTATATACTGCTAATCTTATTTGCAAGAGACATTAGATAATCCATAAATTTCTCAGCAGCACCATATCCTCTGTATACACAAGGGGCAATAGGAAGACCAATCTGTAGCTGCTCAACAGGTGTCGTCGGTTTGACGTAAACAGCGAAACTCATTGGAGAATGCTTCTGATAGGGTGTTGCGTAAGAAGCTGTCGGATTAGACTCGCACAGGTAATACGGACAAAGAACACTCTGAAAATCTGCATAGATGACGTACGGGAGTTTCAACATCCTTTCCACATTTTTAAACTGAAGGATAGCGGTTTCCTTTGTAGGCATAAAAATCCTAACGTTAGCATGCTATCTGTAGATATTAGCATGTTCCTTCAATTTTTGCACTCCACTATGCACATATCGGTCATCAAAGTGAGTGAAGCGGTGTTTACTGGTGTACACTCGTCCTTTATATTTTGTCTTTTGTTCTCGAATAAGCTTCTCAAAGTTCTTGATATATACATAGTGGTGCGTACCATTTCCATTACTCAGAAGAAGGTTGCGATGATCAGCTAGTTCTTCCTCCACAACCTTTATTGGAAATACTTATTTGTTTTCATCCAGTCTAAACACGTTGATAGATATGTTATTTTTCTTTTCAAATGTCGGGATATCAGACAATGGCGTAGGAAACGAAATGTACGATAAGTCATATTTTTCCTCGAGTTTCTTGTATTTGTTGACTCGTTGAGGATTCTTTTGAATGTATTGTGCAAGGGTAGCGTATAAAAAACACCGCTCATCTCGATGGTTGTGAGGGTTCACACACGCTTTCTTTGCTTCTATAGAAGCAGGTAGAGGAATATAATTGCTTCCACGAAGAGGGTTGTACTTGTTAATTCGAAGGCGTATCCCCTCCACAGCAAACAGAGCCCAATTGCTTCCTTTAAATTGTGATTGCTCCATTTCAACATCCAGTTTCTTGAATTTGGTCTCCAGAATGGCATCTAAATCAGTTTCTAGAAACAATTCATGATTTCTGGTTTTGAAGGTCTTGTCAGCAGTTTCTCCAGAACTATTTACAAATCGGCATTCCACTTACAGGTTAATCTTCACAGATTTATGAATGAAGAGCTCTTTTTGGACATATTGCACAATCCTCTGCTTAGCTTCCTGCAGGTAAGTCTTCATATCCTTGCTCGAATTGCATCGGATGAAGTAAAGTTTCAGACGCCCTTCAAATGATGTCTCATACTCTTTCATATCACACTCATTTTCCATTGTAGTCAATAATTGATGTCGGGTAGGCTCGGTTTTTGTTTTCTTCAGAAGCATGCCTGCTCCGCAATGCTCTTCATGACGAATTCCATTGTATCCGCTGCTGAAGGTTGCAGCACTATGTTTACATTTGAAGAGTTTTCGCAGCTCATTTCATGCAGTCTCCTGTCAAAGCTCCTTTGAAAGCCTTTGCCGCACTTAATACAACTGTAGTCAGAAGTAGAGTTCTCAGATACTCCGCTGAATGCAGCTTTCTGCATTTCTCCAATCTGATACATACTTTTAAGTATGATAAAAATGACAGAACCTTTATTGCCGTAACACGTTCTTCTCGCTATTGGTAGATAGTTTCACTAAGAGGAGTTAATATATTCAAATCGAAGCAAACTGATGAACAATGAAGATCTGCTATTTTTTTTTTTTTTTTGGAAAGGGGAGACAGAGAGAGAGTTGGAAGGTAGAAAGAATGGCTTATTTCGCTATTAGGTGAAGTGCGGGAATGGGAAGGATGTTACGGGTTCAAAGGAGATGTTCCGGGATGGTGAGGTTCCGCTGAGCACCCTCGATAGTGCGGGAGTTTACTGCTGGCCGAACTAAGCGGCAGCTCAGCAGAAGTGGAAAGAAGGTTCCGGGTGACAGACATGACCGAGGTCCTGTCTGCCACCCGGGGAGTTAAGGAAGGTCTGAAGGGAGTTGTGGGTGTATCTTTATTTGTTACTATTTTGTGTTTTTCTTTTTTGACCTTGATAAAGGCTTGTCATTGTGTGTGTGTGTGTCCTAAGGGAGGGAAATTTTCGTCTGGTTGGTCCAGGTCGTTGGTTTATGGTGGAGTCCTGTGGTCAAGTGGTATAAGAAGTTCTGTAAGTGTTGGGGTAATGAAAGGGGAGAATGTCAGTGCAGTCTGGATGTTGATGACTGTAGTCTGTTTGTGGGTGTGTGTACTTTGTTTGGTGTCAGGTGTGCCGGTCAGAAGTTTGGTGTTTAGTGTGGTGGTCAGTCTAGAGAGGCCTTCGTCCAGGGATTTTTGAATGGCTGCTGCGTTGAGTTGTGAACTGTAGTTGGTGGTGAAGGTCCTTAGTGCATTTGCTGTTGCAGTGGTCATCTGCTGTAGGTCCTGGATTCCGGCCTCAATGTCGTGTAGTCTGCGTGGTGTTGTACTTTGTGTCTCGGCGATGGCGGCGGTGATGGCAGTCAGCGCCTCCTCCAGTAGAGCCAATCGGGCGCTGATGTGCAGGACCTCGGAATGAAGGTCCTGCACGGCATCCTTCATGGAGCTGTCAGATGGCGCTGCTGTTGCTGGTTGCGGTGGAGTGTTGGTGATGGCTGGTGAACTTGTAGTTGCTGCTGGAGGTGATGCGGCGTTGACTGGGCTTGGGTGTGGTGGTCGGCGTCTGCTTGGGTGGAGCGGGTCACTGCGCTTGCCCCGTGAAATGGCCGAAGCCATCACACGTCGCGCAGTACCTGCGGCGGCGACGAAGATCATGGGCTGTGCATTCGGCAGTGAGGCTGCGGTAGCCACAGTAGTGGCAGCGCGGTGCAGCACTGCAAGCATCGGCGGTGTGGCCGAATGCACAGCAGCGGCGACATGGGAGCTGGCGACTACCTCTGCTAGCCTCAACTGTGTGACGGCGCCCACAGATGAGCAGACCGTCAGCCAAGGCTGCAGTGTAGTCTACTGCGTCGGCGAATTTGAGGCGCACCAATGGTGTTGGACCCCTCGAAATAGTGATGCGGGAAGCCCGTATCACTGAGGGCCACTGGTGGCGAGCTGCTGCGGTGATGAAGCGGTGGGGGAGGTCCCGCGGAACTCCCCGGATCACCGCGCTGTGCCTCGCAGGAAGCACAGGTTGGCTGGGCTGCGACGGCTGAGTTGAGCAAGGCTCGGTCAGAGCGGCGGTGGTTCGCAGTAGTCAGGCAAACGGCAAGGGGTCCAACTTCGGCGTGGCGGTGGTGGCATCCGGTTTGGAAGTGGTGTGTGTAACACTTCCGCTTGTTGCCAGAGTTTGTGTGTGCTGCGGTGTCTGGGATGATGGAGTTGGAGCAGGAGCTGAAGTTGCTGCCTAAGGCAGTGTCGGCGTCGGAGTCCTTTCGGGTTCTGAGAATGCGGCGGTGAACGGTAGTGAAGGCGGCGCTGAGGCGGGCAACTGCGGCAGCAGTTGCCGGGTGCTTCAGGCAGCGGCGACCGGCGTTTGCGTTGGCGGTTGCCCGGCAAGAGCGGGAGCTAAAGCCGGAGAAACCGTCCAAAACGCGCTGCCATTCCTCGGTGATGGCGGCGGCGACTCACCCGGTTCAGGTGTGGATGACGGTGAGGTTGCGGCGGTACTCTTCTTCTTACGGCGACCTTTCTTCGTCATCTCGGCGCGAGTCCTCTAAAGTCACCTCAAGATCAGCTATTTTTTTTTATTGATGATGGGGGAAAAGGCAACTAACGCCCTAACCCCAGGCAAGCCTGGGAGTGTGAGACTCCCCACCCTGGACTCGAACCAGGGTGGCACTACTCACAGAAAATCCCCACCGGAAGTAGGAGGCCCATGCCTCTCTGTTGCAGTACCGCATTAAGCACCTGGGCATTTCTGGTGATAGTAAATGCTGCCTGCCAGTGGCAGTAACAGCGAGTGATGGTGATATTAGCCAGTGGACACACATGACTTGCGCCCTGAGTGCCCCGCTGGAGAAGTAATTGGTGATAATGATTGGGTAGTTAATGGTGATGTTTGTGAAAGTTAATTAGGTGATGCTTCCTGGCGTTCCTTTGATCTGCGTGGTATTCTCTGAACAATTGCGTCGCTGTCTTAGGCTGATGTGGGACTGGTCCTTCAGCTACCTGATGAACCAGAGGTTCAGGGTCGCTGTGGTGGTTTGGTGGCCATCCTGGCGTCGTCTTCGGGGCCTTCATCTCCTCCCTGATGATGAGCCGGATGTCGCTGAGGAGTCTGTGGTTCTTGGGTAGTGACGAATGTTGTTGCTGGCATTGCTGGTCCTGTTGTAGCTGCGTTAGGACGCTGGCCATCCGGTTGGACAGCTCAGCTGTGGAGGACTGTAGAGTGGTGATGGCGGCGGTGGTGGTAGCTTGTAGGTCCAGCAGCTTCCTGGTGATGACGCTGGTGAAGGCCTCTTCTAACTCAGCTAAGCGAGCGCCGATATTCAGGATCTCCGCATGAAGATCCTGAATGGCATCCCGCGTCGCTGTGTCAATAGAAGCTGGAGGTGGTGTGGCGTCTGTGTGTAGGGTCTGCGGTGATTGTACTGGCTGCGGAGTGGTGTGCCCGACCCTCGGGTAAAGGGGACACTGGGCCTGGCCAGTGAAGTGTCCGGTGCCACGGCAGGTGGCACAGAACCGGCGGCGGCGGCGGAGATCATGCCCAGTGCACTGCGTCGTCAAGACGCTGGTCCCACAGTAATGGCACCGCGGCGCTGAAGTGCAGGAATCTTGGCTGTGCCCGAAGGCGCAGCAGCGGCGGCAGGGCCGGTGGCGTTCCTGTCTGCTTACTTCGACTGGCAGAAGTTGCCCTAATAAGGGCAACCCTGATGTCAAAGCAGCTTCAAGATCAGCCGGGTCCTGAAGCTCCACTCTTACCAACGGGGTTGGCCCCCGGTCGCAGAAAATGCAGGTGGCCCTCAAGCATGAAGGCCACCGCGACTGCGCGGCGGTGAGTAGATGCCCCGTACCACGGCACTGAACCGGGGCGGCGGTGTGGAGCTCGGCGGAGATGGTGTTGTAGGCAGCGGCAACTGCGGTGGCAGTTGCGGCGAGGCTGCGCTGGCGACTGGTGGCGAAAGGAAGTTTGCCTCAGCCGGCGGAAACGGGGGTACTGCATCCTCGGCGACTGCCGGGGGAGTAGTGCTGAGTGCTACCGTAGCAGCGGCGGTTCGGCGCTGTCTCTTCTTCACCATCGTGTGTCGAGAGTAGTAGTCTCCGAAGTCGTCCCCCCTCAGCTATAGACAGTCCCCTCCTATTTATACCAACGGCATGGACCTGCTAGGAGGTCACGTGAGATAAGCAATGCCATTTCTCTAGTTTTTCCTCGTTACTGCTCGAGCTAGTAATCATATTTTAGAGGCTTTAAGAAGTTAAATTATTTATCAGATGCAGATTTTTTTTCGCGTTTTAATAGATATTATAGTTTTTATATACTTTTATCTGCACAACCCCATGAATTATCATATAATCGAGGATTAAGCATGTCCAGCTGAAAGTTCAACATTCATTTCTCGCTGTTGTTCCCCAGCAAAGCCGTCCGACAGGTTAGGGCATCTGCCTCCCCCTAAAACCGGTTTTCATGTTTTAACCTCAAGCATGTTTTCCCATCCTCGTTGCCGCTAACTAGCTTAACCCCTGAAACCAATTTTCAGTATGTCTAATCCCGAATCATCACGTTCGACATGCTCTCCATCCACACCATCCACTACCCACAACAGAAGGATAGGACATTAAAAGCATACTAAACAACAGTAACAACTCTACAAATCACTATTAAAATCCTGAAAAATGTATGTGAAAGCGCTAAAAGCACTGAAAAATAGTCTCAAATTGCACAACAATGCTTGTAAAAGTGCTAAAAAAAACATTAGAAAACAGTGCAAAATATTGTAAAACATGAGCGAAAACCCATTGACAAACGCCTAGAATACCTGTTCTTAGAGCTCCAAATACGCTCAAAATGGTTCGAAGGATGTGGAAAAAAGAGCTAAAATAATTGAGCAATACCACACATCTCGCTATCCTAGAGTCCTAAACATCCTCCAAATGACATGGAATGCCATTAAAAGCATTCAAACAACTGTGGTAGCACAAAAATCGTCCTACAAATCTCGAAAAATATGCGTGTGGAAACCCCGCAATCCCTGAAAAATAACACTAAAACATACTAAATGCTTATAAAAGTGTCAAAAACAATAGAAAACACAGTAAAATAATATAAAATATGAGCAAAAACGTCTGAAAAATGCCTAAAATACCAGATTTAGACTCCTAAATACCCACAAAATGGCGTGAAATCAGTTAAAAAAAAAGCTAAAATGTTTGAAACGTAACCTCAAACTAGCTGACCTAGAGACCTAAACACCCTCCAAATGACAGAAATGTCGTTACAAGAATTCTAAACATCTGTACTAGCACTCAAAAAACGTAAAAAGGACGTATAAATGTTCTCTACATACTTAAAAAGAAGAGCAAAACCTGCAAAATAATAATAAAAATAAAAGGCCTTCAGACAACACACCACAATCGATAAAAGCTTTAAACAAAACAAAACATAGGAAACATCATAAAAATAGCCGATTAACAAAGCAAACGGTCCTGAAAGGGACCCAAATGGACTGAAGAATTCATCTAATATTCTGCGCCTAGGTTAGGTTCCCCTCCTCCTAGTTTGAGCTCCTTGAATTCCCTATCTTTCCTACGTATGCTCACTTGCCCTAGCCCTGATCTCTTGCCAGGGTCTACCTCATCCTTGAGCTCCCTATCTTTCCCATGTATGCTCACCTGTCCTTGTGCCAGGATCCCTCTATCTTAACTACTAAGGTATGTGGGAACTGTGCCATTAGAACAAATTTCGAATCGTCACGCCCATAAAAAGAGGAGAGACACCTAAAGACACATGCTAGATATCTTTATGTAAATAAAAATAACAGCTAAAATATTTACAATATCTCATAAAATAACAGTAACAGCAGCAACACAAAAGGTCGAGATCATTATTCTAGAGAAAGACATCTTGATTAAAATTAACAGACTGCAAAGCAACAGAACACGAATAAAACACGAAGAAACAAAATGTTCAATAAACACTTCGACAACAAAGGTTTAGGCCATTCTTCTAGTGTTAGCCTCGAAAATGGAGACATCAAAGAAAAAGACAAATAAAAAAGAAACAGGAACAAAAAGTTAGGTTATGCTAAATTTACAGCCTAAGAATGGCTGAAAATCATGCAAAATTATGCCCTGGCTTCACAAGTCAGCATCTGAACAAGCTGAAGTGTGCAAAAAGGATATAATTTGGTTCTTAAAGGATTGCCAAAATACTGGCACAGAATATAGAGATGTCATGAAGGATCCAAACTAAGCAAAAATATAACAAAACTGTAAAATACTGGATAGGTTATAAAAGTGATGATATTGTCCAGGAAATTATGAAAATGCAATAAAACGAAATAAATAGTGTGAAAACATCATAATTAGTGGAATGGTGACAGAAATTATTGCACAAATGTAGAACGTGTTTGCAGAAACGACATAAACCAGCATAACATTTTATAAGTTAATTTAAAATGTAAGAAAAGGGCTACAAGACATCATGTCGCCTCAAATACGCTTAAAGCAGTCCTAAACATACTAAAATATCGACAGTATATCTTCGTCGCTGTCACAAAATCCTTAAAGAGTGTCAATTTTTCATTTCATTTCATTTTTATTTTGTCTAAAAGCACTATACAGGCATTGACGTCTGTTGAAAGCAGTACATTAACCTTGTTATAATAAACTACAAACAAAGATCACATAATTTATCATTAAAATATTTATATATGGAATAAAAAGCATGTTTGGCCAACCATGTATATATCCTGGACTTAAAATTCTGCATATTTAGAAGACAAAATATTTCATTTACTTTGTTAGCACCACTCCAAAGAATTAGGCCATATCTTATTACAGATTCAAAGAAAGCAAAATACATACTTCTCACGTATCTCTCAAATTACGGATTAAAAATATAATGCTAGAAAATCTCTTTTATAAATATTCAATATGGGTGGTCCACGATAATTGGTTATCAATATATACACCTAAGATTTTGTATTTGTCTGATACTGCAATGCTAAGTCGTCTGATATCCTTTTTGAAGTGAATAAAACAGAGATAGTCTTGGATTTATTTAAAAATACACTATTAGCTTCAAACCATTCCGAAGCTTTATCCATTATGGCTTTATATTAATTATTTAATTCAATTGGATCATTTCCATTTGATGTAAAAGTAGTATCGTCCGTAAACATTATGGTATCTGTAGTTATATTACTTGGTAAGTAACTAACTGCAATTAAAAACAACAAAGGGCCCAAAACAGAACCCTGCGGGACACCACTTGCAATATGGGTCATAGATGAACATTCACAATTTACATAGACCAATTGTTTTCTACCAAATAAATAGGATTTCATGAGATTCAACTGAGTATTTTGTACACCATAATAGGAAAGCTTTTCTAATAAAATATTATGATCAAAGGAATCAAAAGCCTTACTCAAGACACACAAATTAGCTAATGCATATCCACCACTTTCAAATGAGGAATATATTATATCGACCAAACTTTGTATTGCTGCAGTAGTATTTCTACCTTTAGAAAAGCCATATTGATTTTTGTTAAACAAGTCAAAGTTTTTGAAAAAAGTATTTATTTGCTCAAACATAATGTGCTCAATTTTTTTTTTCCAATAACAGGAATGAGAGATATTGGCCTATAATTTGCAGCTTCATATGCACTTCCTTTTTTATACACAGGAACTACTTTAGCATTTTTCAGGCAATCAGGAAAATTCGTTCTTGCAAACAAAGATTAAAGCAATGTGTAAGTGGGTAAAGAATTACATCAATAATCCTCTTTAAAAACTTATTTGACATATCATAAATATCAGTATTTCTAGAACTTTTTAAATTAGATACAATTTCTAATATTTGATTGGCAGTAATGACTTTCCAGAAAAAGACAGCATTTGTAGTTGCACAATTTTTTAAAAGTACTTCATGTGTCCTCCTGCATATATTAATTTGTGATTTAGTAGTTTCCACAGAATTTATAAAGTACTGGTTAAATGTCTCAGCAGATACTGGAATAACAGGTCTAACATTTCCACAATTTCTTGATTTATTAATTAGGTACCAAGCAGTTTTATTTTATTTCTTGAGTTCTGTATCAGACTAATACTTTTCATCATTATATTCTCTTCTAGTTTTAGTTTATAGAATTTGCTATTTAGATAATATCTTTGCTTAGCCACTTCAGAACCTGATAGTTTAAATATATCATAATACACCCTAAGCCTGATTCTAAGCTGTTCTAATTCATCAGATAACTGAATATTGTTTCCAGAGTAAATTTTTTTTTCATTGTACACTTTTTATAAAAACACAAGTTAAAAATATCATAGATTATATTAAAAAAGGCATTAAAATATTTTCTGGGGTATAGTGCATACTACTAAAATATATATCCCAGTCGATTTGTCCAACAATATTAATAAATGTATCATAATTACTAGAAGAAATGTTTCTGTAAATTAACATTTGTTTATTACTTTTTAATATATCATTAAAATTGCTTTTAAAGCAATGAAACCATAAAGCTAAATGCTCAGAAAAATAAAAATTCTGAAGTTGAACTGTACAGTCAAGCATAGAAAAATTGCTTATTACATTGTCCGGGCAAGCTTTGTTTCTTGTAGGTTTGTCATTATGATAATTTAGCCCAAACTGGCACAATAGGTTCTTAAAGTTAACTACAGTATTTCTGTCAGCTGTAATATCAAAATCGGAGTTAAAGTCACCTCCAATAGCAATTTTATAATTTGACCATTTAGTTAAAATATATACTAAAAGCTCATTTAATTTGGTTAAAAATATAGTTGTGTCACCATTAGGTGTACGATATATATTAACAACAACAGTTTTAACACGATCTGCTATCAAAGCACAAACTTCAAAATGCCTATCACAGCGAAAGTCTGACATGTCCAAGTTCCTACAGGCAATTTTGCATACTGCAAAAATTACAGTTCCCCCATGCTTTGGTGAGATCTTGTATAAGAACAAATTCTATTATAAACAGCAATATTAATTAACTGAATTGAGGCATCATTCAGCCGGTGATCACAAATACAAATAAAGTGTCATGTTTTATTTAGCAATAAGCCCATAATAATATTTATTTTACCACTTAAGTCTTGAATATTTAAAAACAGCAAAGTCAAAAAAGCACTACACTTCGATAATTGCATACTTCGAAAAGAATGCGTTCAGATTGGATTGAAGTACCTATAGCCTGAGGGCTTAACACTACCCAATAGTTCTGAATATCTGAAAAGTCGTAAATGATCTGAAAGGAGTCAGAAATCACTACAAAACCCTACAAAACA
The DNA here is from genome assembly GCA_030762935.1 of Hymenopus coronatus. Classification (NCBI taxonomy): domain Eukaryota; kingdom Metazoa; phylum Arthropoda; class Insecta; order Mantodea; family Hymenopodidae; genus Hymenopus; species Hymenopus coronatus. Next base: position 258,471,955 of record CM060900.1, read on the forward strand.
CTGCAAAATAAACTCAAAATGTGCTAAAAATGTCTACAAAAATGTTAAAACCATTATGAAACATCGCAGAAAACTGCAAAATGTTAGCAGAGCGCCTTAAAGAGACTAATAGATTTGGTTTTGAGGCTATATATCCTTAAAATTGTGTGGAATACAACTAATAGTACCCCGATTTGCCGGCTCCAGCTCTCAACGTGTGCCTAAAATTTACCAGAATGCATGAAAAACATAGGCTTCAAATGTTCTAAAATGCTAGTAAAAGTGTTAAAATCATTAGTCAACCCTTCTAAATAATGCAAATATGAGCAAACTTCTAAAAGTGATAAATACCTCTTTTAGAGCCCTATCTGTTCAAAAACAAGCTCAAAGTGACTGAAAAATATTCAACCCAAAGTTCGAAACACTCTCCTCAAATGACATGGCATGAGATGAAAAGCATACTAAACAACAGTGACAAAGTTCAAATGACCTTTAAAAACCTCAAAACAGTATATGAAAACATTACCATCACTGAAAAATAGTCCCAAAACATATAAAAATACCTGTCAAAGTGCTAAAACAAATTAGAAAACCCTGCAAAATAATGTAAAATATTGGCCAGAAAATCACAAAAAAAACAACAACTAAAATGCGCTTTTAGAGCCCTCAATGCCCTCAAATTATAGTGAAATGAGTAAAAAAGAGTTAAAATGTCTAATGCATGCTCTCAAATTAGCTGACCTAGAGACCTAAGCACCCTCCAAATGGCATGAAATGTCATTAAAGGAATTCTAAAGTACTGTGATGACACTAAAATCTCCTTAAAATTTTCCAAAATACTTGTGAAAGCACTGCATCGTTGAAAATAGCGCTAGAGCGTACTAAAATGCTTTTAAAGTCGTCAAAAAACATTAGAAAACACTGTAAAATAATGTAAAATATGAGCCAATGTCTGAAAAAAGCCTGCATTACTAGTGTTAGAACCCTAAATACCCACAAAATGGCGTGAAATGAGCTATAATGCCTGATGAATACCTGAAACTAGTTGTTCTAGAGTGCTAAACACCTTCAAGTGGCTCGGAAACACCAAGCATTTGAAACAACTGCCCTAGCTCCCGGAAAAACTTCAGGAAGTGTTGTAAATGAACTGCAAGCCCTCAAAGAGCAGAACAAAACACTGCAAATTAATAATGTAGCTCCTTAAAGATCGTCCCCAAAACAAAAGTATTATAACATTACAAAATCTGGAAAAACGACAAAAATAACTGTAAAACAGAGCAAACGAGGTGAAAAAGACCCTAACGAACTAAAAAATACATCCAATACTCTAAGCCTAGGTTAGATCCCCTCCTCCTCCAAGCATGTCTCTTCGAATTCCCTATCGCTCCCATGTGTGTGACAAAGCCCCTGGCTCGTTATAGAAATGTAACATGAAGAGAGCTTCTGCTAGATTGAAGCCTTTCAAATAAATTAATATTTGTCAATCTTTGGCAATTCGCACATTTGGTGTTCATTTATTCGTATTTTCCCCCTTCTTTCTTCGTATACATGTTTATGAATTAATTTTAATATATGGGGTTCTATGAAACGATAGTTTGCAAATGAAAGGAATACTTTTTGTGCATTTGTTTTAACGAAATAATACAAGGAAGCAACAGTTTGCACATTTATATATTTATTTTAAAGGTTGCCTGTTCAGAGAGAAAAGATATCCGGGTGCAGTAACATAGTCTGGGTGATTATAGCGGTGGAAGGGCCTCAACTGATTGGTGGGTAGGTTTAAATGAAGTAATGGGATCCAGATAGCACACCATTTCCCAATTTGAAATTTAAGGTTACGTTTTGCTTTTGATTTATTTTCTAAAGGTTACCTGCAAAACGTTAGACCTTTTAATGAATATCGGTTGCAGTACATAAGCAAATATAACCATCATGCACGTTAAATAAATAAAAGAAAACTATAGATAAACTAGGTATGCCGAAGAAAATGCTGGATGTATTATGCAGCAGAAGTGTAATTCAATTACTGCAACTAGCGCAACTTTCAACAGTCTTATAACATTTTCGAAATCCCCCCCTCATTCCCAATCTGGATTTTATTACTTTTCCTCCTGTTATGTAAATATTTCATCAATCATCACGAAATTTCTAACTACCCGAAGTGGCGATTATTTCACCGCTAAGAATAAATCCTGGTTAGCTGTTAACCGCAAATTATAATACGAAAATTTTCTCTGGCTCCCAGTTAATATCCAACCAAATCCTTAACCGGAAATCGTAATACAAACCCTACGACGGCTTCATTGAATCGATCAACGTTGAGTTGAATTTAGCACAGATGTAAACAATGCTTGTCATTGCCGTCGCTCGTAACAGCTGGTTTACAGCCTGTTCCTCAGTCGGGGCATATTAGTTGTTACAAAACTCTAACAATTAAAAGTGAACCGAAATGTAACATTTAGGTAGAACATTATTCTTTCTGTGTGTGTGTGTGTGTGTATGTGTGTGTGTGTAGTGTACCTGAGATTGTATTATTCACTTTGTCCTATTAACCTCTTTTACACCTTTGGTAACAATGTCAATTTCCACGAATGAGCTATGTAATAACAACCAGCTAATAGACAACTCAGTTTCAGATGAGCTCCCTTCGTGGGAAGTTAATAATAATTGCATCATCAAAAGGCGTGATAATTTCCAAACTTGGTTGGACGATCCTAACTCAAACACTTACCGACATGTAATATCACGTGTTTTACATGTAAACAATATGTTTCTCCCCCTCCCACTACCATCTCACTCCTTGGGTGGTGGGCTTATATCGATTACAAGTTTTCTCAATTAGAAGCGGTAAAAATTGCTTAAATGGTTTCTCAATTATATTATGTCCTTTGATTAGATATTGATTATCAATATTTAATTAATCGCGAAAATACGCGAGATGGCCTAGCTCTGTTAATGGAATAGATACAATACACATTGGGGATCATTTCCATCTGAAATTTAATTCAGATTTCAGTTCTACAATCTGATTTAACTTATCACCATGTATATACATTTTGATTATATTTGAATTAATTAAACCGCGAAAAATTAGCGATTTGTTTGAACGCGCATCAAACTACCTACTCATTTGGGTTTTCACAAACATAAATCGAATAAAATAAACTGTCAGGGAATTTCAATATGAATCTAAATAGCTTACCAATCTGAAACAGAGTCATCCAATACGGTGACAAAAGGAAACGATGACGTAACCCAGACGTTTTTAAGTAGCAACAAAAGAGCAAGGTGCCTAATGGAACTATTTTTTCTTCTTTCGCTTTCAATTCTGCAAATGAAATTACGCATAATTGCTCAGAAAACGATTTCTGACTGAAATATAAAAACCTTCATTTTTACAATATATGCCGGACCCCTCAAGAAGTGTTTTCTATAGTCATTAACCCAAAAAGAACCTTAACTTAATTTGTTTTACTGAGGCAATTATCGTTCATACAGCAGAAACCATTGCGCGCGTCGGCGTTTAGGCATACTGATTTAATTTTTAGTCTAATCTGAATATGAAATCAGAATTATTCTTGCCGTACATAATTAAAAGTTTAATTATCACAATAATTACTCTATTACAACATATATCTACAAGTCTCCCGAAATGACAAATAAACATCTGAAAACGAACAAGCATTAAAAATGTAATTATGTGGCAATACAGGTGTAAGCTGAAAGAAGGCCCAGCCATATATAACTACTGATTTTGGAGTCCCGGGATCGAGTTGAAAATACTTGAACACTTGGTGCACTCCTGAACAGCATGCAGATGTTCAATTACGTATACTGATGCTACTTCAGACGGCTTAGGTTCGATTCTAGAGCAATACATTAATCTTTAATCTTGTATAGGGCCTATATTAATTTAGATAAATATTTCGAGTAAACTTCATTCAGTATGGGGAGCTTATGTGCAATGATTTTACAGATGTACCCGAAGGTCACAGCTTCGGACAAAAATGTTAAAGCAATTTTATTTCAGGAACACACAATTCTGACGAGACGGGAAAATGTTTGAACACAGCTATTAATACACGAGAACAATGGCGAGAATAAATTATGTATGCAGGACTTTGGTGCAATTGTATACATAACATTCGAGCACATTTTAAGATTTGGGCGTAATCCTCAACTATGAGGCGTACATTAACGAAAACAAGTGGATATAGATCATTTAAGATTCTAAGTACTCCTTAGTCTACGGAACTCTCTTCAATCTCTGACACGATGGACTATCTATTTACATAAATTTTTCTTCCTATTCCTCAAAAAATCTATTTTTGCAAAGCTTATTCTTTTAGGATTTATTATGCTCTGTAACTTTAAAAACTAATATAACCTTGGGAACGTTTAAATACTGCACCATAAACAGACCTCACATGCTGAGAAATTAGAAGGTAGTTTGACAGGTACACTTAAATGGCTTCTGTCTTCCAACTAATGAGTATATCGGCGTTCACACTATTCGAAGTTTGTGGAAACACTTAAAAAGCGTTGTTAACTCGCAATAACCGTGAACGAAATAGATTTTTGATATCTCTTGCTGATATTGCCAAGAATGAAAATATGATTCAGCTAGAGAAAATACATCAAATCACCTACAAAAATGAAGTGAATATGCAAGACAATTAATGCCAGGGAATGATAAATACCAATTTTAACTTAAATACATATTTCCCAGAATCTTTAAACGAAAACGGGGGATGGGGTTGGTTACCAAAATACTATCATTGTAATTTCTCACAAATGTTAGATGATGGGGATAAACACGCGATATTGTTTTCATATACCTCTCCTAATGCAAAAAAAAAAAAAACATTTACCAGAATGCTTTATTGAAATGGCCCAAGAAATATGAATAGGCTTTCATTGATGTTTCCAAATCTCATTAATGGTTAAGCGGTATTATGTGTACAGGAAAACAGACACTGACATTTACATGAACGAACGATATACGAGGGCTGATCAACAAAGACTGAGACTGAATTTTTTTCACAGATGTTTATTACTCCAATTCAATGTTTACATGATCTTTTTCAAAGTAGTCCCCTCCTACTTCAATGCACTTTTTATAGCGTCTCTGCCATCCTTGAACACGTGCTGCAGACCATTCTTTGTCAGGTCCTTGAGAATCGCCTCACTTTTCTTGAGCACTGCTTCAGAGTTCTCAAATCGGTTACCCCTAAGCTTTGCCTTTAGTGATGCGAATAAAACGATGTCACAGGGTGCAAGATCGGGGCTATAAGGTGGATTTGGTACACAGGTAATGTTGAATCGTATATCGATGAGGTTAATCGGTATTTTGTATACATGAAAGAATATTGGTTGGAAGATATTCTTTGCTAGATTTTTTTATTATCAAATGTGAATTAGATTTTTATTTCTATGTTTACCTTTATGTAATGTTTGATTTGTTTCAGCAAGACAAGAAAAAAATCAAACATTACATAAAGGTAAACATAGAAATAAAAACCAAATTCCCATTTGATAATAAAACAAATCCAGTAAAGGGTATCTTCCATTTACCAAAGTAACTCTCAGAGTCGATAAGGAGTCTCTGGATTTTCCACGGAAATGCTACCGTTAGGACCTGTTCCATTGGGCACTGAGGTGTCACACACAGACACACACACACACACACACACACATATATATATATATATTTTCTTTCATTCAAAAGGAACTCCAAGACTTCTATCGAGTTTCAACATTGTATAGCGCATGAGCACTAAAAATCATATTACTATATAACTAATATTTCACGGACCTATTTGACACATACCCACGTGTGAGTTATCTGTACAATAGAAAAATGCAAGTGGCATCATTTGCTCTCTATAAGCACAAGATTGTAAAGTTTTGCATCACAGGACTGCCCATCTATCATGCCTGGTAGGTAATGTTAATTATTTATTTTCTTAAATAGCAATATTATATTAAGTGACATACATATTGTGCACGTCTAAAAAGTGGCTAAAATAATGATTTCAATAGCGAAGAACTACTAAATGCATGACATGCTAAATGGATGACCGGAAAATTTGTAGACATGTGCTTCAGAATGTATTGCTTGCATTTTAAAGTATTGCTTTTATGACTCGTAGTTTTTCACATAAAATAATTAATGCGGTAAAATAAGTAAACTTTAACAAATGTTAGTCTATTCTTCATCATATATACATTTAGCATCAACACAGTAAAGCTTTCATTAATCATAATAGGCTTAAACAAGGTTTACTGGTTTATAAAAATAAATTGTTCGAATATTTCGAATTTTACAGAACACATTGAAAAATAAATGGACAAATTTTCTTTATTTAAACCGCATTAGATATCACTTGTACCCAAAGCGCAAAACCAGTGCAAAATATACATTCTTCTTCTTCTTCTTCTTCTTCTTCTTCTTCTTCTTCTTATTATTATTATTATTATTATTATTATTATTATTATTACTATCATCATCAATATCATTTCCAGGAGGGAATTCGCCGATAGGGTGTGCTTCAGGCGAGAGGCATTTTCAAGGAGGAACGCGTCCAAATTCAATGCCAAGAATACAGTAATACAGTAATACTTCAGTCCTATTTTTGTTGGTAGCGTTTAACGCCCGCTTTTACTACGAGTGGCATTGCAGACAATGGCACTGGTGGTACATGGAATGAAGGAGCACCGGTGGCATGCGATGGGGGGGGGGAGACCGAAGAACCCTGGAAAACCTGCCCCTGCGCCGCTCTGGTCACCACAAATCTCACATGTGGTCGCCTGGGATCGAAACCGGACCGTCTAGGACAGAGGCGAGTGGTCTAACCACTCGGCCACGGCGTGGACACTTTTCAGCCCTATGCCACTCCGACATTGCATCAGAGGAATGAACCACCGTCATCCCCGAATAGAGCTAAAAATATATATACTCATGGCACGTATTAACAATGCACATAGTAGGCAGATAAGACATTAATTTAGCCCAAAATTGGATGACAGATTTCACTGGAAAATATTTTGATGTCCCCGGTGTCCGGAAAAGCATTTCTACTTTATTTAGTACATAGTGGATTGTAAAGGTATTGTATTCCATCCAACATTTCGATACGGAGATTTCACCGCAAATATACGTTTTTTGGTCCCGATTTTCGTAAATCAAGTTTTAGGAAAAAGGTCTGTGTAAGTGTATGTTCATGTGTCTGTAAAAACAATAACTCAAAAAAGAAAAAAAAAACAAGGCGATGGTAAACTATTAATCGTAGAGAAATACATTTCAAATTTAAAACGTCAAAGTTTTATTTTTCGACTGCTTCCATTTGATAAATAGAGGAGGCATTGCATTCTACCCAAAAATTGATTTCCAGGAAATACATGCTTTAAAGACCCCTTAACTAAAAATCATTTTCAGAAAAATGTTACCGAGTGTATATCTCAGGATAGTACTGCTCATAAAGTCAAAAATACGATAAAAATACGAAAACTCGGTATTTAGGTTTACTATCCCGAGGTATTCCTTTTATGTGTTGCATTTATAAACTAATTAAACTTTCATTAACGGGAAGCACTTGTTAATTAAGTTTAGTATCTAGAGTTATTCCATTTTATTCACTTCATCTATGAACCACTTCAAGTTTTATCAAACTGCGGGTGACGTTTCGTTTCATCTCTGTTGGTTTATTGCAGGCAATACAAAGAGGACCGAGTTTCAGTGACAGTCAGATGGCGATACTTTAGAAAAAATCTGTCTAACCTAGTGATTTCCGCTAATTTCCCAATTTATAAGGGAAAATGGAATAAGACCATTTCTGGAAGTGTTTACCTTGAATAACATGAAGTAATAGATAAATATGGCTTGTTTGACATTGTATATATTATTAGTGGCTATCACTGAAAATACTATTTTTGCTGTATCTATTGCTTCAGAACCGTCAGCTAAGCGGCAGGAAAAGCTTTCTTTCTTTAGTTTTGCTTGAAAGAGGTCGGAGTCTTTCGGAACGCCTAAAACGGCCAGCGGGAGAATAGGAGCCAACAATGCCCCAACAACATCAGGCGAAGGATCTTATGTATCACCCATCGAGAGCTGTACCAAATTACAAGATGAGCCTGTAACCCCCCAAGAAAGCTAAGACAATACAAAAGTTATAGGATCGGCATTCAACGGGCGTATTTTAATGATAAAATCGAGAAATACTTGACCCCAGAGGTGTTCATGGATGCTTACAAAGACCTTGTGATTAAGAGATGAAATCTATCTTAAACAAGCACAGGTCCGGATTAAAAATAATTTGCTCTCTGGAGATTTCACGTGTAATTAATAAACCAACGGAAGGAAAGCCAGTTTCATCCTTCTTTAATTCAAAACTAAGCTGATCCTTTTCACAGCCAATTGAGATCAAACACTCAATACAATGACACAAGAAATGTGGAAAATATTTCAAAATTTGAAGGTCAGGCTTCCTCGAAATCTCTTCATGCAGATCACGCATTGTTGACTAACGCCTCTACTTTGCTATCTGTATATATGACAGCAGTCTTCCCTTTATTTATGGTATACGTCATGGTCTGTAGCTCTTGTAGTACTTTCAGTATGGCCCGTTGTTCCGCTTGGTTGTTTGAAGACTTTCCATCCAGCTTGAATTTCCATTGTCGAGTTAATAAGTCGCTTTTAAAAAGGACTGCTGATTTACTCTCTTACTTGTAGGTTCTGAATATATATGCTGTATCACCTTCAGCTTCTTTAATGGAAAGACTTTCGGCCGGATGTTCCATACTCTTGGTGGCAGGGGTCTCTTTCTCCATGTATAGAGTTGTAAAACCCCATATAGGTTGGATGCCAGTGATAACACCAAACGCGTCATATGAAATTCTCCTACACATTTATATATTTATTTTTATGTTGCACAATCTTTGGATTCTCTGGAATTTTCAAATGTTATTTTGTTTTTGTTGCGCAAATGCCCACACAGGTGCTCCATATGTCAGCACAGTTTCAATTGCGCCTCTGTAAATGGTTTCAAGTGCTTCATTTCCCAGTCCCCAGGTAAATTTTGCAGATTTAGATAGAGCATGTAGAAGGCGTATCGCTTTTTCATTTACTTGATGTATGTGATCGTGATCGTAAATCTGAACTTTTTATCGATGTAAATACCAAGATATTTCAGTACGTCTTCTTGTTCCAGAGCTTTGTTATTCGGATAGATGTATAATAATAATAATAATAATAATAATAATAATAATAATAATAATAATAATAAAAACTGCATTATTCTCTGAATATCATCTTAAGTTCGACTTTATCTCTGAGGATAGTTTTTTTTTTTTGTTAGCACTATTACCTATATTACCTATTTGTATCTAATGGGGCATGTCTAGACCTAAAGCGTCTTCCGGTAGTATTCGCTAACCCACTGAGGGTTCCAGCTGCCAAAATTTTGTAGAGAACATTCATTAACTACGAAGAACAATCGATAACATGTTAGGTATTTTAGTATTTTGAAATTGTTTTTATTAACTTGATCGTTTTGAAAATATTCTTGATTATTTAAAGCCTTAGTGAAGTTTCTTTTTTAAAACAATTAGAAAGAAAATTAAGGATCGAAGACTGAAGAACACGTAAAATGAACTGTCGTTTGTTCTTCATTCAAATACTATTTTGTTTATACCTAAAATTATTAAAGTGACAAACACTGAACTAACTTAGCACCTCGATGGATAATAAAAGAAGTGCTGCGTTAAAACTTGTACGTATAGTATCACACATGCTTCCCTCTCCGCTTCTGATTTCTTTATAACTGTTGTGGACACCTTTCTGTAGCTTAAGCTGTTCATTTAGCCTTCAATTATTATAATTTAAGTTGTAGAACGTATGGCAGCGATCCTATTGACATAACAAGTACTGCAACAGGAGTTATTAAGCGCATGTTCTTGGAATGGACGTAAATATTGCTGCTAAGGTCTATTTTCCGATGAAGAGCAGGCTAGATTTGCATGGTTACCCAATGACCTACAAGCACGGAAATTTTGACCTTATTACTTTCAGAGTATGAAGAGTTGCCTATCTGCAAAAATAATAAGGAACAAGTGAACTACCTTGCGCACACACACACACACACACACACACACACACATATATATATATATATATATATATATATATATATATATATATGCACACACTCACACACACATGTGTGCGTGTACCTCAGGTAAATATGCAACATTATACCTTCAATCAATATTGTTGAAGTAAATTGTTTGGATTACATATACTTAAGTTGGAATCCCTTATCACCGCAGTCAAAAAGAAATATATTTTCCTGATTTATACAACATTTTTATGCACTTGTGAAATTTGGGTATAATATGATGTTTTCTGAAAAATTAATTGTTTTTTGGAAGAACATAATTTCATTTTTAACTTCATTTATGTTTTCATATAGCATTGCCCATAGTTATCAGACAACACCAGGAAGTTATCCAAACCAACTGCCAAATAAGTAACATTTAAAGCATAACACATAATGATGTGGTCAGAAGCACCACCATTATTACCATTATCATCATCATGATCATCATCACCATTATCGTTATTATAATTATTATTATTATGTTGTTGTTGATGCTATTGTGGCTCTAGCGATGGTGGTGATGTAGTGGCACAAATAGTCCACTAAAGCACCACTTAACTTTTAACCTAATTTATTAATTATGAACTCTACATGGAGTTTTATTGACAAGTTAAAAAAAATTAAATCTGGGTAATAATTATCCGCTGAAGAAGAGGCAAATGGTGTCAAATTCTAGAAAAGAGTAGAAAGAAAGTAGTAGATACCGTAGAAGAAAGCCCTGTGAGAAATGTTAAAAACAACGATTTAACATAAAAATCTTACATGTTCCATTTACATAGCCTTCTCTAACTGTTGTGAACAGAAACTATTCTTACAAAATTGTTCTTTTATATGCATAATGGTAAACCAAATAAACATTACCAGAAATGACCCTTTGTTGAGCTTCTTATAAGTTGAAGGGAAATAGGTGAATATACTAGGTTAAATCGACAGTTAAATAATTTAAAGGTGTCGCTATGTGTTTGTGATTCAAATTAGATTCTCTTTGTTATATATATATATATATATATATATATATATATATATATATATATATACATATATTACGAAAAATAACTTCCCGTTTGGGAAAGTTTAAGTAGTATATGTGTGTGTGTGTGTGTGTGTGTAACATAAATGCTGTGTTTTAATGAGATCTATAATTTTTGTGTAATAAATTTGTGTTTATTTGTGTAACTAGGTTGCTAGTTATACAAAAATCATCCAGAACGAAGAGGACTTCCTAGTAAGTCTAAATATAGCTTTCATTTGTAACAAAAATATCTTAAACATGTGATATTTTGATCAAAATCATTAGAGGCATTTTTGAGAAAATCATACTTTTTGTAGAATGTTCCCTGTAAAGCTGAGGGTGATTTTCCTGAAAATCTTAGTATCGCATTACTGAACTTAACTGCTAAGTTTGGTACTCAATCAAGTTTTCGATTTTGAGTTATGCTGTCCAGATAAACGCATAGACCTTTTCCTAAAAGTGCTTTTTTTTGTTCCAGGGATTCTCAAAACACGTATTTCCAGTGAAATTTCGGTGTCGAATTTTTGGGTGGATTATAATAGATACATTCTCTATTTACTATGCACATAAAGAAAGTAAAAATTAGAACATATGTTATTCTTTTGGATTTATAACAACTTGTCATGCTTGCTAGACAACGAAACCAGAACTCATCAAAAGTAGGTAACTTGGTTTTTCCATTCGTTTAGTGGAAAAAGTAACTCACATGTTAACACTTTCACGATTGGTATCTTGCCTTAGATCTGGAGTACAATACAACCATTTCTACAATAAAAATAGGAAAATCTTGTCAATTTCACATCATTGTATCTGGCATACATATTATATTACCAAGAAAATAAATTGTTGAAAACGTCGTTAAGTTAGTGGTATGTAATTAAGGGAAATATAGAAATGTTTATACAACTGGTAATGGTAATATAAGTATCTAAAACAACAATCCATTTTTGAGAGAATATATTCTGACTCTTCCGGTGAGATGTAACAACGAAATTATGAAAGGTTCCAGACTATAGAAATTTGAGTATTAGGGATGCTACTAAAAATTCCATTGCCCATGGGCAAAGGGGAAACAACAATTAGTGTATTTGTCGATGCCTTCATACATTTTCAAACTGCCGCCACATAAAGAAGCCGATAATGTACTCGGTCTAGTGAGTCTATGACGTCACAAAACCGAACTTAATTTTACCGACCTGTCCCCAGTCTCAGTAACTAATGCTAAGTGGGCTGATGGGTAGATAGATGTGTGGTTAAGTGAATAATTGGATATGCGGGTATGTGATTGCGTAGGAAAGCATACCAATAAATAGATATGTAGACATTTAATTAAACTGAGTGGATTGGTAAACTTTGGGTAGATGGTTAGGTAGGTAATGAAGATAGGTAGACATGAAGGTTACGCAGGTTAGATAAGATAGGTACTTGGGAAGGTAGTTAGGTGTGTAGGTAATGGGTAGGTATGTGGGTGGGTGGGCGGTTGGGTGAGTGGGTGCTGGCAGGGAAGCAGGTATGAAGATGGAGGTAGGTAGGCAGGCATGCAGATGGGGTGGGAGGTAAGCAGTCATGCAGGTATGTAGGTAAGTTAAAGATGTGCAAGTGTGTAATTAGAAAAAGAACTGGATAATCACGCAGGTAAATGGTATGTAGGTGATGGTCAAATAGATGGGCAGGAAAGCATGCAAAAAGGCAGACAGGTAAATAAATAAGGTGGGTAAGTTGTGTAAATAAAATAGGTGGATAGGTTGGATATATGGGTACGCAGTTAGGACAGATAAATAGGTTGCCAGGCCGGCACGTTAGTAGTGTAATTAGGTTAGGTAACTAGGTTAGGTAGGTGAGTATATATGTGTATATACGTAGATAGGCAGTTATGCAAGAAAGTTAGGTAGGAAGGCACCGAGCACGTTTAGTTAGGTTAAGTTAGATATGTTAAATAGGGAGGTGGGTATGTGGTTGGATGGATAGGTAGGTAAGTAAGCAAGCAGACAGCCAAGTAGACAGTAAACAGGAATTTTGATAAATACCACTTTTTACGCACGAATGGCCGCCGTTTGTTATGATATTTGGTGCAATACATGCTTTGTGCCCCACCTAAAATATACGGTATACGATATCATAGTTACGTTCTCCAAATACGTTTCAATTGGGCGCAAGTTCGAGTAATCAGCACATCTCATTTATTATTCACTTCTTTTTTTAAAAAAAAAAATTATGTTACCATTCGGTGTTTTAACTAAAGGTTCTGTCAAATTCTTATTTACACGCTTAGATGAACAAACAGTCAAGACATTTAATATTTCATTACTAATGTTACGGTACACAACCCGGAAACCACAAAAAACAGCATAATTTAGATCGCATTATAAACATAAGGAAGAGAAACAAGTTTGTGTATGTTACATTTTTTAGTTATACATTAATACCGAGCGAGATGATGCAGGCGGTAATTCGCATGATTCGCATTCGGGAGGTCGTTAATTTGAATTCCGTGGTCGATATTCTTAACCCATGGGGTCTTCGGGGGTTTCTCTGGTCGGCAGGCAAATGCTGGGAAGGTTCAATACATCCTCCGAATTTCCTGTCGTTCCATTTCACCTTAATTCTCATTTCACCTCACCCTTTCTTGGTCGGATTGTGTCAGTGGGGTTCTCGGCGTTGCATGGTAGCGGGGAAAATAAAAAGAAAAGTAAAATAAAGATGCTCTCAGGTCACCTTTGTCCTCCGGCGGGGAAGTTTCCACTCTGTGAGGTCGCCCTCCTCTCCAGTGAGATGCCTAAGCTCGAGGGCGGGGGAGGTTCGACGGTTCTACTAGACGCCGGGGAGTTTCAATCCAGAAATTATAGGTAGTTTGCGCTTTGCTCTGTCGTGGCTCCTTGTTTTGGCTGCCATCTGTCTCCTTTCATTCTTCCTTTTGGGGTTCTCCGAAAGGAGCATAAGACAAAATATCTTCTAGATCGAGGTTCAAATCCCCTCCGCGACCTATTTTATCCAATCCTATAGTGGTTATTAAGCACCCATGAAAAGCAGTTTCATCATCGGTTTTCGAAGCATAAGGCAATATGTACATTTCAATAGGAGGGAGCGAGAGAAGGAGAGAGTTGGTAAAAAGCGTTATGGGAAAAGGATTGAAAATGGAGAGAAAAATTGAAATGGAATAAGAGAGGAGAGAGCATAGCAGAAGGAGATAAAGAGATAAGAAGAGACAGAAATTGAGAGTGAGGGAGGATGAAGACACAGAAGAATATCTACAATGCTACACCGCTGCAACGCGAGCAGAACTGCGGATTTTGCCAATTACATATCAATTCAAGTGTTATGACGTTCTCAATGTGATGAAGGCATGGAGGTCATTGCCTAGTATGCGAGGGATTCTGGTAGGTTTCTAGGTCAGTATTTCATTATTGGAGAATATTTAATTCTGAGAGTATGTGATCTCATTTCATTCCCATACCACTGAAAGCAATGGAAAACAACCTCATTTTCCTAATACGCCCCTGGGTAAGCCGGGTCTCTTTAGTCAGTAAATTGGCCTTTCTATGGTTAAATCTGCACTTCTGAAGGACAGTTAGCCGCTAGTTTATCGAAAAGATCACTAAGAGCATTTTGAATATTTTTACATTGTGAGTGAAACAACTTTAGTTGTAAAAGTGTTCATTATTTTATGGCAGTTTTCAGTTTTAACTGTTTAATTTTTATGTTGAATATAAAAGAGAAGAACAAGTAAATTTTATTTTAAAAATTGGATTCATTAAAATGTGAGCGAGAATCTCTCACTTCTAAATTTCCACACTTTAGTGTCTGCGCATGCAGCAGCACACGGAAATCCCAAAGTAAACAGCATAATTGCACCACACATGACAATTTTGTGATGAGAAGGCCGTCTCTTTCATGAACTTTAAACCTGATTTGTTCCAAAATAATGACTATTTATAAGCTACCCTATAAGAAGCCATATTTGGCATTTCTGATTGTCATATTAGCTGCTTTCATTCACTAAGGGTTGATAACACTGGTCACCACTCACTACCTTGATTAAAGAGAAAGGAATTGCTGGGCATAGCGCTATCTTCACAATCGGGTATTCTGAAAATAATAGATATATACATAATATGCTATTGTACTTAAGTTAATAATTAAATTATTTGAACCGTTTAGATCATTACCATTGTATGTTAGCCTTTAAGTCAGTTAACGTACCTCTAATGTCCTAGGCGAGTTAGTGATTACCAGATTTTGGGATTTTTGGCGCAAAGAAAGCTTCCTTTTTATCAGCTAAAACAGCTCACAGGAGTATTAAACTAATAACTAATTGATACTGTAGATATTAATTTTATAGTTACGTGTTTGTACATTTGAACGTGACTCTTAAACCTTAACTCCTTTTTATGACGCAATCGCTACTACGATGTCCCACAGAATTAGAAAAAAAAAAAAAAATACAGATTATTTCATCTTTAAAAACATTTTGCTACTATATTATGCAGTTAATTTAGAAATGGGGAACATTTATGCACAGCATTGTTACTACAGTCTTTTATGAATCATGTGCAAATCGCTAGTAAATATCGTTTACTAAGCGTTTACTTACTAAAATGGCCATATATTTCATACAAGTCTGATGCGCTCCATTCGCATGACCTGCCCTACCTATTCTGCAAATAAACTTCTTAAAAAAGAGTCTTCTTCTTCCCACTTCAAGCTGACCGAGATAAACATTAGCAGAACGGTCTTATTGCTTAATTCCTTTTAAATAGAAGGAAACTAAGGAAATACACTAGGCTAAAGTGATAGTGGAATATTTTAAAAACAGTCGTTATGCGATTTTTGACACAAATTTGGTCTTAAGCCTTAATGAGTCATCGGGGGGGGGGGGCAGAATGACTTACATAGAACACAAACACAGGCACATGTAACACTAAATATTCTTGCCCGTAGCGGGATTCAAACCGCGATCCTTTGGCGGCGGAGCGTCTACGACAAGCGCGCCAACGACCACCGACCACTACTGGGGCCGGCTCTCTATGCGATTGACTTTGAAATTCGATTCTCTTTGCATGGCCAGGAGTAATCCAAAGAACAGTGACTTCTTATTTGAGCCAAGTACAACTACGCATTTTAAAATTCAAAACAATAACACGGAATATCTAGGAAATGGTTAGCTACTTTGAATATAAAATAAGACATAGAATATAAATTGTGTATATCCCTTACGGTTTACCAAGTATGAAAAGCCCATTCAAAATGAAAAGGACTTCAGGGTCTAGAATCTATTCCGAAAAAATTCAAAATATGCAGTTTATTTGTCATGTATCTTTAATATATGGTATTATCATCAAAATCGTTACAGGCATTTTTGAAAAAATAACAATTTTAGAAAATTTTTCCTTGTAAAGGGTAGTTTGGGGTGGAGAGATTTTCTTGAGAATCTTCAGGCTGCAATGTTGGGAGATACTAAAATTCAATACCAATTGTGATATGTAATGGAATTTTTATTTTTGAGTTATGCTGCCCCCCTCCCATCATAGACATAGGCCGTTTTTCTAAAATTGATTTTTATGGATTCAGGGTGCCTCAAAACATATATTTCCCATGAATTCCCGCCATAAACTTTTTGGGTGGAATACAATATCTTCTCTAACTACCATGTACACTGTACATACGTGCTAGAAAAAGTACAAAACGGGCATGCTTTATGTTTTGAATGGCCATGAAACACATTACAATTTTTTTGGTACAAACTAACGTAATTATCTGGTACTAGCCATCCAAAAACTTCAACAATGGGAAAACATACATTTCTCTGAAACGTTCGCTTTTTAGTTAATTTTCCTTCTTACTTATGGTGAGTACAAAGAAAATGTTTGTAAAACAGCAAATAATAACTTAAACACGTTATCAATTAAACGCTATTATTGTTGAAACAGCTCATAGTTGTGGCCTTATTTATTTTTCTTAATTCTTTTCGCTGCCAAAAGACTTGGTAAATATATTATTGATACTGAAACTAAAACTCTCCTTTTACTCCAACAAAGAACACTTTATTTCTTCCACAAACTGATTACAATCAGAGTATGCACTCAAATAACTGTCTTTCTTTTGTGCTTTCGTAACAATTCTGCCGCGCAGTTTCTTTTCGATGTTCATGGCAGCGAAGGAGGTGGCGGCTACATGCTACGAATACCCAGTCGATTCTCACTCAGCTGCTCGCTATGCACTCTCAGTTGAACTGAACGCTCGTCATTTTTTTTTTTTCGAGTGATGTGGAAAAAGCCAATCTACAGGTGATAGCGTGGATGACTCTGCCAAATGTGGGGGTCGCCATAAACTGGCAATACCCACTAAAAACTCACGTCAGGTGCGCCATCACCACCACCTCGCTAATTTCAGGCACAACTTCATCGGCTCTCAGCATTACCCTGCAACATCACTCGAGGTGTTGGCGATGAAGGCCCCACTTGCTTTATGCCTGCTTGTCAGGTTTGCAATGTACAGTCTCTAGCTAGGTGTCCTGGTTGGCTACAGCCCCAGCACACACCAGTCGAAGATCGTCGACGTCTCTGGATTGTCTCTGTCGTAGCGAGCACTACATGTCTTCAATGTCGCCGCAGCTGTTGTCTGGGACGCCTCCATGCTTAGTGCTGCCGTTAACGCTTCGTGGATGGTCTTTTAGTCGCCGATCATTAGGCGCTATCGTATATCAATATCCCGCTCCTCGTCGACAAAGGAGTAGGCGGCTTCCTGGAACACGTTACTGGGTAGCAGGTTCACCATGGTCTTATTTATAAGCTCCTCAGTCGCCAGGGTGCACTTCTGTATCGTCTCCCCTAGCTGTTGCAGCCTCAATTTTAGCTGACTTCTGTAGGTTATAGCTAAGCGATGGTTCCCGAAGCGGTTCTTGAGGGCCTCTCAGATCTCTCCTGGCCATCGTCGACGTTGGAATCGCATTCAGTACTTCCGCCGCCTGTCCCTGGAGGTTTGTTATCATAGTGTGGCTTTCTCTTCTGCTGACCATCAGTTGTGGGAGGTGACGGTGACAAAACGTTGGCGGTAGACTTCGAAGATGGATGTTCCATCGAATTTGGGTAGTTTGGCGCATGCAGATGTTGTTTCACGTTCTGTCATCTCCATCTTAAAGTAGTTTAGCTTTCCGTCTAGCATCATTTCCATCATCGTGTTCAGTTCTTCCGCGACTCTTCCCTCCAGTGTATTAAGTCGTTCCCCGACGTCTTCCAGGTGCTTGCAATGGTTTATCACCGTCCCACCAAGCTCTTACAACTTTTCATGTCTTTTACACCCCGGCAAAATATTCGTCTATTTAGTTCAATATCTCCTTTTTCAGGTTTTCAGTGCCGGACTCCATTTTCTCCTCTATCTTCTCCATCACACAATTTACATTCGTTATTTCGCTCTCATCTTCTGCATTCCGGATTCAATCCTCTCTTCCATCATCTTTACCATTACTAATTGCATTTCGTCCTTTCCGAGTTGTATTTTCGTGCCCGTTTTCTCCATGCCGAGTTGCATTTTTTCCATTGTTTTCGTTCTTTAGTTTCCGGTTTCATTTCCTTTATTTCCGCGAATAAAGTTTTTATTATCTCTATCGTGGCGTTCATCCCCAATCCTGAACGCCAGTGCAGCGACAACTCTCATTTTACTCCAGCAAACAACTCTGTATTTCTTCCACAAACTGATTACAATCAGAACCTGCACAGAAATAACTGTCTTTCTTTAATGCTTTGGTAACAATACCGCCCTGCAGTTACTTTCCGACGCTCGCAACGGCTATGCGCTAAGAATTTCCCGTCGAAACTCACTCAACTGTTTGATATGCACTCCCAGTTGAAACTGAAGCCTCGGCATTTTTTTTGAGTGGGGTGGGGGAACCATTTACTGGCGATAAAGGGGAAATCTCTGCCAAGTGTCGCGGTCACCAAACCGTGAGAATACCTACTAAAATACCCCCTCCTCCGGTGAGAATTGTGGTGAGGAAGTGCAGCAGAACTACTTTAGTACCTGCGGATTCAAGGAGAAGATTGTAATTGCCGGCCATATCCGCACATGCCTGGTGTGAGTAGAGAGCCAGGATACAAACAGGGCCCTAGCCCTGATTATGCCCTTGGAAATTCAGGGTGTGGAAATGTAGGATAATTCAGATGCTTGTCTTCGGATGGAGACTCAGTCGTGCTTAATACTTTTCCTGTAACAGAGGACATGGCCATTGTTATATATTCAAGATTAGAACTAATGTTTACAATTTTTATGGCATGCTGTTGAAAATATTGCCCTGTGACAAGGACGAAGTCATAGAGATAACAATTAAATTACCTATTAATTTGCTAGACTCTAAAATACTCCTCCCCCTTGTGGGCGGAGGCGTCGTTCTATTTTCTTTGGTTCTTGCTCAATTGTTGGGCGTCGTTATTTGGAGCAACAGTTGTAAGATTAATTAGAGCTAAACGTAACTATTAATGTGCTTAATAATATATTATGATTCTGCGCCTTAGCTGCGTCAATGTCTGAAACTAAAAGGGAATTCCAATAGTCATTTCCTGGTCTTCATCAACTGGGGGTCCCTCCTCCCCCCGGGCCACCTTGACTCAGAGAGCAGACTCGGCAGTTCTTCGTTGCCCTTTTTATACCTCTTGATCACGTGACTTGAAACTTCCAGAGACAGTCCCACGAGCAAACTCTCACAAACTCACTCAGGTGTAACAATGCAGGCGGGACATCAAGGAGTCCCCACACATGTTCACTCGCATAGGTGTGACAATCACAGCTGCGATCTCAAAAGAACTTGCCGTCGGCGCAGGTGTCCACTAACGCAGTGAAACAATGGATGTCAACAATCACCCGTGGCTTACTTAGCAAACCGTACACACACGTTCGGCGAGTGCGGCCGAAGGGTGTAGTCAGACTACACCGTAAGCAGAATGGATTACCACATATCTGGGTTCTCATTTTCCACCTTGGAGGGCAAATGGAATATGTCTTGCCAATTTTAAGTCTTTTTGAATCTTTCGAATACCCATTTCATCCCGAGTATCCAATATTTCTCTAAATCAGTAGCTTACCGAACTTGAGATATCGTCTTTTCGGTGAAAGCTTAATTTGGCTACACAATGGATTTTTGAGATTTTTTTGTTATTAAACCCATCTTCTGCATTACTTTCATCCCTCCCTAAAAGTTATTTTTAGGAAACCTCATTGGTACGCAGATCCTCAAAATTGGGTTAGCCTTTTCAGCTTAGGGCTCTATTTCACGTTCAAACTGAGAATAACGTCACCAACTTACCTTAGGGCAATGCATCTGTGAAATTTGACCTAAAATTGTGAAAAGTTAAAAACATTATTTTGTTTCATAATAAACTGATACGAATTTGAACTTTAAGAAAATATATCGCTTTCCTCACTAGCGAAATTTAGCTACCAATTAACTGAGGGTATAGATAGGCAGGCACCACTCCGAAATTTATACCTTATTTTCTCGCAAATTTTTTGCAATACTAAATATTTTAAGCAATGCAATTTTTCGTAATTTGTTTCAACATTCGTATACTGCGTCTCAAAAGCACATTAAAGAAAATGTTCAAATTAATTATACTTCATTTTTTATTTATCATATTTTTGAAAATATCAAATAATACTTTTTCTACAATAATTGGGGCTAATATCAAAATATATATTACGACAGATCTATTTGTAAATGCATTCACTGTAAACCTCGACTCTTATGTGAATATTTTAAAAAAATACAACACTTTGCTCATGTTTACTAGAATAATGAATTTAGATAATAAAATTGTTATCTAAATAACCATGCAAGCTAGAATGTTGATACATGGCACAAATATCACTATTATTGTGAACAATAACTAGTATAACTTTCAATTAGATAGCTTGCATACTGTGGGTTTTCCAAATTTCACAGATAACATAACATTGCAAATACAAAGTCGCAGCTGCTCTAGAAAATGCACACAGCCTTGCCAAAGGGCCATATTTACATTTGAACGTGTCCTACTCTGCCAAGTACCCGAAAACTCAACATAACGAAAATAGTTTACAGCGGTAATCCAGATGTCATTATAGTCTGGTTCCTTAGCTGCTGTTAATCACCTAAGGCCGCCAAAGTAACGAATGGGCAGCTTACATAACCAAATAATCGAATATTATTGTTAATAACATATACCATTGAGAAGAACCATTAGCGAATAAGATATGAATATAGATATAGAACATCTAAAACCTTGTGTTCACTTTATCAGGTAGGAAACTCTTAACTCCGAGAAGTTGATAATAAATGTAAACATCATGATTACTCATACTCCAATCACTTCCGAAACATAACCTGCAGAGTAATATGCCAATAATTAAATGACAAGTGGAACACAACCCAAATAATATATTCGATATGTAGACAAAGTTTTCCCCTCTCTTTTCAAGTTTGTAGCGCATTTATGGATAAACACACTAGATTATTTGCTAGATCCTTTGGGAAGCATCTTCTTTCCATTTCTTAGGATTACATGAGGGATAATTAATTTATCGCTACAAAAGTTTTCTTTTCCATAAAATTTTTCTGACTCTATGGAGTTGTCTGACGAAAAACAAATGTATTTACACAGCTGGCAACCATAAGCATGGATATATTGTCAAGGGTAATCTGAGTTTTTTGGCTATATGAATGTCAAATGTGGTTTACGGGGAAATGTCGAGTCAGTTGAGGAATTTATTGTTGTGTCGGTATGTAATCTTGGCAGCTTCGATACCTGTAAGTGTTTTAGAATGTTTGGCACATACGCCAGTTAAGTTATATACTTAGAATAGTCACAGAGTGATGGGTGTTAACCACTTGGTTGAAATTATGAAAGAATTTCCTATTTATTACTTTCAGGATGTTAATGAACTACACCGAAATAATTTGTGAGATTGTGCACGTGACTAATATAAGTACGAGATCGGCGATGCATGGTTCCCGGATAAACATAACGCAACTACATAGCGTTAAACATGTGGGTATCAGGTACTGATAAGTCGGTGTTAAAGCAGAGCAGGTTGAAAAAATGCCTTAGAATGTCTTTAAAACTGCTGCCCGAGTATAATATCGATTTTTAGCAGCTTGTTACTAGCGTTCTCAAGATTTAATGTCGCAAAAATCTGTAAAATCTCGAACTAATCACTTGAGAGTGCGACACTGAGTATTCATTAACTACGCTACCTACTCTGGAGGCGTTTTCTCAACTGCTCTGGTGGCTTAATGCGTAACGCAGGAAGCCGATATCCCAAAGGTCATGAGTTCGATTCCTGTAATAGAGTAGGTAAATGTTTTTTATTATTATTATTTTAATACCGGACGAAGTGCCGCGATACGTGGCGTACTGGCACTTCAGAAACTTATATCCGTTACTTCGAAATTTCAATACACAGGCCACAAGTCTCCTATCTCAAATTACTTATTTAAGTAATCTACATATTGTGTAAAAATATTTCGGTATAGTTCCTTAACACCCTGTATGTATGTATGTATGTATGTATGTATGTATGTATGTATGTATGTATGTATGTATGTATGTATGTATGTATGTATGTATGTATGTATGTATGTATGTATGTATGTATGTATGTATGTATGTATGTATGTATGTATGTATGTATGTATGTATGTATGTATGTATGTATGTATGTATGTATGTATGTATGTATGTATGTATGTATGTATGTATGTATGTATGTATGTATGTATGTATGTATGTATGTATGTATGTATGTATGTATGTATGTATGTATGTATGTATGTATGTATGTATGTATGTATGTATGTATGTATGTATGTATGTATGTATGTATGTATGCATGCATGCATGCATGCATGCATGCATGCATGCATGCATGTATGTATGTATGTATGTATGTATGTATGTATGTATGTATGTATGTATGTATGTATGTATGTATGTATGTATGTATGTATGTATGTATGTATGTATGTATGTATGTATGTATGTATGCATGCATGTGGGTATGTATGTATGTATGTATGTATGTATGTATGTATGTATGTATGTATGTGTCTGTGTGTGTCTGTCTGTCTGTATGTATGTATGTATGCATGTATGTATGTATGTGTGTATGTGTGTATGTGTGTATGTGTGTATGTGTGTATGTATGTGTGTATGTATGTGTGTATGTATGTATACATACATAGTAAGTAAAGAAGGTGTTGCTTTCCGCCCAAAAATTCGATGTAGAGAGTTCACCGGAAATATATGTTTTGGGGTAACTTGAATAAAAAAAAAACTTCTTTTATTAAAAAAAAAAAATTCTGTGCGTGAACATGTGTGTATGTATGTGTGTGTGTGTGTGTATGTGTGCGCGCGCCTATGAACATCATAACTCAAAAACGAAACATCCGTTAAATACCAAACTTAATACTAAGTTCAGATCTTTCAAGGATGACATGAAGATATTCAAGAAAGTTGCCCCAACCCAAACTACTGTTTAATGAGATATTTTCGAAAAACTTTTATTTTCTCAAAAATGGCTAAAGCGATTTTGTTTAAAATACCTCATGCTTAAGATATTTCATCAAAAATAAAAATGCGTATTCTGAATTTTCTGGAAATAATCTCTGAAGCCCTTTTCATTCTGTATTACTTTTGCACAACTGGTAAACATAAAGGAGGGAAAAAACTTACTACGAAAAAAAATATAGATCTCATTAAAGCACAGAATTCACCATATACATATGTGTGGAGTTATTCCTTATTTTATTTATTTATTCTTTTTTTTTGCTTTAAAATTATCAAAATACAGGATTTTCTCAAATGAAAATTCATGATTCATTTTTTCCATCCTGGTTATGCAAAGCGAAGGGAATTTCAATTGCGTCATATAGCGATCTGCTTTTAAAGGATCTGACTTACGCTTTAGCCTAGTGTATAGCCTTTCTCTCCTACTTAAAGGGAATAAGTAATAAAATAAATTATGTCAATATTTATCTCTATTAGCATGGAGTAGAGAGAAGAACAAGCCTTTGTAAGAAAATGTGTTGCAGAATAGGTAGAGAAAGTCATATGAATGAAACACATCGGAATTTTTTCCCTTTATAGCCCCAACATTCATGAGATCTCTATGCAGAAGTTCACTTACAAATTCTAGAGAAGAGAACCAATCATCACATGGATCTGGTAGAGCAAGTAATAAGAAACACTAATTTTTTACTTTCTCTACTACATATGGTAAGTAGGGGAAATATTGTAATCCACTCAAAAATTCTATGTAGAAATTTCGCCGGAAATAAATGTTTTGAGGCAACCAGCATCCAAGATAAGCATTTTATCTGATCTACTCTTGACCTATAGTAAGTAGGAGAGGCAGTGCGTTGCACTCAACAATTCAATACCAAGATTTCACTGGAAATGTACGTTTTGAGAGCTCCTGAATAAAACGCACTTGGAGACAAAATAGTCCGGTTGTAAGTGTGCGTGTTTTGTGTGTGTGTGTGTGTGTGTGTGTGTGTGTGTGTGAATACCATAACTCAAGAACGAACAGTTATTTAAATGCCAAACTTTGTATTAAGTTCGGTATCTTCCAAATATGTGAATCAAAGATTTTGAGGAAAACTGCTACCCCACACTACCCATTGCAAGGAAGATTTTGAGGAAAACTGCTACCCCACACTACCCATTGCAAGGAAGATTTTGAGGAAAACTGCTACCCCACACTACCCATTGCAAGGAAGATTTTGAGGAAAACTGCTACCCCACACTACCCATTGCAAGGAAGATTTTGAGGAAAACTGCTACCCCACACTACCCATTGTAAGGAAGATTTTGAGGAAAACTGCTACCCCACACTACCCATTGCAAGGAAGATTTTGAGGAAAACTGCTACCCCACACTACCCATTGCAAGGAAGATTTTGAGGAAAACTGCTACCCCACACTACCCATTGCAAGGAAGATTTTGAGGAAAACTGCTACCCCACACTACCCATTGCAAGGAAGATTTTTTGAAATGCCAAAATTTCTCAAGAACTGTCTTACTATTTTGATTAAAGATACCATATACAGATATTCACATGACAAATAATATGTATACGTGAATATCTGGGAATATCCGTAACTTTCTCTTCTTTTCTAATATATTTTTATATAATCTTGTATAATCGATAAATGTTAAGCAATAGACGAAAACGTTTTACTCAGCAAAAATATAGATCTATTTAAAACACACAATCTATTTCAAATAAATTTTTGTGCCATAAGCCATTTTAGGTATATGGTTATTAATGATCAGAATTGTTTAATGCTTGGTCATTCTATTCAAGTCCTTTTTAAGGTCAGCATAAAGCGTTCAGCTTTTAGCATTATTCCATTTGTATCGAAATATGTATTGCAGCTATTTCTGCAAAGGTTTTTCTCAATTAAAACGAAGTAGATGCAAAAATAAAGTCTTTTAAGAATAGTTTGTATACACCCAAGTAACGATGGAGGGTAGAAAAAGTTATTTAACAAGAAACACATCAGAGGTGGAAAAAGTCCCCTGTGTGTCTGTGAACTGCATTACCCCAAAACAGGGCCGCGCCGTGGCCGGGTGCTTAGACGACTCGTCTCTCACCTAGACGGCCCGGGTTCGATCCCAAGAGACCGCATGTGAGATTTGTGGTGGACAAAGCGGCGCTGGGGCAGGTTTTCTCCGGTTTCTCCCGCCATCGCATTCCATTGGTGCTTCATCTTCATTCATATATCATTAGTGTCACCACCTGCGGTTTCATAAGTAGTTGAAGCGGGCGTTAAACACTACAAACAAACAAAAAAAACCACACAAAACGAAAAACGAAAAGTGGTGAAGTACCAAATTTGTGTTAATTTCAGCATCTTCCAAGGATACGACTCGAAGATTTTCAAGAAAATCCTCCAGCCTAAACTACCATTTATATGTACATTTTTTTGGAAATGTTTACGTTCTAAGATGGCTCTAACGATGTTGATAAAAGCCTCATATGCTTAAGATATTCTCATGACAAATGAAGCACACATCTTGATTTTATCTGGGTATAGCCTCTAAAGTCCTTTCCATTTTTAATGAATTTAGCACAACTGGTAAACGTTAAGACATAGATAAAAACTTCCTATACAGAAATATCTGATGCGTTGCATTCATAAACTTTCTATAGCTGTTCCACAAAAAGTTTTTTCTTACAAAAGACTATTCTTTTATCCGCGTCATGCTAATCTAGATATACAATAGCAGAATTGCTCTTGTTACTTGCTTCCTTCTAAGTAGAAGGGAAATAAGGAAATACATTAGGCTGAAGCGATAGCCAAATCTTTTAAAAGTTAGTCGATATGTGAAACAACTGAGGTTCACAGTCAACTCTACAAGAAAAAGGTATATAACATAAATTATGTATTTTATCAAGATCTGCATTTTTATGGAGTAAGTTTTCTCTATCTCTTACAGTTTAACCGGCATGGGTTGTGTTAATTTAACACGCGCATAAGCATATATTTCCGATGAATGAGGATTTTTAAAAAAAACACAAATGAAGAGTGCAACGCAACAAGGAGCTGAGTGGCATTTTTAAACAAAATAATTTTTCGCATCGAACCCCATCTATATGACATTGTCAGTTCACCCAACACACGACTTAGTGCCACGTATTCAGTTCATACATTCAAGATGGAAGCTCTGCTATGTCCCTCATTCATTTACCCAGATGCCTGCTAAGTACCAACATTTCAGAACTTAAGGGAAATAGTTCAGGAGTTTCGCATGTTGAAAATAATGTTGAAATGAGTGAGAAAAGAAGTAAGGTTTAGGAATTAAGTTACATGTACGTAAAATAAGAACAGAATGATGCTCGTCCTTTTTATCTTGTATCTTTTGGAGTCTACGACATCGTGGAAGAAACGTTCTTAGTATCGGATGCTAGCTACTTGCCCTGCGATAGGGATTTCGCCCAGAACGAGAAAGACATGCGTATAAAAGAAATATTCTTAAAGATCTTCGTGATATTGTGAGATCTGCTAAACATGTTCACACATTTCAAATCACTGACTTGGCTATCAAAAGGTTTGTCAATATTCAGGCTAATGGTGACTCCTTGATAACAATGAAATATTTCCAGATCTCAAAGGTAACAATGCTAAGCTACTCAGCAGGGAAACCCGCAGTCGTACAAGCGAAACAACTCTACAGTGAAGTGAAAACTTGGAGAAGTTCACAAAAAAAAAAAAAAAAAAAAAAAAACAACCTAGATGTATTTAAAACACACTATTTGGTTTAAATAGCTTTTTGCAGCATAAGCGGTTTGCGTTATATCCGTTATTCATTGTTCGAATTGTTCAATACTCTGTCATTTTTTCCAAGTCCTTTTGATTGTTTTTTGCGCTTGCATGGATAGAGTATAGAACTTCAGGGGCAGCATAGAGTGTCCAGTTCTTAAACATTTGACTATCGCCACTCCTTTTGAATCTATAAGGATGTAATGTGGGCTGTGTGTAAGGGTTTAGCTTAATTAAAATGAGGTAGTTAGAGAAATAAACTTTCATAGGAATGATCTATATACTCAATAATAAATGACAGAGGGAAATTCGTGTGAACGTAACTGATCATTTTCTTCCTCCTAATCATGCAAAGAGATTAAAATTTCAAGGCCATCATACAGCGACACGCTCTTCAAACATGTGACTATCGCTTTAGCTGCTGTATCATACGACCAAATGTGTGAATGTGAGTGGTAAGTTTTCCTGGATTGACAAAAAGTAGATAGTAGGGTAAGTTTTTGTAAGAATACTTTAGAGTGAGAAAAGAAAATCATGTGATAGGAACACATCACAGTTTTTAAAATATTACTTATTTCAACCTGCTCTAGACAAAAACAACACATTATTTAATGACCGTTAATTTCCCGTAAGCACATTTTAGAATCGATAGTTACTTCTTTAAATAAGTTCTAGGCAAAATAGGGAATAGGATGTATGTATCTCAATCATGCTTTCAGAATATTGTAGCTAATACAACGTGCATTCACAAGGTTTGATATTTTCAGTATGCCTAAATATCTGAAACTGTTTTTATGTCCCTTTAAAGCAACTAAATTGGCATTTGCTTCAAAATTGGAGGTAAAATAATTTCACTAATTGTTTTGAAACCGCGAGCAAACTTATTCAAATCTAGTTTTGATTATTAGAATAACAGTAAATGGGTCAACTAGTATAGCTTCTTCTGTAGCTAATAGTACTGTCTGTCTGTTTTTTCTCTCTTTTTCTCTCTCTCTCTCTCTCCTCTTGTTTTTTAATGTTATTATTTTGTTTTCTTTTATTCTTGAAGCAAGTTTGATGTACAACCAATCACGAAACCACAGGTGTTTTTACTGATGCTGATTTCTCTTTATGATAACGGAGCACTTCTCTGTAAGAAAGAAAACAAAGGGAAAATGGAAGAAAAAAAACTCTGGTGGGAGAAACGAGGTGAGGCAGTGCGAGGCTGTGCATGTCCTAGAATGATGAGGGAAAGCTGTAGACTTACTATTTATAAGAGTAGGAGGATATGCCATTCATAGGATTAAACAGCGTCTCTTTCATCAGCATCATGACCGTGGTAAGTGCTAATCATGGCTTTATTTACCCGTAGATACAAGCTAGCGTAGCATAGCAATCCCGTGAATGCGCCATTTGTACCGTTCTAAAAGAGGGAAGCGAATGTGAAGAGAGTTTGTGTTCTTCTTACATGGATGCAGTGCATATAAATGATAATGAAAAAAACAGAAACAAAATCCACATTCTCAATCTATGATGTTTGCTAGCTCATTCATGCGTATAGTTATGTCTCAGAGCATGCAGTGGTATAGCCAGATGTTCTTTAAGGGTCTAGAAGATGATATACTTATTTGGAAATAATTTGCACAGTTTTAGTACATCTTTTAGTACAACAGTCAAGCAATCACTTAAAAAATAATAATGTCTTAAAGAGGGGCATTTTAAGTGTGTATTTGCTTCCTTTTACCTAAAACAGGTCATTTATTTGCATGTAAAACTGATGTAATTCGACATATCATGGAATTGAAAACATTTTCATTACACTGAATTCAGCTATGTAATCAAGGAAAATAATATAATTTATGAGTTATGGCAGTATGCCTACTTTTGAAATTCATTTCTTCATGAAACAAACTACTAATTCCAAAGACTTCTTTGCTAGTGTATCCAATGTTTCATCATTTTGTTTTTTAATTCACAATATATCTAAAGATAGCCTTTGCTTTGTCACATTTGCCTTACACTTCTTCTGAGATGTGTTTCAAGTACCTTAGAACATGTTCTGCAACTTGTGCCTGTGATTATAAAGTAGTGATTAGCATGTTCAGTAATATTTTGATGATTAGAAACATATCCTTGCCCATATGGATTTATTCTGATTTAATTATGTTTAAGTAAATGCTTGCTATCACTTCTTCATAAAAAGTATTTAATTCGTCAGTATTTAGAAATATAGATGGGACGCTAGTACTCAAATCCCCCTAGGTATATCCCTGAGAACATGAAATATGATATCAAGGTAAAGGCATCTTTATCCATTCCTTGGGAAATATAATGTTGTGTGTACCTCTTTGTTTCGCATATCTGACAGTAATTAAAACATGACGAATATCTAGCTGTGTTTGAGATCTTTTTTTCTAAACTAGTAGATTCTAACCTTCACCATAACCAATTTTTGGGAAATGTGAGCATAGAGTGCATTTTCTCTTCTTTTGTGAAGTTGGATTTTTATTTCAAAACAGGTTAGGTACCTGTGAACACCTGTTTACTATGGTACATTTAGAAATTGCTGGTATTAACCCATAAATTTTGTTGAGAACCAGCCCAGTTAAACCCTTTGTTTATATTACAAAATGATTCCTACAATATAAGGGACTATTTCAGAATGGGCAGCATATTTTGAAATGTTAGGGCTGCCACCTTCTTTCAATTAACAAATTAATGAGAAGGAACATTGCAGTTATGTAACTTTAAGCATTACAAAAGGAACAGAATTTCATTTATAGTGTATTAAAGTGAAATAATTTGATTTAAGCAATAGTTTATTTAGATTTTAAGCAGTTTGTGCTGAATTTATAATGAAGCTTCCTTAATAGGCAAATTCTTGGTCTAAAATCAGCGAGTTACTCTCATATGCTTCCTTCTTCTCGATGCACCAAAACTTCAGCTCATCCCCTGGAATCACATCAACAAAACACATTCTAATCAATATTTTCTGGAAATATCGCCTCTAGCTACTTTAGAATGCAATATATTGTTACTTCTTGCCAGCTAAGAAGTTCTGGTAGAAATGTCTTGCATCCTAAAGTTAAACGGTGACAAAAGAAGTCATGTTCAACAGAATTTTCTTCATTGTGCCCACTAGACTAAAATGGCTTTTAGGGAGTTCAGGGGATGAATACTTCAGGTGAAAATGTACTATGGTTTCAAAGTCTAGCTTTATAAGTGAGTTGTAACAGCTGCAACTTGGTGACAACCAAACTGAGTTTGTTTTAGCTACGCGAAATTTAATACTACAGTATATAATATTATATTACTTTGCAGGAAGGTTCGAAAGTATTGCATTAAACTTATTTTTCAGAAAATCGTCTTCCCTATGAGGATTCATTTTTCTCTACCCCTATAACTTTCTACTATGATGTTCGCAAACGAGACCTGCCTTCTCTTTCTTAAACATGACACTAAATTCAAGTAACTACACATTTCCAACCATCCTTAGAAAAAGAAACCCCAGTTAATTCTGCACAATTCAAACAAACACAAGGAACACATAATTCTAAAAAATGGACACACCTGCAGGAAATTTCAACCATGAGAAATAGAGTATAAAGCTCCCCCCCCCTTACAGTATTGGTGCCCTTGTAGCTAATGATTTTTTGGAAAGAGAAACTGTTGGAAGCCAATGGAGTATATTATTTATAGAAAAGTACAGGCTCTAGGTTTTGAAATTTTGCTTCAATGTGTTATTTCGTGTGCAGAAATAATACCGATTTTACAAAAATGCATATTTTGAGCTTAAAAATTCCTTTCTACCTTTACATTGATGTAGGTGGCTAGTTTTGTCGTCCTCCATGTTTCAGGAGTAACATGCTAGCCTCAGGTCCCTAAGGTCGCGAGTTGGAACCCGGCGGAGAGTGATGGATTTTTGGGCGTAAAAATCCTTAGCATGACTTCCTTAAGAGAAGTAAAGCTGGTGGTCCTGCGTCGTAAAAGATCTCAAGCCGGATAAAAAGTTCTCTGAGCAAAATTAAGCGATCTTTCACGCCCAACATAGAATCGGACGCTGAGAACCATGGCAGTTACGGAGCGTCAATAAGGAAAACTTGTTTTATTTTGTGGCCTGTTATGGAACTTGCTTACTAATACACATTTGTAACTAATACATTTGAAAATTTAATCCCATTCTAATTTTCAAAACTGCTTTATGCTGAAAAGTACCTTATAACAACGTGTGCACTGAAATTGTGACTTTAGAACTCTAAGCACCTTTAGAAAAGTAAACATATGCAATCAAATGATGGCTTCAATTGATGTAGTGAGATCATTGTATGTGAGTCTAACTCTAATCCACTAGGCTAGGCATTTATTCAAGTTAGGGTCAAGTTTTAAATAGTTTATCATTTTGTTGACGTTTTTCACTTACTCTGAAATTCAAGCACTTGTGACAACGAGAGGGTTTAGCTGATATGAGCTGTGAAACCAATCGTTACCCATCCCGAAGATCTTTGCAAGGATCCCCACGAGGAAAAGCAAATGGTAGCTCTCGATAAAAAGGAAATACGTATAGCTTACTCATTTACATTTGGTGTTTTTCTTCATACATTTTCCTTTTTTTAATTTTTTTAAAACAGTAACGGAGTCTGATCAGGACTCCGGTACTGTATCCCTATTTGCATTTCCCCCCGTAGGCTTTACTGATTACTGGTTTACTGGTTTTACTGTTTCTTTTACAAACATATACACATTGCACAAACATATAACACCCATGCCCAATGCGGGGCTCGAACCCACGATCCCCTGCCCACGAAGCACCAAAGCGAGACGCTTTAGCGAGCGTGGCCATGGGGACCGGCACATTTAGCATAGATTTCTCGGAAACTTCATAAACAATAATATTCATAAATGTGGTTGTTGGGTGCCATGCGTGCTATCCAGGTATCATAAGAAAGCCATTCCAGGAATATCATACAAAAAAAAAAAAAAAATAAGAAATGTATTAATTTATTATTTCTCTCTCTCTGTCTCTGTCAGTCTCTCTCTCCAGAGAAACAGACAATTGCTGTTAATGTTTCAAGCTCAGTGGCTGGAATAGTAAAATTCTAGGAGCGGAGATATTAGTTGGATATGGTGATATAAAAGAACCTTAAATATTTTTAAATATTTGCAACGATTTAACTCCCAGAGCAGGCGATATTGTATTTTACAGCTTCTTTTCTCCTCTTATGCCATTCCATTTCTGCAAAATGTTAACCATTGTATTACCATTAAAAAAAATGGATGTTTTTAGTGTCTTGCGATCCATTATTGCTTTTCACTGTTTCGTTTTATTGGAAGTACAACCAAATCATGTTTTCTTTTTCTTCTGAAATATTACCCTTTGAAACATAAAGAACATGCTATGCCTATAATGATACAGCTCATTTGCCTATAACAACCATGGGAAATATATACAAGGTGTTTGAGGTATGAGTGCGTAGACTTCAACGGCAACTTCCTCACATTAAGCTGAAACATAAATCCCCGTACCATTGCCCTCTATAGTGCAGGGTTGCATAAATAAAAACATAAAATTGGCCAAATGTTTGATTGCAAATATGTCACCACTCCTTTGTCATTTATAATAACTCCATGGCATGACAGCTTACGGGGAACCATGGCCTACCGCCCGGCCGCTGCGTCCCCACATCTCGGTCCATTACAGACGTCATGGATGGGGTGCAGAATTGGAGGGTCAGAGTGGTCAGCGCCTCGAGCCCCCCAGCCGGTTAATACGGTTCTCATGACCTGGAGCCGCTACTTCTCCATCAAGTAGCTCCTCAATTGGCCCCCCCCCAGGGACCTTACGAAGCTGAGTGCACCCCGGGCCAGGTCTCCTAGCGGGGGAAAATCCCCACGCCGGTACTGGGGATCGAACCCAGGTCTTCCGCTTGGTAAGCAGCTGCGCTACCACCGCGCTAAGGAGACGACCTCCTTGTCATTTACTTCTGCAATTAAAATAGCAAGGTAGAGCTACAAAAGGTGAGTTATCCATATTTTACCATTTGTTGCTAAAATAGTCGTTTAGCCACAAAATGATATTAAACATTGGATTTTAGCGTGTCTGCTGGAATAAATGATGCGCTTGGCGACTATGCCACATTGAACGTGTGCATAAAGCTGATGGTCAGGAAGTTGACAGTAATGTGCCTTGACATATTGCACAACAGCTGGTTCTGTCAGTGCTTCAGATGCGTTAAATGCAATCAAAACTATGGCAGTCTTTACGAATCAAGAGCATCTAGATATGCTTCTTGCTTATGGCAAAGCTCACTCCTGAAGATTATCATTTCTGGGAGCGTTTGAAGAGTAAAGTGTACTATGACGAGGTTGATATCATTGATGGTCTTCGCACACGTGTGTTTGTAGCAGCCTTAGAAATTGGGCAAAACGCAGAAACCCGAACGGGGGTAGGGCAAAATTGGCACGATGCGACGCCTGCATAGATTCTAATGTAGCGTATTTTGAGCATCTACCGTAAATGACCATATATTATTGATGTTGCAGTTATTGACCATTAAGAAATTTCCTGTTTAACAGATATGTGGCTTTGATTTACTTATTCCATTGTACAGCCGAATGGGGCATTATCATAATTCACATTGAAATTGCATTATTTTTTATCATCAGACTAAATCTTATGCGTAGCCTCTTACCTATCTTTTAGTTCAGGTCTCGCGAACACGATCGGATAGCTTGA
Organism: Hymenopus coronatus; assembly: GCA_030762935.1. Taxonomy (NCBI): domain Eukaryota; kingdom Metazoa; phylum Arthropoda; class Insecta; order Mantodea; family Hymenopodidae; genus Hymenopus; species Hymenopus coronatus. Next base: position 258,506,106 of record CM060900.1, read on the forward strand.
AAGAAAGCATCCCACCCCTTATTAGTGGTAGTAGCTGACAATAAATACACAAGAACGTAGCGAATCGGATTTCAAGCACAAACCAAACAAAACATTGGGCCGGTCACAAACCAAAACAAAACACTCGGCTCTTTAGTTCTACTCTGCTGTCAGACTGAGCAGATACTGTATTCAATATTGTTGAATTATCTCCGTCACTTTTCAAGATAGATGAAGTTGTTATTGGACTTATTCTTCTTCATATTTGGATCTCCCAGCACGCGAAACCTACGCACTCATATCCCTAACACCCTTTATATTAAAATGAAGAAAAGTAGCCAAGAGAAAAAGATCTCTTAACTTTGACTAAAATAAACATAAATACAGCGATTTTATGTTTTATGTTCAGGATATTCTTTCACTGCTAATAACAGATATATCCATTAGTGCAGTGTGTGCATATTTCATGGTTGTTATCTCTCATTTAGTTTGCTTTCTTTTGTTTTTTGGTTTTGGTTTATTTTCGTAAGAACGGCAGCTTTTTATTTTGCTATATACATAGCGAAGTATCTGTGTTTATATTATTTATTTATGCAGGTATAAAACATGTATCTCTTTCCAAATTATTTGCTCTTGTTCAATGCTCGTCTATCCTCCAAAGACTTCTGACTCTCCCTAGGCACTCGCGTATAGGTAAGTCTAGGGGGTGTAAGTGGAAACCAAAGTTTCAAAAGTGAATTTATGTCTAAAAATAATTATTTTCTATTATATTTTGCTTAAGGTAACTTTATTAAATGTAGTATTTTAATTATTCTTTCAATTGAAGCCATTAACATTTTCGGTTTTTATCTTTAATATTTATTGTTTTCATTTAAACTACTATCAGGTGTGCTTTTATCTTTTAATATTTATTCACTTGATTTACCCTATTATCGGCTGTGGTTTTCATCTAGACAAGCCTGTTTCGTGGTTTGATATTGTTTACTTTAAACTATAATATTCATAATATAATGAACCTAGTTGTTGAACATTCTTAAACATCAACATCATCATCATTGCTTCGGCTAGCTGAATGGTCACCACACGCCAATGATATGTGTACAGCACCAAAAGGGTTATTGCCGACGGGGATAAGCCGAATCTTCTGCTGTGAAACTTGCGATAAGTGAATATAGGTATCAATCAAATACTGTCATAGGAATTGCCACACAACGAAGAAACTACGCTCATTTTTGTGACGTCGTTTCCCCAAGACCCACTTATCCAGAAATAAGTTTTTAACCTTGTGCGCCTTGAAAAAGTTTTTCATAAAAGCAATGGGCGATTTCTTACTTTTTCTCATATGAGATGGACTCTCAAACAATAAAACTCGAATAATTAGAACTAGTATTAAAACTTCCGTAATTTAAAACCTAGTCATCACTCCTATGATTAATATCAGAAGGTGATTCATTATTTATATATTTTAACGGCATAATATTTAGTTATTATCACTAAAGAAATAATGAAGAATAAACGCTTATGTGAAGGAAAATACGCATGGAAAACGAGTTTTGTCCTTACGCGCACGCATTACTGTCTCCAAGACAAAAACTGTAGCAAAAAGTATACCTACCTAAAATACATCTTTCGGAGAAACCAATGGAATGGGTTGCATAAGTTATAAGTAAATAGGGGTAACCTGTCTGTCTTACATTCAAGAGGTCCGAGTTCGAATCTTGGCTACGGTGAATAACCCGTATAATGTTTTGCCAGAGTTTACCCTTATCCTGGGAAGAGGAATATCCAGTAACTTTAAGCTCCATTAACCCCGGATTCATTTAAGCATTATTTCGCCCATTTCATTCACCGTCCGATGTGATCTACCAAGATAAAGAACGTTAAACAAGAAATACTTTTTAATTATGTTTGTTTTTATTTATACTGCCTGGTGTAAGCGCAGAAAGCATGCCTCAAATCATACTGGGGTTAGAAGATGCCGCACGTAAATAATCTATTTCTTGAATAATATTTTGGGAAGTTTACTTATTACTTATAAAATCGCAGTAACGCGTCTGTTTATTTGTATTTATAATATTGAGTCTTGTGATAAATTAAATATACCTAGTTATTTTCGAGCCACAAGTATCTTTTAATTGCAAATCTAGTAGGCTTTGCCACTTAAAGACGCAGTGCGTTCTAAAATTTCACACCAAAACGATTATCCTGAAAGATTAGAGGGAGAATAATGCACTTTACGTAAGAGATTACGTAAAGTGCAAATACCATCTTTAATTTAATAGTGAAATAGCATTTGCAGCAAGCACACATATAAGCTACGAATAAAAACATTTAAATGTACTAACAACATACATACCGGTAAAACACGAATGAGTTATGAAACTGTGCTAATATATTCACGAATTAATATTAACTCACGCCTTCTAAATCCTACAACAACTTAAGCAGGTGATTGATCCTAAATAGCTGATAATTTCATAAATCAAGGGAAGCGGCTTTTATCCTATACATTGTACAGCTGATATAACAACAAGTGTTTTAGTACCAAATAATGCCACGAATTATAATTAGTGCTAGTCCCAAACAGTTAATAAACCGCGAACACCCACGTTACCAGAATTTAGTATATTCCTATAGAATGATTAGCATTACGATTACTCACAGACCGGACCCCCAAGGCCCTTATGGTCCTCTTACGTAACCCCAGGGAGGGAATAATGAGGGAGCGACCAAATCCGAATGACAACGGGCGCAAGTATGGTCAAGATTGTTAATGGTTAAAATTGGAATGCTTCCGACACCGCCCGGTCCCTGCTCATGAGCCCCGAGTACTCTGCGGTCCCCAAAAGGGGGCCCAGACCCGTAGTCGGGTTCCGATAGAGGGTACCGACGACGACACCAGTGTGCAAACCATCATCAGTCGTAGTGACGCCTGGTCCTTCAACCCTGAAAGAGATGACTTGGAAATTATGGAAAAAGGAAATGTATATTGAATTGAGTTTTAGTTATGGACACTTTAATTGTTGTGGCTCTGAGGGTCACGTTCTACATCGGGCATGAAAGACCGCTTAATTTTTCTGAGAGGCCTTTTTGTTAGGCTTGAGGTTCTTTTACGTGCCGTAAATCTACGACACAGGGTCGTCTGGTTTACTTCCTTTCCAGGGAAGTCATGCTAAGGATTTTTACGCCACAAAAAATAAACAAATAAAAAACATTACCTTCCATCAGGGTTTAATCCGCGACCTGCGGAACCAAAGGCTAAAAGGTTACCCCTACACCACGAAGGAAATGGTGGACCGGAAAATTCGGGTGACATAATGAACCCGGCGGTCCGAGGAAACCCTCGAGAAAACACACGTATCAGGTACGTCAACCACGGAGATAGAACCCGCGTCCTACGGGGTGTGGGCCATAAACGAAACCGGCTGAGCCATCCCGCTCGGTTGCTCGACTGCATACAGAAGATTCGCTTCCTTGAAAGTGTCCATTTTTACCGCTAAGCTCTCTTGTGTTATATCAAAGACTCTGCATAAAGAATATTTTTATAGAGCGAGGCTGCCATTTGTTTTGTTCTTCATTTTCGATTCGGAAAGATATGTTCAGGCCAGGTTTTCCTTCAGTTATATCTTACAGTTAAACTTAAACCTCTCTACACATCTCACAATAATTTATTGCTTTTCATAAATGTTTACGTGTTTTCTACAACATCCCCAACTAATCAAGACAAGCAGACATTCTCTGCAATAGACCGCATGTGGGATTTGTGGTGGACAAAGCGGTGCAGGTGCGGGTTTTCTTCGCATCTTGAGCATTAAACAATATAAAAAAATAATGAACCACAGGTAGTGTACACTGGTGAGACATAAAATGCGGTGATAACTGCAAAAGTAAACTTGGGAATGAAATATGCCTGGCCTACGTTTGATGGTACCTCCTCAGCATTTCCTAGCTATTAGGACTGGTGAAAACCTAGAAAGCAAAACCTCTATCAGTGAGGACGGTCCAGGTGTGATTTGAACCGCAGACTTCCTGCTCACGCGCATATGCTTTAACGCTCGACTACCCGTGTCGGTTTTCGAGTTAGTGGAACATCTGAGACATAGTCCTCCGCTAACCTAAACTCACTCACTGACTCCGAACGAATAGGTGCTCATCTGGTTTCAGTAAATATGTTAGAAGTAAAAGAGTTGGTTTGTCTTTGCAAAAGTAAAGCAACACCAGCAACCATCACCTTCAGCATTTATCACATAGTTATAGTATCTTAAATATATAAGAAAGGTTAAGGAGGGCGGTCAGTTCTTCCGTGGGTCCGCGTATGCTCGGTAATTTCCCCACTTAGTTAAGCAGCATCGATATTAGTTTCAGATAAAGTATGGATACTGATTTACTTTTCGCTAAAGGCTTTACTGAGAAGTCGCTCGGTGTAAAGTGCTTCGAATATATTACACTCATTTCAGAAGCTTAAAGCTCATTTCCCCATGAGAAGCTGGATGAAAATAGTGCTTTTTATTTCTCACGGAAATAAAATTAAAACAGGAAGACATACACCGGACTGTTTCAAATATTGCATAAAACAACGTGCGAACTTTTCCACAGACAGAAATAGATTCATTTCTTTGAAAAAATAGCCTGAGCTCAATTTTACTTCTGCTTGGGAATCTTTGAGATGGAATAAACCTTAGGAAAAACATATCCTTCCAAGCCAAGCGCTATTAATTCTTTTCGTTGCACAGTTTACTGATTATATCACCAAGCATACCACTCGAAGGTTGATAATGCCAAGATATTGCTATCTGTCCAAGACGTAACGTACCAAAGAGTACAGCATAGTTAAGCAGAATGGGGATGTAACCAATAAAATGCAAATGTAATATTGTGACTTTGTCCATTTTTCACTGTAACTTCACTATTTATGCACGTTTATCTCTGTCGCTTCATTGTTTCGATCTAGTTCAACTTCACTGTGCTTTTACTTAGTTAACACCTTTATTTTGCGAGTGTGAACTAGTTCAATTTTCCATGTCACTTCACTTTCTTCGCGACCTAACCAATTCTTCGGCCCACTTCGCTTGCTCGATGTCAAACGCATTACTCTCTAATCTCTCGCAAAATCATCCCCCATGTGTCTCACAAGTATCTTCACAAATTCACTTGATATCACATCAGAAACACATTCACCAATTCACTTATTAACTAAGTAACTCACTCATTCACCACTCTCTCACTCTCTTACTCACACTCCCACTCACTCACTCTTGAGAGCATTCACTTATATAACAGTTGGAACTTTCTAAAATGTCCTGGAAGCTGGCAGAGGGGACACTTCCATTAGATTCTAGTTATGCTTCGATAGCGCTCCGGGTGTTTACGCTGGGCGAAGGCGCTACCACCTCTACTTAGCTCTGTATATCCCTCCAATTGCCCGACACCTCTCTACCATAGCCGCTACGCCAAGCATATTGCTCCTTATAAAATAGTCAGTCAATCCATCGATCAATTTGTTATCCATCATTAATTCATTATACCAACAGTCCTTCGCTTAATAATAATAATAATAATAATAATAATGATGATGATAATAATAATAATAATAATAATAATAATAATAATAATAATAATAATAATAATAATAATAATAATAATAATAATCTGGAGCACCATACTGTCATTGTACTGCTTAGGAGTTCGCTTCATCTATTTCCACTGTTCCTTTACGATACCTCAAGTACGATTATAAACATTTCAAATATTTGTATCCAGCACAATAGAGCTGATGTCTGTCCATTAAACTTCCATGAGACAAAAAGACAAAATCTTAGTTTAGGCACACAGTGTATGGCCAGAGTAAATATCTTATTTTTAGAAAGAGAGTACACACCACCAAGCAAATCACATATTCCATCTACTATCAAAATGTAATGAAAATTTTGAGTCACAAAACGGGCCATTTCCCCAAAAGTTCATTATTATCTAGTTTTAATTAAACATTCTCACATAATAGAAAAGGTATCAATAGTACATATCGTTCTATAAATATTTGCTGAAATTTTGGTTCCTTTTTGTAGATGGAAGATAAACTAAGGTTTTCGGACTATTAAGAGATATTACTTATTTAAAACATATATTAATATACACAAAATTGAACACGCCATCGGCTTATAACAAATTTCAGGATTGACTTTAAAACTTAATGAAAAATAGTCAGATTTAAGTGGCAGCTAACGACTTAGTGAATTAGCATGCCATTGCCATCGAGTTTGTACTGCTTAACCTCGAATTTGCACATGTAAATAACTGCAATAGTTTTGCTTTTATCTTTTGTGAAGAATATGCCATATTGTTAACAACCAATAGGTAATAATGACTGCCTCCGTGGTCGAGTGGTCAGCGAGCTGACTTCTCACCCGGGTTCGATTCCCGGCTGGGGCGGGGAACTTTTCTTTAACCAGAATTATTCCCTATCCTCACAGAGTCTGGAAGTATGTATGCGAGAGTGAATGTGTGTGTGCTTTAAGAAAACAAAATTATTTAAACCTACTGACAACGAGTTGTTTCAAGTGCAAAGCCCCCGATATGACCTTAGATGTTAAAGTTCTACCCTATCATAGTCTCTATTGGATTTCCAATTAGGTCTGAAGACTATAAATTACTTTCAGAAATAATTCCGATGCAGCTGATCCCTCGTGGCAGCCATATAGTTAATAAATCCACCCTTAAGCCTCCAAAATATCGCTACTCTGCCAACAATATTAGAATATGCAATTTTAGCCATGTTTCGTCGATATAGGAAATATTTTTGTTTTCCTATATGCTTATCTAGTTTATGATTCTAAAAAACACGTTACTCTGGCCGCAGTAATGTCGCTTCTATCCAACAGAAACTCCCTGCCATCATTGCATCTGTGACACTTAAATCCAAAAATCCCCAAATATCATATGTTTCACTTCTCTTGCAACCTACCGCTTCGTTCGTTTCTAATATTAGCTTTCTTGCTATAGAAAAATCTATAATTTCAGCATTTGTTAGTGGATCTTGTGTATGAAATCCCTAGCCTGCCGGTGTAAAACTGGCTGCTTCCTTTTCTGTTCTTAGTCACACTTAGGAACTGCGTGTTAATCATTCATTTTAATACACTCATAAAAGAAACACTAAATACGCTTTCCTTCATTCATTTATTCATTCATTTATTCATTCTCTCTCTCTCTCTCTCTCTCCCTTCCTTCTTTCATTCTTCCTGTTTCTCTCTCCTTCTTTCTTTCGCCTACGTTGTATCACGTCATTCCATGTACTTTGCTCACTACAACACCAATTTGCTCAAGCAAGTAAAGCTTCCTAATTTCTGCATCTGGTTTTACATTTATGATATTAGTATAATTCCTTTTATAGTTATTTTACTCGTTTCTGTTTGCACAATATTACTTTCAACAGCAACTGCTGCCGATTTCCTTATTCAATTTTTTTTTTTTTTTTTTTTTTTTTGCTTGATAATTCTAGTTTGCTGTTCAGCCTTAAATGCATTTTTGTCCACACAACCACCAACCACCATAGAACATAGGTTTTAGCACTTAATTCCATATTTAGTTCCCATTTGTGAGCATTAGTTCTGAGCTTTTCAAGGATCCACGACAGTTGGCCATCTCATGCAATTTTACTGTATTTATGTTTTATTACATTACTGAATACACAACATGCATGTGTTTGTTTATCTCACGTTTACTTGCCGAAAACATGTAGAATTGGATGGGCATTCACCTTAATAAAGTTTTATATTTTACTATTTTACAAACCGACCAATGTGCGTCGGAAAGCATGCATAGTAGTGAAATGTGGGTGTGCCGGAGAGGTTGCCGCACTTCAGCCATTTGTTGGGTTTTTGTACGTCAGGCCCCAGGAGGATAGGATGAGATGAGAGTAATTACAGCGGGCAGCCGGAGGGAGCAATAGTGGGGTTCCGCTATTTCCAAGTAGCTCATCTCGGTTCGCAGGGAGCGCTAGGAGTCCGCGCCTCAGAAATAAGCAAAGGGACCGGGCCATCGTGGATTGTCCCTAACTATTTCCAAGTAGTTCATCTCGGTTTGCGGGGAACGCTAGGAGCTCGCACCTCAGATCTAAACAAACGCCCTTGAATCTACCGATTACTTCCAAAGCCATCCCGCCGCCGAGAGCTGAATTTCCAAAGCGCAGTTACTTCCACGAGAGAGCGCCACCACCGCAGTCCTCGTCGACACTTGCAACCTTGAAAGAGACCGGTTGGATGAATGGAGATGAAATGAAGAAACCTCCCCAGTATTCGCCTAGTGACCCGGGATACTCCCGAAAGAATCCATGGGTCAGAGAGGTTGGTCGTAGGGAAGCGATCCCACGACCTTCCGAATGCCAGTTCCAGACGAAACGCCTGAGCCACCTGGCGCGGTGAACGTATACATAACACTGGTATTATTAAGAGGAAAGTTTCAGTTCAAGTGCAAGCAATTATCGTTACAGTGTTCACGAAGCACTCAATCGATCTTTCACGTGCATTGTGTGTATGCGTGTTGCTACCATTTCACAGCAACTATTTACTGCACTTTCTGTTTATTACAAATAATATTTGTTTCCATTCTGTAGCACAATTTTATGTCTCGTCGGTTCGACGTCCGTAGACAAATGACGAGTGCTCTCACTAATTCAAGTTACACAGTGGCGGCTCGTGACCTAAAAATATAGGTGAAGCTTTATCACATAAAAATACCTATCCCTTATATATTAAGTTGGCCATTCTGCCCTTTTTATTGATGTATTTCTCAATCATATTATCTCCTCTAGGTCATCCAGAAAGTCCTTGTGGATGGGATGTCGGCCAGAAATATCAGTCCTTCCTGAGTCATTGAGGTCTGCAAATATGCTTTATACGTTTGACAGCAGAAAATCGTCTCTCAATTGTAACGCTCATTGACGGCACTGTTGCGACGAAGGAAAACAGTTTGTAAACCAGCTGAAATATATAATTTTTTATTTTGACCAATTACAATGCTTGTATGAACGTTATGCTGGTATTCTTCATTTCCATAAAAAAAACTCAAGTCCCGTTTTCAAACGGATTATTTTAAGCAAATGTGGGTGTTTCCTGAAGAAATGTGAGAGCATCAATTGGGAAAGCAGCTGAATCCTGCAAGAACTTTGGGGAATCAACGATGGATGTAATGTAGCAGACCACAACCTCTAGGGATGGGATGTCTGTGACCCTAGAGTTCAGGTGGATGCAATCGTTGCAACAAGACTTGACGCATTCCCAATCGACGTCACGGTTTTGGGCCTGGACGTCGTGGATGGCAAACTGTTCTCAGTGAAGTTAGCGAAACGTGAAACGGGAATTGCTTGAGGTTCGTGAAGTCATCAACGGCTTTCCGTCCTTGACCTCGTGGATGGTGGGTAGGTCGTCAGGGGCCCTCTGCCATGAGCTGATGGTCCACATCTCATTGCTTCGTGCATCGGCCCGAGGGCCACCATTCGAAAGCGGATGCTTGGCATTGATGTCCGCGGCCAGCAAAACGTGATGATGTAGAGCGAGGATGGAAAAGTAATCGTCAAGCACGAACTGCTTACGGGGTGGGTGATAAACAGACACCATAAAAACGCCCCCACTGCCAAAGCCAACATAGACAGCCGTGGCTTCTATGGTTTGAAGTGGCGGCAGCTGGATGGGTCGATAGACTACCCTGTTCCTTTTTTTTTTTTTTTTTTTTTTTTTCGAGTGGAATGGAAAAACCCAATCTACAGGCTACAGAGGGGATGACTCTGCCAAGTGTGGGGGTCGCCATAAACTGACAATACCCACTAAAAAACCACTCCACCGGAGAGAATTCGGGTGTAGGAATGCAGCAGTACCGCTTGTTGCACCTGCGGATTCAAGTAGCGGGTGTTATGGCTGGCCAGAGGCCATAGCCAGGAGAGAGTGAGAGCCAGGACGCAAACACGACCGGAGCCCTGATTGCGCCCTTGGAAGATTTGTGGTGAGGAATAGATACATATTACAAGTGTATATATCTGCAGCCCTATAACATAAAGGACATAGTCAGTATAGCATTTGCTGCCCTTTCGGGTAAAGTCGTTGGTGTATTTCGCTGTGTCTGCAGCCCTGTAACATAAAGACAGTCATTTAAAATATTCCATTTGGTATATACTCTAAGCTAGTTATATGTACTGCTGTCCTGTCTGGCGAAGTCATTAGTTATTAGTTGTGTTCAGCCCTGTAAGAGAAAGGACGTGGTCATTTAGTAGAGACTTCATTGGTTTCTCGTGGTCTACCTGAGTGGTCACCCATCCAAGTGATGGCCACGCCCAATGCTGCTTTACCTGTAATAAAAACTTATTCTAATCATTTATTAGTTACATTCTATTAGCTATATACCAGAGAAGGTCCGTTAGTGGTCTGCCAGGTCGCTGTAGTGTGGGAGTCCCTCAAACCCCCGGGCTCGCCTTGACTCAGAAAGCAAGGACTTCAAGGGCCACCAAACTAATGTCGTAGACACATTCGTGGGTAATTTTATTATGGAATTCTTACTAGCGATTCTAAATATTCTTGTACATTTAAATCGGGTTCCCCCAGGCCGAGGGTTCTGTCAAATAGAGAGAGCGGTCTCTTGTGTTTGTTATTTTCTGCTTCATAGGTGCCTAGTTCTTGTATTAGTTCATTACTGTTCCTTATTTTACGCTTGTACAAGTTGTAACTTTGGCGTTTTATGAACTGCTCAATTGAATGCAGTTTTAGCTCCTCATGAAGGAGATAAGCCGGCGCTACTGGGGGCTGTGTGGCAATTATTCTAATCATTCTATTCTGGAGTGTTTGTAGTTTATGTAAGTGCGTTTTTGTAGCGTAGCCCCATGCGGGGGATGCGTACGTAATGATCGTTCTTAATAGCGTTTTATATAGGGTAATTCTCATGTTTAATTTTAATTGGCTGTTGAGATTGATGATGGGATGTAGCCCTGTTCCTCACGCCAGCACTGCTTATATACCTCGATGACATGGTAAGAAATTTCCAGAAGCACGGGTTATTATTGCACAATACATTACACGCAGGTGTCACAAAATTACACACAGGCGTGACATTAGATGGCTTTGTTATAATGTGCCCGCTTCTCAGATACTAAATTAACGGTCATCTGCGGCTGCACGTAGTTACAATAGTATAAGAAAACAATGCACAATAAATTATTCAAAATAAAATACCTTAATATATATTGCACATAGGCACTGTTTAACGTGCAATAAGCTACATAACTTTTAATAACAAATAATATTGTGTTTTTCGTTGTAGTGTTTATACTAATTTGACATGTGTATGTATATATATATATATTTTTTTTTATTTTTTTTTTTTTCAGTTTGCCCTGTGTGCAGTTAGCGCCATTCTAATAGGAATCGCAGCAGCTAGACCACAATATATTGCTGTTCCTATGGAAAATATCCAGATGGTAGAAATAGCGCCATCTCCAGTTTTCAGAGTTGTTCGTCAAGCAAATTTCTTGCCTGTGGCTGAGGCGAATGATCAACAACAGGAGGAAAATGGTCGTTTTCAGCGTGGTGCTCATGGAGGAGGCAGTGGAGGGGATGATTATGTTGACTTTGGGGCCCATACTGGCCATCATGGAGCTTATGGGTGGTATGCAGATTTTCCAGTGCAAAAAGGACACTGAAATGTTATTATGTATGCTTTATTTTGTATAACTGTTATCGTTTGAAACAGAAATAAATTATTTGTTATGTTTACATCACTATTGTTTGTAAAGTCTTCTCAACATCCTGCGAGGTATTCCTGATCTGTGGGGAAACAGGCAACTAAACAAATAAGCAAATACGTAAAGTACTACTTAATATTAAGTAATGCAGTTTTAATCAGTATGTATTGATTTTGTTTGTTTAAATGTTTATTAATGAGCTCGATATACACAATTTAGCGATTTTGGGCCATTTTGCGCAATTAGTACGCGCGGCAAACCTGCTACCTGTTGGCAATAGCATTATTCTCTTTCTAATTAACAATGTTTAAGAAATCATTCTATTAGTTGTCACTATATATGTTAATCCACAACCAAGAATACACGGGATTAGGTTCTTTCATTAAACAAATATTCTACTCCTTTGGCAGCTATGCAAGATCTCCTTCCTCTATCTCCAACCCCTCTCCCTTCTCTATAACATACCTTCCTTATCTGTTTATGTAGTAAACATTGACCTGGGCTAAAAAGACTGCATAGCCTATTTCCTATCCTTCTTTAAGCCTCGTTGTAATCGAAAGTGCACTTTCCAAACTGCTCTTTCAGCTCTAAAACTGCCGAACAAATATCAGAACTGGGTTTAATTGACATAGGCATAGACATCAAACGAAGCGGGTCTCGGCAGGAAGCCATGGAGAAAATCGAGTTTCTCCGTGCTAAACGTTGCCGGTAACTTGTTGTACAGAGCTGAAGAATCTCCTTTAATTTCTGTTCAACGAATCATTGGACCTTAAGAATGCAACATGCTCCCTGATTTTATTCCCGCCTTTTATTTGTTTTCGTTTGCTCCTTCTGCCCTGTATGTCAATTTACCGGTTATTTCGGTTGCGTGACGGCTCGGTTTTATCTCGTATGTTTAGTGAGCAGAACGGGGTACAAGTTTGGCTTTCCGCGCTAACATTTCGCTGATGCCACCATTTCTATCCTGGAGTGTGTTCCACTTGAAAGTTATTCCTCATTGTTTTTGGATGAAATTCCATCGTTACATATGGAAATTCCAGCGGACTTAAACTTTATACCACCAATTCTAACGGTGTCTTACTTCTGCACGCGGTATAGAAGTTCTGAACTCTCTTCCAAGAAAACCGTCTACGTTAATGTGTGGCGTTAGAATGTGCTTTCTTTGCCTTCTGTACTACTGGACCCAAAGTTTCTTCCTTTCGCAGAAAAACGAAGTGTTTAGGATTGATTTTTGACCAGAAAGATTAGTCATCTTTTCACATACTGCAAAATATTCTCCTAAGTTCTATGCGTTTTAAAGGGTACACCCAGCAGATTGAATAGGAATTTACTTTTAGGACTGGACCACTCACTCTCCCAATCGAAACTTCAAATTTGGGTGCATTGTGAATTCTCCAGCGTGGCCTTCCATTTCAAAATTGAGGAATAACAATCAAGTGGAACACACTCCAGAATAGAAATGATGGCATCAGCGAGATGTTAGCACAGAAAACCAAACTTGTACCCCGTTCTGCTTACTAACCTCTCGCAATCGAAATAACCGATTCCGCATAAACTACCGATAAAGTGGTGAAGATGACAGCGAATGCTCCATTGTGGAGTACGGAGCATTCCTGCTCTCCAGGAAGTGTCATACGCTTTCTCGAATTAAAAAAATACAGCAGCTGCCTCACCCCATCTCAGAGATACCTTTATGAAATGCATGGATAATGAAAGTTATCCACCGTTGATCAGTAGTAAAAATTCCGCGTGGACATTTGGTAGAGGTTACTGAGTCTGAAGCTATCATTGCAATCGCCTGTCAGTCCAATTCTTCATCATCTTGGAACGGTAACTGGAAAGGGAGATCGGTCCGTAAGATGGAGATCCTTCCCTGGTTTTGGTATTGAGACTCCGGTGGCCTTCCACCAAGCTACTGGAAACTTAAGAGGTTGTCTATACATTTATAGATCTGCAAGAGAAACAACGTGACTACGCGCCCAAATGCACGCACCTATACCTTGCCATTCTAGATTGTTGGCGGTATGTGGGCGGCTTGCTTTCCATAGCTGCTTTGCATCCTTGCATACGTGCCTAAATTTAACACGTACGCAAACGGTTGTATTACACCAAAGCCCTGCATTGTCACGTCTACATGTAGCATTGTCACACCTGTGAGTGAATAGTACATGCAATAATGAACCGCACTACTGGATATTCCTTGAACGTAAACGGATGATATAAAAGGAGCGCAAGCAGGTCCGCAGAAGTTACTCGGCAGCAGGCTGAAGGAGCCACACCGAAAGAGGGTAAGCAACAACAGCAGTCAACCTGCGTAGAACATGTAGAGGTGTAACAACATGCAAATCCATCTTTTAGAGAAAAGCTTATTTCATTGATCTTAGTTAAACCAGTTAATGTATTTTGTTAAACCAGTCACGTGGGCAATTTAAGCTAATCACGGGGTATTAAAGATAGGAGTAGCTCGAATTGTCAGAAAAACACGTCAAAATGCCAACACAAAATCAAAGTTATACATAAGAGAGCTCATGCTAGCACTAAGATGTAGTGCTTTGGGGAGTCGTCGAACAGTTCGCACATAATGCAGTCTTAAGGAATTCATCGGGCTACATGTAAGTGTAAAAGCGGACAACAGCGCATATATTCAGAAGCCTTTGGTTATTCTCGTGTGCGTTATTTAGATGTATCCAGTATTAGCTCAATGCCACGTTAAAATTGATAATATAGACATGCTGGGTATAGTAACAGGAACTTGTAAGTTGGTGCTACATAATGTGTGTGTGTGTGCGTGCGTGTATGTGTTATCTAAGCATCATTCCTATCCATAAATCACATGGCCTGAGGGAGTCGAATTAGTGCATCTTCGACTTTAACGAGATAGCAAAAGAGCAGCCGAGGACCTCAACGTGAAAGGGGAAATGGCATGTTCACAGATCTTTGGCAAAAGTTCGGAAACAAATCACGTAATCACCTAAGCGCGCACGCACACACACACACACACACACACACACACACACACACATATATATATTCTCCCACCTGGGCCAACTACCACTAACTACTCCCCTCCTTAGAGTAAATCATCCTCTTAATAGCCCATAACAGCTATTTCACCACCAGATTCTGGTCTACTGGAATGAACTTCCATAAAAGGATATTGTTCTAGGATTTGTGTTAATGCTATACTTTACTTGCATATGTATATGCTTCTATAATCATGAACCATATAATCAGGAATGCAGTGACAGTGAAGAACAGTAAAGCAAATTAGAACAATTATATAAATATATATTGTATCATAAACTATACATTTCAATTGCAATAATGTTTTCTAAAACTCAGTGGGAGTAGTGTAATAAGCGATAACATTTTAATTGGAACTCTTAGTTCTTGAAAATTTTGATAAATTTAAAAATCTTGAATTATAAACAAAGGCTTTCCACTTCAGTGATTTAGTTTACATGCAATACCTGATCATTTATTACAACATTCAGAACATTTTAAAAAAATTGTGGTCATTCACAAACACTCACACACGCACTCTTACACTTTAACAAATTACAATTTTATCAAACTTGCCCGGCACTATATTTCAACGAACAATTATTGCTTCCAATTATTCATTTACTTCTACACAACAAGCTTATCCCTTGCTTATATCTGATTATGCACTAATTCACATACTACCCTATCCCAAACGGCCAAAACCAGAGAAAGCATGGAAACCATATTTGACTGAAACTACAAGAAACTATAGCCGGGACAAGTAATATATTTACTGTTAAAATATCAAATATTAACTCACTCACGCACATTACTTTGCTGATAGTAAAGTAACATTTCTCCACTAATTTAGAATAGACCGACAAACATGCATTTAATTTATTACTACTAATAATCCCCAGACATAGTATAAAGATGGATGAATGCTAGAAAGGTAACATGGAATGTTCTCATCGACAGTAAAGTTACTCAGGCATGTTCGATGATCTTAAAGGCCCTGGAAATTCACATGGAACACAGGTAATTCTTGTCCAACATGGCAGTCCCAATTTGACTATAACGTAGATGGCCTCGTGGCTAGGCTCGCCACATACTGATCCAGACTGACTACAGCTTGACTGCCGAATGCTTAACTTGCCGCACAACCCAAGAGCAACGGAGGACCTTTCTCGAAGCATGAGTGCGCACGCACCCTCGTGGCAACATAACGAGCCACTGTCCTGAGCAGTGAAGCTCCCTTGCGACGCACGCAGAACTACGTAGACAGAGCATGCTAGCAGACACATTAGGTGATCGTGCTAACACGGAACATACCGATGCCATCAATCTTATGTGACGACACACTAAAAATGACACGGCAAAACTGACAAAGAATTCAATTCTTCCCAAAGAGGTAGTAACTTAAATGTATCAGTCAAACTATAATGTCCTGACCTCAGTAACTGTCTTTTATTCACGCCATTAATCGGATGTAGAAGTAATAATAATACAGCTTCTGCTAGCGGGTGAAACTTTAATACAACGTCGCAGCTGTCAACTTATGAGATGGACATTTGAACACCATAATCTCTGCTCCGCTCTACTCCCTTACCAGCCTTGACGCCAAACATGCAAACATGCTCCATCCAACCAGTTGAATACTGTACATTTTAGGGGTTCTTTCGCCAGCTCTTTATTTGAATCTGATGTACACACAATTTGATCAGTACACCAAACTGGCATATTGCCACCATTAAACTTCCTCCCGCATAAGAAACACATCAACTTTAAAACCACAAAGACATGACATGCCATAAACACAAACAATTAAGACATGTAACTCACAAACCAAACTATTATAGATCTAGGCTTCTTGAACCTTACTGTATAACGCCTGTAATTGACTGCACTAACATTTTTAACTGAGGATGTAGCCCTCGGTGAGGTAGAACATTTTAAACTTGTCTTCGGAAATTGAGCAATTTCATGTATACATACAGTCTGAGGCATATTTACTGATGTTTCTCTCTCTCTCTCTCTCTCTCTCTCTCTCTCTCTCTTTGTTGCTTTTTTAAGTTTTATCTGATAGCTACTCACCTGAATTTTCATTACAACTATTTTGAATATACTGGCTCCAGTCTATATAACTTGAAACAACAGCAAATCTTCGCTTTCGCCTTTTGTTTCATGCACATGATTACGTTCTATCTGCAATCCAATAATCTGATCAATATGGCGTTTCCACGTTAACCGATTTCCTAACTTAACTGTATATGAAACCAGGCTTTGCATTTTCGATATAATGCTTAAGTCCATTTATTTCTGCTCCTGTAATTTTCGATCACCACTGAATGTCCTAGTCCACATTTCCTAACCTTCCCCCTTTCCGCATAAGTTAATTACCTCTCGTGCGTTTTCACAATTGCTTTGCTAAAAATGGTCGAATCAAATGTAACCTACTTCGTAACTTTCAACCAAACATTAGCTTTGCTTGAGATTCACTACTGGTACAATGCATTGTATTTTTTTTTTAAGATAACACATTTACTAAGGGTTAAGTAATCTTCTTTTAGCCCTAGCACAAATTGTAATACATTCTGGACGGTTTTACCTGCATTCTCTGTTTATCTGTTACTAGGAGGATGATACGATGGTATACAGGTAGTTTTGTCCCATTCTGTTCAAGAAATAATTGAATTCCGTTGAATTAAATGTAGGACTGGTATTGGGGACAATCCGGTCTGGGATTCCAAATCTGGGAAATAGAGACATTAAAGTTGATATTGTATGCTTAGCTAAGTTACAGGAATGTCCTCAACCCCCAACCACTTTGTATTGATTTCTACCACTATCATTACAATCTTGCATCTATACGTAATCTTTGCCACGGTTTATGGATTTAATTCGACGTAAAAGTGACCTTAACTATGATTTTGGGTTTCCAAAAGGCATTGCAAACAACCGGTGTTCGAAGCAGACTTTCTGAATTGGGGGAGACTTAAGAATCAGTATTTATGTTATATTATATCAGTAAAATATAGTATTTAAAATTTTGTTGTTGTTTGCATTCAAACCTTAAATTAATGCTAGCACAATATGCACTTTACTGTATTTATGACCTCCGTGATTTGTATTTCTGGGTAGTACAAGTATATAACTCTTTCGGAACTATTTGACGCAAGTACGTGGCGATTTGCTTTACATTTTTTAAATCTGGCTTTGTTAATACATCCCTAGATTAGTGTAATGTACTTAATTTCACTATTTTCAGGAACGTATGTCACTTTCATTGCTGCAGTTTGTAACCGATTGTTAATATTGTTTGAAGTTGAAGCCTAAACATTACACACACACACACACTGCTTGCGGTGTCACAAGTAGTAAAAGCGGGCGTTGATCACTAAAACACACACACACGGCCAACAGTAGAACACTCAGGTTTGCAACAAACAAACAAAATAACTGAACTGAATACTGCAAGCAATATTCTCATTTCTGGCGCAAACTGCTGGCGTTGTGACCCTGCATGCCAACCCAGCTATTTGTTTATTGTTTAGCTTACTTGGTATTCGTGATAGGATAGTTTGTCTGACTAATAGCTAGCACTTGTGCCGTGTACAATCTATATCGAAAGCATTCCTTGTCTTCCTGTATTTTCAAAGGGAGTAGCAATACTGCTTATAATAAAAAGGGGAAAAATACTTCCCGGGCGGGGAAGGTACTTTTCTTTAATGAGTCAGGGAAACTACTTAATGGGGGGGGGGGGTCAAATCCCCAACTCTCCCGTTCATTCTAACCCTATAAATAATATTTGACAGTTTCTCAATATTTCTATCTATTGAAGACCACTTATACCAGAGATGACGTCTTAAGTATTTCCAAATGGCCACAATGAAGCTCATTAAGTATATATTTTCTCAAAACTTGGAATAAACACTCAATATTTCTTGTTAGTAGCTCAATCCGCCTCACAGAATGTGCTTATAATTCACTTCCTAGCTCATTTTCCCACCTATGCAAGAAAAAAGCAAAACTTTTTCTTAAATAAGTGTACTTTTATATCTCACATCCTACACAATTAACATTAAGTGGTATTTAATTGTTTGTATGAGCTGTA
Source organism: Hymenopus coronatus (assembly GCA_030762935.1). NCBI lineage: Eukaryota > Metazoa > Arthropoda > Insecta > Mantodea > Hymenopodidae > Hymenopus > Hymenopus coronatus. The sequence continues at coordinate 258,524,906 of CM060900.1, forward strand.
CTAAATTACCCATTTAATTGACTACATTCACATGTTTCCAGCTTCTCAATAGTTAAAAGTAACCTAGACTACCCCTGTTTGCTGTACTTTTTGTATACTGAATATCAAAATTATAATTAGGCAAAAACAAAACATATCCTTGCAAACCGCTACTAGTATATGCAGGCAATTCTTTTTTCACGTCAAAGAGTTACAATAAAGGTAAATGGTAGGTGATCAGAAAATCTTCTACCATACACGTACCGATTATATCACTTAACTCAAATAGAAAATAGCTCACTAATGCTTTCTTATATATTATTGAACATGTCCGTTCAGCATTTGTTTTAATATATAGAGCTTAACAAATAGGGTTTTTTCAGTTCCATTCCCCCTCGATTTGACTTAGTACATATCTAATCAAAAAATTACGTCTGTCGTCCAATAAATATTGAAAGTAATTTATTTTGGTCTTAATATGTCGACTATATATGCATTTTATTTTGTATACTAAATACGTTTAAAATTGTTCCGCTTTTTGTTATATTTCTAAGGCTAATTTTTACAAGGACAGACTGCTGGATTGAGATCCTGAGAGCCGGGGATTTCTCTGTTCTGTTTTCGTCGGTAACCATGGCATTGGCATAGTTATAAGGTTGTCCAACTCTCGTGGCTAAGGCCAGGCTGAGAAAAATCAGCCCCGGCGACATGGAATGTATGGAGTGGACACTCTTCTTGTTATTCTTTCTATAGCTTTGACAAGGTTTGTGTTAATTGTTGTAAATTACTTGACTGCACGACTGTTCCTATAATGTTTAGAGCATATGAGCACATTTCCACAACCAAATGTTAATAGTAAATAGAGGGTCCCCGCAATTGAAATTGTCTGGCTTAAATTGGAAATACGAACGATGGAAATGACCTCTCTGATTTCAACATCCGTGGACGCGTTTACCTGAAAGGAGAAAAAGGATGGAATTCTCTTTGAATGGCTATTTCGGTGCTTATAGTTCTGCTGCCTTTGATGTCCGGTTACAGTAAACAGTTTGCTGGGCGCTCAGTTATAGTGTGATAAAGCTACGCAACAATGAAGGCTGTGAACTAAAAACGATTGTGTTAGGCTCGCTAAGGTTATCCAAAAAACTAGAACTTAAAAACAGCGGCCGAACAAAGCCTGGGCTTAACATTGTTGAAGTTCAACCCAAATGTATGAGTAGAGTTTCTTTCACTAAGAAATTTGATATTTCGTTGTACGAAAAAGGTTTCCTGGCTATGTGGATGTGAAGGGAAAAAAACGCGCCCTTCTGTTTCGTGTGTTTGTTGTTCGGTGGTGGTGGTGGTGACGGTGGTGTTGATGGTGATGGTGACGGTGGTGCTGGTGGTGGTGGTGGTGACGGTGGTGGCGGTGGTGGCTGTTGCGGTGGCGGCGGCGGTGGTGGTGGTGGCGGTGATGGTGGTGGTGGTGGTGGTGGTTCACTTCACTCTTGTTATGGACCTTCTCCTAGAGAGGCCCAGACAGATGTCTTGCTTCTGGATCATACTGATAAATAAACCTTTCATCACGTGTTTCAATGTTAAGTGTGTTTAAGGATCCTGCTCCATTAAATTTTTCAATAAGCTATTGGCACCATTGCACCCGTGCTTGTTTTTTGCTTATTTTTTTACGGGGGTTGCAGTTTACAGACTGTCAAGTTTTTACTTCAGGGTTGTTTTCACTGCTTCTGAAAATGATTTTGGTTTGCAGGGATATATCTAGCAAACAACATAGCAACATATTGTAACATATGTAAAATGTGGTTACTGACATAAAGCTCAGGTTACAAATAATGTTATGAGTTTTAAAGAGAACAAAACAGTACCTAATATTACGGGTATTAATAAAATGAAGCATTCTAGACATATTCTTATAAGACACTTTAAAATTTGTTGACGTAAACAAAACAGCAACATATTCTGCTACTTGTAAATATCAGCTTTATAGTATTAACTAACCTATAAAGTGCTGATCTCGTCAGTATGGCCACAGTAATATATTGCTACTTTACAAGTAAAATTAGAAATGTCCATGTCAGCAAAGTAGTAACAGATTGCTTAAAAAAATCAGTGTTCGAGGCATATCAACCATAAGCTACTGATAAAGATTTCCATATATAAACAATATATGTTTAGCTACTGCAGCAATAAACATTTTTACAAAGGAGGTATGCATCTACATCACGAATAACCAATAATTTCCCAATATGATAAAATGCTACCTAAAATATTCAACAATGTACATTTGGCATAGTATTAACCATGAATTATTTGTTCCAACTACTTTACTTGCCTGAGGATAGAATTTTGAAAATTTGTCTACGCAAAACCCGCCTTCTAGGCTGACCAGCCTTTTATTAGTTATGAAAGTTATTTTTGATGTTCACATCAAGCTATAATAGAACAGAAAACGAAATGGTTCACTGCGCAGGGTGTCAATATCGAATCTGAAAGACACGTGGATTGAATAAATAATATGAGCGTTTAAAATATATGTTATTCTTTGAGCACCGTTATAATAAATGGTGTATATTCCGTTTCTAAGTTTCATATGATTAAAAACAAGTGAAAATGTGCATTATTGTTGCTTCTTTGGCTGTAAGGAGAAATTTGTGAAAGGAGGGGGGATATCTTTTCGTTGATAAGTAAAGAACGAACGGCATGTTTGCAGGCATTACTGGTTAGTTACGTACATATTTGAAAATATGAGCTGAAAAAGGAATTTAAGTACATATTCATGAGCAACTTATGGTTATGCCTTAAAAGTGCTAATAAGCAGTAATTAGTCAAAATAGGTGTCTAATCTTAAATTACATGTCATATGCAGTTTCCTAAAGGCGAAGAAAAATGTAACCTTGGATCAAATAAATAATATTGTTCTTTCAGCTTACTCAAATGTTTGCTCAAAGCACTTTGCTGAAGACTGCTTTGATAGGAAATAATTTAGAAATGTGCGGTAGAAAGCAGATGTTGTTCCTACCCTCTTTAATTCACCGGAGCGATTTATTTCTAGGTTTTTAGTATCAAACTTCCCGGAAAAAGACGTTTTAAAGGCGTATATCACTTCATATGACTGTTCTAATTACTACTTTTCCCATGTGATCCGGATTTGGTTATTTTGTTCTTCTTTTATTACAGCCACTTTGATGTTACTGATCTGTTATAACTGTTAGGGTCGTACGCCGCAAAGCATAACCCAAAGTGAATGGCCAAAAGTTGCAAAGCGTAGCTGGGATATTTTTTTTATAAGAAGAGGAGTGTTCCGACGATAGAACGTAGCCAAGAGATATGTGAAGCTAAAACCTCAGTGACCCGAGAAGTCAAAACCTCGGCAATCTAGGGGATTTAAAATCTGGACACGTTAATATTTTCAACGCTTTTAAATCTGGATCACCTTAGGAAGTTTTACTACTTTTTTAAAAATTAATTCAGTTTGAGAAATAGTTCAAGGATAGCTAAGTACTTCTTTCCCGGATTAGCTAAATGGATTAACAATAATTCTGGCACTAGTGGCGCTAATGTCACTGTTAATCCGCGGATTAAGGGGGAATAGGAGCAAAGCGGGTAAATTTAAAAAAGCGTCAGGAGCGGTAGGACTACCGTTACCCGTTGAGGCTAATCCGAGATGTATGAAGAGCGGTTAATCCGGGGGATGGATTAAGGGTACGTGAGGTGCAGCGAAGTGATGTCGATGGGAGTTGGGGCTGAAAAAGAGTGAATGATGTGAAATTAAGAGGTAAAATGGTTTGAGGAAGTAACGAAAAGTGTTTTGATTGGCGAAAATAATGTGAGATGTGATTGGTGGTTGGCGAAGGAATAAATGACGGAAATTAGTGGAAATAAAACGCTTGGTGATTGAGTGAACGTGAATATGAGGTGATAAATCTTAATCTGGAGCAGATTAAGTGGTACGTGAGGTGTAGCGAAGCGATGTTGACGGGAGCTTGGGACAGGAAGAGTGTATGATGTGAAATTAAGAGGTCAAAATGGTTTGAGGTGACGTGTAGGGTTTTGATTGCTTTGATGGGGAAGGAATAAATGACGGGGATTGTTGGAACTAAAACGTTTGGTGATTGGGTGGAAGAGTGTAAAACGGGAATAGGAGGTGATAAAGGTTTAAAAGAGGAGATGGTGGGTGGAAAAGGTAAATTGCAACGATTGTAACTGTTATAGCACTGATGGCGGTGGCAGTTGCTAGCGCAGATGGGGGCTGTGTTAGTTTTGAGTAGTGTGGTTTGAGTTGAAAGGCTTGACGGGACATTTGGAAAATGTGACAAGATGTGATAACAATTGTTGTTTAACTGTACATGCGTATACCAAAAAGGTAGTGGGTGTAGGTTTGGCTCTGACTTTATTAACCTGGGCACACTTAAAACGTGTGGAGTTGTTCAACACCGATAACGAGATGACAGAGGGGGCGGCGATGTTCATGGATGAAGTATGGGGGTGAAGTTTGGTCACCTAGAATGTCCAGAGGGATCCGTTGTAACTGGAAGATATGGCTGTGAAAAGGGGAAGGCTAAGGTGGAAGAAAGGTGTAAACTTTATTAAACACATATTTTATTTATGTATGCTAGCGACAAACGTTCGACTCTTGTGGAGATGATAGATTGTAGTTAGTTGATGGAAACGGTAGATTTACCGGAAGGGTTGGAATTGGACTGGAAATAGGCTCCGGAGGAAAGCGAACTTGTGATGACTAATAGTGTAGTAAATGAGACAAATACCTACTTTTCTGAAAATGTTGTGTATATTTGGGCATTGCGGCTATGGAGAGTGGCAGCTGAACATAGGGAGAGGGAGGAAAGTAAATGAGAGGGCGAAGAGGTGGTCTGCGGAAGGGAAATGGTGGGGATGGATGTAGGGATGGTGTCGGTGAGCAGCTTAAGAAAAGCAGCATCACACAGGAGTAAGAAGGAAAATAAATGCGATGAAACAAATAAAAAAAAAACAAAGAAACAAGAAAGAAAGAAAAAAAAAAAAAGAACTGCGACAGCAAATTAAAGGAAGTAAAAATGCAGAATGGGGGAGTGAATAAGGAAAAACAAGAATGTGAAGAAAGGGTAAGACAAATGCGGGGTATGACGGAAAGAATGAGAAAAGAACTGGAAGAAAGACATGAGAATGTGGCGAAGCAACAGACCTTGGTAAACACAATAAAATAAAATGTACTTAAACCATTTGATGAATTTGAGGGATTAAACCAGATGATTGGTAAATTGGAAAACGCGTGCACTGGCGGAGTGGAACAATTCCTCAATTACAATGGCAAAAAAAAAAAAAAAAAATTATGTTTCCTGCTATTCACGAGCCAATTGTTACTAATTTGGGATCGAGAAAAACGAACATGACAATGAAATTTTTTTCTTAGCTCTAGTTTATGTGATACACCCTAGGTGAAACTACTTAATATTAACGGATTAAGAGAAACAGATACATTTTAATTACACATGCTAGCAGCATTGAAAGTGCAGCTGATTTTTTTTAAATAGTAGTTACATTCTAGGAGTTCTAAATCGCTGGTAGAATTCCTCGTAGATGTGACTGAAGAGAATCATGTGGTGGTTTCATGAGAACGTCGTCTTTTAGCTTACCTCTTGTAAGAGAGGTCCGGGGCATCCCTAAAAAAGACCAGCAGTAAACATCAAGCATTGCTTCATTCCAATGGCCCTGATATCTTTGTTCCATAACAGAAATATCCTGATGGAAGTTTTCTCCATGACCATCGCTGACAGTTGCACAACTAGGAAGGAAAAAGTCTAGATGGGACCGGAGAAAATGGATTTTAAGGGACATGTTGCATCCAAGGTTATGGTATTTTTACAGGAGCACTGTCACCAACTGAATGTAGTTATCGTCTCTTTTTCTGCCTAAAAAAACAAGAACAACTCCCTTGAAGGTTCTCAAGCTTCCTTTTCTTTCCGCCCCAAAATTTGGTTCAAATGCAGGATCTTTTACTAGTCCTCAAATTTGTGGCCGACAAAAATACCTTCCTTAACATTTGCATTACTTATTTTCAGAAATTTCCCTCTCATATACTTTCTCTCCTTCTTGGTTTACACTTTTGAGACTTTTTTTCATATGCACAGTAAAAGCCATAGACCGTTTCTTATTTTTCAGCCATTCTGGCAACGTAACTGAAAATGCGTTGCAATATACATGTGGAACCCAAGACTTAACCTGGTCCCCTACTTTCATACCGAAATAATGCTGATAGGCTGTCTTCACAAGAGGCACCAGATTGTGTTTCTGTGGGGAAAATTTTATTGCACCATAAATGTACCAAAAATTATTCACCATACTTACACATTTTCGTGGCATTTTTATGAATTTTACACTACTAAAGCACACTTAAACCAGCAATTCTACATTAATTACAGTATAAACTATATGAAACTCACAGTCATAGTAACGGTATCTATTTTTATGACTTACAAATAGTTTAAGAGCATTTGTGTTTTCTTATTGAATAGAAGTACCAACTTACAAAACAAAATTTCGCCCAAACTAAAAATGCTGATATAAAAATGAAATGACATTTTATCTCCAAAGCAAGAGCTAACCTATCATTTTATGTCGATTTCTTAATAATGTAGATGGAAATATATAAGAATTAAATATTTTTGAGCCCGAAACATTCACATTGTTGGTCAGTGTTATGAAACAGCTTACGGCGAAGAGGCGGAAGAATTGGGTGACGAAGATGTAGGAGGGGGTGGTGAGGAAGCGGGGGATCAGGGGGAGTTCAAATACGAGACGAAATGATACGGTAGGTGAAATTGTATATGTATTTATTGTATTTAGCGTAATTTCATATTTTTTTTTTTTTTTTTTGGCTGTAACTATATCATTGGTTTTTATTATTATACTTTTTATTATAGTCGTTTTAATAACTGCTATGAAAAAATACGTGAGGCGGGAGAGGAACCCTAGCTAGGTGAGGCACAATAAGGGTAAATTAAATACACAAGGAATGGAGTAGTTAACATTGATATATTGAAGTTAATATATGTCACAGTGTGTCGTAAAAACCCATTTTTGGGTAGTTAGAATAAAGCTATATATATCAACATGAATATGGCAAAAAAAAAAAAAAAATTGGTGTTTAAAGATGAGCATTGAATTTAGCAAGAACATATGTTTAAAAAATTGCATACATAAAATGACCAGTATAAAAAACAACAACAAAAACTAGAAAACAGCAAGCATTTTAAAATCACATATTCTTAATAAAAAGTGGTGTTATAACATATGAGTGTATGCAAAATTATTATACTAAATACACACACACACAGACACACACACATTGGTAGGCAAAACCAGAATATAATTACCATTGTAGAAAACGCAATCAGAATACAGTGGAAAACATTACACATAAGAACATTGTATATGTAATATAAAAAGCATGGTGCAAAACACAGATATACACAGAAATAAAATGATTAACCGCAGCATGTTTGTGTATATGATTTTATGGTAAAGGTTTATTACTTAATATACACGCGCGCAGCGCTAAACACTTTAAACAACGTGGATTGTATACATCACTCTGATTGTTTGTTGACAACCATACCGTACAATGTTTTGTAATACACATTGCACAATATTGCATAACGTACTTGCGGTGCCCGCACTTTGCACAAGTAAAACCGAGTATTGTGTTACAACAGTACATATGTTGTTTTGCTTTTTTATGACAAGTAATGCCTTAGCAATCGAGGTTTGCACCTGCAAATACACCTATGTAAATGTATACTAAGATAATGTAACAAGCATATGCCTGTCAAAATAAACACACCGGCCGGTAGACCATATTAGGTGGACCTATTATGTCTAGGAATTCTGAATCGAGGCCGTAGTGAATAACATTATTTAACAGGTCATCGTTGGTAACAAAAGGCAGTCGGTTAAAAATATATTCTTTGGTATCTCTTTGTTCGCTAATTTTGCGAAACGGACAGCAAGCTATTACAGGAATGAAAGTAAATACGAGAAAAAAAAATCACATTCTTCAACTCTTTTGGCTGAGACGTCTAAACTTGTAAATTTGGACACCCAAATCTAGGCTTCATGATATATTAAACGAAGCTAATTACACAATAAAAAAGAGAAGCTGTTAATGATTTGCACACAAACAAGCAAAAACATTTTTTAAAAAAATGGGCACTGTTTTAAAAAATAGTTTCTTTAATAAAGCACCACACACTGGTATACAACACACACAAACACGAAAGGAGGCGCCCATTCTTTAAGTGCGTGGAGCGCACTCTGGGCTGCGGCGACAGCGATACAAGAGGCGGTATCGACGTGAGACTTACCTTACACTTTAACGCAAGGTGCTTTCTTGCAGCTGGTGTAATCGACTGCAGCAGCGGGATGGCCAGATGACTTATGTCGTCGTCTACAGGCAGAACTGGACATCATAGACGTTGTCACCTCTGCGCGCAGCGTGCAGACACCAACCAGTGCTGTGGTGGGTTGCGAACCCGGGGCTGGACGTGATGTTGAACTGTAGTAGTAGACTGCGTCAGAAGGGTTTGCTAGGAAATTATGATGAAAGCAAAGGGACAAGCGTGCGGAATGAGGACGATGCTGGAGGTGCATTTTGGGGGATATAGGAGAAAAATTGTATTGTGCTGGAAGGAGTAATTGAGAGAGGGGTTGGCAGGCAATGTTGCCTATGGAAACGGGAGTGGATGATTAGATTTTGCGAAATTAGGAAGAAGAAACAAGAGTTGGAAATTGGTGACGGGGAACAGTAGGAATAAGAGAGTGGGAAATCAGGTGGAGAGGCGTCGTCGGTGGCGTCGGAAGAAATTTCACTGCACATGGCGTTGTTGAATGCTGAGACGCCGAAAGAGATGGATGGGTGGAGAACGCCTTAGATATTTAGGTGGCGTCGTCGTCGTCTGATCCCGCGCTGTTGGAAAGTTCAACGACGCTGCACGTCAATTGCTGAGGCGGCGGTGACGAATTCGGAGACGGATTGCTCAGGGGAGGGGAAGACTCCTTTGCTGTGGTAGAGTGCTCGGTAATTCAGGCGACGTCGTCTGAATCCACATTGACGTGTAGCGAAAATGGAGGCGGCTGTTAGAGCTGTGGGAACGTTCAAAACCTGGTCCAGTAGATATTTTCTGGATCGCTGTATACAGCAGTAGTAAAGGTAGTGGTATTGTACTGCTGCTCCTGAGTAACTACTTGTCTATAAAACGTCTAAAAGTTGGTGAACAAAAACAAAAAACAAACAAACAAAAACTGCACTAGAGACGAGGGCGGTGCAGACGAGTTGATGTTGCATGCTGACCGTCAAAGTTCCCAAGCAAGACTGGAAGTACAGGCAGGAAGCCAAAGATCCAACATTTAAAGGGCTGGGCAATTGGCATTAGGATGTGCGTCACACAATATGACCGACGCGATAAAAGGTTGTTATAGCGCGTGTGAAATTTAAAAATGGCAGTGTGCGTGGAAATCTAATTAGCAAGAATATGTTTAAATGTGGTTTTGTGATCAATGGTAAGAAAGTTATTGCCTATCGAAGACGGATGTTGAGGTGGTTCGATGGTGGGACCGAAAGTACAGCGAAAAAGAAACACCCGATAAAACTTCTGGAAACTGTGGTGAGATAACAGGCCGGGTGTTTTAATTTAACTGAACGCGCAGACGGAACTTGCGGCGGCAATAGGGACCCTTTGAAAGCACGCGGCGATAAGGCGCTCGCTAGAATGTTAATTTACTGTAAAACTGGAATATCGCGAAAAGTATATACATTATAGGCTTTTATTGTATTTGTGTGACATTTTACTCTAAATATCAGTATTGCTAGTAACAGCAATTTGATTTTGATTGATTCAGTACACGCGTTACAGCACAGTTTTTATTGCAAAGTATATAAAATAGACCGTGATACTATATATATACTTTAAAGGAGGCCGCGAAAGAAAGTATTTTTTATAGCAACGTACCGAAGGTGTTTTTGTTATTTTTTTCTTCTTTTTCGCTTCGAAGAAGGTCTTGGCAGTATGGAAACTGAAGCCGAGGTAAATGAAGAGAAACCTTGCAGCCCAGGTTTGGAATTAGATCTCATAGGGAGAGAAGCATGTAAAGATTTTCTCGGGTTATACAGAGATCGAAATGGTTGTCAACCCAGGACACAAAGATGCAAACTCCGAACAATGGGTTACCGAACTGTTTAACGACATTGTCAATTTGGTAAAATAGAACCTGCTGGACAACAGACCCGCTTATTTGGACATATCGATCTCGTACGACAAGCAGCTTTCGAAGGCGTTTAACAAGAGCGTTAGACGTATCGGACAAGTGATATTGCTGACAGTCGCCAGGGGAACCAGCGGGAATTTGTCTTAAATTGAATTTCACGTGGCATGAATGCTGATTAAGGTTACTGTTGCGAAATCAATTGAAAAGTAATTCAGAGCAGCCATCAGTTTTTGTTAGGAGGACCGCCTAAAATCACTTTTCTGTGGACTAAAGAATATTGGGTTCATGTTACAGACCGTGCATGCTGTATAGCGGGAATAAGAGATTTTAGCAATACACTACAAAGAAAATCCGTGCTTACCGAGAGACATCATCGTAAGCAAACATAAAACGATGACGCACAGTGAGTTCCTGCAAAAACAAAAGGCCATAGCACTTTGTGAAAGTATAGGGAAATTAAATGGCAGATTTACTATTGATGACGCAAGAAATTTTGATGCTGCGTTAAAGGATTACGCTATAACCGTTTTTGGAGATCATACGGGTAAGAACGTTTTATACGCAACACCCAAAACAAAGACGATAAAGCTCATCGACGTCATCTACCACGACGACCTTCATAAGACCCTTAAATGCAAGTGGTATCACCGCGAATGCCACTATCCGTCCTTGAACAAAAAATAATTACATAGGTAGAACGAAAATTGCCCAAAATGTCACTAGCAGTGTGATAAGCCATATAAAAAGTACATACATTGTGATGCATGCAACCGCAAATTTAAGGAGGTACGTGTTTGCAAATCAAGTCAAAAAAGGTGCTTTCTGCGCAAAGTCGCTGTCAGTGTGCGAAGTTGAGAAAGTGAGCACATCGTGCAATAAACTGGTAAATTTGGGACACAGAACAACAGCTCACCAATGAGGAGAGACGTTTTGCAGCAATTGCACATGTGCTATATTCAGCCGTATGTTACGGAAAAAAAAAAAAAAAAAAAAAAAAACCAGCTCGTGTTCATGTTCATCGATCTCGAGTGTACAAAGGACAATGCTTATGCTAGTAAACAAAACAAGTATGAGCATGTGCATAACTTGTGCGTTGTGCCCAAGGCTGTCGACTTCGCATTGAAGAGCCTTGCAAGATGGCATATTGTACCGAGTGTGGCAACAAAGAATGGGAATTTATGGAAAACCCCGCGAAACAATTGTTTTATCACGTGACACATTCGAGGTTCGAAGCCTGGGAAGTGATCGAGGTGGCCCATGACCTGAGTGATTACGATGGTAAATTTCTGTTAAACTGAATGGTTGACGATTTAAAATGTTCGCCGGAGCTGATTATGAATGGGAGCAAGATATACCGGATGAAGTACGGTGGCGACACATTCATTGACTCCCTGAACTTTACACCCATGTCGTTGTCTCGGTTTGCTAACAATTTCGACCTGAAAGAAGGCAACGGTTACTTTCCTTAGTTATTCAACACCAATGAAAACGAAGCACTGCCGGGATTCAATTCCCGGCCAGAAATATTACTGCCTACAGGGCATATCCGTAGAAGCTCGAACAGCCTTTGAGCGGTGCAACGATGAAAAAGTGACCTCCGAATACGTCTTCGACATGAAGCCGAAAAAGGTGTCGTACTGAAAAATGGATGTGTTTTTGCTAAGCCAAGGTGTAGTTACGAAATTTAGAAGGCAATTCACACACGAGAACGCCATAGACCCGATTAGACAAAGTGTCACCATTACACAGGCGTGCATCTGCGAGTACAGAAAGCGTTTTATGCCGCCAAAATATTGGCTTGTTGCCCGTCGGAGGCTACCGATTTGCGGATAGGCAATATCGCATATTGTACATATGGCTGGCTTGTTAGAATTACAGCACACGGTGCCGATTCAGCATGCTATGAGAGGACGTGAAGTTGAAATTTTAAGGCAAAAGTGGACGGGTACAGAGAGGATGGCAATGCCAAATACGTGTACTTCTTCCAAGCGTGTTTCTACCACGGCTGCACACGTTGCTTTCAGAATCGCCATGCCGTGGTGTGCAGCACGGGAAAACAAATCATAGCCACCAGGTTCGAAAGCACTGAGAAGGTCACGAAAAACGTAAGGAATGCTGGATACACCGCGGTAGAAATGTGGGAGTGCGAGTTTAACGCCATGATGAAGGCGAACTATGACCTAGCGCGCCATGACAAGCAATTTCCCGTACCAAGACCCTTTACACGAGAGATGCCTTCTATGGAAGTCGCACCAATTGTAGAAAGGTGTGCTGTGAGACCAAGAGAGATCAAAACTCTTCTATTACGACATGTGTAGCCTGTAATCTTATCTTAACAAGACGAATCCGTACACCGTGGGACACCCCAAGATCCACGTGGATCGCTTTCCGCGCCTGCAAGATGTGAGCGGAGGAATCCTGAAGTGCTGGGAACTGCCGCCGCAAAGACGTACCACACGGTACTGCGGCAAGCTGATGTTACCGCTATGCCGCACTTGTGCAGATGCGGGGGACCAGGGCGAGTGCCATCATGGGGACGACGAGAGGGTCTCGACGGGTGTCTTGGTGTCTTGGTCATCGACGACATGGCCGCGCCGTGGCCCAGGTTCGATCCCAAGCAATCGCATGTGAGGTTTGTGGTTGACAAAGCGGCGCTGGGCGGGTTTTCTCCGGGTTCTCAGGTTTCCCCCGCCATCGCATTCCACCGGTACTTTATCTTCATGTGTCATCAGTGCCATAAGTAGTTAAAGTAGTAAGTAATTGAATCGTAATATGCAGTTAAGAAGCGAGGAAAGAGAAGCAGAAAACAGCATAAAATCTGACCTAGTTTTACCGAATCGGCTAAAACCCCTGATACAGGAAATTCCAGCGCCAGGCATTGTCCCGAGTTCGGCTGACACCGCGCTTACCAACATGTACGCTAACCTTGATTCAACCTTACAGATGAGTCGGCTGGAAGAGAAACACATTCTAACAGCAGCCTTACAACATGTGATTCGATGCCTACACCCAAACGGTAGTAAAATAGTACTCCCCGTCCCAGATGCGATTGATCGAATGGAGCTAAAATTCTTAAACATTACAACGGATCCCAATGAATTATTAGTGTTATTAGAGACAATTTATGCAAGAAGAAATGAAAAATTAGATTCGGAAGAAGTTTATAAACACTTTGTGCTCTGCCATGGGCGCCTTGTCTTTAACAGCGCTCAGAGTTGGCCAAATTGTTACGCGGTAATTAGGCACGATTCGCTTGATTACCCTAAAATTGAACAAAAGAAATCAACACCAATATTCCCAAACATCGACCACGTTAATCAACATTTTTGCCAAACAAACCAAGAACTGTCCTCAAAACCAAATTCCACTGCAAATCCTGAACCCAAATCAAAAATCAAACATACTCATCCTAAATGTCCCAAGGCTCAAACATTTCAAAATTAAAAAAACAAAAACAAAAAAGAACGGAGAAAACAACATCCAAGGACACCTGTAAACCAATAAAAAATAAGAACAGTACAGCTAAACATAACTCAAGACTATGAAGACAGCCGCAGCCCATTGTTGAAGGCTACGTGTTAACCAGACGCTCTGATGGGCGCCTGGCAGCGGTGTTTGAAAGAGACGAGAACTACGTTGCTAGGCGTAATTCTCCAGGACAGTTTGGTAATGAAATTAATGTTAATATCGAAAATAATGAAAATAGCGCAAATTAATGCCCATAATAGTAGGCTTGTTTAGTCAGAGCTAAAGAAAATATTAGAAGATTTAAGCTTGGATATTTTATGCATCCAAGAGCCCTATACACATCAAAATAAATTAATACATTTACCAGTTATGGCAAGGGCCATGCACGAAAGGCTGCCATTATAATCAATAATCCACACCTACAAATCACTAATATAACTCAACTAAGCTATACAAATACCAACTGTATTCAAATTATTCATGAGGATGGGGAGTTTATTTTATCTAATCAATATTTTCAATTCAGTGAACCAATAAGACTTGTATTTACAGAAAATAACCAAAACAAACAGAATTTTTAGTGACAAAGAAATTATTTACACCATGGAAGCCAATGCGAAATCCAGTTGGTGGTTTAATACATACACAGATGATAGAGGAGAAAATCGCAGAACTGAACCTAGTTATACTCAACACCGCTAACAATACAACAACTTTCGAAAATAGTGCGGGGGCTAACTCCAACATTGATTTAACTCTCGGAAACTATAAAAAACTTAACAAGATTGTAAATTGGAAAGTTGGTCAGGATTTGACTACGAGTGACCATAGACTAATTTACTTTGATTACGTACCAAGCTACTACCTTGAAACTAGGATCAAAACGGAAATTCAACTTAACTATAAACAAGCAAACTGGGAAATAATCAGAGAAAATTTTGATATATGCGCACTCGACTATAAAGGAGAAAATTTAAATTACGAAGTGGAAAAATTAGAAGATAAAATAAAATGGGCGCTTAATACATCAATACCAAAAAGAAAATATAAAAAACATACGGATAATGTTTGGACCGATGAGTTAACCAAATTAAGGAGAAAAATGCTTAAAACAAGGAGAATCTATCAGAGAACTATTGTCGCACAAGAAAGGGAGCGGAACTTACATATTTATAGAAGAGCTAAGGAGAAATTTAAAATTAGCTTAAAAAACACAAGGGAGAAATCATTTTTTGTTGAATTCGAACTAAGTAAAAACATTTGGGGCTTACCATACAAAATTATAATGGAAAAAATAAAAAAACCCAGAGACGTTGAATACATTGCGGAAGGAGGAAGGCAATTAGACTAATGATTGGGAGGAATCCGTGAACGAACTTATATTTAGACTGTTACCAGCGACAAAGAAGAGGATAAAAATAAAACCTTATTAGCACTGGAAAATAGCTTAACCCCATTTTTATGTACATTATACAATGACTGCATCGGAAGAGGAGTCTTTCCAGACCGATGGAAAGAAGACAAACTTATTATTTTAAAAAAGAGTCAGGACAAGGACCCAAGTGATCCTAAGTCATACAGACATATTTGTCTCTTAAATACCATGGGTAATGTGCTTGAAACCTTACCGAACAAACTAATCACAGAGTATAGGCTCCTAATTGGCACCAATGCAAACCAATATGGCTTTAGAAAAGGACGGTCGATAGAATATGCATTAAATGCTGTATTAGAATCTGTACACAACTCAACATTTAAATATGTACTGGCAATTTCTATTGATATCTCTGGGGCATTTGATAATCTTTGGTGGCCGTTTTTCTTCAACAGCCTGAGAGAATGTAGATATCCAAAAAACGCTTTATAATACACTCCTTGATTACTGTATAAATAGAAAAGTTTATCTGATTGGTATAAATAAAATTATCACAAAAAACATACCAAAAGGATGTCCTCAAGGTTGAGTTCTAGGGCCAACCTTTTGGAACACTGTGTTAGAAACATTATTAGAAAAAGTAAACAACAACTGCAGTAATACAATAGCATACGCGGATGACGTGATTTTTATTATGGAAGGAAACTCCCGAAATGAACTGAAAATCAAAGGAAACAATTTGATGGAAACCTTAAGCCAATTGTGCACAGAAGCGAAAATGAAGATTTCTCCACAAAAATCTGCATTCCTATTATTAAAAGGTACCCTAAAGAGAAATCCAATAGTAACAATTTTAGGCAATAGTATAAAAAGATGTCTGGTTATGAGTTATTTAGGAATAAAATTAGACGAAAAAAGAAATTTTAACGACCACATGAATTTCGTAAGATTTAAAGCTGAAAACATTTTAATGAAATTATCTAGAATTGTCAGTCCAAATTTAAAATACCACTATCGACCATCAGCTGTTATCATACCAGTATTTTAGCATCCATTATAAATTATGGAGCTGATGTTTGGGCGGATAAAGCCAATAAAAGTTCAATTAAGTTATTACTTAGAAGATCTCAAAGAAAAGTTCTGCTGCGTTTTACAGGTGCAATGTCCACAACCCCAACTATGGCTCTGCTAATTGTGGAGGTGACACGCAAAGGCGAACATGTCCATTAAATACAGTTTTTCACAATCGACATAAAACGTATCTCAACTATACATATTATTGGAAACAACATATTGATAGGCAAACGCCTTTATTTTGTATACAAAAAACAATTAATGTGTGTGAAATAAATCTAAACTGAAAATTTTCCTTTAAAAAGCACATTTAAATATGGACATGTTCTCGTTTGCATGATCCATTTTGACATGTTCGCCTTTGAATGAATTTCGAAAGTCAAATATCTTGTTGTTTCTTAATGGCTTGCATGTTATTGAGTAATGCGTCTTATAGTATATCAGATTACGTATCTATAACATTTTAATCTATCATATCACTAAAAAAAATATAAACTCACTTTGGTACCTTTAGCTTTGTTTGGAAGTTTTAACAAAGTTGTGATATTTTGCTTTTTTTAGAATCATTTAATTACATAAATTAAAGCATCATGACCAAACTGGAATGATATCAACAATGACACTGCTTATTATTAAAAATGTTCTTAAGCTCACACACTTAAACAAACAAACCACAATCATCTTCTAAACAGTCACAGGAAATTTCATTTGCCTCTGTGTTGCACGATGTGGGAATAGTCAATGATGGATGTATACCATCTTAAATCTTGGTGATTTCTCCAGTCTGCTCCAAAAATGGTTTTCAATAAACCATCATCTTTCTTCTTAGCATCAGGGATTGGATGGCTGAGGGGTACTTCAGGTATTGGTTGGCAGAAGAGTTTCTTCATGGTCCATCCGCGTTTCAGAAGAGATTTCCGCTCTGGTAGCTCTTGCTGAGACTTGTAGAATGCAGTTGCATCCGCATCAATATAAATGTTTTCCATAGCTTGATATTTTTTAATGGAAATTCGTTTCATTTCACTGATGTGATCTAAATTTCGTAGGCCTTTAGATAGTGATTTCATGTCCATCACTCTCCAATCTTCACCAAGGTTTCTTACTTCACCCACTGACTGATAGACCTCAATATATTTCTCTTTTGTTACAACTGTTGGCTTTTTTCGTAGAAGTTTCTCCACTCTACCGAAAACACGGTCAGCAGGTAAGAAACTGTGTCCTCGAACTGGAAAAATTAGGTGTATTTGTTCAACCGGACCATCATGTATTCCAAGAAAATACATGAGTGTGTGAAGCACGATATTGTTCTTGTTTTGAGCTCCACACCCGTCACAGAAATGTTTTAGTACAGTTTTATCTTTAAAATGTGTGTGAAGCACGATATTGTTCTTGTTTTGAGCTCCACACCCGTCACAGAAATGTTTTAGTACAGTTTTATCTTTAAAATCGACAGATTTTAAAAAATGCAATAAGGCTGAAGCGAATTCCGCTGCACCACGGCCTGCCAATTCTTCCCTCCACGTGTAAAATACAGGGTTCACTGATTTCACACTGACAATGCACAAACTGTAAAAACTTATCTGCCTGGAGTAAAATGCTTCTTGTACAGGACTCTTTGGCAGTGGCTGGACCTGTTGCAAATCAAAACAGTAAGCCACTGCCTGTTCATCCTGTTCTCGTAAAAGTTCATAGAAGGCATTTGCCCTTTTTTTGTGGACCCTTTTCTGTGTGATAAGCTGTATCTTTTCCTTTTTTGAAGCCACATTCATTTGTTCGTCAATTCTTGCGCAGAAACTGCAGATATCTGAAGCAGGACTTCTAAATCCAATGTTATATTCATTCACGAATATTTTACGGAACATGGATGTAGACACTTTGTTGTCATTAGCCACAGATCTGTTGTACAGCGCACTTAGTTTCTTTATACTTAATTCGCTGTGCAGGTATAGCCGCTGTGATTTTTGTCGGTTGTAATGACTTTCAGTACAATGCAGATTGTCTAACACTTTTCTTCTTGTCTGCTGATTTATGACTGACGCGATCTCCACCTCTATATTCCTTTATTGTTTTTCCTTCTTTTATCTTGTTTGCTATACTATTCAGCCGAGTAGATTTCATTACGGTAATGTACATGAAAAGTTTCTTGCACACTGGGTATACTATGTTTCCATTTTGTGCGAAAAGAGTGTAGTTAACATTGAATTTGCGAGGTTTACTTTCGCCTTCATTGTTTCGAGGTCGCTTTCTTTGAATATTTTTCAGCGACATCATACGTGCAACCATCATTTCTTGAGCTGCTTTATCATGAACTTTATAAATTAATTGCCTCAGGCGCAGTGCATCTTGTGGGTGTATTTCCCGTCAAGAGAACTGTTTATTTTGGTGTGTACATGCATGTAAAGAATGAAAGCCTCTTGGTGCAACACACCGTTTCCCTTTATCCTTTTCACGTTGCGATTCATTCCTATTCCTCTTTCTGCTACCCTTGTTTGTAGTCTTCACAAGTACACGTTCTTCACCTATTTCACGCGTTAACTAAAACGCTGACCTAATAATTGAAGTTACTAGATAATTGGAATACAATACTACAGGAGAACACAGAAGCGCGACAATAATCATACCAGCTGCTCTGCGCGGGAATACCTGGCCTTGAATGGAAGGCAAATCACGTGACTTAAACCAAAGCCTCCTATTGGTTGTATGGACTAGTTCTTCTTTGCAGGAAATTTATACGTGGACATGTTCGCGTTTGCTTTGAACCACCCATTTTCACAGGCTTGTATAACGGAATATATTCGGGTTTGCTTCAATAGCATGATGTATATACATTCCGCTTATAATCTAATTACCATTCCATATCGTAACTCATTTTTTTAAAATTTTGGACATGTTCGTGTTTGCGCGTCACCTCCTCAATTATAACAGGCATTTGGCCAACTGATTTAATACTTCGTATGAGAGGAGCTTGTTACTGGTTAAAGAAGCAAAATAATATTAAAGTGCAACAAATTGTTGGCCACAACTGTGAAACTAAACTAGATATTAAGAACAGATTAATGCAAGAATGGCAAAGAAATGGGAAGAGACTGAAACAGGTAGAAGAAGGTTTTCATTTTTCAACAGCGTTAAAGGACGGTTCAAATTAAAGCATATAAATGCCTCAAAAGGCCTAATTCACTATTTATCTGGTCATGGTCCATATTATACTTACTGGAAGAAAATAAATATAATACTGAATGAAAATTGTGAAATTTGTAATGTTCCGGGAGCTCCGGAACATTTATTGTTTAAATGTAGTAAAAACTCACAAGAGTTACGGAAAGAGAGAGAAGCACTTAGAGGTTGTTATATAAAAGAAATTTTACGAAATAAAGATTTACACACCCATTTGGAACTATTAGCAAATAAAGTAAGTAATAAGGGTTGGGAGGAAATGATTATTCCAATACACCAGAGAAATGTTCAATTGAATTTAGAGAGAACACATCAAATGAGGTTAAGACCCAGAAATATTTTACAAGTAGCCAATTTCGATGTAATAAATACCATTTAAGGGTATAGTTAATTATTAGCTGAGAGAGGGGAATTGAATAGCATGCAGAGAGATATTTAGCGGCCCCTGCTACACCCGAAGGAAAAGATACTGGAATGAGAATAATAATTAATAACAACAAGCGCACCTATTATTGCATATAATTAGAGGAGGATAAGAAGAAACAGAGTGCAGGTAAATAGACATTTAGGGAAAGTAGCAATGAAGCAGAAGAAGATCATCTGCGCTGGAAGATGTAGGTTAGATGAAGATAGCGTTTCTGGGAAGAAGATAGAAGAAGTGGGAAATGGGGGTTTGGGATGAAGTGAGAAGATGGGACTCCCAGGAAGAAGTGAGAAAATGGAGGACTGGGACGAAGTGAGAAGACGGGGCTCACAGGAAGAAGTAAGAAAATGGGGGACTGGGACGAGGTGAGAAGATGGGGTTCCCAGGAAGAAGTGACAAAATGGGGGACTGGGATGAAGTGAGAAGATGGGGTTCCCCGGAAGAAGTGAGAAATGGGGGACTGGGACGAATTGAGAAGATTAGAAGAATTAAGAATTAAGAAGAATTAAGTGTGATATGAGAAGAATAGTGTAGAAAGTATTATATTACAATTAACCACCAAATAATGATACACAAATTTGAATAGGAGTGTAGTGAAATAAAAAGCTATAGTTAAAGAAGAATAAAATAAGTGACTTTTATAGAATTATAATGAATATTGAGTGTTGACAATTAAAAGACAGAAATTATAAATAGTATTGGTTATCAATACTTATGCCGCCGGTTACCGGTGGCTATAGTAAAGTAAATTATTAGATTTAAATTTTAAATGTTTAATTAAACCCCAAATTTGAATTAAATTTAAATATTTTAAAATGTTTTAATTAAATTACAAAATTTTTAAATTATGTTTTTAATTTTGAATTTAATGTATATTTAAATAGAATATAAATTTACATAGAATATGTATGGTTTTGAAATAATTGGAAATAATTATAGTATTAAGTTTTAGAAAATTTAAATAAATATAAATATAAAGTTAAAAATAATTATAATTTTGTACTTTTTGGGAAAGTTTATGAAGTAATATATTTTTTTATAAATAAAATAGTAACTATATGTATAATTATATGTATGCAATTTTAAGTAGTAATAAAATAATAGTAAGAGTAATATAATTAAAGTATCTAATAGAATAATTATTAAAATAATAAAATGGTTTTAAAATATATTATGTGTATAATATAAATAGGTAATATAAAATAATTTTAATTAATAATAATAATAATAGTAATAGTAAAATTATATATTAAAATTAAATACAAATTATTAATATATATATTAAAATACGAAATTATAATAATATTAACATTAATTAAATGAAATTGTATGAATTAAATATTAACACACAGTTTAATTGACAATAATTATGGCTTTAATTGGTATTTATACCAATTTTTAGGCTAAGTTAGGTTAAGTTTATATATGTAAATTTAAGCTGTATAAATAAATTTGTAATTGGTATAAGTACTAATAAATATATAAAGCTTGGGATATTTGCTCCTGGTTTAAGAAATTAGTTATCATGGTTTAATATACAGATTTTATTTCATTTTATTTTTTATAAGTAGTTAAAGTGGGCGTTAAACACTACAAAAAAAATCGACTTCATGAAGGAAGTCTTGGAGGAGGGGTACCGGCTCCGACAAGGTCTACAAGATTTGGGAGTACGATGTGATGCAGTACGATGCAAACACTGGAGCAAAGGGTCTGGTCGAGGACTATGTGAACCAGTTCCTCAAGATAAAGACCGAAGCCTCCGGCTGGCCCACGGATTGCGACACGTCCGTGGCTAAGCAACAGTACGTAAACAGTTCTTCGTACACGAAGGCGTGCACTGGAACCCGAAGCCATAGCGGGAGCTGGCCAAGCTCATGTCAAACTCCGTCTGGGGGGAAATTGGTGCAACGTGACATCAAGCCCACATGCGAACTGGTGGACCGGTATGACCGCCTCCGGGATTTGCTCAACGACCCGGATATCGAAACGCAGTCCTGCATACCAGCGAAGAACGAATTCACTTACGCGGTGTGGAACTACTACGAGCAGAGTCCGAGGGTGGACTCAACCGCCAACGCCGTACTTGCGACTTACACCACGGCGCTTGCGCGCCTTAGGATAAATGGTTACCTGAAGCGACTCAGAGAACGGGTGTGCTACTTCGATACCGATTCCGTCGTTGCCACCGCGTTACCCGGGGAATTGACCTCCATCGCTGAACGCCTCTTGGGGGACATGACAGACGAACTAGAGAAGTACGGCTGGCGTTCTTATATCACCCGTTGCGCCTCCACGGGGTCGAAGAGCTATTGCATGGAGATGAAGTGCCCGGAGACGGGCAAAAGCTTCTCTATAAGACAAAGGGCATTACACTCAATTCCGGCACTCTACAGCAGGGGAACGCCGAGGTGATACGCGACATGGTGCTGGGTGGTCGAAGGAGGTCGGTGACACTGACGGGTACTCGATTTCTAGAAAACCCTTTTGGACTGTGGTTCCCGAACAGAGCACGAAGACCTTACGAATGGTGGTCAACAAGCACGTTCTCGCCGAGGACTTTGACTCGTATCCGTACGGGAACAAGAGAAGTCACAAATGAGACGCCAAGCGTCGGCGAAGCTCATTTCAAAACAGGGATCCCTGGTCGGCACGATGCCCAGATTTCGTCACCTTAGGCGATTGCACTTTCCAAGGACGATACTCCTGGCGGAACGCTCACGCTGCGGAAATTCTACCTTTGTGAAAAATCTGATTCGCCACGCCGACATGTTCAACGAGCCCCTAGAAAGGTGCTGTAGTGCCACCCACCCGAGTATTCAACCAAACTCGAAGCCTTGCCCTTGCGCTGTGAGGCTCACGCGTGGATCCCCGAACTTGCGTCGGTGGGCGAGAACTATCTCGTTATCCTAGACGATCTGATGCTGGAAGGGGCGGGAAGAACGAGTATAATGTTTTTACTAGACTCCTATCACAAAAGCTTCGGCATCGTGTACGTATCTCCTCACGGTCAGAAATATCGCAACCTCTTTCTCACTGCAAACTACATCCTGGTCTTCAAAAACAACCACGACAAGATGCAGATCGAAAGGTTGTGCCAGCAAATCGAACCTAAGAACTCTTAAGTTTCTCTTGGAGGCTATCGAAATGGTCACCGAACACCCGCACGGGTATCTGGTGTTGGATTGCACTTAATATACGCCTAACTGATACAGGTATATAACCGGCGTGCTGCAGGATGAGAGTATATCTTATTTTGTCCCCAACTGAAACCGCTTTTTTTTTTTTTTTTTGCTTGCTTAAGCAAAATCCTACCATTTTCACACCCAGCGGTCTCGGGTTCATTGGAAACTTGTGTTTTTTCGTGGTTTTTGTCTTTGCGCTTGGTGGCCGTTGATTTTAAATAACGCACCATTTTCGACATGGTCGTCATTGTCGTGCAAACATGGCTTGAGGTAGGTTAAGCCATGCAAAATTAATCAGTCCTCGCACAACGGGGCAGCACGCTAATTTGTCAGTCCAGGAAAAGGCAAAGCCCCCCTCTGCCGTAAAAAATGCCAATGGAGATCTCATAAAGGTCATTTGCGGATGTATGCTCAATGTGTGCAACGGTTACGTGCAATTACCAAAAGACTGCTTGGGTCGCTTAAAGAGGATAAAACGTCTTGGAGGAAGTTGGTGGACAAACGAATCCCGCTGAAAAAGAAGAAGAAAATCTTGGCTCAAAAGGGGGGCCTTCTGCCCGTGTTTCTGCTTCCCGTATTTGCTACGCATGGTAGCGCACTCGTGTTGAAACTTGCAGGATGAAGTACGAAAGACAGACCGTGTTCGCACCACGGCCAAAAACCGTCGACAAAACTATTTCGAGACTTCCCAAAGAAATCGCGAACGTGCAGCGTGCCAAACTCCAAGCTGACGAAAAGTGGCGTCTCGTAAAATACAAATTGGGCCATTATTTCGATCTCGTGACACAAGTCGGACGAACCTACCTTAGCGACAACAACGACGACGATGTTGACGACGACGATTGCGAAGACGTCCTTCCGGCGAAAAAGGAGGTGGAACCCAGAACCATGAAGATCAACTATCTTTCTCCTCGTAAAAACAAGAGTGCGAACCCTCTGTCGCCCAAAAGAATATCGAAGACGCCTCCCGCTAGATACCATTTGCACAGACGGATCTGGCAACCTTTGTACAAGTAAAAAAGAATGAACTAAAATAAGGCGCTACGGCGCTACTATGCAAATCCGGAAAACTACTCCGGTTTTGTCAAGACCACGAGTGCATCGAAGGCGAATATCGAGTCCTTCTTTCAGACCCAGGACAGCTGCAGCTTGCACAAACCGGTGAGAAAGCGGTTTCCCACCAGATATCATCACGTGACCAATATAGAGGATATTTGTGTAACCGATCTGAACGTCATGACCCGCGTGAGGGAACATAAGTAACCGTGCGAATATATTCTAACCATCGCGACTTTCTAAAGAAGCACAACGTGAAGCATTGCATGACCAAAAATAATATGAAACCCGGAGTCGTGGAGCGCTTTAACTGCACCTTAAAAACCAAGATGTGGAAATATTTCACGCTCATAAACATTTACAGATACGTGGAGGTGCTTCCAGCCCTACTCGAGTCGTGCAATAGCACGCATCACAGGTCCATAAAAATGGCGCCGAAGGACTAGAGCGAATCTTAACATTTTACAGGTTTACCACAATCTCTTCGTAAATAGGAACCTCCCTCACGCGAGAAAGCCTAGACATTTATAGATCACGTGCTCATCTCCAAACAAAAAATGAAGTTCGACAAGGGGTATGAACAGAAATGGAAGAACGAAATAATTCAGAGGTGTTGCGCCGTCGACCTGTAGTTTATATGTTGAAGGATTTGGCCGGAGAAGCCATAGACCATATATTTTACACCGAAGTGCTACAAAAGGTCGCATTTCCCGAGACTTTCAAGACCAAACGCATCTTACAAACCAAAGGTCGCGGGCGTAACAAACAGGCCCTGGTAAAATGGAAGGGTTATAGACCAAGTGTAACCTAATTGGTGGGTCCAGGCTTTGGCGATCGATTCGGCATCATTAAGGCAAAACCCTTTTCCCTCGCCCTCGTCAGCAATGCTTCGATGGGCAACTTTTCCGATAGCACCACGTCAAGATTTTCAAATATCTTGCCCGAAAGAGTCGTTCTGCAGGGAGAATGGGAAGTAGTTCTGCAAAAGGTCAGGTATCCGGTAAAATTTGATAACATCTTCCCAGACAACACTCTTCTTCCGAGGCACCAAGTACACATTGACACTCTCCCTCACGCACTTCAAATTTAGCTTAGAAATGCCACAAGGCATCGTGCACAATCCCAGATGCCTTGTGAACCTCGTCAACGCGGTTATACTGGAAAACTTGCAGTCGAAAACTTTTCCCTCTACGACGAGCGCCAGAAAATAGCGAGCTGTCACGCCTCCCGAACAATTACTCTACATTCCATTAGACGGGTTTGTAGAAGATGATGTTCGCACGATTAAGTCGTACGCGATCAGCGTATTCGAGATTTTGAACGACGCACCCCACTAGAAACCTAAGCCGAAACCGAAAACTAAACCCACAGTTTTGGGGCAGAAAAATCCCGCCTAGGGCGCGTCTCGTCCCTTAAAACATTCTTCCTCGGCTACCGCGAATCCCAAACGTGCGGCATCTTCGGGTCACGATGGCAACGTGTCGCAGCCAAATAAAGGCGAGTCAACAAGGTTGCGGGTGCAGGAGGAGGGTGCAACTTCGAAACCAGGAAAGGACGATTCAAAACCGAGGAACCCAGCGAGACCGCTAAACTTCACCCACAGTTTTCTCTTCACAGCCTCTATGGCGAAAACGCTGGCTTTCGAACGTTACACCAACATCATCCTTCAGAAATGTCCTAAACATCCTGTAGATCCGTATATGGCGTTTCCTTACCAAATGTTCATCTATTGCAATTAAGTGGCCCCACAAGTGGTGGGCGACATCTTCGTGCAGCTTATACAGAGCGTGGCCGTGGAATGCGAAAGAAGCAACAACACTTACATGAGCGATGAAAAGGCATTTTTTCCACAAAATTGGGTACCGTTGATTCAGCAAGACTTCAAGACAGTCGACATATATTTAACGGTTATGGCGATCTCTTGTCATTTGCTGACGGATTTTCCTTTACTATAGTTCATACCTTTCGCCCCCAAACAGTCATTTTTTTTTTAATTTTAATTTTACAGATCAGCATACATGCTATACAGGCAATAGATAACAACTAGATAACAAAAACAAAAAATACATTAACATTTGAGGTTCCCATATTGGCTTCTCTAACATAACAAAAATAGATCATTAGTACAGAAATGATAATATAACTTTACAAATAAATGTCACAATTGAATGAAAGTAAAAGTAATAACAATAATAAATTACAGAAAATGAAACTACTTGATAATGAAATGTATGAATAAATATTAACAGGAGTCCTCTCTTGTTGTGGTAGTTTTCTTTTCGGCCTTTTGTGTTGAGTATTGATATGCAGGTTAAATGCTTGAGCACCAGTAACGTTGCTTAATTTGTTGAAGAATGTCTTGGAGAGGTGTTTCATATACTATTCTATTGGAAGGATGCTACGTTCGTGTTGAAGCTGCGTATTTCTTACAAACCATGGTGCATTTGTAGCTCTGCGGAGAAACTTATTTTGTACAACTTGCAGTTTATGAATATTAGTTTTATTTGTTGTGGACCATATAGGAGCTGCATAAGTGAGAAAAGGTCGAATTAAAGATTTGTAAAGCCGAATGGAGAAGTCCAGGCCAATCTTGGAGCGTTTATTAATTAATGGACAAAGTTTGATGAGCCTTGAGTTAGCAAGAGTTGTGATGCGTGTAATGAGATTAATCCATGTCATTTTTGTGTCAAATAGAACGCCAAGATATTTAACTGAGGTTTGAGATGGCAACCAGGTTAGCTGTTTATGCTGTAAATATAAATAATCAAGGTTTCGACAAGGTCTTAGAGAAAATATTTTTGCTTCTGTCTTGTTGATATTAAGTAAAATGCGCTATAATGTAAGCCATTCAGCTAATAGTGAAAGTGATGCTTGCAGATGTCTAGTTGCTGCATTTAGTTTGGAGTGTGAATAAAAAAGGGCAGTGCCGTCCGCGTACATGGCGATGGAAGCTGGTCGTAAGTCAGGTATATCATGAGTGAATATATTAAACAGTGGCGGTGCGAGATCTGATCCTTGTGGTACTCCTGCGGCGATTGTTCGTACTGTTGATTTGAAGGCATCTATGCAGACTAGAAATTGCTGTCCTTATTATGGCTCCTTCGTGCCATACTCTATCGAAGGCTTGAGCAACGTCGAGGAAGATTGCAGCAATAAACTGTTTCTTTTCAAACCCTGTTGCAATAGCATTTGTGACCTTTAATAACTGATGTGTAGCGGAATGTTTAGGTCGAAAACCAAACTGAAAAACTGGAATTGTGTGATTAGAGGTTAAAATATTGAAAGACGTTTTTGAATAATTTTTTCATACAGTTTAGACAGAGTTGGTAGCAGACTAATTGGTCGGTAGTTAGATGGTTGATACTTCGGTTTATTAGGTTTGTGAAAAACGATTATCTCTGCAAGTTTTCATATTTGTGGAAAATAACCAAACCTCAATGATGCGTTGTAAATGGTAACTAGTTACGCTAATGCTTTATTAGTTAGCATTTTAAATACTATATTTGGTATTAAGTCATGAACAGGTGACTTTTTGAGTGGAAGTTGATGTATAAAGCGTTTCAATTCTTTTGTAGAGGCAGGGGTAATTCTGTCAGGTACCTTTGGCTTCTTTATATGCTGTTGAAGTACATCTGTAATCTCTTTGGTAGTCTGTTCATTGTAACTATTATTTGGCTTAAACATATTTTCATAAAACGAAGCTAGCAGGTTGCATTTTGATTGTGTGTCAATTACAATATGGTTATTTTCACGTAATGAAGGAAGTAGATTTTGTTCTCGAAGTATTCGTTTGGTCACTTGCCATAGAGTATTATCGCAGTTGGAGAGAGATGGTAAGTAATTTTGGTATGTTTGAAGACGAAATTGATCTAGCTCATGTTTAACCATACGTATTAAATTATTCAGTCTCCTTTTCTGCCAAGGTTGCCGTTCTTTTTGCCATCTTCGACGAATATGATGTTTTTCTTGAATTAATTGCAGAATATGAGATGGCAAGTAGAAATTTGGTTTTCGTCTGTAAAAAGTTATCGTTGGTTCATTTACAGATAGGCAGATTTTTTTCAGTAAATGCCGTAACAGTACTATCAATATCGTTGACTGTTTCAGGATGAAATGCAGATTGAAGTTTCAAATCTAGTGCTGCTTGAAATTTATTCCATTGCACATAACCGTTAATAAGTCTGGGCATGTGCACTGAAATGTTGGTTCTTAAATGAAAGGTAACTAGAACTGGAAGTGATCGGAATCAAGTGCTGTTAAACTTGTGATGTAAGTAGGTAGTTTGATATTTTTATGAATTCCAATGTCTGGAGGATTATTTGCATTATATGAGTAGAAGGTTGGTTCGTCTGGAGCTAAAATATGTAGATTATTATTGCTGATGCACTCGTAGAGATGACGACAATCTGGGTTTGTGGTTCTGCAACCCCAAGAAACATGTTTGCGGCTTAAATCACCTAGAAGCAAAGCTGAAGCAGTCGCTGGAAACAGTATGGAAAGGTAGGTTACATTAAGCAGATAAGACGGCGGTTTATAGGCGCAGTATAACGCAAAATCACTTTCACAACAATTTACTTGAACGCCAACAGTTTCTAGTTCCTTTAAAGTTGGTATTAGTACTGCAGTGTGACGAAATATTATTTTTTATTATTATAGCTACTCATCCGGAGGCAGTTGAACACTTCTATCGTTCCTGTGGATTTTTTATGCTGATATTTTAACATTTTCGTTTGGTAGAAAATGAGTTTCAGTAACACAAGCTATATCAATATTGTGAATTGTTAAGAAGAAAATAAATGATGATCGTTTAGAGCGAAGAACATTTGCATTCCGGTTAACTATTGTTAACTGATGAATTGATAAATGTTTAAGGGTTGCCACTTTGAGAAGTAATAGAAGATAGACAAGATATTATGAATTGTTGAACTGCTGGCAAGTGCTGTGTTACAAAAGAAAGAATGTGCAGAATTGCATTAGTTAACAGAGTGGTGAGAAAAGAAGAGAATGAGTTTGAGTCATCTGTTGTTATCGATTGTTGTGGTTTGTGAGTTTGGGTGTTTCTTACTGCATCTGCATATGCTTGAGAAGTCGAGGGTTTCTTAGGAGTAGTATTTGTGTGCTGTTCTGCTTGATCTGTTCTTTCTAATTGAGATGGTGTTGAAGTAGTTTCCCTTTGTTGTTTAGCCTGATTATTGCGGGACGCAGATAATCGATCTTTCATTTGCAAATAATTTCGACAACCTCTATAGTTTTCCGAGTGTTCCTTATAACAATTAACGCACTTTGGTGGCGTGATTTTTGGGTTTGGGCATTTAGAATAATGATGTGTTCCCGTGCATCACACACAACGTGGTTGAAGATGGCAATAATTTTTTGTACGTCCAAAATTTTGGCAACGTGTGCATTGAAGTATATCCTTGATTTGCCTGCGTGACTCTACTTTGATCACACAATAGAGTAAACGGTTTAGATTCAGAATTTATTTTCCTTGCTCATTCTATTCCAGGTCTACTGCGCATAAGGGAATTGGAAATGTGTTCCTTCCTAAGAGGCGTGTTACCTTTTGAACAGGAAAATGCTATTCTTGTAGTTCCTGCATTACTTCTTCATTACTGATTGAGCATGGGAGATTCCGTATAATTACTGAAAAATTCTTGTCAGCTGGATTTTTATAAGTATAATACTGATGACGAATAGTCAAAATATGCAGTCAGTCCCTAAAATCATCAGGTGTCGAAGTAAATACTTTGGTAGTAGAACCTTTCATGTCGGTATGAAATCTAGATTTTGTTTTGCTCTTTATAGCTTGTATGAATAATTGATAATTCTCTATCTTAGGTAAGCATTTGGGTGGTATTTTAAGTACAGGATTTACAGAGGAGTCTTCTGGTTCGACTTCGGTATCTTCTGTTGCTAATATTTGAAATCTGTTCTTTGTAGATGTAGCATTAATAACAGAGTTAGCAGGGTTTTGTTTACTTTGAATTGCTGCCAACTGGCTTGTGGAAGGAAGTGTGGTTACGTCTTCATTTGTTTTGTTTAGCTATAACTTCAAATGTTTCGATTTCTTAATAGTTGTTCACTTGTTTCTTTTCTTGCTTTTATTTGTTTACTTTTGCTATTAACATGTGCAAATCTATTCATAACTGGAAATTAGAATCAAATGGTGTACTTACAGTATCCATATGAAGCGAAGTCATTTCCTTAGATGAGTAAATGATAATATAATCTTTATTATTACTAGCACTGATGAAATCTATGTTAACATCTTCAGTGTCCATGTCCAAGATTTCTCTCGTAGCATTCGCACTTAAAACTGAAGTTAAGTATTATAACACAGCAATACAGTTAAAATTAAACACTAATGTATGCACTAATAAAAACTGGCTATTTAAACTATGAATGTTGCTTCAAAATCTTCTTGAAACGTAAATTATCACTATATATATAAGAGAGCGAACCACTACTATTATTCATTCCGCAGGCGTGACCTGTGCTGCTCTCCCAGTCATAACGGACGTGCACACCGTGACGCAGTACTACCTCGATCAGGCGGGTGGCGCGATTTCATTCTGTACATCACTCTTCCGAACGATGCTGCCGTTCTAAAGGGCACCTAGGACAGATTATACTGATTTCTACAATTTTTATTCAATCTTTTTTAAATTGTGTATGCTGGTTCACATCATTATGAATAGCATTAAGTGTAAATTTCAATAAATTTGATGAAATTGTTTTTCATATATGAACAATTTTGTGTTTTTCATATGACAATATTTGAAAAAATGTAAAATACTTCTTGCGGTACAATTTTTTTTCATCAGTAGCATTTGGTCACATTAATCTTTGAACTACTAAGAAGTAATCCTAGTATGCTTTTTTCATTTTGGGCATTGAATGAAAAATTATTAATTATAATCATTAATAGAGATACTTCAGCAAAAAAACTCAAAATTTTTGGGATTAATAGCACCACAGTGTCCAAGTTTTACATGCTAGTCCAAAAAGGATACTACAACTTCTTTATATAGTACTGTAGAACAATTGTACCAAGTTTCATGCAAAAGTAAAGAAAACTGTCCCGCATGGGATATTTTACACATTGAAAAATGTCGTTCTGAGAAAACATAACTTTTATACTGGAAACATTAATTCCAACTAATTTACCTGGTGTAAACGGTTAAAATTGTCCTGCACCATAGCTCTTTCCCTCCACCTTCTTCTTAGTCTCCTCTGCAGACACTTTCAACATCTTCTTCTTCTTTCTGGTGGACTTCAGTTGTTCTGATGTGGAGCGACGACTTTCATACTTTCTACGTGAATCTCTTTTGTGAGCAATTTTTCTTCCTAATTCTGTAATTTCTTCTCCAGTTGAACTGGCTTTTGTTTCTTGTGAAGCAATGCATCCCATATTGTATTCAGAAATGGCATCAATAACTGCTATATCTAACCTTTTTCTAGAAACAAAGGTTTCCTTAGGGCACTTTCTCCAAATTGAAGAATGCAAACTTTCATTTGCATTCTGGGTTCCACCTTGGGTACATCTTGATAAAACCTCAGTGGAGGCTAGTCTTTGGTACAATGGCAATATTTTGACTAGCATAGCAGAAGAAAACTGTATAGACATGATCTTATGGCTCTCTGGCTTTTTTGCTTCTGCAATACTTCTGTTGTAGAAGCACCATGAATCTTTTCCTGAAGGACATTTCCTATGTTTTTTTTTCTTATGCTCTCTGATTCAGCTGCTAAGACATGCATATGCTTAGTGAATGTTTTGGAATCTATTACATTTAAATTCATACACATGCAAAATCTTTCCATTGTTCTGTGACCACCACCAATTTTTATAAATGACTCCACACATCTTCTATTTACATCAAATGCTACTTTTTTACTTTTAGAATCACTGTTTACTTTAGGGCTGGAGTACACATCTGAAAATATTTTGTCACAATTGTTACATTTTACAGTAAGCTTACATGCTAGGCCCTTGTTTTCTCCTGTTTCTATAATCAAAGACTTCTCTCCTCATTCATCACATATTATATTACTACATAGCTCATTAAGAATTTGTGAATGTAGTAAAATGTATTTGTTTTCACATAGATAAGGCTGTGTAACTGATGATATTGTTTCAAAAAGTTTGAGCTTTTTGTCACTAGTAGAAATTATTTCAAGTGTACTGGCATGTTTGGGCAATGTATTATGTAGCACTGCAGTAGATAATGAGTTTTCTGTGCTAGCATTTGTATCTATGTGATCACATGGCAATGTTGATGGACCAGGTTGTGGTTCTATAGTTTCTTTGGAAATGCCCTTCCATCTTTTTTCAATATTATTCAGAGCTTTGAGTTTCTTTTTACTCATCCTACCTGTGGGTTTCCTCCAGCTTGCACTGATTTTATGCATTGCAAATACCAATAAATAAACTTCTAAGGCACAGAAACCAATAACCTCACAAATCCAATGTGCATGTAAACATAAATCATAATAATTAAAATCTAATTAAAAAGCCAAAATGTTATAAATAAATTGTAAACATATTTAAATATTATTATAAGCAGTTTTAGCGGTGTGAAATTACATGTATAGTTTTGATTCTAAAATATTATGGCTTTATTTTGAACTCTTGATCAAGTTTTGTTGTAGTAGTTGCAGTAATGGACACCAGATGGAAGCAAAAACCAATACACACTGATTATGGGGCAAATTTGAACACATTTTGGACAGAAAGTATTTATCTTTGAAGTAGGAACAAAAAATGGGCGTGGCTGGAATTTAAACTGCCTTGCAGGGTTTTTTAAAAATGGCTGCTAAACTCTTTAAAAAGGTTCTGATCACCATACAACTCAGTTAAAGTGAATAACATAATAAACAACTAATTTTTGCAGAAATCAAAAAATCAAAAATTTTGGCCATTTTGGCTAAAACATCTGTCCTAGGTCCCCTTAAAGAGCGCTGCTTAAGCGGTAGGAAACTAGGCGCTAAAAGTGGGCGCCCACATGCTCTCACCGATGTCGTCACCGCGGAAACCTCACCTAAACGTGGTAGGTGCAAGACGTTTTCTTTTCGTAATGACAGACGCTGCCGTACACATGAGTTGCATATTGGACCTCTTTAAACAGGTTCCCGTTCTTTTTTTTTTTTTTTTTTTTTTGGTAGTGTTTAACGCCCGCTTTAACTACTAATGGCACCGCAGGCGGTGACACTGATGATACATGAATGATGATGGAGCACCGGTGGAATGCGATGGCGGGGGAAACCGGAGTAAACCCGCCCCAGCGCCGTTTTGTCCACCACAAATCTCACATGCGGTCGCTTGGGATCGAACCCCGGCCGTCTAGGTGAGAGTCGAGTGGTCTAACCACTCGGCCACGGCGCGGCCCAGGTTCCCGTTCAGATGAACATCGAGGAGTCCCGGTTCTTATACCTAAACCCTGGCAGCCGAGTGGGGCAGTGTGGCCGTTGTTCCGCGGTTGCATAGTATTTGCCTGTGTTTTTAGGGTGTGGGTGTGTGTGTGTGTGTGTTAAAATTTAGACTTTATTAGTGATATATTACAGTGGATATTCATCAGACAGCATCTGTACTGAACTGTAAGTATATAAATAATGTCCTTATTATACATGTTATAGTATAAAATTAACTAGGAGCTATATATTTGTTATCGAAAGTAATTCTCCCCTAAATGCTATGGATGAGGAAAGTATGTTTACGCCAACAAACACACTGCTACGATCACCAGTATTACAACGTAACAACAAGGACGTAAATAGCAAAGTACGGAAGGAGGCTAAAAAGAAATGTATGGCAGAAGAAGGTAAAAAGAAGGATAAGAAAGAAAGTCTTGTAAAAGAGAAGAAAGAAGAAGAAATAATAGACGATAAACGTAATTTAGGACCATCTGAGGAAGTTAGTGGT
Organism: Hymenopus coronatus; assembly: GCA_030762935.1. Lineage (NCBI taxonomy): Eukaryota > Metazoa > Arthropoda > Insecta > Mantodea > Hymenopodidae > Hymenopus > Hymenopus coronatus. The sequence goes on from CM060900.1 coordinate 258,558,811, forward strand.
GAAGGAATTACAGATATTGTAAGTAAAAAAGATTTAGATGAATATTAAAGTATTCTGACAAGAGTTATATAAGTTTGTATCAAAGGAGAAGAATAGTGCTGAGATGAAGGGGAAATTTTACGATCTGTTTAAAATGTTAAGTAATATACATAATACAGATAAAGGAGAAAAAGAGATAGCAACAGAAGCCAAATTGCTAAAAATAAGCAGTCACAGGATCCCAAACTGAGCTATGCTCAAGTAGAAGCCAGTAAGCCTGATTTTAGCAAAAAATTGATTCAACAAACTACACAAAAGAGGAAGCATACTGCTTTCATTTCTTCCAAAAAGATAACATATGTCAGAGAAATTTAAAGAATTGTAACCGCAAACTTAAAGCCAAAAGATGAGAAAATAAGAATCAATAGATTGAAAACAGCTGGAAAAAAAATGTAATACTTGAGGTGGAGTCAGAGTCTGTGGTTAATAAGGTAATAAGTAGTAACAATTTGAAAGGAAAGGAACTGGAAATAGAGTAACCGAAGAAGAGAAACCCATTAGTCATAATCTATGACGTAATGGCAGGAAATGACAAGAAAGAAATTAAGGAAAATGTATATTCACTAAACTTGGAGGGCATAATTTCCAAACAAGATTTTAATCAAGGATTTAAATGGAGATTTAAGACCGGGCCCTGGGGAAGGGCTCTTTTCCACCACGTGGCAGAGATCTTACCAGCGATTAGAAATTTGTTAAAAGAACTCAGTCCGGATTTATTTAGGATTTCAAGCATACATGGTAGAAGACTTTGTGTCGGTTGCCAGTTGTCTGAAGTGTTATGATTTTGGACATATTTCAAAATTTTGAAAAGAAAAGTCATTATGTGATCTTTGTGGCGAAGATTCGCACTTGAGAAAATATTGCGCTAAAAAAGAACAAAGGCCAGTGTGCATTCCTTGCGTAAAAAGAAACCGTAAATGTGGGGGAAAGAAAGATTGCCCAACTTTTAATCTTTAGCGGGAGAGCACGGTGAGCAGAATTAACTACGAATAGTTATTTTAATATGAACAATAATTTAGGGAAACAAGTTAGGAAAAGACAAAGAAATACCCCAAGTATAATTCGAAGAAATCCTAAAAGGGTTATAAGCCATAAAATAAAAATTTTAAGCAACAATTTACAGAAAGAATCCAATACCGACAATGGAAATAAACATTTAGAACAGACTATAGTAATAGAAATTAAGCAAGAAAGTGAATATAAATATTTAGAATCAAGTATAATATTAGAAAATAAGCAAAATTCAGAAAAAAAGAAAAGAAACTGTACATCCAACTCATAATGCACCAAAATTTAAAAACGCCATAAGTATAAAACTAGTCAGTGCTAGTGTGGTCATAGCCAATACAAGCACCACTAATACTATAGCTAAGCATAAAAGCGAAAATATGAATAAACAAAAGAAGAAGATTGTAGTTAACTATGATGAAATAATAACACAAAATACATCAGTTGGTGCAACGGAGAGAAGAAGGGAGAAAAGCTTTTTATCACAACTGTGGGAAAGGAGGAAACAAGAGCAAACTTTGACCCAAAAACCAAATATGAAATCAGACTCCAAAGTTTTTGAAGACCAACATGCAGTTAAGTAGCGAGGAAATAGTAGCATATAACAGCATAAAATCTGACCTAGTTTTACCGAATCGGTTAAAACCCCTGATACAGAAAATTCCATCGCCAGCATTGTCCCGAGTTCCCCCGACACCGCGCTTACCATCATGTACGCTAACCTTGAGTCAACCTTACAGATTAGCCGGCTGGAAGAGAAACACATTCTAAAATAAGCCTTACGACATGTGATTTGATGCTTACACCCAAACGGTAGTAAAATAGTATTCCCCGTCCCAGATGCGATTAATTGAATGGAGTTAAAAGTCTTAAACATTACAACGGACCCCAATGAATTATTAGTGTTATTAGAAACAAATTTATGCAAGGAGAAAAAAGAAATTAGATTTGGAAGAAGTTTATGAGCATTTTGTACTCTGAGTTGGCCAAATTGTTACGCGGTAAGTAGGCATAATTCACTTGATTACCCTAAAATTGAACCAAAGAAGTCAACGACACCAATATTCCCAAAAATTGACTACGGTAATAATTTGTTTTCCAAACCAATCAGGACCTGTCCTCGAAACCAAATTCCACTGCAAATCCTGAACCCAAATCCAAAATCAAACTCAACCTAAACTTCTCAAGGCTCAAACTTTTCAAAATTCAAAAAACAAAAGAACGCAGAAAACATCCAAGGACACTTGCAAACCAACAAAAAATAAGAGCAGTACAGCTAAACATAACTCAAGACTAAAAAGACAGTCACAGCTCATTATTAAAGGCTATGTGCTAACCAGACGCTCTGATGGCCACCTGGAAGTGGTGTTTGAAAGAGACGAGAACTATGTTGTTAGGCGCATTCTCCAGGACAATTTGACAATGAAATTATTGAATATATCGAAAATAATTAAAAGAGTACAAATTAATGCCCATAATAGTAGACTGGTTATGTTAGAGCTAAAGAAAATATTAGAATATTAAACTTGGATATTTTATGCATCCAAGAGCCCTATACATATCAATAAGTTAATACATTTACCAGTTATGACAAAGGCGATTATTTCTGGCCATGCACCAAAGGCTGCCATTATAGTCAATAATCCACACCTACAAATCCCTAATATAACTCAACTAAGCGATACACATACCAACTGTATTCAAGTTAATCACGAGGATGGGGAGTTTATTTAATCTAATCATTATTTGCAATTCAGTGAACCCATAGACCTGTATTTAGAGAAAATAACCCAAAACAAACAGAATTTTTAGTGGTTTAATACATACAAAGATGATAGATGACAAAAGTTGGAGGAGAAAATTGCAGAGCAGAACCTAGTTATACACAACACTGCTAACAATCCAATAACTTTCGAAATAATACGGGGGCTAGTTCCAACATTAATTTAACTCTCGGAATCTATAAAACACTAAACAAAAGTATATATTGGAAGGTTGGTCAGGATTTGACTACAAGTAACCATAATTTAATTTACTTTGATTACGTACAACCTTCAAAATAGGATCTAGACGGAAATTCAACTTAGCTATAAACAAGCACACTGGGAAATAATGAAAGAAGATTTTGAGATATGCGCACTCGACTATAAAGGAGAAAATTTAAATTACGAAGTGGAAAAATTAAAAGATAAAACAAAATGGGTGCTTAATACTTCAATACCAAAAAGAAAATACTCGTATAATAAATATAGGATAATATTTGGACTAATGAGGTAACCAAATTAAGAAGAAAAATGCGTAAAACAAGGAGAATCTATCAGAGAACTATTGTCGCACAAGAAAGGGAGCGTAACTTAAATATTTATAGAAGAGCTAAAGAGAAATTTAAAATTACCTTAAAAAACACAAGGGAGAAATCATGGAACAAGTTCGTTAATTTCGGACTAAGTAAACATATTTGGGGCTTACCATACAAAATCAGAAGGGAAAAAATAAAACAACCAGAGACGTTGAATACATTACGGAAGGAGGATATCAATATGACTAATGATTGGGAGGAATCCGTGAACGAACTTATATTGTAACTGTTACCAAACGATAAAGAAAAGAGCGGCAACAGCCTTAAAAGAGAATTAAGAAATAAACTTAGCCAGACTTATAATAACGAAGACATAGTTTATCTATTCCATCAATCATAAATTAAACTAATTATTCAAAATCTAATAGCTAAAAAATGTTTTGGACCACACGGGATTAAAAATGGAACCTTAACAGCACTGGAAAATAGCTTAACCCCATTTTTATGTACGTTATACAATGAATGCATCGAAAGAGGAGTCTTTCCAGACCGGTGGAAAGAAGCCAAACTTATCATTTTAAAAAAGAATAAGGACAAGGATCCAAGTGATCCTAAGTCATACAGACCTATTCGTCTCTTAAACACCTTGGGTAAAGTGCTTGAAAGCTTACTGAACAAACGAATCACAGAATATAGGCTCCTAATCGGCACCAATGTAAACCAATATGGCTTTAGAGAAGGACGGTTGACAGAAGATGCATTAAATTCTGAATTAGAATCTATAAACAATTCAATATTTAAATATGTAATGACAATTTCCATTGATATCTCAGGAGCATTTGATAATCTCTGATGGCCGTTTTTCTTCAACAGGCTAAGAGAATGTAGATGTCCAAAAAAGCTTTATAATATACTCCGTGATTACCATAAAAATAGAAAAGTTTATCTGATTGGTATAAATAAAATTATCACCAAAAACATATCGAAAGGATGTCCTCAAGGATCAGTCCTAGGGCCAACCTTTTGGGACATTTTCTAGAGACATTATTAGAAAAAGTAAACAGCAACTGCAGTAATACGATAGCATACACAGATGACGCGATTTTTATTTTAGAGGGAAACTCCCGAAGCGAACTGGAAATCAAAGGAAACAATTTGATGGAAACTTTAAACCAATGCTACATAGAAGCGAAAATGAACATTTCTCCACAAAAATCTGCAATTTTGATATTGAAAGGTACCCTAAAGGGAAATCTAAAAATAAGAATTTAAGGTAATAGTATAAAAAGATGTCTGGTTATGAGATATTTAGGAATAAAATTAGACGAAAAAAGGATTTTTAAGGACCATGTGAATTTCGTAAGATTTAAAGCTGATTTTTAATGAAGTTATCTAGAATTGTTCAGTCCAAATTTAAAATACCATTATCGACCATCATTTGCTATCATTCTAGTATATTCGCATCCATTATAAATTATGGAGCTGGTGTATGGGCGGACAAAGCCAATAAAGGTTCAATTAAATTATTACTTAGATCTCAAAGAAAAGTTCTATTACGCTTTACAGGTGCGACGTCCACGACCCCAACCTTGACTCTGTTAATTATAACAGGCATTTGGCCAATTGATTTAATACATCGTTTGAGAGGAACTTATTACTAGTTAAAGAAGCCAAATAACGTTAAAATAAAACAAATTGTTGGATACAACTGTCAAACTAAATTAGATATTAAGAACAGATTAATACAAGAATGGCAAAAGGAATTGGAAGAGACTGAAACAGGCAGAAGAACGTTTTCATTAAAGAACGGCTAAAAACAATGCATATAAATTCCTCAAAAGACCTAATTCATTATTTATCAGGTCATGGCCCATATTATACTTACTGGAAGAAAACAAATGAAGTACTGAATGAAAATTATGAAATTTGTAGTGCTCCGGGAACTCCGGAACATATTTTGTTTGAATGTAGTAAAAGCTCACAAGAGAGAGACATAAACGACATTTTACGAAATAAAGATTTATACACCCATTTGGAACTTTAGCAAATAAAGTAAGTAATAAGGGTTGGGAGGAAATGATCATATCAATAGATCAGAGAAATTTTCAATTGAATTTAGACAGAACACATCAAATGTGGTTAAGACCCAGAAATATTTTACATGTAGCTGATTTAGATGTTATAAATACCCTTGAAGGGTATAGTTAATTTTAAGCTGAGAAAGGAGAATTGGATGGCATGCAGGGAGACATTTAGCGGCCCCTGCGACACCTAAAAGGAAAATATATTGGACTGAGAATAATAATTAATAATAACGAACACACCTATCATTGCATATAATTAGCGGAGGAGTAGAAGAAAAAGAAGAAGAATCAGAGAGCAGATAAATGGAAATTTGGGGAAAGCGACGATGAAGCAGAAGAAGATTATATGCGTTCTAAGTTGTAGGCTAGAGGAAGATGGTGTTCCTGGGATGAAGGCAAAAGATGCAGTATTTGGGACGAAGTGGGATATGGGGGACTGTGATGAAATGAGAAGATGGGAAACTGGGACGAAGTGAGAAGATGGGGTTCCCACGAAGAAGGGTGAAGTGAGAAGATGGAATTAAGCGTGATATGAGAAGAATAGTGTAGAAAAGTACAGCATTAAAATTAGCTACTAAACAATGACACATACATTTGTATAGGAGTGTAGTGAAATTAAAAGTTGCAGTTATAAAAGAAAACAATAAGTACCTTTTACAGAATTATGATGAATATTGAATGTTGATAATTAAAATATAGGAATTAAAAATAGTACTGGTTACCAATATCTATAGCCGCCGGTTACCGGCGGCTTTAGGTAGGTAGGGTAGTGTAGTTTAATATTAACTTATAATAAATAATTGAATACCCGCTATTTTAATTACTGGATACCAGTAATTTAAAATGATTAGATTTAATTTTATATATTTAATTAGACCTTAAATTTGAATTAAATTTAAATATTTTGAAAGGTTTTAATTAAATTGTAAAGTTTAAATTATAATTTTGGATTTAACGTACATTTTAATTCGACATAAATTTACATTGAATATGGATGGTTTTGTAATTTTTAAATAATGTAACTATTCATTTTAATATTGTGGGATTTTTATATAATTGGAAGTAATTATAGTATTAAGTTTTAGAGAATTATAATAAATATAAAGTTAAAAAGTTATAATTAGGTATTGTAAAAATTTTGATGTAATATTTTTTCACTTTAAATCTTATGATAAGTAAAAGAGTAATTATATGTATAAAATTTTAAGTAATAATATAATAATAATAAGACTAATATAGTTAAATTACTTAATAGAATAGTTATTAAAATAATACAATGGTTTTTAAAATAAAATGTGTATAATATAAATAATATAATACATTTTAATAAATAATAACAATAACAATAATACAATTATATACTAAAATTTAATAAAATTATTAATATATATTAAAATAGGAAATTATGATAACATTAACATTAATTACATTGAAAATTATATTAAATTGCATATTAACAGACAGTTTAAATGATAATAACTGAGATTTTAATTAGTATTTATAAACATTTTAGGCTAATTTAGGTTAAGTTTATATCTGTAAATTTAAATTATATGATTAAATTTGTAATTGGTGTAAGTAGTAATAAATGTATAAAGTTTGGAATATTTTACTCTGGTTTAAGTAATTAGTTGTTAGGGTTTAATATACACATTTTATTTTATACCTAAACACTCAAAATACTTTAAAGAAAAATGCCCCATCAATTATTCCGCAAATGCGGACAATTACCTGGACCTGACTTACGTCGTCTTCGAACTCATGATCCGCATTGTAGATGACAAGGGAGCCGATCTAAAGGACAGTAATTCCATGATTACCTCCCTCACCGTTGCTTCGGTCTGTTTAAGGACGTATTCTTTTCCAAATTTCACGTCAGCAATTACGTTGTTAACGATGAAGTCATTCGCAAAACCTACAGAGACGCATGCCGCGCAAAGTGCTCTGACGCTCAGAAAGCCTACCAACCGTTAATAGTAAGTACATGTACTTAATCGGCATCCGTCTCATGTTGGTGTAGCTTGTTTTTCATTTTCTCACTCTCTCGCATGTGCTTTCAGAACCCGCTCCTGCTAATATAAAACCAACCGCTGCACCATAGCTCGTCTTTATTCCCAGTCAGCCATGCAATGCACCGAGGTAACCGTGGCACACAGGTTTGGGCAAACCTCTTTTTTCATACTTTTTGTTTTGTGCCTAGCTGTTGATGTATACCACTCACATTCGTTTACCTCTCCATATTGTTTCAGAGCCATAGGGTTTGAAACTCCGACAGGGGCAAAAATAAAATTTCGCCTCAACGATGACGATCTCGACCAGCCCTGCAACCCTACATACGCTACCCAACTTAGCAACTTTGTGGGACCTCTATCAGACATCTACTTCCTTAATACCAAACACTAAATTTGTGTGCGTCAGTTTTTCGCCCATGTCACCGTACCAACTAGTGGTAGTCATTGCCAAATATGTCAACGCAATTTAGTATCCGTGGGTTCCACAAACTGGCATAAATTCGTCGAAGACATACCCATCATTCACCGACGCCTACATCATCCGGAGGGTCGCCTACAGGAATATCAACTCAGCGACACCGTCACCATCCTATTTAAGAACGTGCTCGCAGAGCTCAAAATTGTCTTCAGAGGTCTGCACGGCACTCCGGTCACGCTCAACCGCGAAGAGTGGAACACGTTGCACAACTTGCAGCGCATGGTTACCGACATCTTATATCGAAAGAAAAAATGGACATGCAAAATCAAATCATGGCATACCTACAAGTATATGATTCACAACCACGCCTCCGGCATTCCCTTCGAAAACATGAATTTCACCCAATTTACCAAATACATAGCGTGTGCCAAATTCCGAACGTTCCTAGAAACTGATAATTTTCTCAAACTTAATTTTGCTCTATCCATATCGCAAAGCACGCCTTAGTACGCATAATCACACATTTCTACATCCTTTCTTCTCCTCCCGTAGCCAGTCCCCTCCCGCCCTTTTGTGTCGCAACAAGTTCGGCATGGGATACAGAAATTAAGTCTCTGTGTACTGCAAAGTATCTAAGGTGTTTAAAAACTACGATGTGGAAGAACATCCCAAGAATAATGCCTCTTTTGCCTATAATATCTAACATGGAAAACCCATCTACGTCAAAGTTCACAGCTGCGAAAATCGTATACATTACGTCCTCTCCAACATCTATTTCACCGACATCCATTTCAAATCAGACGTGTGGCCTTCCGAGCACAAAGGCCAACCGGATCAATGGTTCCAATTTGTTGCTACAAGAGGTTTATACATTGTTTTCAACGAGGAATAATACATCTCCACAGCTAAAATGCAACAATGGATCGGCGAAGATCGCTTATGCTACGGTAAATGCTTAGTGGCGTATTTGGGCTACGCCGGCTTCTACATCACACTCAATCATATACACGGCACTTGGATATTCAGTGTCAATCAAAACATCTTCTCACCAAACAGCAGGAGGAGGAGGTCAAATCCCGCGGCATAAAATATTTGAAGAGCAACGTTTGGTGATAAACTCCAACGATCTGTTTCTACGGTTTCTTACTATTTCCTGTAAAAACCCACATTTAAACGGACCAGTTCCTGCCCATGTTCGACTTCCTGGAAGATAGCCACTCCAACGGTTTTCCTAACGAATTTTTTAACCACGGTTTCCTGCAGATGTGTTATATTAACAATCAAATATCACTTCCTGCAAATGTGGTTTTCAAATTCCCATAGATTCCCATTCCAATGCTTCTACCTTACACAGCGTCCGTCCATCGTTCGGGAATGTCAGTCGCATCGGGCCTCCTGAACCGCTGCAAACATTGCTACTGCGAAGTCGCCATTCCAAGGCGTACAAACCCTTGCTCTAGCGTGAAGACGAATCCATGCCCTTCTACCTCAGGAACGCCAAAATCTTCCAGAAAACTGCAGTGCCATTTTCTTCCGCTACCCACCTCAAGACGAGGACATCATGTGCCAACACCTTCTTGTACACATCCAGCACATTTGCGCTCCATACTAACTATGCAAAGTTCACTACAACCTTCAGTCACAAAGAACACAGTTCGACGGACCACCTCCGTTTATTAAAAATTGTCACTGGTGCAACATGTGAAACATGAACTCTCTGTCTACTGGAAAAGCTGTCCAACAACACAGATATTCTCAGCGTTTCACAACTCCAACAAAACGTGCTATACTCAGTGCAAGGCGTCAGATCCCTCGCAATAAAATACGGACCCAGGATGGTCGTCAAAATCGACGAAGAAACTGAAGACTTCCTACCTGCAAGATTTGGTAAGGATACTCCGGAACTCATTCAACACCTAACACCAAGTTTACCCTAACCTACCAAGACGAAGAGAAGCTCTCAAACGGGTTAAAAAAATATGTAGTAAAGTTCGAACCAAAATGAACTGCTGCGAAATCGATCCCATACACGTAGGAAATAACCTACTCCTATTTCTACCCCAACTCGCCGCTAATGGAGAATATTCTCTAATTCACTTACTCTCTACTCAAACCACCTTCTTTGGTAATCAAAAACAAATCACAGCTACACTATCCATTACGTCAACGTGCCACCTCAGATAATTACCATATGCTGAAAGACGGGTGTCACAGCGGAAGAAAACTGACAAGGAAAGGCTTTGAGCGCACAAACCATCCTTTTTCAGGGGTTTCTATTTTAGTAGAAGGAAGGTAGTGAAGGTCACACAGCTACTATTGCTATCTCTCTCTGCCAACTTATCCCATACATACTATAATGTATATCTTAGGGGTTCATACGCCAGCTGTTTATTCGAATCTCTCATATTCCCAGACAACGTGGCCAACATGACCAACTGGCATTTTGCTAACATAACTGAACAGAGTCACCACAATGGCGGCCGGACTGCTATTCGAGTTATGGAATGTATACAATTTCCCACATACGGATTGTAGCACCTTAATGTTCTTTCAATTTTTACTAATGTGGAATGGTAGCTAACGCAATGGCCCGTCCACGAGACTGCAGTTGAATATCGAATCCATGAGCAGCCCTACATGACGACCCAGGTGGTAAGGGATGACGATTTTACTTAGACACCAGCTGCAAACTAAGGTGTACGGATATCCCTCACAAACGTACATCGGAGAGAAAAAAAAGGAGAAATAAAACAAAAAGATTCTAGCATGCCGTGTAGATCTATCTTTGGGCGCTTCGCATTGAAGTTAGGCCGACAAAGAAGAGGTACAGATGATGAGAGCATGTGCATAAAATAATGGGCAGCAAATATTATACAAAAAAGGGATCAACGGCAAAAGGTGGAGCATGAAAAAATGATATAGTGAATAAATGTGGGCTGGATAGCTATCAACTGTAACGCAGCGCGACAAATGACCTAAGGCAGAAGTTTTTGAAGGAAGGACATCAACTAACCCGATTAAAAACGGTAGGAAACAAAGACATGAATTATATTGCATCATGAAATAATATTGATTTGTTTTCTGATTGACATACAGACTAAGATGAACCAATCCTAAGACGCAAAATTCTAAATTTTTCCCGGTTGCTAAAGCTAAGGCACCTGGATGGTAGCAATATTTCACCCATTATTACAAAGTTCATATCGGAACGTTCCTCCCATTCAGCGAGCATATCTCACATCTTTCCGCCGTTGTAGCACCGGCACAAACAATAAAACATGTTTAATCAGTTGTTGTTTGGACTGGAAATTAACAGGGAGAGGCATGCTGTCCGTGGAATGGTAGAAGCAGGATAAGCACCTCTTTGTCAACTTATATTTGAACTTTATTGAGTTTCATGCTTAAATTTTAAAAAGTTCCCAGGCATGGATGCAAATCTCTATTTCGCTGAATGAGTGCAACGCTACAGTCGCTGACTGAACGAGACATTCTACCGTCCCGGCTGCCGTCAGCGTGAACGAATCAGCTCACCTATGACTAACTGAAATCATGTGCTCCAGCTGCCATGTTAAAAATAGCACACAATACGATCAAAGCGTGGTCTGTTAAAAAACGTCTATATATCTATTCTCGTTGAAAAGATTGTGTTAACACGTTTTTGTTTTAATGTACCACGAGTTCAGTAATGAAAGTGTGCCTGCGAAATATCAAAGGGATTAAAGCAAGTGCTTATTCTTTTTATCCGGTTTAGCATATATGAAGAGGGACTTAGTTGATTAAACCAGCGCTGTAATTCGTGGCTGGAGACTTAACCGCTTCGTGCAACATCGGTCGGTAGTAAATCGTCATACTTCATAACCAAGCCATATGTCAGCTGTTCTGCTAACAGATAAATCATCCACGTCTCAAAGCAAATTAATGTTAAATGGAATAATCGACAGCAATGCTACGAGAGCAGCATATATAAATGAGAACACTTGGATTAATAGGCAGTAAAAATAATCACTTACTAACAATGCTGTTCTGTTGCTAGAATACTGTGAGCTTTTAAGTTTAATTTACACTTGTAATTATATTTTAATACATTTTCACCTAAGTTCATTGTTTGTTTATCAAATTATGTATTTTCAGAATGGATAACTTTTAAGTTCCAGCATTATTATATTTCAGTCGACAACCGCAATATATAATATTGTAGAAACAAATGTGCCCATCATTGTAGTGGGCCTAGGACCCAATGAGAGCGAACTTGGAAGGGGCTATTTGAGTATACAAGGTTCTATTATTGGTTTTAATGATTGGTTTACATTGAATTTCGCCCAGAATTTTTAAAAATGGTTGCCATGTTTTACCTTCTCCTGCTCTAAATTTTCGTTTGATCTAGTGCTTGTCGAAGTCCCTTTACACTCAGCAGATAACAGATCGCAACTACATTGTAATTGATCTGCCATACCTCATAGATTTCACTGCTACTCGAATTATATTTTCCAAATATCCTCGTCAAACACAACGTGTAATACGGACCTTTAGTAATATCGTCTGTCGCTAACGAAGGGTAGCAATTTTGCTACATTATTTACCTCTGGTTAGGTAAATATACTTCTTATCCGTTATATATCTCATTAGTGCATATAAAGCAGCAGCAAATAACTTCGGATTCTTTCCGTTTGTGTAAATGTTCTTTATTATCTCGTACTTCTGTAATCGCTCCGTGCACATACTGGTATGAAGTTCTGAATGGAAGCGATAATAAATAATACGCCCAGCTCTCTGCACAATCTTTATATTCTTTTTTAGATTATAATTAAAATTCCAGTGAGTACGTTCAAAGTATTAGAGACCTTTTCCTATTTAAAATACACAGGGAGTTATGCAAGGAATGCTTAGTGCGAAGACACGTTCTCCGGTCTCTTATTAATATCGATCGAAAAAGCTCTATTGTAAAAAATTAAAAGTCTGAGACAGTTTTATAATCACTTAATAGACAAATTTATCCGAAACGGGGAGGGGATTCCGTTAATGTACATTGCTTATAATACGTAACATTTCTATATTTCTTCCTGCGTAGATTTGTTAGTGTCGTAACAGTCCATTATAGCTTGTCACTCCAGAAAAGTATCATTGCATGGCACTGTAGCAAGAAAGATAGGGTTTATGAAGTGAAATTAAATACAATAAAAACAATTTTCAATTAATTCCAACAGCTGGATTAATTTATAATATTCGCTTGTAATAACTTTTAAAGAAGTAGTACTGCTTCAAGCAGCTGTCTTTAGTGTGAATTCGTAACCTGTAGAAAGCTATGCTATACGATTCGTAATAAATACTCCAGTTCACTGATTATCATTCCAGTAACCAAATTTAACTTTAGACGGAACTGCAGTAAATGTATAGGTTTAATACAACACTAGGCTTAGGTCAATGGACATGTATATCGACTGACTTGAACATTTTATTTTAAAACATAGTCCGGATGTTAAATATACCAATACTGATTGCACTTCATCATTTTGATATGTCTTTGTAAACGTTAAAAGTACAGATTAAAAGATTACTGTTGTTAACGAAAGAGTGCTGGTTTAACACTTGTCAGAGAGTAATAAACAGCCTTACTTACATAGTACTTATCAGCTTTATAATCCGAAACTGCATGGATATCATTGACATGCCTGATGTAAGGTTAAGGAATATTAACAGGCAGTTCATATGCAGAAAAGGTTCTTATTAAGTTAAAATGTTCAACATAAATCTAGCAACCTTACATATGCTGTTATGCAGTTTGATGTATTCTTATGAATAATACAGTGATGTCATCACGGCATGAATAACACAAGTTTATAAGCCTGATATACAACGTTAAAAAACACAACAACAAACGAAGAAGCTAAATGATGACCAGGCAGAATTACCATATCAGCACTAGAATGTTAAAGCTACTGTAAGAAATGGAATAATGATATGCAATTATCAGAGCTGGGAATTTCGTACCGTGCTGAGACCGACCATCTCGCTGTATCAAATCAAGTCACTGATAAGAATACAGGAAGGTAAACAAACCTGTTGTCAAGTGAACAGTACTGTTTCTAGAGAGCAAAACTGGCTTAAGAGTCATTCGTATAAGGACACCTATTTAGATAATATACACACATTATTACATATATAAGGGTGACCCTGATTTCTATATATGCACACATGTATTTATACATATGTACATTATGTACCCGAGCAATTATATCATGGATTGAAATATTTAGTGATTGAATGTTAAATAATAAAATTAATTCAGAGTAAATATCCTCAGATTCTTACTAGGTAAAAACGAAAACAGGAATTAAACTACATCTTTATTCATCTCCAAAATGGCGTGTTATTTATAGACGCTCTTTAACTTCACTGGGTCTTAGCGTCCCGTTCTAAATTGGCGTGAACGACCGATTAATTTTGCTCAGAGGCCTATCTGTCAGGCTTGAGGTTCTTTTACGTGCCGTAAATCTACGACACTAGAGCAACGGCTTTACTTCCCTTCCGAAGGAAGCCGTTCTAAGGATTTTTACACCCGAAAAATCCATCGTCCTCCGCCGGGTTTGAACCCGCGATCTTGGGTTATGAAGCTAGCATGGTAACCATTGCACTACGGAGGACGACTATTCATCTCCAGCTGTATTACTAAAAACTATATGTACTTCTGCAGCCCTTCAAATGAAAACCTCATTACACGTTCCAACAAACAAAAGTTATGATGTAAAAAAGTACGTTCCACTTCGCATGATGCGATCGGGGCATAATTGAAATATTTTATCAGCTACACTTCAGTATGCCTAAGCAAATGACATTTGTTGGTATCTAAAAGTGCAGTTTGTATGCGATACTCACAATGAACCCTACATTATTTTCAGTTACACTTTTCATTTTCATCTTTAACTTAGGTAGGGTGGTCGTGGATTGGTAGATCCGTCTTGGCAGTTGTACATACCACACAGATTGAGTTCAGCTCCATGCCTCTGAACTGTAACAGTGTGATAGTTGTAGGTCAACTCTTTGAATACATTTTCAATTAATAATATACTTCTGTAAAGCTGTTCTGTTACTAGACGTTTGGCAGTTTGTTTACTGCCATCGGTTTCTTAATAAGTACATGCATAAGTGCACTGTTAGAAGCTTATTATGGTTGTAAAACAAATTCATTTTGCTCACACTTGAGCAAAACAAAGATGTTATTCGAACGCCTTCCTTCCTACCGACGTAGTTCTGTGTTATGCAGTGCTTTGCAGTAGTGGATTGCAGTCTACGTTGACCTTTGCTCGCGCAAGAAGCACCGCATGATATTGCCCACCCTGGCCGCTCTTAATCTGCATAAGGAAATTGGTTAGAACTAGCTCTGGCAATTACCATGCTAAGAAAAATTAATTTAGATTCAAATTTTAAAACTGCCATAAATGTTAAACATTTGTATCACGAGGAAACGTCTTTCTGCACGTCCCTGAGTTTCTACAATCACACGGAATTGACGTTCTGGTGGTCTGTGAAACTCATCTAGAGGCTGTCAATGACTTCTCGCTTTCCAGTTACGTCACTATCGGTCTGATCAGGTCGGTCAACAGGGGGCGGTACAGCTATCCTAATTAAAAACCACATCGCGCACATACCCTTACCTTTCCCAGCACAACAGCACGTAGAGGCCTGTGCTATTAGACTTACTATTGGCGGGCTCGACACGCTGCTGGTGCGGTATGTGACCCACCCGATCATCACTTCTACGAAGCTGACTACAACGCCTTACTAAACTGTACCCAGTGGTAGGCATCGCAGATCTCAACACGAAACATGCCCACTGGCATAGCCGCACAAGTATACTAAAGCCCGCGGACTCTACCGTTCATCGTGCACGGACCGAGAAGGTCTACGTTTAATCCGGCCCGCTTAAGGCCAGATGTTGACATTATGATCACCAAGACCATTCCATCACCTCTCGGCGTCCACGAGTTGGACTCCGACCATTATCCTGTCGTGGATACAAATGTTGCCGTGTCAGCTCTGGTCATGCCAAACTGGGCGATTGACATGCAGCCGTCTTTAGTCTCAACCAAACCATGGGCCCGCAACCTCGCATCAATTCTATGGAAGCCGAGGAAGCGGCTGCCACGGCTTTCTACCGCATCCCGTCTGACAAACTCTACCCGAGAACTCCGGCTGCTGCTAAAAGCCAAGACAACACTTCGGAATCTATGGCAGCGCTTCTGCCGGCCCAGGATTCAATCAGTGTACCCACGGTTCAAAACCCTGGCAAAGCGCCTGCCTCGCGTACACCGCAATGTGACCTAGGAAAACACAATGGCTAACACAAACCTGGAAGAAAACGTCTCTGAAGGATCATCCCTCAGGAAAGACAAAAGTCAGTTTCAGCATCTTCCACACGCACTAATGGGAGATTCTCCTTTGAGCCCCACGAGAAAACCACGGCTGTTGCAGATCATCTAGAATTTTAATTCGAACTCCAAGAAGGCCCCCCAGAACGAGAACTTTACTGAACTCGCGGAGGCGAATGTCGACTACCTCTATGATAAGCCCCCCCCCCACGTGATACATATCCCTATAGCCACCCCGAGAAATGTGGCTTCCGAACCCCAAAGCCTGAACCCGCACAAAGTCCCAGGACAATATGGAGTCATGGCTCCCAAGCTCCTCCATCTGTTCTGAAAGGCCGACATCCCTTTGAAGAGAATTTACTATACATGTCTGTAACTTCGTTCACTTTCCAATGTGTTGGAAGGAGGTGAGGGAGTCTGTATTTTGAAACCCGGCAAGAACCCGGTGTTCCCTCAAACTACAGATCTATCAGTATGCTCCCGACCGCTTCAAAAGTCTTTTAACGGCTATTCCTTCCCTGCCTACCCGCTACCCCCCACTTCGAGGAAAGTTACCTCTTCTCGTATCATCAGTTCGGACATTTCAAGACAACACGGTTATTGCGACTGACTGAGAAGATTTTTCAGACAAAATTAAAACAGTCGCAATGCTCTTGGGCGTGAAAAAGAGTTTCGCCACCACGTGGCATAAACAAACTCAAAGAAGCAGAGATCCCTCCGCCCTAACTCACCTGTATTAGTGGCTTCCCCCGGGATTGCACTTTCCGGGTACGGGCGGAGGGGAAGCTGTTTTTAGTTACACCCATAGCGGCTGGGCTGCCGGAAGGCAGTGTACTATCGCCGTTACTCTTCGCCGCCTACGTGTCGGACTTCCCCACGTAACTTAGTACTGTTCTGCGCCAATATGCCGACGACGTTTTCATAAAGGCAAAGAACAAGAACGTCCGCTAATTTTTCTCTCCACTACAGAGACAGTTCCATAACATTGGCAGGTGAAATGAAAAGTACAGGATGGCGATCAGCCCAAAACAGAGTTCTGCTCAACTGCTGTCCAGTTTCGTCGGTGGCGGCCGGAAAGGTTTCCGAGGTTGCAGCGGAGAAGAATCCCTGGTTTCGATGCACCAAATATACTTCAAGAGTCCTGCTCGACCACGGCCTCATGTTCACTCCGCATAGCAAGGAGAAGGTCGGACTGGGCCAGGATGGCAATTGTATCCCACAATGCCCACATACCTAAAGAACGGCTGTATCGTGCGATCGTCCCGCCTGATACTATGCGGCAGTGAGGTCTAGGATTCGGTGTCTCATTTCACCATCCGCAGGCTGCGGGTGGTGCAGAACAGAGAACTAAGGTGGATGTCCTCCATACCCAATCAGGTATACCATACATAGTGAGAATGGCCGTCCCGTGACCGAGTGGTTAGATGACTCACCTCTCATCAAGGCGGCTCGGATTCGATCCCAGACGACCGCATATGGACTTATGGTGGACAAAGCGGCGCAGGGGCATATTTTATCCAGATTCTCCGGTTTCCCTTGCCATCGCATTCCATTGATGCTCTGTCTTCATTCCATGTACCATCAGTGTCATCACTTGTGGTGCCATATGTAGTAAAAGCGAGCGTTAAACGCTATAAACAAAAATACATAGTGACCGTTGGGCGAGAAAGAGTTCACACTAAGCTTGAACCTCACCCTAACCGGTTAGTTAATACGCTTTATCAATAGGACTACAGGTTTTCCCAGATGACGCATCAGCTACCAGCTAACCAAAGATACCTTAAGCTGGTAGTTTCTGCTGCTTCTTCCTCACTAATTAAGCAGTATTGGGCTTGGGTGGGTGATCGCCCGACCCGCCGCAACACATACTATCAGGCCGCGCTCAGGCCACTCGCCTCTCACTTAGACGGCCAGGGTTCGATCCCAAGCGACCGCATGTGAGATTTGTGGTGGACAAAGCGGCGCAGGGTTGGGTTTTCTCCGGGTTCTCCGGTTTCCCCTGCCATCACATTCCACTGGGGCTCCATCGTCATGTATCATCATAGTCATCGCCTGCGGTGCCATAGCAGTAAAAGTGGGTGTTAAACACTACAAAAAATGCTATCAGAACAGACTTTTGACATAGGTGCTTTTGCGGAGATAAGTGCGGCCCGCGGTTATATGAGACTCCAATGCGACGACTATATTTGATAGATGGCGATGCTGAGTTTCTCGACCAACAATTTCATATTGATGTTTACACTTTTCGTAGGGAGGTTCTAGACCGACAACTAATTTGGCTTTCTTACATAGACGATTTTCGCCTGACGCCGGGACTACCTGAGCCACACATAATCTTTAATGATAATTCGAAAACGGAGACTGGTGTTAGCTTTCGTTTTTATGACTTAGGCGTGGACACTTTATCCACAGATGACTACGAAACCTACAGCGGAAACCATTGCTATTTATCGGGCTCTTCAATACTCAATTCGTTTCCGGGTCTCTTGTTTAGTACTATTTAAGACTATATGAATGTTTTACAGTCCTTGCTGAAACCCTACTCTGACACTATGCAGCAAATTTATATTATTCTAGTTAAACGCGTTTTACGCACTTTGTTGGCCTCGGTTGTCGTGTATCTCGTTTGGATACCCAGTCCTGTTGGCCTTCGTTGTAACTATAGCGTGGACGCCGCGGTGAGGTCTTCTGCAGCAGCGGCGAGTTCTCCTATACACTGCATACACCGCCAGTGTACTAAACTTGAGAGGGTTCAAAATAACTCTCAATAAACATGCAAAATAATCACAATTTTTGTAGTCATGCTAGATACGAAATAATCGCAAGTTTGTGCGGTTAAATTGTGCGCGCACATCTATCTCATCGCAAGTTAAATTAATAACTATTCTCCGCTAGCTAGGCAAGGCCAGCACTGATGTGCGCGTGCATCTACTCCATCGCAAGTTGAAGCGATAGCCACGCACTCCCAATTCTCCACTAGAGGCGAGGGGAAAAGAGGTTTAATTGTCAGCCGTTAGCTGTCGAAATGCACGGCTAAATTTTGCTATCGACAATTGTGTTTAGTCTGTATTAGTGTTGTTTGGCTTGTAAGTTTCAGTATTCATTTATGCAGTAAATTGCAAAGATACATTAATTGTAAGTTTTTGTTTTTCTTTTCTCATTCCACTAAAAGAACGGAAACTTGGCATGCTTTTATGAATAAAAAGTTACCAAAAGCGGCTGGAACTTCAATTCACGCCTTGTAAACGCAATACAAGAGCAACGAGCTAGCCTGATTTTATTCTTTGAATTCATGACAGAACCAGAAAACAACGTTGATTGGGAACCTGATAGATTGGTTAAAGCACAAAGTCTTCTTTATTTTTTGACTAGGTTGGATTTTCCTCTTCAAAACATTTTCGGCAATATATGCTCATACCGACGTTCTCTTCAACATATTACAAGACAAGTCTATTGCCATTCAAAAATAACCCAGGCTAAAAACACTTTAGAAGAGCTAAGAAGAGAAGGGTTCTAAAATATTTGGCAAAGCATTTCTACTGAAGTGATGAATGAACATGCACAAAAGAAAAGGAAGGACAATGAACCAAGCGAAGTTACTGAAGTTATGTTCAGGAGGATATTCAATGAAATTTTAGATGTGCCCTATCTTTGCTCTCCTCGATTCCTCAAAATTCAAGAATTACAGAGCATCTTTCCCTGATTACCATTGCTCAAAATTATTGGGCACCAATGGCTCAAATTTTGATTCGGTAGTTTGAGAAAAGAACTTAGTGCTGTGTACTCTTCAGAAAATAAAGATTTTGAAGAAAAGTCAGTTGGTGAAATAGTGAAATTTATGAACGAAAGAGATCTGATGTGGGCTATGCCTAAAGTTTACAAATTAGCTTGCTTGTCTAATTCTAACTGTACCAGCAACTACAACTTGTGTTGAACGGTCAGTTTCCACTTTAAATCGAGTAAAAATCTCATTGTAGGTCTTCAATAGACCAAGAAAGATTATCCTCTCTTTCAATGATGTCCATAGAAAAACAGTTACTTTGTACGCTTCGTAAGGATGTTCATGAAAATTTCATGCAAGCTGTTGTGGAACTATATCTAAAGAAATCTGGTGGGTTAGATCTAGCATCCCTGTAAACTGGCAAGTACTACTACTAAAATAAACAATAATTTACGAATACAAGTGTCCGTCGCATTACGCAAGTAATTGGTTCTCATTAATTATCACGTAACACAAAAATCGCGTAAAGTGAATGTGATAATGATTTTAAGGTAAACATGAAAAAAAGAGTTATAAATAAGTATGTTATTTGTACATTGTTAAAATCAGCATTTTTTAAATCGCTTTAAGCGAAAACGCGTAAAATAAGATCGTATATTTTATAGGGATGACCATATTTTATAGACTAAGAACAAGATTATAAAAGGAGCGGTGTATCTAAATCACTGACCACGAATCGCCACTGGTCTGCAGCCACGTCGAATGCATATCGGGGGAATTTTTGGTACCACCACACGATGTGCTAGCCTCAGTCTAAATCACCTTTGATGATATCGATGACGCGGGTAAATCCTTATGGCATAATCTGCATTCGTTAGTGACGTCGCGATCTCGATTATCGCAAAAAGAACTTAAGACATATTTTCGTATCCTCTGTAACACTGCCTGGACACCGGAATATTTATATCGTATCCGTCAACGTACAAATAATCTTTGTGACGGTGGCTTACGTGGAACCCTCTATCATTTATTTTTGCGTGTCCCCGTTACCAGGTTTCTAATACAGCTTTGATTCCTTATAACGTTTCTTACCTTCTGGGCCATTGTACCTTCCGGCATTGCTATTACCTCATTCTTACCGAGTGTGTAAAACATTATTTAGATTCACAGTAAAAACAAAAATTAATACCCTATCCACACTTCCTACACCATCTCTTTCCTCAACGCTACGTTTTCTGGACGCAGTAGCTCAACGAAAGTTGGCAGCAGCGTCGATAAAGAAACCCAACAGAAGAAGAAGAATATACATTATTGATAGATGCCCGCGTGTTACTTTGTTCCATGACAGGATAAATGAAAGCCCCTTCATATATAAATGAAACATGGCTAATTCGTTTGCCACATAACCTTAAATAAATCATGCACTTCTGCAATATTAATTAACTTTAAATTTGGGATGCATTTTATACTGTTTGTTTATTTTTCAAATACAACATTCTTCCACTGAGTTACTGGTTGAAGTGTAACACATAAATTAAAATAATTATATAAAGCACAACCTTACGCAATTCTGAAATATTAAATTAACCTTAAAATCTGAATGTTTTGTAATATGGTTATTTAACGAATAATACAAGTTCTGTTACAGAGTTAATGCCAAGGGTAAATTCGAGGTAAATGTAAATGTGGTGGTAATTTTGTCTGTATTAATTATGTTGGCAGAAATGTATAGTGCATTCTTTTTACTTCCCACCATAATGTTCAACCAATAATTAACAAGTATTTCAGTTTACCTTTAGGCCACACTTCGCATCGTGCTGTCGACCGCGCTACTTGTTCTTGTGTGCTGCCAGCAGTGTGAGGGGAAGTTAGGGGAGGCTGGTACTGTGTGACGTGTGTCTTATGCACACGTCTCGTTCGGGGCTCCTTTTATTTCTTCATTTGTGCTCGTGTGTGTTTTTTTGTTTTGCTTTTATTTTTGTGTCCTCGTTGGAATTTAAGGTAAGATGTTTTTAACATATTTCGAGTTTGGCCTCCCAAGAGGGGTTAGACCCCCGCCTACTTGTCAGACCAGCTACGATGTATTAATTGTAAGAAGGCTCATGCTGCTGATCAGTTAGACAAATGCCCCGCATATAAGTTGGAATACCCGCTTGCGGCTAAAATAGCTGAACTACCACGTTGTGAAGCTCGAGAAATGGTCTTAGGTCGTACGTCTTATGCAGGTGTGATGCGTAAAAACACAGACCACCAGGTTGCCGGTCATGGGTTGTTTCTGGCCCCTTGGTCGGGACACAGGGGGCTCTGCCTCCGCCGCAAAGAGTTTCTTATATGACTCCTGTGTCGACCAAACGCAAATGTATGGATGCGCAGTCGTCTATACCGAATGACTGTGTTTTAGCCTGCTGGGCTTTACATGGCCGATGGCCTTCGGCCCCTAAGGCCGCTGGTAGCACCGTTACCCCAGATATGCCTACGGGGACGGACGGCCCTTCGGGGGTGCCAGTCACTGCCATTCCACGGCCTGCCTCGCGTGCGGACTTTTGTCATTCCTACAGCCTCTCAAAAGCCCTCCTCCACGCCCCAGGATAAGGAGTTTCGGGATCTCCGTAATCTCTTCAATAAACTTTTTGCGGAAGCTCCAGATCCACTTTTACAAACTTTGATATCTCTAAAGTTAGTTCAGATTTACCGCCAAGCATGACCTTCGGCTCTTTTACTGGAATGCACGTAGTCTTCACCACAAAACTTCCAGATTTACTTTGCCTTTTACCGCGGGTCAGGCCACATGTAATCATCCTTACCGAAACTTGGCTAAATTTGCATAATTCTTTACGCATTCCTGGTTACCAGTGGTTCCGCAATGATCGTGCTACCCTGGGTGGGGGCGTGGCCATTGGTGTGGCTAATAATCTCAGTTCACAGTTGGGATACAGATATTAGCTTTCCCCCACATTTGGAAGCTGACCGGATTGTCTTGGTCTGTCTTACAATTTTAGGGGTGTACATGACGGGTCACGCTTTACTGTACCGGAATGGTAGGGTTACCTGACTCCTCAGACCCATCAACAGATTATATGTAGTGATTTCAACATTGCTAACTTCCATTTGTTATCACCATTGCATAGCCACCGACACCCCTTGCTACAGATCGCGACCACCTCCCAGTGGGCTCTGTTAAATTCCCATATGGTGATTTGCCTGGGAGCTCCGGGACAGGCTGACACATCTCCCGACTTGTTTTTCGCTACCCCGGACATCACCCCCTATACCACTGTGACCCGCCACACCGACACAATGGGGATTGATCACTTTCCTTTTCTTCTTCAGTATTCGGCCCCTCGGCGCCGGGGTTCAGCCCTCTACCGGCGCCGCCGGCGGGGGGCGGTGGATCCGGAACATTTTCAGCGCTCTATCCGGAACGTTATGGACTCTCTTCCTGAATCCGCTGTTACTTACAACCTGCTAGAGTCTATGTTACACGAGTACCGCGATACCTTTCATCCCCTGGTTGAGACCCCATTGCCTAAAGTACCTAAACCGCCTTGGTGGACAGCGGAATGTTCTCGTCTGCTCGCTGAAAAACGTTTGGGATATACTAGATATCCACTTCTTCGCACCGCTGAAGCCTACTTTTTGGCTAAACTCACCGAGGCCCGCACTCGTCGACAACTCCGACGTATTAAACGAGCTGCCTGGGCGAGCTACTGCAATTTCCTCACATCATCCACCCCGGTACCTCAACTATGGCGTCAACATGCTTGCTTCAAACACTCCCACCTGTCCCGACGGCTATCGCCATAGACGGGTATCCGGCCCTCCAAAAACAATTTCTTCGTATGATTACTCCGGATTTCGTATTGGCGGACTCACAGGTTGCCGTGTCGGTTATAGATCACGGGGATCCGTTATTATTGCATACCACACCCGCGGAAATGCGTTTAGCACTACAGAGTAAGTCTGGCAAGTCTGCCCCGGGGGCAGACGGACTCACCTATACCTTTCTGAAGTTACTCCCGGAATCTTGGTACACACCTTTGGCAAGGTTTTTACCATGGTGTTACACTCTGGCTCGGTTCCATCGTCCTGGCAGGAAGCCATTATTATTCCTATTTTAAAACCAGGACGATCTGGTCACTCCCCGATAGACTACCGTCCGATTTGTTTACTTCAAACTCTTCGTAAACGTTTTGAGAAAATTATACAGGTTCGTCTCAGCTTCTTCTTGGAGCGCTATCACTTATGGCTTCGCACCCAATATGGCTTTTGTAAGGGCTACGGTACTACCTTCCCTTTATATACCTTCCTTACCGATGTCCACATCGCATTCGGTACCGGCAAACACGTCCTTGCACTTTTTGTTGACGTTTTCTCTGCGTACGACCATTTTCTCTTACTCTGTTACTGCAACTTCCTTCCCCGATTTGTCGCGTTATCACCGCGTTACATGTTAACCGACTCTGCAGGCTGTCTCCCCGCCTCTCACACAACCATGCCCGTTTTACCTCTCATGGGCTCATTCAGGGTTCCGCCCTTAGTCCTTTACTTTATGCGCTCTCGTAGGCGATATTGTTTCGGAGGTGCCGGTCTCTTTACGGGTTCTCCAGTATGCCGCTGACATCATCTTATACAAGTGATATCACCGCGTTCTCGTACGATGCTTCGCAAGTTCGAATCCGATTGTCAACGTGTCATCGACTTCCTCGCTACCCTGAGTCTATCCGTTAACCTGACGAAAACGTTTTCTTAAGTTTCAGCGTACGATGCGCCCTCCGAGAGTCTCACTCCGCCTAAATAATCTCGGCCTGCATGCGGTCACCACTACTAAATTTCTCGGTGTGTTTCTCCAACAAGATCTCCGTTTCACAGCTCATTAAATCTCTTCTCTCGACTTGCAATCTTTGAAATCTTTGTTTGAGGCGATGGCGGTGCGCCATTGGGGCTGTGCCATTTGGTCTTACTCCGCCTCCCCCCCCCCCGTTGATTTTCTCTCGCCTAGAGCATGGATTTCTATTGGCACCCTTGCCTACGAAGGGACTCCGTGAAATTCGCGTCCTTTTTTTTTTTTTTTATCAGCTTTACAATATTATCTTTAACATATCAGGCCGTCCCGCCTTAATCCTCACCCAGCGTTATTTTCCTACTTATAATACTTCGCATCGTCAGTTTACTCTTGGTTGCCGCCTGATTGCCGATTTACTTACTTCATAGCGTAACATTCGTTTACCTAAGCTGTCCCGCTATTAGCGATTCTCCGTGATTCTTATCCGGTTAACGCGAAAATCCCGCTCCGTTTCTTTCCTATGATCACATTTACCGGACGCCGGTCCGACCGGTTTATCTGCTGGATTGGCCGTGGAATTCCCTCCCCTCCATAGTGACCATTGCCACTACATCTTTTCAGGGCTCACTCATGGACGCTGACAGGGCATGGCAGGAATTTATCTCATAGTTCCTTACATCCATTCCGTACGTTTCGTTGCGGATACTTTTTACAGGTGGCTCCAAAACGCCTGATGGAGTCAGTTTGGGTATTTACATCTGGACCATGCGAACCTCTCGCACCTGGCGATTACACTCGCGAACGTCTATTTATTGCGGTGAAGCTATACCCTATATCAGACTCTTGTGACGCTACAGTCTTCACCTCCGCTTCGGGCCCTTAGTTTTAGACTGTCTTAGCCTTCTTCTTGCCCTCGTTCGTCCGTTTCAGAATATCCGCCGACAGACTTATGAAATTCTTATACCTAACCTTATTCACCGTTTATCGCGCTCTACAGAGCTCACGCTCTTTTGGATCCCTAGCCATGTCTGCATTAAGGATAATGCTATTGTAGATGCTGCGGCTAGGACGGCGACTTCAGCTCCGGATATTGCACCTGATCTTTTGACACCTCCGAGTGACATTTCTTCTGACTTGTTACGGTTAGCCCTGAGGCTTCCGGACGTCGACAGGAACTTCCCTCTCTACACCTGGTATATTTCTTATCCCATACACCGCACTTGCCGAAAATGGCTTTTTCTTATTAATTTTGCGCTTTATTATATGTGGCCCTGACCCTGGCTTGCTTATATCTTATTCGTCTGCATGACTGAAAAGGTGTGCCTGCAGGCACGTAGGTGATATTAACCACCTTTTTTTTTTTTGTGTACCCTTTACACGCTGCAGCATCCCACCAGTTTCTCTCTCATATTTCCCACTGGCCCGTTTCAACTCTCCACCCATTTGTAAGGCTTTTTTTTTTGGTTTTATCACACATACACACATGGAATTTTGAATCCCCTCCATTTTCATTTCCGGTTACAATACCTCCTTCATTTTTTTCTTCCTTTTGCCTCCACTTATTATTTGAGACGCTGTAGCTATCCGCTCTGGCTGGCAGTCGCGTCTATAAACAATCCTTAACAACAATAATAACCTTTAGGCCATTATTGATTTGATAGAAGGTACTCACACAGTTTGTTTGAAGAAGTAACAGAATTCAAGGCTGAAGTCAAAGAAGTAGAACAAAAGTTGTATAAAAGGCAAGATATACATCATATTATATAATAACAATAGATTGTTTGATTATTTTAATTGCAATGGTTGTCATGTTCTCATTTACTGTTCCCCCCAAAATATTATGAATGGGGTAATTGGAAATGTAATCCTGGGGCATTTGTAAATATTGTTGAAACTGCAATTATCTCTCAGAACTGTTTCAAATATGTTTTATATGCATACATAATGAAGGTTATTAAGATTTTGGTTTAGTGCAACAACATTTTCACATCTAAATTATTGTTCCAGATACCAAGAAATTATATTAGAAAATGACCTCTACCTACATACACAGAATATGATGTGATGAGAGCTGTGAATGACATCCAAAACAAGAATACCACATTCCAGCAAGCTCAGGAGAGGTATGGTGTCCCAAAAAGCATAATCTTTCACAGAATAAAGGGAAGGAAAGTTTCACTGGATAAACTTGGGGCAGGTCTACCAACAGCTTTGCCTCAGTCTGTGGAGGACCTGGAAAACTGCATCAAAGCAAGGGCAAGAATGGGGTATCCTTGCAGTAAGGATGACATTAATATTGTGGCAGATATGTCAAGGTAAACAATTTAAATACTCTGTTTAAAAATGGAATTCCTGGTACTGATTGGTACTATTCTTATATGCAGCAGCATCCATCTCTTGCATTCAAAAGGCCAGAACACTTGCAGAAAGCAAGGAAGGATGCTAGAAGCCCAGAAGTAATTTATGATTTTTAAGTTGAACGGTATGAAGTGGTGGAAAAGCAAAATTTAACTGTTGAGAGGGCATGTTTCGTTTTTAATTGCGATGAGAGTGGGTTTTGTTCAGATCCAAAATGCTTAAAAGCTATTAGAGAAAGGGGTAAAGCACTTATTAGAGTGTATGGAGGGCCAGGAAGAGAAAATACAACTGTTCTGGCTGCAGTCTCTGCAGATGGATATTTTATGCCACCATTAATTGTAAACAAAGGTGTTGCTGTTCAGGCGAGGTGGGTTTTTGATAAGGCATACCCAGGTACTCTTCATACCACTTCTAAGAATGGCTGGATGGAGGACTCTAAATTCTTCGAATGGTTCAATAAACTGCTTATTCCCCATGTTCAGTAATTAAGACAGTCATGGCAAATGCCAAATAAAGCTGCTCTGCTAGTGCTTGATGGTCATAGCAGCCATATAAGCTGCAGAATTGTTAGGCTGCCATTGAAAACAACATAGATATACTAAAATTACCAAGCCATTTAACTGATAAATTGCAGCCACTTGAAAATATGTATTTGGCCCTGTAAAAACTTCATGGGAAAAACATCTGATAAATTTTGCCAAAAAACAGCTAGATCATTATGACACTGGGAGCTTGTCAAAATCAAAATTTGCTGAACTATTCGGGGAAACCTGGAGAGATGCAATGAAAAAGGAAAGCATACAAGAAGGATTTGTCTCAACAGGAATATTTCCAGTAGATGCAAGTAAATTTCTTGTAAGTGAATTTCACCCTCTAGACTTGCAAAAGTATCAAGAAAGGAAACATACCAGTCAGTCTGAATTCATTGCAGATGCTACAGCTTTACAGTCTTATGCTGGTGTTGTCACGGATAATTCGTTTTATTGAAAATTCAATCTCTCCTTCAAATGAATATCACATGCCTAAAAAATCCCGTCATTTTTTCCCCAAATTACCTGCCACCCATACAAGTTTAATACAAATTTTTTCTCAGAGAATAATGCCCACAAATGATAAGGAAAAGCCAAACATTATTTCAAAGAAACCAATACCCAGATTGAAACCAATAAAATATGGTGAAATTTTGACAACTGAAGAGGTTCTTGAGAAATTAGGCCAAGCTGAAGAAGCAAAGAAAAGTAAAACAAAAGCAGGTAAGAGTGGGATCAATAGGAGGAAGAGAAGGGCAGAAAATGACACTGAACCTGAAGTTAGTGAAGGAGAGGAAGAGATATCTGGCAAGTCTGAGGAGGGTGATATAGATAGTGTATGCCTGGAAATGGAAATTGAACGAACACCAGAAGTTGAATATGCGACACTACAATGGACCAACATTTCACCTGGAAAATTTGTTCTTGTTGATTTTGTTGGTGGGCACAGAAAGAAGACACACTATAAGTATGTTTGTTGTGCTCAACACATGGATGAAGAAGAGCAGGAAATCAGTGTGACAGGTTATGTATGTTATAATGAAATAGCCACCATCTTCAGTGTGAAAGAAAATGATCAATGTACAGTAACGCTCGATCCGATACTAGCTGTGTTACCAGAAACCGAAATAAAAGAAATGGACAGAAAAATACTGTACATTTTTCCTGGGAATGTAGCAGTTTTTGAAAAATACATTTAAATAAATTGTACTTTTTTTGTCTTGTCTAAATAAAAACTTATTTTCTTTTAGTATTTTGCCCCAAAACCAAGAGATAATTTATGTATATGATTTATGTTAAAGGTACACTGTATAATATAGTATTACTGGTGGTTATATAAAATTTGCTTGCGTTTTGTATGTAAAATGGAGTAATTGTAAACATCATTCTTTCTGCACTAAAATCTTATGGTGTATATTTACATGCATCCCAAACTTTACTTCATACACAACAGTTGTTTTCAAGGATTCCTGTTTACAATTACCACATTCCTTGGGGTAATTGGAAATGCATGGGGGTAATTGTAAATAGAGTTTTATAGTCACACTTCTTATTATTTTCAGTATCAAGTCCATTTGCCATGTTTATTAATGTTTTAAAATTATTAGGAGCAAAGAAGTTTGCATTCAAATACAGTTTCAATCTCATAACAATTAATATTGTCAGAACATGAAAAAATTTTTACAATTACCCCACCTGATGCTAAAGCATAACATTAATATGCCATCTTTAAAGCAGAGTCTGTGTGTTCGAATCCAGGCATCTGCAAAAGATGAGTATTATCTGAAGCAAGTATTAAGTATTATGGGTTCTGTGTGTTCCTGTGTTTATCCCTTACCCTTTCTTCCCTCTGAGCAAGTAATATTTTTGATTGGTTGAAATATGTTGGAGTGATGTTGATAGCAGTCCAATGTAATACAGTAATACTTAAAATAAAGTGGAAAATTGTGATAGTGTAGTGATAATGAGTGGTGCAAATGGCATATCCAAAAACGAAAGTGAAAAAGCAATAAGCTGTATTAGACAAGCTCTTGGTCACCTAACCTCAACAAATGTAATTGTAGTGAATTCTCCAAATAGACATGATTTAAAATAAGAACTGAAGCTTTCCTGGCGACGTATTAATTCAAAATCTTCTCGGGCTTCTAGCCAGGTAAAAACTTGGTTTGACACCAACGTTTCGAAGAAGTGCATCTTCCTCGTCTTCAGGGTGAACTGATGGTTTGAGCTTGCGGAGACTGGTATTTATAAGAGCTGGGATGAAGCTAACATCTGATTGGTTCGCGTGATATTTAAGATGACTGAGACATGGGCACGGACTTCGTAGAAAACTATTTATAGCAGTTATTCGGCTAATATTTTGTGTTTGAGCACGCACCTGCTAGAAAATAAGTCTTGGAAGACTGCAGGTAGAGCATTAGGTATTAAGGCTCTTTAACATTGGTGTCCATGCTGAACTTGATTGTAGGCCAGAATCGCGATTTAGATTATTTGTTTCAGATGAGAACATCCACCTTTGAAACCTTCCAATGACAGTTTGCTGCCATCACCACCCACAACCAATGGTCAGCAGAAGAGGAAGTCACACATCTGATAGCATGCCTCCAGTGATGGGCGGCAGAAGTACTGAATGTGATTCATATTCAGTTTATTCATCCTTTGTATCTCGTACAAGATATTGGACATGTCAGGCATAAAAATTACAGAGTAACATTAACAAAATAATGTATACGAATGTTAATAATTACAATACATAAATTCATAGTAATTTCAGAGGACAAACATATACAAAAGAAAAGAAAATACAAACAGTATACTATATTGAAGAAGAGAAAATTAACTGTTTAGAAACTCTTGTATAGAATAAAAACATTTCTCCACTAGGAACTTGTGTAATTTAGTTTTGAAGGACTTTGATTTTTCTACCTGTTTAATATGAAGTGGCAACTTGTTGTATAACTGTATACCATTGTAGGTGAAGGAATGTTTGAACAGAGTGGTATTATGGCTAATTGTTGACAGATGTATGCTTCCTCTTGTGTCATGATTATGAACCATTTGGTAAGTCTTAAAGTCTTCAATGTGTACAGCCCAGTCCAAGTTTTGATCCACCCTCAAGCCTAAATATTTTGTGTCTGTGTTGTATGTGATTTTAGTGCCATTTAGATGAAAATCTGGAAAGGTAGTACTTTTATTTGCTTTATGCCTAAACTGATTGCTACTGTTTTATCTTCATTTATAATTAGTCTATTTTGTGTGAACCATGGTACAATTGTTTCATTTATTTTTTCCAGATTCTGAAGCATTTGACCCTTGTCATTTCCAGTAATTAGTATATTCGTGTCATCTGCAAAGATTGTGAATTTAACATTGTCATTTTCTATACTACGAGTTATGTCGTTTATATATACTAAAAATAATAGCGGACCTAAGATAGAACCTTGCAGAACCCCACATTTTACCGTTTTCATTTCAGAGCGTTGGCTTTGAAATGTATTGGTGTTTGTGTCTAAAAAATCTATTTCAACTATTTGTTTTCTCTCTCTTAAATATGAGGCAAACCAATTATTTACAACTCCTCTGATACCATATGAACATAGCTTAGATAACAGTATATCATGGTTGACCAAGTCAAAAGCTTTGGACAGGTCCAAACATAGGCCAATGCAAGTTTTACTTTTACTATCCATACTGGAGTACACTTCTTCTAGAAACTGAATAAGGGCTGTGTCTATAGATCTACCTTTTCGAAAACCATGTTGTTGATTTATCAAAATATTGTGTTTATTCAAAAAGGATATTAATCTTGTGAACATAATTTTTTCAATGATTTTAGAAAAAGTTGATAGTAGAGAAATTGGTCTATAGTTTTCAACTTCTATTTTAGACCCTTTTTTGAATAGTGGTTTTATTTTTGAAATCTTTAGGCAGTTGGGAAACTTGCCTGTACTGAAAGAAAGGTTTATTAGATAAGTTAACGGTTGATTTATATGTGTAACACATTTTTTAATTATAAAACTGGAAAACTGGTCCACACCACATGATTTTTTATTACTGAGGCTCTTGATTACAGAATTGATTTCGCAAACATCCGTAGGCAAAAGGAATAATGAGAAAGGCCAATGTGGTACATTTCTAAACTCATTTGCTTTGTCGCTCTGGCTGAGCTTGAGATCGCTTATTTCGTTAAAGTATGTATTAAAAGAATTAACTACAGTATTCGCATCTGAAGATATTTTACCCTTTATACTGTATTGATTGAATATTGTGGAATTCAGTGTAATTACACATAACACCTTTAATAATGTGCCAAATTGATTTAGATTTATTTACTGCCTCACATGTTTGTTTATTATTGGATAGCTTTTTGGCTTGCTTTAAGATTTTATTATATATTCTTTTATAGTTTTGCAAATAAATCCTAAAGTCATGTGTTGTATTGTTCATTTTCGCATATTTATTTAAGAATCTCAGTCTCTTACTTGATTTTAAAATTCCTGGAGTAATCCAGCCTTTGCTTGACCTTTTACTATTAACATTAACTTTTTTTTAGGGGTATTGCAACATTAAAGTAGTGGGTGATAGTCTTTAAAAATTCTTCATATGCACTATCAACCTCTTTCAATTTGTATACATCCTCCCACTTTTCACCAGACAACAAGAAGTTTAAATAGTCAACATTCTCATCATTGATTGCCCTAACTACTTTGTATACTTTTTTATTAATTCCAGCCTCGTTTAACTTTTCAAAACTGTGTTTAAGGTGAATAAGTTGCCCATAATGGTCAGAAAAACCGGTCTCTAGCACTAATGTGGTGTACTGAAAAACATGTGTATTGATGATTATTTGGTCAATAGCAGTTTTAGCATTGTTTTGTACCCTAGTAGGCTCGTTTATTACCGCTTGAAGGCTGTAGACATTTAACAGGTTAACGATCTGTTTCTTTTCATTACTATCCTTTAGGAAGTTAATATTAAAGTCCCCTGTTATTATAACTTGAGTCTTAACTTTGAAGTATTCAAGAACGATCTCCAAATTTTTAAGGAATAATTTTAAATCACTACCTGGACTCCTGTACACACAGATTATTACTGACTTATAATCAATTAATTTAACAATGCTTACTTCAAAATGCTGCTCCACATTTAAGTGCTCAAATATTGTAACATTTTGGAAATTTATGCCGGATTTAACATATATACATGTCCCCCCACTCTTGATGAATTTTCTGCAGAAACTACTAGATAGTGAGAAATTTTCTAGGTTAAAACAGCTCATCTCTTCGTTCTTTAACCAGTGCTCTGAGAGACTAAGTACATCTACCTTATTAAGTTCACTCTGCAGCAAAATATCTAAGCATTCTTTTTTGTTTCTAAGGCTCTGTATATTTAAGTGAAAAATGCTTAAATGCTTACAATTTTCCCTTTGTGGAGAAACATCTTTTACATGAATTGTAGAAACATCCTTTCTAAGGCAGTTTACCAAGTTTAAAGTACTAGATTTAGGTTTAATTTCGGAAGTAACTTTTGTGGCTAAATTTTTTTGTTTTCCATGTCTTTTTGATGTGAAAAAGCCTTTAGAATGGTATCTGCCAGCATTTTCTTACCTTTGCCATTGAATATCAGCAATTTCCAGAGAGATTTGGGAGACCCTCAAGAACCACTTCGGCCATTGTCTGGCTGCAGCCTAATACAGTCAGCTTAAATCAAGGCTGCAACAGCCAGGGGAGATGTTGTAGGAGTTCGCCCTGGCAATTGAAAAGCTGGTGAACAAAGCCTTAGTGTACCTACCATCTAGTTATGTGTTCCAGGAAACTGCCTACTCCTCCATCAATGGGGTGCGCAACACCAAGATACAACAGTGCCTGATACTCTGAGACTACATGGCAATTCATGAAAACTTAATGGGAGCACTAAGGAAGGAGGTGGCCAAGGTAATAACTAAGCCGACCTCCAAGATGAGTATTCACCATGAAAACAAGAGACAACATAGAGACACCAACAACCTTCAAGTGGTTTGTGTTGGGAGTGTGATCAGCAAAAACACCTAGCAAGAGACTCTCCATGACAAAGCTGACCAACAGGTGCATTGCAATTGAGGGACACATTGGGGTCATCATCACCAATCCCATGAGTAATACTAGGTGCCTTGGGAAGAAGAAACCACTCAATCTAAATCAGCATGCTTAACAAGGAAAATCATCTTCATCAATTGATCAAGAGAATAGAAACCACTGAACCATCACAGCATTGCTCTAGGAGCATTCCTAGATATAGAAGGTGCCTTTGATAATGTGTCATGAGAATCTATAATTTTAGAAGCCAAAAGGCATGGGATAAATAACACTTGTTGCAGGTGTATAGAAACTATGTTGGAATCTAGGAAGATTCTGATCAATGTGTTTGGGGAAACCCTGAAGGTGTCCGCAGCCAAAGGATGTCCACAGGAAGGGGTCTTCTCCCCACTTCTGTGGAACTTGGTTGCAGATAATCTGCTTGACAGCCTGAACAACCAAGGTTACTATACCCAAGGATATAGTTATTCAGGGCAAGCATGCCAGTATTGTTTCAGAACTTATGGTTAAAGCTCTGAAATATGTGGAAAAGTGGTGCAAGGAGATAAACCTTGGTAAATCTTTCTAAGAGAACACACACTTATTCCATCCACACATAAAAGGAAAATGGAGGGATTCAAAACTCCAGTTTTCTTTAATGAACAATTGCAAGTAAGCTCTAATGTTAAGAATTTGGGCTTAATATTAGACAGTAACTTACATGGAACCTATACTTGTAAAAAGTAATAAACAAAGGGAAAATGGCCTTAATGGTAGCCAGAAGAACTATTGGGAACTATTGGAGACTTGAACCAAAGATGGTGCTTTGGCTATATAAAACAATCCTGATACCCATAATTAAACCTAAGGGTCACTTGTATGGTGGATCAAAGTTACTCAAAAACAGGCAGCCAACAAACTTGGCATTGTTCAAAGGTTAGCTTGTCTGTGTGTAACTGGAACTATGAAAAATATCCCATCAGGAGCAATGGAAATTTTTCTTATCCTTCCACCTTTGATATACAAGTCTTTCAAAGGTAATGCAAGGTTTGGGGCCTATTGACTGAACCTAAATTCTAATTGGTACAACCCTATCAGGAGATATACCAGAATTACAAATATAATCAACAACCCCCAACTTGAAATGGGATACCAAAATGATGTTTTGATAAGCCATTCAATATCATATTAGAATGGAGTCGGAACAAGTTACATTGTCCAAAGGATAATCTGATTTGGTATACAGACGGCTCTAAAAGAGACAATGAATCAGGAGCTGGAACACATGGGGAGGCACCGAAGTGCAACATTTATGTTGCTCTTGGCCACAATACCACTGTATTCCAAGCCAAAGTATTTGGAATTGAAGCCTGTATCTGGGAGAATCTAAGAAGAGGCTACAAAAGTGGCAACATCTGGACTTTCTCTGATAGACAGGCAGCCTTACAAGCAATTCAAATTATCAGATAACTCTAAGTTACCCTGAAACTGCCTAATAAACCTTGTACAACAAGATTACTCTTGGGTGGGTGCCACGACAAAAGGGAATTTTAAGCAATGAAAAAGCAGATGCCTTGGCAAGAAAAGGCTCTGCACAATCATTCACTGGTCCTGCACCAATTTTTGGCATTTCTGAAAATTCTGTCTGAAAACAATTGATGACTGGATTAAATATTACCACCAATAAAAATGAGTGAAAACAGAAGGATGTAAGCACAGTAAGAGAATGATGAGCAGAGCGTCTTCCTTATTAACTGAAGGCATGCTTAAACTCAACAAATCCCAAATAAACCTGATAACAGGGTTGTTGATAAGATATTGTAGATTAAGGAAACATCTTTATCAATTATCTTAAAAGATGAAACAGTATGTAGGTTGTGCAATTGAAGAAACCCATAAGACGATCTGCCTACAGAAAATTTAATTACTAACCTTCTGTCTCTGATTAAAGATATGGGGCTGTATAAAGGAAGGAGATAATACAATAAACCTATAGGGTTCATGTTAAGGACAAATAGCCCAACTACTTTATGAAAAAGTTAAGTTAAATCAAGTCAAGTCAAGTGGTCTCTCAATCAACCAAATCTGTTAGTGTACATTACAAAAAACACATTTTCAAACAAATGAATGAAAAAAGAACAATCACTCTCCGAATTATAATATTTGGGGGATGGAGACTTTTTTCATACAAACAAAATGAATAAATTAAGCTTGACAAAAAACTTTATTTTGTTCTAACTATTGCTAGTTAATATTACAGTATAAGAACAATAACTTTATCTCAGAACCTTACTCATATGCTACATTCTGGAGAGAACAAAAAACAGAACTAAGAACTTTTTTTATAAATATGATTGCCACCCTCTGAACATTCTGCACAGGTTCTGAGGATCCCTTGCTGCTTCTATTAGTTTGTTCACCTGTCCAGATACTGACTGCTGTGTGCCTTCTTCTGTTCCTTGCAGCTTATTCTTTAATTTAAGTAAGACCATTTTAGACAAAATATTGATTTCTGAGGAGTTGCTATCTGAAAACAATACAGTGCATTAACTTTTATTAGCAAAACCATTAACTTTTTTTCTGTTGTTATCTTTAATGACTATGGTGAGAATACAGAGCAAGAGTAAAGCCTGAGCCTCAAATTTGGAAGATCTGGGTTCAATTCCTCTTAGACTGGCCACTCTGACCTTTTTAGGAGGAAATCATCCAAATTATCATGCATGATTTGATGTTGAATTTTAACAGCAAACCAAATGATAGTAAAAATGACAGCAATAAAAAGAACAAAGTTGATGTTACAAGATTTTAATAAAACCATGGTGATTATTGACACTAAAACTTAGGCAAAAAGCCATGCATTTTTAATGAGTTAAATATATCTTCAATTTGAAAGTGAATCTGTATGATTTATATCTTTGAGATTCAAACACCACAGTGATATATTGCTTTTTCTGTAATGTTTTTCTTACATAAATGCCTATTGCCATATTAAATACCTTGGTTGCCTTTTATTATTATTATTATTATTATTATTATTATTATTATTATTATTTCAACTTTTCTTACTACAAAGAAAATTAAAAAACTGTCACATAAAAAGGGGTAACAGTAGATAAGAGTTTTAATTATCACTTGACCTCCTATTGGATCATACCTCCATCAAAAGCAACGGGTGCTGAAGCTAAAAAATGGTTTCATTATTGTTTTATTTTCTCTTTCTGTCAGTTTTCACTGTGGCGTGAAAGTAGCTAGTAACATGCCAAAATTCAGTATTCATTTATGCAGCAAATTGCAAAGATACATTAATACTTTCAGATCTGATGTATTTTCTATGGACAGTAAAACACTTCTGTGCAAAATAGGTATACAAGCAATCAGTGAACTACAAAAAGAAATATTTAATTTCTCAACATAACAGTTCAACCATAAAAAAGTGCTTTCCAAGGCTACTGAGAAAAAGATTTCTTCACTTCCAATTTCAATTATTATTGTAACATCGAGTTGAAAGTTGCAACTCCACATTTGACTTAATTTCAAGAAACATTTTCATTTCTCTGTCAAGTTAAATTAGCATCTTGTTTAAAACTTGAAAGTGCCTTAAAAATACAAATTTGATGTGAACATAAAATACATGAGAGCATAAAATGCTGATCATGTGATTAAACAAATAGTGCAATCTAGTAAATAAGCATAATGTTGGTTTTTCTATATTGCATAATTTATCTATTTATAATGCTGTTTTACCTGCCTATTTTAATGTTTTATAATAGCCTGAACTTCCAGTCTGTGGTGATTGTGTATCCAAAACAAGTCTATTTCCACTTCACTTGAAGAGAACTCTTCACAACAGATAAATAATATATTTTTCTTCTTTGTCTGATTTTGTACAGAGAAGTTAAAAAATGAGCACATTTTTAACAGAAGTACCACCATGGCAAATAAATTAAAACTGTACTAAATATCAAGCAACTTTAATAATTAATATTTAGGGGAATTTAGCAACAGTGACTTCAAAATTATACTTTTATTTTGTAAAGTTGGTAACACTAAGGGGTGTGTCAAAAATAATGGGATTTTTTTTTAAATATCTGTGTGTAAAAATTTACCAATCATTCATTGTTTCAGACACATCTGACCTTGACTGATGCTGGGATATGTGTGGTACTGTCCATGTGCTTTTCAGTTTGTCTGAAGGAGCCACTGTGTAAGCACATGTCTCAGTGACCCAACATGGATTTCAAGTTAGAAAAATGAGCGTCAATTTGGTTTTGTGTTTTCCAAAAATAAAAATTGGAAAATAAATGCTGCAAATACTACAGGAAGCATACGAAGACCAAGCTTTATCAAAAACACAAGTTTTTGATTGGCATACAAATTTAAAGATGGTGATAAAATGTCTGAAGTTGCTGCACATCCAAGACGGCCCTTCACCTCAAAAACTGAGGTGAACCACAACACTATGGATGCCATGCTGCATGAAGATCAATGACTACAAGGTTGTCACATGTGATGAGAGCTGGTTTCATCACTTTGATCTGGAAACCAAACAACAAAGTACACAATGGAAACATCCTTCCAGCCCAAGGCTAAGAAAAAAGGCAAAGGTGCAACATGTGCAGGGAAAGTCATGCAGCTTGTGGTTTTTTGATAAAATTGGGGTAAGTTGTAATCACATGACTCCTAAACACATTACAGAAACTATGCAATAGTACAGTAACATCCTTAAAGGAACACTCAAGAGGAAAATGGCTTAGAAGAGTTCAGAACTTGCTGCCCAGCAGAACAATCCCCCTGCTTCTCCAGTCATAGCAACACATGTGGGAATCACTCCTAGGTATCGGGATCATGTCCCATTCACCAAAGATAGAGACTATGACAGGGATGGGGTACATCTAAACCATAAAGGTTCATACTACATATTTGGTACCCTACTGTGTAATGTAATATCTTCCATCAAAAGGGAAACTTAAAAGCAAGAGCGCTGAATGAGAAAGTAAGTACATTAATGAGAGCTATTGCAACAAAGCTAAATTATGTTCCTAACATGCCTGCTAAATGTGATGAACAAACACTGTATTCCATCTTAATATACAATACATAAGGTAAAAGTTATAGCACTGGCACACACTTTGAATGAATTAAATGTAGATATTTGTATTATAAGTGAACATTGTATGGGTAGAGATGATATTGTAAAGTGCACAATTACAAAATTGCCAGTAAATATTTTAGATCAAATCATAAGGGTGGAGGGGTTATGATACTCACAAACAAGGGCATAAAGACTGCAGAAATAAATTTAGATCACCTTTGTTTAAGAAATCATTTGAAGCAGCTGCTATATAGTTAGAAACAAATCAAGGGAACATACTCGTAATTGGATTATATAGGTCACCTTCAGCCCCAATAAAGATTTTATTTACCAATTAGAAATGCTGCTAGATAGATACATAATATAAACCTAGATAACTTTGATAACTCACATAAAGGATTAAAAACTGTGTTAAATATGTATCATATTAAGGATACAATCCAAAAATCGACACGAGTAACCTTAAGTGCATCTTCCACTATTGACCATGTAGCATCCAATATGCAAGAATACACCTACTCCATAATAAACACTAAAATATTAGATCATTATGCTCAGTTTTTTCAGTTTAACATAGCTAAATGTGAAACTGAGCCACAATAATTTACAGTATTTTGTCAGTTAAGTAATGAAAATATACATAAATTGGTACATAGATTAAATTTTGGAGATAGGGACACTATTTTTAGTCATAATAATAAAAATAATAGGTGGAATAATTTTTATAAGATGATGATTCTTTGACGTGATTAACTTCTTCACCAAGATCTCAACTGGCAGGATTTCAACATTTGTAAGGTGTCCCTTGTGTTTCCATATTAAAATATTTTTCTATGCAGTGAGTTTGTATTTAGTGCAAAGAGAAACTTAGCCATTGCTATCTTTTTCTGTGGTCAGGGTATTTATTTCTTTTATAAACTTTTTTCCTTTGCTTTACATATCTTCTTGTTACTAGACGTTTGTTGCATGCATTTTCTTCTGCAATTATGGCTTTTAGTTCTTTATTGTATTCAGTTTGGGCCATGGTTACATTAACAGTCTGAGAGTGAAGCTGTTTATTATTGCATGTTTGAGGATGCTGGGTCTAAGCCATCATTTTTAATGTATGGCTCAGATTGGGTTAGGTTGCTTAAATTCCAAAATTTATTTTTATAGCACATGTAGTGATTTTTAGTGCCAGAAAAGGGAGTTGTTCATCGGTTTATTGTCTCTTTTTTCCTAATGTCTGGAACTGTTGCAAAGAAATCATAAATATTGCAGTACCAATGTTAAAGTTCCATGGTTAAGTTCCACCCTTTCATGAGTGTTTCAAATGAGCTCGAGAGCAGAATGTCATTAAGGATTTTGCTATTTGCCTATAGTACTTGCTTGAAAAGCTTTGTTTAATGTGCAAGTTGTTAGCAAGATGTATTCTTCTGTAGCTAAAGATTCCATCGCTACTGTATTTAGTGTTTTCTTAATAGTTAATTTAGTTTCTGTACCAGGATCTTTTGAAATTCTGTGATTTCAAATAAAGTCAATAACTCACTTTTGTGTATTTCTAGATCTTTTATTTTTAATTTTTCAAATTTTGGAAGTTAACTGAAGTTAGAGAGGGAGAGGGAGGGGAGAAAGAAAGAGAGAGAGAGAGAGAGAGAGAGAGAGAGAGAGAGAGAGAGAGAGAGAGCGAGAGAGACACACACACACACACACTTACATTCAATGCCTGCTAGTTGTTCTTCACCACCTTGTGCTTTCTGGGCTTTGCTTGATGATAATACCCATGTATACAGGGGGTCATACAGGATCACTTCCACTATTGCATAAATAGTGTCCTTGTTGGCTCTTAACACTTCCATTGTTTTTTCACAGCATCTGAAAAAAAAAAAAAAGTTGATAAATATAGTTATAACAATGGAGGAATAAAATTCATTTTGCTTAAATGTCATTGCATTATAAAAGGTGACTAGTTTGGAGTTGATTACTTTTTAAGTAAAATTGCTTGGATAACATTTTTCTAATAATTTTCCCTTATTTTAAAATGGGAATTGTTAGAATAATAGAATACTCTAGATAAGCAACCCATAATTTGAAGTTTTTAAAAGCTCATATTAGAGCTATTGATGAAGTTGGCCTGTCTTAGTGGTAGTCATATGTTTTAACACAAATACTCATTGACTACCTAGAATCAAATGATGTATTCACAGAAAGTTGTGTTTATGATATTTGAGGATAATTAAATATTATATTCTGAGATTTGCTAAAGATATCGTTTCATAAATACACCAATGTGTAACACCTTTACTATACATCTAAAGTTAAGAATAATTCAGTGGCATGCAGTGACCACTCACAAGCTGAAGCAATGAGTATCATAGTTTTTAAGTAGCAATAAAATCGAGGAACAAGCTAGCCTTGATACAAATCATATCTGGTAATAGCGTAAATCAAAGGAACAAATATTAAAGGTAAACATTTCAACTGGTAATGGTTTAAATTGAAAGAATGGTTACTGAAGTACTATATTGAATCAAGTCACTTTAAGTAAAGTTTAATAGAAAGAAACAGTTTCTGGACTTAAATTCACTATTGACACTTTGGTAGGTCACCTCTGTGAAATCAATTGAAATTCCATCTTTCTCTCCTAGGGAGACAATTTAGTAATTTTCTGTTCCTTTTTCCGAGTTCTCTTAGTAGTTTCAGTTGAAATAATTCCAAAATGAATTCCAAGAGCAACTTCTGATTTCCCTCAGCACTGAAAATGAGCTTTCTACTGAAAATGTACTCAGGAATTGTATATAGAATGACATTAATATTTTACATTATGGAAAGCTTAGTTTTAGCATTGAGTAAGTACTTAGTAGTTCACTCATGGCTTTATTTTTAAACTCCAGTACTGTATTACAGCCTACTCTTTTTCCAATCAAGTGGCATTGAAGAATTTTCCACATTATATAAGAGAATTTGAAAGCTGTTTTTGGGAAATTGGCTATTGTTTTAATGTGACAATAAGTTTAAAGATTTGAGTTTAGAATAAACTTAAAATATTACATGCAATCAGATCTTAGTGTTATCAGACACTTCAAAATAGAAGCGTTTATATTTTATATTTTTCCTCTTCACAGACTTTTCTACTTGAGACATGGTTTCTTGAAAAATCTTTTCTCAGTCTTTTATGTAATGTGGCTATGGAGCAGCGAGTTCTTTGGATTTTTGGTTAACCTTACAAAATATCACTTGCTTGACTTTGAAGGTGATTGTACAATACATCACTGAAAGTGAGTATTTTCTCAAAAATGTTTTAAGAAAGAAAGAAGAAAAAAAAAAATAAAAGAGAAAATCAAACTTGAAATCTTCCACTTGTGTTAAAATATCTTACTCATTTTCTTGAGGATGTTCTAGCATAGAACTAATCCATCTCAAGGTGGAGTTAAGTTCCTGCACACAGTATTTACCAATCTTGATAAATAACTCCATCAATATTGGACAAAAGGAATATTCAAAATTTCATGCTTTATAGTTGACAAAACAGTTGAAACTAGAGCTTGTATTACGCTATTTTGAATTTGATTGAATTACTTTAAATGCAGTATAGGTTTCCGAGTGCTGCACTAAAAGAGGATCATACTTTAAAGTATTATTCAACAGTTCAAAATAATTTCCCTGCTTAATGGACTTTTCTGCTTCATCATGTCCTCAAAAGGCCAATTCTTATTTTCCAAGAAAACTTACTGCATTAATAAACTTTTTAGGGATAACCCTGTTCTACATTTCTGATTGTGCTGAGATTTTTTATTTTTACACTGGTCATCAAGCACAACTTCTATTCTGCTTTCCCTGAAAGCAGCTATAGCTACAAATGATCTCATGTGATTAACAGACAGTCCATGTTTGGCTACTGCTCCTGAATTTCTCAAATTGTGTATACCTAGGCTGATATTCTATGTTACTCTTACTATCACTGTTAATTCCTCTCCAAAGCTAGCTTCAGTTAGGGCAATTTAACAAGAGATTCGTGCGCAAAACTCTTGCTGCTCAGTTGAAGCAAGGAATCTGTTTCAGCTGCTTCACAATTGCTAATAGAAATGTAACATATTTAATCTGCATATTACAAGCAGCATGACGATTTATCTAGATGCAGTGCTTCTGGTTGCTTCCCCTAAATGCATGACACTGCAATAATTGCTGGTTTCTAATTTAGAGGATGGCTTCTGGATTATAAAAAAGTCTATAACTCAGAAATTCCCAACTTGTATTTACTTCTGTCTTATGCGGTGAGAACATTTTCTTTAAGTTAAGACATGCTTACAATAAATACCTCATACTAATGACAAAAAGCTAGGGTTTATTGCTTGTTACAGCAGACCATTCTCTTTAGAAAACTTCAACTTTGCTTTCATTCATTATAAAATAAAGCATCAGCATTTATTTTTCAGATAGCTCTTAACATAAGTTGACATCATAACAATCTCATCATCAGAGTTAACTAAATGCAGAATTCCACACAAAAAACACATAGTAATTCATTTATGGAACATTATAGGTTAGACTGTCAATTTATAATTGGTAAAACATTCTCCTTAAGATGTTATATTTATACAATCACTACATTCAGTGAACATTACAATTTGTATTTTCAATACTTGCCTCCTAAAATATTCTATGAAAAATGTTATATTTACAAAATTAGATATCTTAATGGTCAGCTGGACTTGCTATGTTGCTGCGACCCTTGGTGACATCCTAATATTTTCAACAATGCAAATTCAAGAGGCATGAATTAAATTTGCCCAGCATTTATTTAAGTTTAGTAAAACAATACCACCTTGTATAATCTAGTAGAAAAGAAGTAGGGAAAAAGAAGAAAAGGAAAAAAAAGAAATAAATGTCTGATCTTTTGGCAAGCATAATGCTGTGTGTGTTGAGCTTTCTTATTTTTGTTAAACCTATTGCTTAAGGCAAAATTTTATCGAACCCACATGGCTCTTTAATAACTTTTGCACCCTATACGGAAGATATGTAGACCTGAGTAATTACTGAAAATTTTTTGTTATTGTTCTTATTCACCTTCATATATAGAAAACAAATTTAAAGATACATTACTGCAACAGCATGTGCAAATACACACATTATAGTAACTGATAGCTTTTACCAAGATTGTTTATAAAACATATTCTGACTATAAAATGTAGTGAATGGCACTGAAAGAGTGAACTCCTGACTTTAGTTATAATGTTAGAAGGAGTTTTTTGCATGATCCCAATGAGGATGGACATAACAGGCTAATACTCATTAGAACAGTAAACATGGGTGTTGCACTGCACACATAATAGAACACTTATCAGGCTGCTCAATGGAATGAAACCTAAAAAATAGCTCACAGTTGCTAAGTTACTGGATTACAATAGACCTGGCAATTTTATTACTAATTAGAAAGAAGTGCAGAAAATATATATATATATAAAAACCACACAGGACCAGCAATGGAAGAAGCAAAAATTAATGTTTAAAACAATATCAGAGAACATAAAGGAAAACAAATACAAGGAGAAGAGAATGATAGAAAACATGGAAGAAACAAAACATAGTGCCAAACAGCTTGATGAAAAAACAAAATGTAGAAACAGAATAGTCATTAGCAACCTAAAACATTTTACACAAGAAGGGAAGGAAAGTGTGGGAAGGGGGATTGAAAGTTTTTTGAAATGAATGTGCTACACTCAGCATACCTTCTGTACACTCCTTCAGTTCCAGATACTCCCATACCATCTTCCAACTCTCTGGTCAGGCGAAAGGGCACTACTTCTGGTATTTTGAGAAATTTGCCTTGCTCGTATGCAATCCCTATAAAAACAGAATTTATGTTGAATTAGATGTGATGTTAATACTAGTATTACAGTATCATGACATTACTTATAAAACTCTGATATAATGATAGCTTATAAAAAGACTTACAAAAGAAGAAAAAAAAGTACCAGTCTTTGAACAATAACCAGTATTAGTTAACCCCTGATGGGACAGGTCAATTCAATAGCTACCAGTACCAAGCGAACATGAACACTTGTGAAGTACTTAAAGTCCGAGTCAGACTGAAAAATTCAATGCCATAGCCATGATTTGAACCACGGGTCTCCCGATCTCTAGCCGGTTGCTCTGCCACTGAGCTACCATGGCAACATACCGGCATAGCAATGAATTTCTCAACTGACTTGCATGT
Source organism: Hymenopus coronatus (assembly GCA_030762935.1). NCBI lineage: Eukaryota > Metazoa > Arthropoda > Insecta > Mantodea > Hymenopodidae > Hymenopus > Hymenopus coronatus. The sequence continues at coordinate 258,603,770 of CM060900.1, forward strand.
TTCCCAGTAAACCGCAAGATGTTCTCAAATTATTTTGAGATGACAACCCCATTGGTGAATTACAATGTTATAAGTACTTAAGTCCCAGGATTCATAGTATAGCCAACTATTATGGTCAATTGGTATTGGATTAATTCTTTTTTTTAACACAAGCCATGTGTAGGACAGGAGTTGGATAGGTAAAGTCAGACTGAAAAATTCAATTCCATAGCCGGGATTTGACTTTACCTATCCAACTCCTCCTACTTATGGCTTGTGTGAAAAAAGTAATTAATCCAATACTTGAAGTCCCTTAATCATACTACACCTCAAGAGAAAATGAGTTATTCTATGCTGCATTAACCTAGGTTAAGTAAATCCCCTAAAACATTATAGGGTTATGGATCCTCTAAAGTAAACCTGAGATGGACATTATAAATTATGTATGTGCTTATTTGTATTTGTATCCTGATGTCTTTTTTTCAGTTTCTTAACTACTTACCTGTGTTCCATTCAAAATATAATAAAAGGATGTCACCACAATTATAATTTATCAAATCTACAGAATAAAAACGGCAATTGTTTAAACAAAAAGGTTGGAGATTTGTGCATTGCATGTCTGTGAACAATATAACTCCAAAATGGAACTGTTGATAAATAGCACATCTTATACTTGAGTTAGACACCAATTAAGAATACTCAGTGAAGACTTTCAAGAGAATTCCGCATCCCAAACTCTCTTTACATGGACAAATGCTAATTAGTTGGTATACAGGTGAATGACCTAAAATTTGCACTGCAAATATTTTGGAAATGTAAAGTACTATTGATGTGTGGTTTTCACAGCACTGATTGGTAGTCAGGGGCTTGTACTTTTAGCCTATAAACAGATTTTAATAATACTTGGAAAGTGTACTTTTGAGCAAACACACAATTTTTTTAAATGGAACAATGCCTATTTACATCAACAAAATAAACAGAGGGTAAATTAGAATGTCAATGGTGTTTGTTGCAGGATTCTAGTGCAAGTATTTATGAGAAATTGTATTTTGATAAGTTTCCACAGATAGTTGTTTGTTCCATTCAACCTGTTTAGTTGCTAGGTGCGATGTTATGTTTGTTAGATAGTGTTTTCTCTTCATTGACTGCACTGCGACTTTCTAGTCAGCTTGTGAGTTTAAGCAGTAGGTCATGGATGGAAGGTGGGATTTACCAATGCAAAAAAAGCCTGATATGCAGAGTGTAGGAAGAATGCATTCTGTTCTGATGCCATGTATGCAGAAACATATTGCAATAGACGTCAATCATCTCTGCAATTATTTATCAACCTCTCCAACCAGCTACATGAAAGTGGTAATGTAACAACTAGAAAATGTAGTAGAAATAAACAAGTGACTGGTGAAGAGGAAGAAATGAATGTTTTAGCTACTGTTGCAGTAGATCCACAAATTAGCTCCTGTGGTATGAATTAGGTAAGTGTACTTCGCATTTTCCATGGACATAGTTTCCATTGCTATCACATCTCCCTCCATCAAGGGCTGCATGGAAATAATTTTAGGAATCGTGTTAGCTCTTGTACATGGGCATTAAGACGTGATACTCCAGATTCATCATGTATCTTGTTTATTGATGAAACACTTACTAATCATGGCCTGGTAAACCACAGAAACATGCACTATTGGTCTGTTGACCATTACCTTAGGCTTCGTCGGGTGGAACTTCAGCATCCACGAAGTTCAGACATGTGGTGTGGGATGGTGAACCATCAGCTCTTTGGCCTTTTTTCATAGAAGGAACACTGAACTCACAAATATCACAGCCTACTAACAGACCATCTTCCACAGATGCTAGAAGATGTTCCTCTGCAGACTAGCAGGAACCTGTGGTAACAACATGATGGATGTCCAGCTAATAGTGCACGAATTACTACAGATTGTCTTCACGGATTGTTTCCAGACTGTTGGATTGGACGAAGGGGACCTGTACCTTGTATGGACGTTCACTGGATTTCAATCCATTCAACTTTTTTCTGTGGGGAAATCTGAAAGACACTGTCTACAAGGACATACCAACTCCACCAGATGATATGAAATTATGTATTACTGCTACCTGCTCTGAAATTTCTGCAATGCTAGAATGTGTGCAGCAGTCTTCCATAGCAGACTGGAAGTGTGTACTGAAGCTGCTGGTGGTCATTTTGAACACAACCTTTGAAGGTCAACTTTCTCTTTACTGGTAACAATCCCAGAAGAAGCGTGTTCCCTTTTTGTTCTTTTTTAGTTTGTGGTACCACAGGTTGTACATGTGGTGTTGTGTAAAAGTTTCAAAATAAGATTTCTCGTAAACTATTTGCACTAGAATCCTATAGCAAAAACTATTGACATTCAAATTTACTCTATGTTTATTTTGTTGTTAAATAGGCACTGCTCCATTTAAAAACTATGTTTTCTCAAAAAATACACTTTCTGGCATTATCAAAAATATATTTATAGTCTGAAAGTATGAGCCCCCGATCCTGTGAATAGCACTTTCCATTTCTGAAATATTTGCAGTGAAAGATTTACATGATTCACCCTGTATTCTAAAACATGTATGTCCAATTTTGAACCAAATATCACATATTGTCATCACAAAAAAATGTATGATTTCTGGGAATAGCCTATGAATTCATATTCATTATGAATGGCTTTCTATATAATTGGTAAACCATAAAAGATACACAAAATCTTAATATCAAAGTCCTTAGGCTTTCACGGCCGGTGTCAATACTAGCTATAGTATAATCCGGGCTTGTGGGCCATGGTCTACTGGGCTCCTTCTTCTTCCCAGACGTTTTGTCTGCAACTACAGCAGATATCTTCGGTGGCAGCAGCGAGGTCGAAGTACTCTACTGGACGTTTCAACTGCGACTATTCTGGTTGCACTGTGGACCGCAGTATTTATATAGCAGCTGGTGGGGAGGCGTGCAGTGATTGGTCTGGGTTGGTGGTGGGCTGGACTTCTGTCGGTGAAGTGCTGCGCTCTGCTGGTGTCTGATTGGCTTGGGTGGAGTTCTTGATTTTGACTTTGGTTAGTGCCGTTTGCCATATTCTCTTTAGTTTAAGGCCTTCTTCTTTATGATTGATGTTATTTCTATACTTCTGTATTTCAATGACTTCCCGGTATAAACGTGAATAGTAATGGGAGGTTGATGCTAGAATATCTGTATCTTTATACTGAATGAGCCAATTAGACACCAGCAGAGTGCAGCACTCCGCCAACAAAACTCCAGCTCACCACCAATCTGGACCAATCACTGCATGCCTCACCACCAGCCGCTGATATAAATACCGTGGGCCACAGTGCAACCAGAACAGTCACAGTTGAAATGTCCAGTAAAGTACTTCGACCTCGCTGCTGCCACCGGAGCTGTCTGCCGTAGTTGCAGACGAAACGTCTGGGAAGAAGAAGGAGGAGCCCAGTAGACCACGGCCCACAAGCCTGGATTATACTATAGCTAGTAAAATCTTAATACACAGAAAATTTAGATCTTATTAATGGACACAATTGATATCAAATAACAATTGTTTTGGTATTAGCATTTTTGAGGTATTCTTTGTTACTATTTTGAATTTTCAAACGTTATACCTTTTTCAAGTTGTAAGTCAATGTTTTTGATTCAATTTAATTTATTAGCTACAGATCCTTTACAGAATTTTTGCTTCGTCAGTATAAAAGTGTTAAAAAGAAAATACAAGTATTAATTTACATTATAAAATGTTTCCCTAAATATCAGACATTAATATTTACAATTCATTAAGATTATACAGGCATTTCTGAATAAGGAATTTTTTCAGATGGTATTTAAAAGTGGGGACAGATAATAATTTTAATCTTGCTGGTAATTTATTATATAGATTGATTCCCATCATGTTGGCACTGTTTTTTTATATATTTATTAAGGTATTAATTTATGATAGAATGTTTTTCTTCGAGTATTGTAAGAATGAATTTCATTATTTTTGGTTAATTGTGTATCATTAGCAATCATAACACGGTATACATATGAGTATTAGATTAACATTTTATTCTTATTAAAAATGTCTTTACAGCATTCTCTTGGTTTAAGATTGTATGTTATACTTAGGCATCTTATTGCAAAATAAATAAAGGGTGTCTACAAATGATTGGCCGATTTTACAAGGCTGTATTTTCACTAATACTTGGCATAAATACATTGTTATGCCACCATTTGAAGGAGAGAAGTTTGAAGTTTTATGTTGTTCATCCGATTTTCATTTGTCATCTAATGAGAAACATTTGTATTGCTTTTGGAGAAAATGGCTACTTTACCAGCTGATGAGGCTTGAATTTGCATGAATAGGCAGTGTTGTAGTGGTTCACCAGGCATTTAGACAGAAATTTTGATGTCCTTCACCTCCCAAGTCGTTAATCCAAAGGTGGTATGAACAATGTTGCGACAGAGAATGTATCTGTTGTCAATGTGCGAGAAGGCCAAATGTAAATGAAGAAATGATTAACAGAGTTCTTAAAAGCTTTATACGGAACCCTTAAGAAAATCACTACATAGAGCCAGTCAACAATTGCAGATGCCAACATCAAAGTGTGGAAGATTGTATGGAAGCAAATGAAGTTACCGTACAAACTGCAGCTGGTACAGAAATTGCAGCCTGATGATCCAGCAAAGACACTAGAATTTTGTGAGAATTTTATGACCACGATCGAAGAGATTAATGCCACAAAACACAGATGAAGAGGAACAGGGATTCATTTTTCAACAAGAGGGCCCCTCCATATTGGCATATGCATGTCCAATGGTACCTCCATTAACACCTGCCAGGTAGATGAATTGATCATAAAACAGCTGCAGAGAACACCTTCTGCACATGGCCACTGTGTTCACCTGACCTTACAGTGTGGGATTTCTTCTATGGGATTACATCATGGATATTGCTTACCTCCCTCCACTTCCAGTGACGTTATTGGAATTGAAAACGTGCATTGCTGCAGCCATCAAAATTATCACCCAAGACATGCCATCTAAATGCCTGGCAAACTGCTACAATCAGTTGGTGAAGCAGAATTTTCTCCAAAAACAAGGTACATATTTCTCGCTAGATGACAAATGAAAATCAGATGTAAATCACTAAACTTTAAACTTACCTCCTTCAAATTGTGGTATGACAACGTATTTATGCCAAGTATTGGTGAAAGTTCAGTCTTATGAAATCATCCAATCATTGGCACACACTCTGTAATCTGTTTACATGATTTTTGTCTGTGCCACCCCATAGTTCAATTCCATATAACATATGAGGATAAATAACTCTAAGTAGCTTTCTAATAATATTGGCTTAAAGTACTTTAATAAGTAAACTAATTTACTAATTATACTACATATGGTGTCTATATATTTAGCCCAAGTAAATCTGTTATCTACATATATTCTAAGGAATTTGTATTCATACACTTCTTCTATGTTATTATTTTTAATCTGAAGATAATGTTTCTCTTGTAACAATTTATTTCCTAAAAAATAGCTGGTTTTATTTATATTTATTTATATTATATTTCAGATTATTAGCTCCAAAGAAACCTAACAAACACTTCAATACATGATTCATATTTATTTTTAAACTATTGATTTCCTTTCCCCCGCATAATAATGTAGTTCGTTAGCTTAGGATATAACTTTCATTTTTTTCATTTGACATATCATTTACATGTAAGATAAACAATATGGATTCCATATTTTACCGTTTCATATTTTGACTGTATTTTACTAGTTAATTAGTTTGTTTACAGTATATGTGTTGATTGATTTCTTCCTATTAGGTATGTCTTAATCAAATTGTTTCCTATTCCACCAAGTCCATATTTTTCTAATTTATTTGTTAGAATATTGTGATCAACAAAGTCAGAGAAATGAAATATTAAAATCAAAATTTATTCAACATCAAATCTTACAGATATCGGCTTCGTCACAGTCACTATTTACAATGTTTGTCTTATTCCTATAATCTATTTACAATATTTGCCTTATTCCTATAATCTATTTGTTATAGATGTCCAATAGTTTTAAGTGTTCATGTAGGTTTAATGCTTTCATCAATTAAATAAAGAATTTCAATAGAGGGTAAAGTAATAAAAACTAGTCTATTTACAATGTTTGTCATCATATAATAAACCTTAAGTTTGACAAAATTACCAAAATTATACAATCATTAATTATCTAATTCCTACCATCATAGATACAATATATCATCCATACAATCATCAAAATATTCATCTATATTATAAAAAGTTTTTAGCTTTAGTTATTTGGCAACTATCATTTAAACCATTTAGTACTAATTGTGGGAGTCTACTATAAAGTTTAATACCCATATCTGTATAATGATGCTGATTTATTGCTAGTCTTGTAGTAGGAATGTCTATACATCCCCCCCCCTTTATTATGGATGTGTATATCTGTTCTAAGGTTATAGGTATTTGTATTTTCTTTAATGAATAAAAGAGCAAATAAAATGAATAAATTGAGGGCTGTTAATATGCCAAGTTCTATAAAATAACTTTGCATGAAGTAGTTCTATCAATACCTTTGATACATCTAATTGCCTTTTTTTGTCATATAAATACTTGTTCTACTCCTCTTAAGTTTCTCCAAAGAAGAATCCCATATTTTATGTGAGTGTGAAAAAAAGCATATATGCCATTAATATAATTTTTATTCTAACATTAAACTTCAATATTTTTAGTAGATACAAAGCTCTTGACAATTTGGTACATACTTTTGTAGTATGTTCCATCCAGTTAAGTTTTCATCAATGTGCATTCCTAACAATTTTATAGATTTATCCTCTTGATACAATTTGGGTATGTTTCTTAAAGTAAAATAAATTTGTTCAGTTCCCCCCCTCCCCATTTATTAATAGGTTGACATAAAATAATACCATGTGCAGATTTTTTAAGCATTATTTTATTTTGTTGCTCTAAATTCCTAAAGTCAAAATCAGAATTTAAAAATTTAGGTAACATGGTAAATCATTAATATAAATATTAAATAAAAAAGGTCCCAGTGCTGAACCTTGCAGTATTACCTTTTATATTTTTAAAAATTCAGATTTGTGATCACTATTTATTACCACCATTTGTTGCCTATTAGTTAAATAAGATTGTGTAAGTGCAAATTCGTGATCTCTTCTCTATAGTAATGAAGCTTTTCTATCAATATGTGATATGCTATCAAACGCTTTGCTCAGGTCTATTAATGTAGCACACACAGTTGCTAGTGGAAGGTGAGACGGAAGTGTTGACGTGCGCTTGCGAAAGCCAAGCTGGGAAATTGTAGAGAGCCAGAATTGGGCTCTTTGATAGAATCCAGTTTAAGTCTAGGAGTGGGAGAATTGGAAAAACAGGCAGCAATTATGTGCTGGTTCATATACATTTTATTGGTACTGCTAATCAATGAAGGAGTTAGCAAAATTCAGGACCGGAAATGGAACAAAATATTATGGGCACGCTGAAAGGAATCACAAAGGACCTAACAAATATAAATGCAAATAAAAAGGCATGTAAAAGAAAATTGATGAGAAGATGTATGGAAAATTTGAAGAACTGAAAAAAAATGTGGAGAAGATTTGAAAGAGAAGTGAACAGGAAATTAACAGAATGCAAGCAAAGAATTATATACTTGGAAAAAACCAAAGACAGAAGAAGAAAACTGAACGTGATAATTTTTGGAGTTGAAGAATCTAGAGGGAAAAGAGTTCAGGAACAAATTGAAGAGCTTTTCAAAGATAAACTGGGATTAAAAACAGAGGGGTGGGAAACAAATGATATATTCTGAGTTGGTAGAAACGGAATCCAAGGCCGGTTAGTCAGATGTGCTACACTGAAAATAAATGGACAATTTTATCAAATACCACAAAGCTATAGGGAACAAGAATAGTTATTGAACAAGATTATAGTAAAAAGGAGAGGGAAATTAGGAACATGCTACTACAAGAAATGAAGAATGCAAGGGTCAAAGGAGAAACAATTTTTGTCAGAGGTCTGGATTTGTGGATAAATGAAAGGAAGCAGAATATTTGTCAGCTAAATACAAGACCTGTGTCACAGGAACAATGAACGCTGGAGATATTGGAGACAGACAGCTACAGAGAAAATTTAGGAAGTGTTGACAGTATGAGAAGAGGATTGGAGCACAGTGAAGGAAAGGGGAATGCGCCACCTAACACGTCATCAGTTATGAGAGGAGGAGGCATATATCACCAAGCAGAAGGAGAGGGGAGATACATGCATCACCAAACAAACAAATTGTGTCATAGAAACAGTTGAAGAATGACATGAGGAGAATGGCCTTGGGAGCAGTTGCGGGACAGGATGTATGGAAAGATACCAATCTCAGCATTATATCGACAGGTGGAAGGAGCATTATGCAAGTGCTGGACAATGAAGGGGAGGCATCAGAAACAGAAAGGTTAACCAGGAGTAAGGCTAGATTGCAGAAATTCACATTTGAGAAAAAGGGGTCTGTAAAGGGAAAGGAACTGGGGGTTATATCCTGGAATATTGAAGGTGTGTGGCAGAAAGTGAGGAACAGAGAAATTTTGCAAATATTAAACTTAGCTGATGTATTAGGTGTGGTAGAAACTTAGCTGTCAAGAGATTATAAAGTGGATATGAGGAATTTGGCTTCTATGGGAAATGTGGTACCAAAAGGAAAGATAAAAGGAGAAGTTCAGGCGGAGTAAGTTTATTAGTAAATAAAATAAATAAATTAAGGTGAAAGGCTTTAATGTTCTATGCAAAAAAGCAGATTTGTGGTGTGTTCTAAGTGGAGTATGGGAGAGGGAAAATGTATGTATGGCAATAGTGTATAACCCAGCAAGTTCCTTGGAATTTTATGACTCACATTTATTTATAAACTGAGACAGAACATGGAAGAGCTATCAAGCAGGGGAGTATACAAAAGTTTTATAATACAAGGAGATTTTAATACAAGAGTGGGGGAAACCTAAATGCAGTGAATATATTTTGAAGGGAAAATAACTGGGTTAAGAAAAGAAGTGGATAGAAAAAGAAGCAAAGATAAACATATTAATAATGAAGGCAAGAAATTGATAGAATTTTGTGAGGAATTTGATTTGGTGATGTGCAATGGGATGAAAGGAAAAGATGACTTAGGGGAGTTTACTTTTATGAATAGAAATGGTCAGATTGTGATGAATTATATTTTACACTCATCAGATTTAGATGAATACTGTATGAATTTTGAGGTGCTGAATATAGTTAGTAATCATTTTATGTTAAGGGCAGCATTCAAAAGTATAAATAAGGAAAAGGTAAGGTACTCTGAATAGAAAGGATAAGAAATTCCTAAGTATAAATGGAGGGATGAGGAGGCAGAATCATTTTTGGAAGAGCTGGTAAACCATTCAAATAAGTTAAGGGTAATAGGCATAGAGGAGATGCTGAAATAAAATAAAATTGAGGAAGCAGTAGTAAAGGGGTTTGTGAAACAGGCAGGGATAAAAATGAGAGTGAAAGATGAACTAAATACTAGGAGGGGTTGGTATGATGAGGAATGCAGACAGGCAAAGCAGAGTTCTAAGGGAGTTAAGAAAATGGAGACAATCAGGGGACACCCAGGAAAAAGACAATTTTATAAGTTAAAGAAGGGGATACAAACATCTTATGGAAGCTAAATAGAAGGAATGGGGGGGGTGAATTAGTCAGAAAATATACGAGGCAGCAAGAATAAATGATACAAAAGCAATTTGGTCCTTAATAAAATGAACCTATATGGTTGAAGTTAAAGAAAATAACATAAGCTCAGAAATATGGTGCAGATTCTTTAATAACCTTCTAGGGGCAGAACAGAGGGGACAAAGTATTAAAGAATTAGAGAACATAAAGAGATATCCAGCAACTAGATAGATAGGAATAGAGGAAGTAAGGGGATAAATAAGATTTAAAAGGAACAAAGCACATGGTAAAGATGGGATTCCAGGGGAGTTTTGAAAGGCATGGAATGGAAATGAAAGTAGATTAGGTTTACAAGTGAGAATTTAAAACAAAGTATTTGAAGGAGGTAATGTTCCAAGCAGTTGGAGAAAAGCAATAGTAGCGCTAATATTTAAGAATAAAGAGGAGCTTGATAACCCAGTAAATTATAGGGGAATTTGTTTATTATCTGTGCTAGGTAAGATTTACACTGGGGTTTTGGCAGAAAGAGTGCTAAACTGGGCAAAAGATGAGAGAAAGCTATCAGATTTTCAAGCAGATTTTAGATAAAATAAGAGAACCATGGATAATATTTTAGTAATAAACACAATGGTAACTAAATATTTAGCAAATAAGACGGGAAGAGTATATATGTTGTTTGTTGATCTTGGAAAAGCCTTTGATATGATAAATCACAAAGCACTATGGTACAAATTAAGCAAAAAAAGAATGAGCACCAGTTTTATAAGGATTTTACAAAGAATATATTCAGACAATGAGTTTTGTATAAAAATGGCAAATAACAAAGTAACCAAAAGCATTCAAAACAATATTGGACTAAGGCAAGGTTGTAAGCTGAGTCCTATATTGTTTAATCTGTTTATAGACAATATTCTTGATGCAATTGGAGGAAAAAACAGGCATATGCTAATAATTGGCAATAAAGAAATATCTGGCTGGCTTGTTATTTGCAGATGATTTAGTAGCAGGAGCTACATCTAAAGGGGGAATACTTACGCCAATAGAAGCAATAGATAAATTCTGCAACAATTGGAGTCTAAGAATTAATGTAAGTGAAAACAAAAATTATGGTTAAAACATTAATGGGAATGCACAGTGAAGTAACTAATCAATTAGGAGTAAAAACATAGATTACACTCAAACTTCACTCTTGAAATAAGTAACTTACTTTGGACATGTTTCGACGGCTGTTGCCACCATTTTCAACAGAGATTCACTGATGAACTCGTGGTAGTGGCCTATGGAGGTCTCTCTTCTGGATGGATGAATTTTGAGATGAGTCCATTTGTTTGTGGAATGTCAAAATTTATGACCCTGTTTTTGTTTTTTAAAATTAATAGATTTTCCCAAACTGTTAATCCAATTGGATTCTGCACTGAATTTAATAACTTTGGCTCACTGTGACAATTGTGATATTGAGGCCAAAAATGATGTGCTATAGCTGAATTATATGAATGTTTATATTTTACATATCTCATGTGTTCTTTAAAACGTTGTACAATGTTTAATTTTGTTTTTCCTGTATATACCTTTTCACATTCCTTGCAGCTGATTGTTTCAATGGGGGGATTTTATCTTTTGTGTTTGTTTAGAGGAGGTTTTTTAAACTGTGCTTATTAACTGGGGCTAAGTTGATGTACCATTTTTTGAAAATCTTTTGAAATTTTTGATGTGCCAAAGGGTGATAAGTGAATATTTTGTAGCTGGTTTCTGCTTTTATTCTTTTTAGAGTGCTAATTTCTTTTACCTTCTTCTGTTTCATAAATCTATTAATCTTCTTCTTTACTAAATGTTCTGTGTAGCCATTCTTTTGTGCAATTATCTGTCTAAGTTTCTTTCCTATAGATTCCAAATTCTAGTTTGTTGTGGTTCCTGATTATTTTTAGGTCCAAGAAGGGAAGCATGCCATTCGATTCTTTTTCTATTGTGACTGTAATGAAACTGTCCTTAAGATAGTAATTTAAGGCTGTCCTCAACTATTTTTCTGTTTACTATTGCCACTATGTTGTCTACAATACTATATCAAGTTTTTTATATTTGTGGGAAGACTGTGGTTATGTGGATTTCTAAATTACTCATATATATGTCTGCAAGTATTGGGATTAATGCATTTCTCATGGCTAAACCATACTTTTGTGTATAAAATTTGCCTCTGAATGGTAATTAAGCTAACACAATTATGTATTGAACAAACCTACTTTGCATTCAGAGGCAAATTTTATACACAAAAGTATGGTTTAGCCATGGGAATTCCATTATCCCCAATTCTTGCAGATAAATGAGTAATTTAGAAATCTACATAACAACAGCCCTGAGGAAGGGGGAGGGAGGGAGGGAGAGAGAGAGAGAGAGAGAGAGAGAGAGAGAGAGAGAGAGAGAGAGAGAGAGAGAGAGAGAGAGAGAGAGAGAACCATCAATTTCCTATACATGTAACTAAACACACCATCTACAAACTCTGCAGAGTTTATCAGAAGTACACTTAGTCATTTTTATCTGCTCTTTTTAAATTAAGAGTTTGTAAGGTATACTACCGCAAACACTGATCAGTAGAAAATTTTGAACTAGATGTGGAAATGGGCTGTAGTATGGCACAGTGCATGCATAAATAGACCCTAGTCTCTCTGTGTCACTGATTCTTTGATATACAGCATTAAATCACTTGCATAAATGAGGCCTTACAGCATACATCACAGTTTTGCCTTTCTACACGCTTAAGCCAGAATTGAAATTCATTTCATTTCAGTCAACAATTTTTAAAGCAAATTTTTCACCCTAAATGTTAACTGAAGTGTGAAAATCATAAAATATGTCCAAATAAAAATGTTCAAAATTAGATATTTATTGCAGTAACACATTCACATTTCAGCCTCTAAACATTCATAATGGAGGTACCTAGTTGTAGTTCATTTTTATTCAAGCATACACCCTCTTTTACCATATGTATTTCCTGTTACCTATGGAATTCTAGCATGTCATCAACTTTACTTTCATTTGCTTCTTGTTTTTATTGTCTAATACCTACCACTGGTAGATGCATCAACAAATGCACCCACTGCTAAAGCTCTCATTACAAACAAAGCAGTTTCTGTCAAAATAATATTTTAATTGCACTTGAAAGTGCATTTGGTGTTCACAGAGGCATTCTGTTTTGTTGTCAGGAAATTAATTACTGACCCTGCCCTACCTTTACATGCTATGTACTAATATTATTGAGTATTTCTGACTAATTCATATGAACATGTTGAAATTTATTGGAAGACATTTTCTATGTGGTTCCATTAATGTACATAATCTGACAAATCTGACAATGTTATTGTAAATAATGGGTCTATGGTGCCAATATTATCTATAATGCTAAGTTTTACCCAATGTGACAGAACATACCATAAAGTAATGCAGCTAAATTAAAAGTAATTAACTCCTGACTGGTGGTTATTTTATCATTTCATGCTATTTCCCTCTGATTCTAATTACCACATGATATCAAACTTAATGTAATGCGAAGAAGAAAGTTTGACACTGTCAAATATTTAAGTCAAGTCATTTTAAGTCAATCCTGTATAACACCAGCTAATATGTACAACATGTTACTCTATGATGTCACATTAAGTTATGTTATGTAAAGTTCATAAATATGCAGCTTAAAATGGACAAGGTGAATGCTGCTCCTGAAAGAAACACATTGGTGTCTGCCAGAATCTTTATGTTGGTATTATGATACACATACATTACAGGCAGCTATAACAAGCATTAGTAACTAAGCAGCAAATAAAACTAGGAAAGTCAATTTATCAAAATGATCTGCAACCTTGACATACTGCATTGAGACATACAGGATTACAGAGGGGCGGATTTTCATGACTATTATGGCCAAGAAGCCTAAATTAGTTACTTTTCTAAGGTACTTTTATTACTAAAGGGGCAAATTTGTTATTTTTAGATTACTTTCATTATGGACAGACACTTTGTAATATTACTAATACTAACTTACTCATCGTTATAGAACATGAGAGAATCATAAAAGAGAGGGTTGAGGAGGCACTGTACTTTATGTGCATCCAACTTTTCAAACATTTCATGAAGATACTTACCAAAATCAATGTGAATTAACTCTCCACTCTGTTGATCCAGCAAAATATTTGTTGTATGTCTGTCACCTATGCCAAGAATGTAGCCTGTCATGCTAGCAACTGCCACACTACAACCAAGCAAAACAAATAAATCGGGAACTTTTGAAAGGGAAAGTACTTTCATTTAAAGGCTTGAGACATAAAGAAACAGCATGCTTCAAAAGCATACAGATCATATTACCTTCTAAGAGAAATAAACTAAATGCTGCTTCTACAATATAGTATAACAAAGTGATTAATAACTTTATCAACTTAATGGCTTCTTAAGAGGCAGTCTAGGTGTAAGTGAAAAAGTATAATGAAACTTTAATTTTATTAGCTCATTTTACACTTAAGAAACTTCAGAGTAAACACTATTTAACTCTTGAAAGGTTGGCCTCATTTTTCTAACTAGTAGGACCGCCACCAGTCATTGGGAGCAGTAGTTTTTTAAATACTTTTTATGCTTCATTGTTGAATATATATTTTAACATCTTTGGACAAAATATGCAACTTTAACAGATATTTTGTTTATGAACAAATTAGTAAATGAGTTGTTTTTAGTCTAGAGTACAGTTTTCAGTTAGTTTCACATAGTACAGGTAGTTTGCATTTTATTGTTTGTCCTAACATTCCACATTACTTTTATTTTAAATGAATTGAGATGTCTTTTTTACACTTTTTGCTTCACTTTACCTTTGCTTGGGAAGACCAATTTCAGAGTATCTTCAGTTCCAAGGTTGACTCATTTTTCATAAATTACATTTTGTTTCATAATACTGCAAAGATTTTAGTTTGAGTGTGATTACATCAACAGGTCAAGTCTCAATCTCAGTAACAACATCATCTTTATTAAAGTATTTAGCACATTAAAACCAGAAATTCTTCCCTATTTTGAAAGATGGCTTGCTTGAAGTCCCCAATAGTAAACATAACTCCAAGGCACGACAGTCCCCAAGGGATCTTGGCCTACTGCCCAGCCACTACATCCCCCATCTCAGCCCGAAGGCATCATGAATGGGGTGCAATGCTGGAGGTGAGACATGATCAGCACCTCAATTACTTCCCAGCCGGCTGATCGGCTACTTCTCAATCAAGAGCTCCTCCAAGGCTGAGTGCACCCCAGGCCAGGTCTCCCAGTGGGGGAAAATTCCCCACGCTAGTACCACGAATCGAACCCAGGTCTCCCGCTTGGTAAGCAGCTGCGCTACCACTGTGCTAATGAGATGAGTCCCCAATGGTATTATGAGAAAATTCTTCTCTTGATAGCATGTATGAAGAGAGGAGTTCTTCAGAAAGCTTGAAAAGAAATTTTTGTCAGATTATTTTTTCTTTAGTGATCTCTGAACAGAATTCATGTGTAAATTCCAGCTAACTCTTGTATTTTGAAGAAAACATATACAAGGAGCATTCTAAAGTTCTCAGCTGGACTAAGAAAACATAAGATTTAAGAGGATCTTTTATTTATTGTTTCCCTCATGTAGTCACCACGTAAATGAATATATTTAGTTCAACGACTACAAACTTTGAACCCCAGCAAAATAACATTGTTCAAATGTGCAAAATAAGCATCTGTCTCAGCTTCAACTTAATCATTTTAAGTGAACTTTCATCCACCCATCCATTTCCTCAGGTTTATGAACAAAAAGTAATTGCTGAAAGGAAAATACAGTGAATGTGGCAGATGATGCTTGACAATTGAAAGCAAAGGTCCACATCCAGTTTTAAAGCAACAATCCCACATGTATGTGAAGGCACATTATCACAATGAAAGAGAACTTTCTTTTTAACAAGGCGTGGATGTTTAGTCAGTAAAGCATCAATAAGTTGATCCAGTAGTAAAAAATTATATTCCCTGGTGATAGTACTACTCTTCTACAAGTAGTTTATAACACCATACCATGAGAATCCCAGAAAATTGTAGCCATGACTTTTACTGCAGATAGAAGGCATGTTTTACTTTTTTGGTCCACTTTACTTATTGCCACCCACTTTTCAGATTACTCTATCTCTGGCATGTAATGATCAATCTATGCTTCATTTGCTATTATGAAATATCCAAGAAACTTACTACAATTGCACTTAAACAAGTCTAAATACCCTTGAAAAATGCTCATTCTAAAGTCTTTTGTCCATTGTTAACAAATGTAGCACCCATAAAGTGGAAAGTAGGGATGGGACTTCAACACTGCAACACCTTGATACTTTTGAAACTCTGTGGTATTGAAATATGCCAATATTTTGGGATAAACCTTTGATACTTTTTTAATACTTGATAGACCCTATGTTTCCTGTGGGTGAATGAATGCTACATTTCTTAGATTCTTATGTCTAAATGAAAACATTTAAACCAATGGGGAAGGAGTAAAGGTACTCATGAAACATGCAGCGTTAATTGAGTTGTGAATGAAGCCGATTTGGCTAAGGAACTAAATCATATTTCTGCAATAGCCTGGCTTAGTGAATCACCTTTAACCATTACATTTACCTACTCTGGTGACCAAAATTTGTGAGTCTAGCAGAAAAAATTCAGAACTTAAAGAATATAATACAGTGCATGGGAATATTTGTTCTTTCCTTCCATTTGTTAGTTTGTGTTTACGCAAGTCACACTTGGATCACAACGGTAGCTTACAGATTATATCATATGACCATTTTCCATAAATATTTTGTTTTACCAAAGTGCAACAGTGATACTGAATAAAACATGAGTGAAATGTGGATCTATTTTGAAGTAGACAGCACTAATAACAGCAGGGGAGTATGTAGAATATGCATAAATACATTTTTGTGCAATGTTAAGTGACACAATACAGAAAATTTAAAGTAAGCATGCTAGATTCATACATCAGTTGATATTTACATAACATCTATTGAAAAAAAGCAATATACACACTTCCTATTGATGTCAAAACGATCTCACATCTCAAAAAGATGAGCAGAGTTAATTGTTAAAAAGTGAAACAAAAACATTACTATAACATACAGCACCAAATATCTTGGAATTTCAGCTTATACTGCTATCCATTAAACCAAAACAATGGGGTATTCAACTTTTGTTAAAGTATTCCATGTTGAGATATGTTACACTCTTTAATCTATGGTGCCTTCCTATTAGATCAGAGGTGGGCATTGGTAGCACAAGTTAGATGGAGTAGAACACTATCACATAATCCTCCCTCCCTCACACTTTCCACATGCTGACAGTTCTGATAGGCTGGGTTAATGATGCAGGTGGATCACATTACAAAATGTCACTCTCTAAGGAAGCTTCTGAAGAAAAAACAAATAAAAAAATATATAACTTCCATGTGGAAAGGGAGGTGAAATTTTTTGCTGCCATGAAGTGAATAGGATTAGATGTTTGCTGAACCATAAAGAGCTACTTGCAGTGAAGAAAAGCAACATTAAGTGACATTATGACAGTTGTCATAATTAACACAGAAAAATTAAAGGTATGTGCATATTTTTAACAATTACTATTTGACATTTACACATTTGTATAACTTACAAAACATTATACAAATAGTAATTTAAATTGCATCTAGTAAACCTTTCCCCTCCCTCCCTCTCCCTCTCTCTTGGTTTTCATCATATAAAACAGTTAATAGAGCTTAAAGAAAGTCATGTACCTAGAATGAAATTATATGTGAAAATAAGAGCAAGCAGTAGGCCTACACTAATCTGCAGAGATATTTCCAACAAACTTGTTCTTGGTGAGTTATCAAATTGCTTGGAGATGCTAAATCCAAAAACCTTATGCAGAGGGTGAAATTATAAAAACTTGCCTAACTAAAGTAGCTGGATTTATTTGTTCAGATGAGAAAAATAAGTTTGAAAACATTTAACATTCATGCCAAACAAAAGCTAGGTGCAGTCAAAGGATTTCTTATGATGTTCAAGAAAAATTTAACATTAAGTATAAAATGGGGTATTTTATGGTATGTTTAGTTGCCTCAGGTGAGAGCATTGACATCAGTTGTTTTTATTCATCTAAGGGGTGGATAAAATTTTTGTTATTAATGCATACCTGTTGGACTTAATTCCATTGATGGGTACAGCAACAGGTGAATATATTTTCAAAGCATTTTGTTCCTTTATAGAGAAAATAAATCTGGACCAGTCAAAATTAGTATCTGTCACAACATTGGGTGAAAGCATTCATTGGCAGATTAAAATCTTTATTCTTGGAAAAAGGGAGATTTGACACTTTTAACAATTTTCATTGTATAATACATCAGGAGGTTTCAACTGCAAGAATAGAACATTTAAAACCTGTAATGAGCATTGCAGTACAAACCATTATATATATAATAAAAAAAAAAATACAAATTCACTCAAGTTTAGGCAGTTCTTTGACACACATTAATCCAGATAGATGGTGGATATGCAGGCATGGCATGTTACACAGAACTATAATGGTTCAGTTGTACGAAAATATTAAAGATGTTACTTAATTTGAGGGAAGTTATATGCAATTTCTTTAAATGCAGGTAGAATGTACAAATTTAAAAGCTAAGCCTTAGAGCATATTACTAGTAATTGATAACCAATATTACACCTAATTATTTTTCTTCAGGGTGCAACAGTAACTGACTTATGATGTCTGGATCATGATTTGGCATTTCTCTGTGATATAACCAGCTGTATGAATGACATTGATGTTGCTCTGCAAAGCACAGATATGACTGTCATACATATGCTTGATGAATTAAAGCAATTTGTGTCATTACTGCATCTATTTCTGATACATTTACAATGCAAGAAATTGTTTCACTTTCCTTGCTTAAAATTTATTAACCTAACACTTAATAACATTAGTCACTTCAGTCATGTAATATAAAATCTATTAAAAGAATTTACAGAAAACAGATTCACTGACTAAGAAGTTGGGGACTGATTTCTTGCTATATGCAAAACCATTCACTATTGAGGTGTGTACAGTTAAATCTTTAGATAGAAGTTCTGTCTTCAGAATGATACATTACCAAAAGCAAGTGCTTAAATATGCTTGGTACAGGTATATTTAAACAGCTTTGTGGCTTAAAATATTCAATTCTACAAAGGTTTGCATTTATAATTTTCTCAATGTTTGGCTCAATTTACATCTGTAAGCAATTTTTTTCCTTCAATTAACCATTTCAAAATACAAAGCTAGAGCTGAACTACAGATTAAAACTTATTCCACCACCTAATAATTGCAATGTCTAGCATTATAACGAATTTTGAAAAACTAGCCAACTGTATCGATGAAGAAGAATAAATACCATTATCATGATGTTACACTTATTGCGGAATGTTATGAATACATTTAGTTTTTGTACTTTAAACATTGATCAACAATAGATAGTCAGAATAAAGTACCTAGTTGTCATATTTCAGTGGTTTTTAAATTATGTTTAGTTGGAAAAATCAAGTTTTCTATTCTTGTTGCCGACTAACATTAAATAAAGCAATATATGAATGCTTTTGTCAACTTTTCATCACTATGATATATTTAAGTTTTAACCCTTCAAGAGATCCACCAATGCATCACAAGTCATCAATGGTTTCCACAGTCTACAGTAGCATGACATCTCATTAAAATGCCCACATCTGCATTAGATGCTTGTCAGCAACACATGATAATAATGTTTTTAAGTATTTAGTTTGGTGTAAAGTAAAATTCATTTTGTAAAAATGTACTTCTCTCTTTGACAAATGTTTTGCATTGTCTGTTATTAATAGATTTCTTAATCTTGGTTATTATCAAGTTATTTTTCAAGTTTAATTCTCTTAGTCTTAGTATATTTATGCATGATTACGAGGTCTGTTCAAAAAATTCTGGAACATTTGTAATTTTGCGCCAATGGAGTATTGGAGCAAAATGCGGTTGGCATCCCAGCACATGCCTGTGTTTGATGTATAACCGCTGAAAGTTTCATTGTTGTATGTCTGTTAGTTATTGTTCAGTGCTGTGTTGACTAGAACGTTGTGTCGCACAGTTTGCAAATTTTGAGACTGTAAAGTTAGAGGAGCAACGCGTCTGCATTAAATTTTGCATGAAACTCCAGAAAACCTTTACTGAGACCAACCAAATGATGCAGGAAGCCTGTGGTGATGAGTGCTTAAGCTATACTCGGTGTTACGAATGGTTTACTCGGCTTAAAAATGGCCAGGTGGAAGTTAAAGATGACCCTCATTCAGGATGCCCTTCGATGTCTACTAACGATGCTCATGTCAGGAATGGCAATGAAATTGTGTGTGCCAATCGAAGACTGACTGAGAGATTGCAGAAGAATGTAACATTTCAGTTGGATCATGTCATGAAATCCTGACACAGCATCTTGGAATGCATTGTGTTGCCGCCAAGTTCGTCCCATGGCTCTTGAGTCAAAACCAGAAAGATCATTGCCTCGCAATCTGTGAAGAGCTTTTGGATCATGCAAATGAGGATGATATGTTCAAGAGAATCATAACTGGTGATGAGACTTGAGTCTACGGTTATAATGTTGAGACATATAGATTGGCAAAGATTCCCCAAGAAGAAAAAAAAGCTCATCAGGTCAGGTCAAAGTCAAAGACATGCTGATAGATTTCTTTGACTTTGAAGGATTAGTTCATCATGAATTCGTGCCAGAGGGACAAATTGTTAATCAATGGTACTATTGGGACATGTTGAGATGTCTGCAAGAAAATGTGAGAAGAAAATGGCCTGAAATGTGGCGAGACAATTCATGGCTCTTGCATCACGATAACACACCCGCACATTCATCCCTGTTGGTGCATGACTATTGCACAAAAAACGATATCACTGTGCTGCCTCATTCGTACTCCCCAGTCCTGGCCCCTGCAGTTTTTGTGTTTCTTCACCCAGTACACCACTACCTACTGTCTCAAATGTGCTAAGAATAGGCTCGATCTTTGACGTTAGTTTGTACACATATGGTATGAATTACCTTCAAGAACCTGGATTAGATCAATAACTGATTTACAATGTTTTAAAAGAAAGGTTGCAGAGGCCCTATCACATTCACATCAATTTGCCTAAGGTTTCTGAAATGTGTGACTGCATTGCTTTCCTCTTGCAGTGATAAAGAAAATTCCTTAATATCTTTAACATGTTCCTTAAGGTATTCTGTAGATTTGAACCATGAATTCCAGCGAGTTAATACAGGCATTGGAAACAGAGTGCACTTACTCTCATCATTTACATATTTCTGCCTTAGGAAGGAAAGGAAGCAGTGTTTTCTCTTCCTTGTGTTCATAAACATTGCCTTTGCCTGGGCAATACAGGTATTGAGCTCAGGAAGAAGGTTTGGCCACATGCTGGCTATGATATTCAATTTGTGTGCCCAGCATTGAATGTGCACCAGACAGTCTGAAAGTGGTATTCGCTGAATCCACACAGGCACCCTTATATCGTGCTGAGTCTGAAACAACTGCTACAACTTTATCAAATTCAATACTGCAAGACATAACAACACTTAATATGGCACAAGAACATTCTGCTGCTGTTGCATTTTCCAGGACTTTGACCCCACACACGTATGTCCTAGTGGTTTTAGCACAAATAACACGTCTTACTGTCTTTATATCTGATTTTGAAGTTATTGTATCATTAGTTACTACAGTAAATTGTTGTCTGTCAGTTAGATAAGACCTAAACCACTCATAAGCTATCCCACGCACTCCATAGGCTTCCAGTTTTGTCAGTAATATGTTATAGTCAACTAAATCAAGGCTTTACTCAAGTCCATAAATATACCAACTGTTGTATCATTTACATCAATTCCCTCCAATGTTCCCTTAGTGAATGCATAAAAGGCATTTAATATAGATTTGTTTTTTTCAAAAGCCATTTTGTTTATCACTAAATACATACTTTTCCATGAAGGGTGCAATTCTATTGTACATAACTGATTCCATAATTTTAGAAAAACCTGACTGAATGACAATGGGCCTATAATTATCAACCATATTTACACTGTCTTTTTTATATGTAGGAACAATTTTTGCCAGTTGCATCTTATCTGGAAATATACCAGATAACAGGGAAGCATTACACATTTCCTGTATGGGATTTAATATACTGTCCTTACACGACTTAATTACACACTAGGGTATCTCATCAAATCCTGCTGAAGAAATATTCTTCTTTGAATTAATTATTTTACTTAGCTCCTCTGTAGTGACTGGCTTTAAAAAAATAGATTTTTCATTTCTTTTTAATTTAGCATATGAATTACAATTATTTGAGTGTGGAATTGTTACTTTATCAGCAATTTTGATGAAATGGTCATTGAAAATATTGGCAACTTTGACTGGATTTTCAACAATATCATTAGCTGCCTTTAATGAGATTTTTTTTTACTATCATGGGATACTTTATTGATGGCAGTTTCTTTTTTTATTACATTCCACAGTGTCCTATTTTTGTTTGTCGACTTACTGATACATGCATCACTATAAAGTTTTTATTGCAGCCTTTTAACTGTACCAAAGATTTGCTTGTATTTTTTAATGTACTTAGTGAACTGTTCCATTTTGTTGGTTTTGCTTAATTCCAAAAGATAATATTTCCTTTTACTCGAGACTATAATTCCTTTAGTAATCCATGTTTTCTTAACATTCCCCATTATTTTTTTTTGCCCTGTATGGAAAATCTATGTTAAAGTAGTGAGTAAATGTTGTAATGAAATTGTGGTATTTCATATCCACCGTGGATGCTTTGTACACATTAGACCAATCTTCATTGCTTATCAGTGTATTGAAGTATGATATGTTTTGATTGGTAAAAATATGTTTATATTGTGTTTGTGACTTGGGGTCATCACTGCTGTTTGGCGAGTTTGTTAGGCTTAGTATAATGGCGTTATGATCAGAGTAGCCTGTATTGATGTTACTGTGATTAAGGATCATACCTGTTTTATCAAGTATCATGACATCAATTAACGTACTTGTGCTTTCTGTTTCTCTGGTGGGACTCTCAATAACGTTTTCAGGGTTATATGAACTAAGTAGATTTTTTATTTTTTGTCATGGTGCACTATTTTGTTTAAAATCTTTGCTAAAATTGCCACATATTATAATCCTGTTTGCATGCTTTTTAAAGTTATTAATCATATATTCTAATTTGTCTAAAAACACTGTAAAATCTCCATTTGGTGATCGATATATACATGCAATAAGGAGTTTTAAATCACTAATTTCTACTATGGTGTGTTCAAACACTTTCTCCACATTCAAATCAGCTGTAGCCTTTTAAATTTGATGCCCCTTTGATTGCAAACATAGTGCCCTTATGAATATGATTCTCCCTACAATATATGTCTGCTACTACAACATTTGAGAGAATGATTGAATCTATACTATGCAGTTATACTTGAGCCAGTGCTCAGCAAAGCAGCAAACCTGTATGTTTGCATTATTATTCACAAATATTCCTACTTCTAAAATCTTATTACTAAGACACTGAATATTATAGTACAATACATTAAAGTCAGTATCACCTTTTCTTGCTATCTATGGAGTAGGTTTATTATCAGAGTTCTCAGTTGTAGCAATGTGTTTAGTTTCCTGGATTACTGCATCCACCACATGAGTTGTTAAGTTTCCCTGCTTTTGACATATTTTACTGATGCTCTCACACAGGAATCTCCCAAATTTGTCTGCTCCTCTTCTGTTAAGACGAACTCTGTCCCTGGCCAGGTCCGTATCCCGTACACACCAGTTACCATCAAGCAGAACACACTTCCGGGTATAGCACTTCATTAATCCTTCTCACTTTTTTCTTGGTCACATCACGTCTGCACAGTATTCCAATTACAATTTTGGTCTCTGGGCTTTGCGTTTTAATTTTGCTGATTATGTCCATAGTATCACCCATAATTTCTTCTGCCATTATTCCTCTTCGGATATCATTAGTTCCCACATGTATGGCTAGCACATCTGGTTTTATTTCTCTTAAGTTCATATGTACAATTTCATTGCCTAGTTCTTCCGCGCGTATCCCTGGATAGCATCGTACATCATAGCTGCTGGCATCACTGCATGCATTCCCGGCAAATTTTAATAGAGAATCCCCAAACACCATGACCTTTGTTTTACTATTTCTTATACTATTTTCTGTGACTTTATGTTCCCCATGACACTTCTGTTGTTTTTACATAGTCTCATTCTCTTCATATATCACGCTAAATCGGTTTGTGGTTGTTATCGTATTATAATGTAGTCTGCCTGTTGCGTTCACCATTTTGCTGGATTTCCTACTTACGGCTGTAATGTATGTTTCCATTTCTGACTGATGACATATTTTTCTTGTCTCACCTTTGTTTTCCTGATTTAAAGTTGAAATTTCTTCCAGTTCTTGGTTTCGATCTTGCTTCAATGGTGCAATTGCTTCGTACGCTTTCTGTAGGTCTTTATTTAGCATGTCCACAATTTTTTGAAGCGATGCTATCCTCTCGGTATGGCACGCTGTGGTGTTCACTGACCGCGTTGTAGTTTTATTCTGGATTTTCTCCTTCACATGATTTCTGTTGCTTTTACCTTCATTTGCACAACTTCTTATCACATTAACCGATGCACTGCTCATTTCACTTAATACTTGGTCTAATTTTTACCTTGGTACACATTCAATTTATATGCCTTGCTCCGGGTTACTACATTACACGCCGCCATCTTCTTGTAATGAGAGTTCACGAATGCCAACCCGTTGTTAATTTTGATGTTAAATTGTAATTAGAACCAGTCGCGAAAAGGAGTAGCATGATAAAACCTGCCAATCATGAGTCATTTCCGTTACGTTAATTCAGCATTTCTGAACTTTAAGTCCCGGCATGTTAAGTTCATCGTAATTCCGGCTTAAGTGCCTTTCAGCACGCCATCAACTGGCTTAGCCTCTTGCTCGAAGTTTCAAACCAGTTTCCAGTTTATTTGTATTGTGAATATTGCGTATTTTAGTTTTTTGGATGTTAGGCCACATCCTGAAGCACCAGATGTAGTTCTTTCTCTGTTTATTACCACTGAAATCTACGTGGACACAGAAATCAGCGTAATATAGATGCTCTGTGTTCTCAAGCATGGTGAACACACAACGCCGACACAGTATAGATTAGATTAGATAAGAAAGCATTCAGTAGGTTTGTTTAGGCCAGAAAGCCACTGAACATAGAACTTGTCAAGGCATATACATGTATTCATATGTTTATATACTATGAAAAAAAAAAAATGTATAAAGCTCTAGTGCTAAAAGCATAGGTTACAAAAACAACAGAATACTTCTTTTTTTTTTTTTTTTTTTGCACATAAAAACAAAGAGTATCAAAATCTAGTGTTAAAATGTATAAATAAATAAATAAATATAATTTCATTATATGTAAAACTAATGTTATGTCAGATGATACTTTTCAAATTATCGATATAATAGTTACTAGTAGTAATTATATAAACTAAAACATGATTATTGTATTATGTACTCTTCATAAATGTCAACAAATTACAATACGTATTTACAAATATGTTATAGAATTTCCAATGCAAAGATTTACAATTATGTACTAGAGTGTAAGATATCAAAACATCAGGCTTTACAGACCTTGTGTCATTGTTTAATACTCAGAAAAAAAAAAAATTCATTTGACACATTCGTGCAAGTCAAAGTATAAATCAGTTTAATTTTAATATAAAACACACACACACTAATATACACAAAATGCAATACATTGTAATATTTATAAATACAACGATTATTAACGGTATTGTCAGACAGATTTGTCACTTAAATATTCATCTACAGAGTAAAATGATTTATTGCAAAGGTACTCCTTAAGAGAGGCCTTAAAAGCCCTGAAATTCCCAACATTTTCTTTGAGACTACTGGGGAGAACATTAAATATCTTGATTGTTTCATAATATACACCTTTCTGAAAGCAACAAAGATTGGCATTGGGACGATGAATCAATCCCTTTTGTCTAGTATTAATGTTATGAATTTCCATGTTTGTTATAAAACTATGTCGATTAACTGCATAGAATTTTAAAATGGATAATATATAAACACAAGGTAAGGTGAGGATGCCCAATTTTTGAAATAGTTCTTTGCATGACTGTCTGCTATAAGCATTACAGATTATTCGTATAGCTTTCTTCTGCATCCAGAATATGCATTTACTGTCTACTGAATTACCCCAGAATATTATTCCATACTCGATGATGGAGTTAAAGTAGGCAAAATACACCAACTTAGGTGTATCGATTGAGTGAAATTTAATCAGTGCACGGAGAGCATAACATGCTGAGCTAAGTTTAGGTGTGATGTAGCTAATATGTGACTTCCAGTCCAAATGCTTATCTACCTGAAGGCCAAAAATTTGACTTTAGCTGTTCTAACAATGTATCATTAATTCCTATTTCTATGTGCGTTTGTGGTGAGCGAGTAGTTATAAATTTAATTGTTTTTGTTTTTTCAAGGTTTACTGAGAGTTTGTTTGCTTTGAGCCAATTTGACATACCATTTAGAACATAGTTTAATTTAGCTACACAATCATTGAAATCTTTACTCGTTACTAGAACACTAGTGTCATCTGCGAATAAATAAATACTTGCAAAACTGTTAATGTATAATGGGAGGTCATTTATGTAAACCAAGAACAAAAGAGGCCCTAAGATTGATCCCTGGGAACACCATGTTTTACTGATTTACATTCTGAGGCACTATTTTGATACCCATTGGAGTTATTAATTTCGACCCTTTGTTTTCTCTTCTCTTGGTATGAAATGAACCAATCTAATATGTTATTCTTTATTCCATAGAAATTTAGTTTAGCTATCAGAATCTCATGATTCACACAGTCAAAAGCCTTCGCTAGGTCACAAAAGATTCCACCGACATGTTCCTTTTCATTTAACGCTGTTAACACTTTATGTGCGAGCTTGTAGGTTGCATTATCTGTCGCTACTCCTTTTCTAAAGCCAAACTGTTCTTTGGCAAATAAGTTGTTCTTTTCCAAGTAATTATAGAGCCTATTGAACATTACTTTCTCAAATATTTTGAGAAAACAGACAAGAGAGATATAGGTCTATAATTTGATATATTATCTTGTTTTCCTTTCTTAAAAAGTGGTTTGACAATAGAGTACTTCATTCTGTCAGGAAATATTCCACTCTTTAGTGATTCGTTACATAAATAGCTAAGGGGAATGCATATTACGTCAGAACATGCTTTTAGGATTTTACTTGATGTTTCATCATATCCAGAGGAATTTTTGGTCTTGAGCAAATTTATTATATTTTTTATTTCAAATGGTGTAGTCATTTTTACTTTAAATTCAGGGACTTTGTTTACAAAAGAAGTTTTCAAAAAATTTATTGCTGATTCTTTACATCCATAGTTTATTTTTCATTTGTCTGTTGCATTCAAAAAGAAATTGTTGAAAATATCTGCGACCTTTTGAGGATCATCAATTTTTTGATTACCGGAATTCAGTGCAATTGAGGGGCTTTCTTGAGAGCTCTTACCTGTTTCCGTTTTTATTATATTCCAGATAGTTTTTTTTTTTATCATCAGAATTAGATATCTCTTTATTATAATGCAATATTTTAGCAGCTTTTATTGTTTCTTTTAGAATTTTACAGTACTTTTTGTAGTGACATTCTAAGTGTGGGGTCTTATTACGTTTCAATTCTTGGTATAATTTTCGCTTATGTTTGCAAGAAGTTTTAATGCCTGTTGTAATCCAGGTGTTATTTTCCTTCTGATTATATATTTTACAATATTTGACTGGAAAGCATGCTACAAAATGAGAGTTGAAATGTTGTAGGAGATGACTGAACTTGTCATTTACTCCATTTATTTCATAGATTTCAGTCCATGATTCTTGTTGAAGGGCATACTTAAACAATGTGAGGGAGCTTTCATCTACTTTTCATGTTCTACAATATTTATAGATCGGTTTTAACTTTAGGTTTATCTCTTTTATGAGAAGTATTTGTGCCTCATGATCTGAAAGGCCATTTGCAAATGGTAGGGTTATTGAAGTTTTAATTCTATCTATATTCATGAATATGTTTTCTATTGCTGAAGAGGAGCTACCCTGAATTCTTGTAGGAAAATGTACTGTGTGTGTGGCATGTTGTATGTAAAAAATATAGAATTAAGTTGGTACTTTCGGAGACTAGGTATAAGATAATCAATATTTATGTCACCACAAATCATTTCTCGTTTCGTTTTCAATATAAACTTTAAGGAATCATTTAATTGTTTTTTGAATAACTCATAGTTACCTAGTGGGGACCAATATAGAGCTATCATTGTAAAATTTACTTGATTAAGTTTAGCTGAACTGCGTACATCTCTATGTCTAGCTCAAAGCAAAACTTGTTTAGATTAATGACTTTATAGGGTACATCGTGTCTTACAAATATGCAAACCCCTCCTTTTTTTAAATTTTTCCTTGAATATGCTGCTCCTAAAGAGTACCCATGCAGTGAAATTGGCATGAATTCCTGTTCTGTTAAGTGATGTTCAGATAAGCATATTATCACACAATAACAAGAAAGAATTAACGGATATACGAAAACTCAACTGAGATTTTCGAAAAATATCTTTAGCCGCCAAACTCGGATAAAAAGAACAAAGGCATAACAAATAAATAGATTTCAAATGTAAATGGATCAGCAAGAATGACTCTAACTGCGACAATAGCATGCCCTAAACAGTTCTCAGACAAAAATGGAAAGCTTCTACATAACAAACTTAATAGTTTTACTTACTTTACACCAACGTGGCTTCAAAAAGAAGAACTGTGATGTGCCGATGCATAATCACATGTGAGGAAATAGGGTTCATACCATGGTTGCCTGATTTGATCATCACAATATCTTCTTGGTTGGAAGCAACGCGCTAGTGCCCCCCCCCCTTCCAATTGGCTTGCAGGACAATACTGTATTTAATTTAAAAAAAAATGTATATGAACTTACCGGAAATGTACTTCAGAAAACTCCTAAGATTTGCATTCTCCATTTTTTCAAGTGGAATATTTGCAGCAAGGAATGCTTCCATCAGATCCTTTGTTAATTCTTCTTTTTCTTGTTTATGACACTTGTTTGGATTTTCAAATAATGTGGCATTTAACGTTGTCTGGCACTTTGCTTGTCCTCTTTTTAGGGATTCTGCTTTCTTTGCCTTGTGACTTTCTGTTGCCACATGTTTCTTGCAGCTATCCAGTCTATTCCAATCTACAGTGGAGTTGCAGTATTTGCACATGCATATTTTCTTTTCGCGATTAAAAACATAAAATCTACCTTGTCAAAACTCATCTACGCGACTCTGAACCGTCACAACTTTTGGCATTTTGGAAAAAGAAATTGCACTCGCAAACCTTTTTTTTTTTTTTCTGTCAAAATCTCTAACAAATTCTTGTCTTGCACCCTATCCACTGTTTCACGCAAACAATAATAAAACCTTACAATTCAAGTTGAAACGCAACTTCTCACTCACTTGGTAATTGCACCAGTGGCAACACCAATTGCACTTTGAATTCACTGTTGAACTAAAACAAAAGAAGGCAATTGAACTTTGGAAAATAGGCGCTTCTTTTTCCCCAGATGTAACTGCGGTTGTGTCTTGTGATCACTGTACATTATTACAGCCATTATTAACGTTCGAAAACAATGAAAAGTAGAATGATAATAGTTTACAAACGCTTCTTTATTATTATTAATATTATTTTTTGTTTTGTTTTGGCGATAGTTGGAGATGGTGACCACTTTCGCGGAAAAATCCTGAATTACGAGCTAATTCGTGAAATAAACCTAAAAAAAAATCCTGAAATGTCGCAGGCTTAAAACTGCATCAAATTATACAACAAACATAACTATATCTTAATTTTGCCTGTATATTTCATTTTATCAAAATTCGTGAAAAAACCTTTCGCGAAAATCAAGGATTCCTAGGCATTATACACAGAGAAAAGAAAGTAAATGACAGACATTGTGATAAGTGATGAAAGGGACTATGACCAGCCAGAGTATGACAATTTGAGGACTTGAAAGAAACATTTAACATATTTCAAACTTATTAGATTATTAAAATTTAGTTGAGTCGATTTTGTAACACTACATCACTTACTTTTTTATTTCGGAAAACATGTTTCAGAAGCCATGTGCTTCCATTGTCAATTCCTTTGGTCGATTCCTTAGATTATGTTCGGATAGCAATGGTAGCTGGCTGAGGTATTTTTCTTTCCAGAAATTAAAGACTTTTGGCCAAAAATATTATTTTGGGCCTTTTTCAAACATTGTAGTTTTGAGAGGCAGTATTATGCTCATCATGTGGAGCCACTAGGTTATCACCTATCCTAAGCCCCAATTCCCTTCACATTGCGTGCACAAGGCTGAGAGCTACAAACTTCAATGTGTGACGATAACCCTAATTAATTATCATTGTGGACTGAGATCATTTCAGTTTCTGAGAAGCTCACAACCTTGTATCTGTGCAACTGAAATAAAATGCATTTCGCATATCTGTGCAACCCAAACAAAGCCCATTTTTGGACAAGTTGAGTGATTCTTGTTAGAGTGACATATTATTCTAAACTATTTAGTTTCACAGAATATGGTTGAGCTAAAATATTTCACAGCCTGAAAATATTATATACTTAAATTTTAATAAACCTTTACAGAAAAGACATAAAATCACTAGGTTCCATATTGGATGTTTTCAATAGGCAAATATTTTAGTTTTAAAGGCTAAGAGTGATAGAACATTTTATGCTATGAATTTTATGCTGTTACCTCCTGATATATGAAAGCCGACTTTCATACCAAATGCCCGGTGTCTTGAATGTTTCCAGAAAAAAGTTATGAAAAACAGGTTCCAGGGCTTTACAGATGTTCTGGAAAACTGTTAGGCGTTCCTCAAGTGGTTTTTCTACAACTCTCTGGAAAAAAAAAAAAAAAGTTGAGTTGCATAATTATAAACACCCAAAACATATTGCAGTACTAATGTTATTAATAACCATCATAATGGGTATGCTAATGATAATTACTTTAATTTCAAAATCTAAATGTAAATGAATTGTGAATAGTTTTTATCCTGCTTTTCTTTAAAAAAAAACTTTTAGAAATTAAATGCGCATCATCTTAAGTCTTGAACTATTCTATAGGAAGTGATCTTAGTTTCTAATTAATTGAAATACAATTAAATTTGCCTGTTTTTCCAAATAATAAATATCACATAGATTTTTCTTGTTTATGTCATATTCACAGATTGTTTAACCAAATTTGTTAAAGAGATGCAATTTATTTGACTGCCACCAGCACCACCATCACTATTGTGAGGCATAGGATTAGTAACAGATGATACAGCAAAGTGATAGTTTGTGTACATAGACTGTAAGTAGTTAAGTTTCAAGCTCTAACATATATGACAAAGTCTATTGTAATCTTATGTAATTACATCATTATTATTATTATTATTATTATTTCCCATTACAGTCTTTGGTAAAGGGCATCTGCAGTAGAATGACACCTTCCTGCCCAGCGGTTTAAGGTAACATTTTCCATTCCTGATGATGTTTAAATGTATAGAACATGGTGTAAATAAAATGGTAGCTCCCAAATTGAATATGAAGTTTAGAAAATACTGAATAACGGACCAAACTGGGTATTCAATTCAAGCATAGAAATCAAACCCAACAGGAAAGGGAGGGTCTTGCCATGTAACCATGGGGTAAAACAAGTTTCCACTCTGCAAACTATAGGCAGTAAAGGGAAGTCCAAAAGCTGAAATTGCAAACAAAAACAAAGGAAGAAAGTAAGAGAACTAACTATATATTATATTTTAAGATAATGAAATGGTAGAAAAATTAAACAAAAAATAGGTGGTTCATAAAATAACAAATGTAACAGCATGGAAGAATGCCAGAGCAAAAAGACTGCAGGGGTTCAGAAGCTCCAGCATTGAAACAAGTAGACAGTGTACACCCTGCATTATAAAACAAACAGTGCTTTAAATCTTTTCTTTTTGGCTTTCACAAATCAAAATAAAATTGAAGTTTTTGTGTTGTAAATTTACTGTATGCTGAAAATGAGATGTTTTCCCTGACAAAGAAACTATCCCTCTTGTGCAGGTGCTTCCTGGTATGTCTACTCTGCCTGCTTTTGCTAGAAGAAACTGTAAGCACAGCAAACATGCAAATGTTTCTTACAGAACCCTTTTCTTACAATCCTACTCTGCATGCTTTGTATACTGAGAAGTGCTCAATATGACTTGTGCATCCTTCCTTTATTACTTTCCTCATGTTCAGTAGGTATCAAACTTTGTATGCTTAGGTTAGTTATGTCTATGCTGAAGAAATTAAGTAAAACTGGTGAAGGTATCTAATTTAGGAGAGAATCCTGACACAAAATTGGTTCCCACATTATGCTAATGATTATGTGTGTCAATATATGCCTTATGCTATGATGGAGAATAACATTCTAGCAATGTAAAATTGAATGTCTTGCAATTGAATAGAACAATACACCTATTATCAAGCTTTGATCAGAAAGTCAGAGATGTACTAAAGGCAAATGGAATGTCTCACTGGGTTAGAAATGTATACTGTATTTTCAGTACAAATGAAAATACCAAAACCTTTTCCTACACCCCAAGCATAAAAGTGGTCAAGCAACATTGGAGACAATGTTTGAAGCAAAACATGACACAATATTGCTTCTCAAAATTTTGTGTTCACAATGAGGTGACATAATTTGACATTATCTTGTGAAGCTCGAACAAAAGTACACACCTTTTAGCACTAGTTTTGTATGCACTTGAACTCATTCATGCAGCTGAGGAGTAACCTTTCAAAACACGATAAGTCCACAAATACAAATTTTACAGGAGAGGCCAAAAATTGATATTGAGCAAAGTTTTATAGATAAGGTAAATTTAAACACTGGGATCTATTTAGAGTTCTAAAAACAGAAAAATAGGATAAGTGGTGAAAATCTCACCCTTTAATTAAACCCACTGTTGCTATTGAATTTTGAAAATCTGTGCACCAACCAAACGGACATATTGTGTTTTGAAGCAAATTTATACAGAAATAATGCAAGAAAATGTCCTTTAATGTTCATTCTTAACCAGTTTAATTGATATAATAAAATCATAAATTGAAGGACATGTTCCCAAACATTTATTTAAGCACTACAATGAAAATCGGTCACTTGTCTTAAGATTACATGCTGTATTTGAGAAATATCCTGACATTATTTGAGCAATATGATTAAAATTACAATAAAGGAGAACAATTGAAAATATTATTTTAATATTCAATCCAAATTTTTATTTCTTTAATTATGCATCCTTTTCTTAATTTTTTTTAACTACATTATGCAATTTAAACTGAGCCATTAATAATCCCCAAATCTTTTCATAGTTTATATTATAACTGTTAATAACGGAATCAAACAAAAAGTTTTATTTTAAACATCCTGCAATTTTTTTCTTTTCTTTGTTTTTGCTTGGAACATTATCCAGGGAATCTTTATATTAATAATTTAAAAAAAGTGCTTTTATATTCATTAAACAAAGCAGTAAAAAGTTATCCTTTTTAAAAGTAAACTGTTAAAATGTTTTGTGTCAAGTTTGAATAAACAAAATAATCCTGAGCAGATATTACAAAAACAAAATTATAATATGAATATCACCAACAAAGGTAGTTTCACATAAACTTTCTCATGCTCTTCTTCAGAGCATTTGATATCTAGGTTCCTCCTCCATTCATCCTCAACTATTACTTCTTGCTCTTCGTTGTTTGTTGCAACATCTCTCTCGAGTACATCAATATAAAATTTCAGACTTTCGCCTTCCTTCCAGCTAACACTAAAGCATTGTTTCAGAAGAGCAATTAAGTCTTTCTTTTTTTCTGACCTTATTGTGTATATCAAACTGACAGCATTTGGGTCAGGTATACGATCAGCTGATATACCTCTTTTCAGTAAGGAAACATACTTTTTGAGGCATCATCCAGTCTGTTTAAGGGTTCCATTTAAAAAACAGTGAAGGTGTTGTTCCCTTTGAACTTATTTTTCAGAATTACACGTTTCATGTCTCTTATACCCACTGGCTTCTTCAGAACATCAGAGGGGCTCTTGAAATTTAAAATATTCCAGTCTATACCTAAGTTGTGAACGTTTCCCATTTTCTCATACATTTTCTGATATTGCTCAGGAGTTAATATTTCAGATTGTTTCCAAAGACTCTTCTCCACTGTACAGGCAAGTAGGATTGGCCACACACTGGAAATGTAATGCATATTTCTTTAATTGAGACTGAGGATTTTTTTAGAAGCCACCAATACAAGGAATGAACTCAATAGGCATTTCTGTTCTGTCATAAAATAATCTTATGGCTGAGGTGTGTTCATCATATCTATGCTTACTTAGAACATCTCTCAAAGCTGAAGCTACTTCATTTGATCCATGAGTTTTCACTCCAGCAATAGAAGTTTGGAGACTTATTTTGTGTGTCTGTAATGCAGAGAGCATAATATGATAGTTGTAATGCATATACCTCACCAATAGCAAGTTTTGGCAAGGGTTGAACTTGCTGAAGATTGAGGCATAAATACAAGCAGTTGGGTAGTTTCTGTTTCATAGTTTTAAAAAACTGTTTTGCTCTCATTCTTTGGGCAGCAAGCTCTGCTTCCACTTTTTGTATTTCTCCAGAATGTTTAGTGAGTTTCATTTCATGTTTCATTCTATGGCAATAGCTACAGACATCTACTGCATGATCACCAAATCCCAAATTAAAATGATTAGAGAAGATATTATTGAAGAATCACTTTTTTACCTTTAATGAATCAGGAACACTCTCATTATACATTTTAAAGAGCTTTGTGATATTCATTTCTGAAGAAAGATAAAGCCTTTTACTCTTTTGTCTATTGTAGTGGCTTTCCCTAGCCCTCAAATTTGAAATGAACTTAATCACATTTTCTTTCTTTGGAATGTTTTGTTTTGTTTTATGATCCCCTCATCTTCTTTCAAAAATGGCACTGCCAGCAATTAGTGAGGCAGCAATACTATTAAGTCTGGTTGCTCCTAAGTGAAATAGAACTCTAAAAAATTTGGAAGATACAGGAGCTTGCTCATTGTTTACTCTCACTGAAGCTTTGTAACTACAGTATTCAGTTTTCCGCTTTCTTTCTGAAGACGGTGCCGTTTTGGGCTAGACACTGACATAAGTGATGAGAGAATCCTGTCCTGCTGTTGTTTGTTTACATAAGTGTACATCTGCTTTTTATTCCTGATAAGATGGTATGGAGCAGCATTTAACCTTCCCTCCCAGTGTGCACAAGGTGGTTCAAACTTTAACATTTCAGAATCTTTATCATGGTACCTAAAACAATTGCAATACAATTGCATAAGTTGGATTCAATCCATAAGTAGAGCAAGAATATGCTGCTAGTAATTGTAATAAAGGCATTTACTAAGAAATCTAAACCTAAAAATTGTGTTTTAAAGTAGTTACCTTTTCATCTGCTCCACTTTTCTTTTCACTATGCCCTTCTGCCGCTTTCTAGATCCAGAAGAGTGGTCCTCAACACGTACAACTTCCATGTTATTCATTAAATGAACTGTAGACTAGCGCAAAAACATAATACTGAAGAACAAACTCGCCGCACACGACAATACGTTGGCTGCAACAATCACTGTTACACTAAAACATTGTCGTGATGGTTTGCAATGTTTGCTTTCTTAGCTTTACCATTATTATTCGATCTTAGCACAATATATGATTAGTGATCGTAAAGAGCTGGACTTATCGCAGTTTGAACCAAATTCGGTGCTGGACTTATCACATTTTGAATCAAAATCCACCTTTTAGACTCAATTTAAAGGGTTAAAAAGCATGTTTTGTATCAAAACAACACCATGGCTTGATGCAGCGCATCTTTCTGAATACGAATCCACTTCAAACTAATTAATGTGCGAAAGTGGACTTATCACGTTTTGAAATGTCACTCCTCAGCTTGTGGTACTCTAGTAGGGATTTCTTCAGAAACATAATGCCTTCAGAAGGTTGATGCCTTCTTAACAAGGTATATATGTCATTCTGTGTATGACACCATGTCAGGTGCTAAAAGTTAATTCCAATTCAACTTCCATCACATAGATTTTGTTATGTTCATCTTGTCGCTCATGTGCATTGGTGGGTGGGTGGGTGGGTGGGGGGGTTGGCGGTGGTAATAATCATAATTATGATGATAATGGTGACAATGATAATGATAGCAATAATGATGATAATATTGATGATGATGATGATGATGATGATAATAATAATAACAATAATTTATTCACCATTTGATAATTACAATAGGCTTCATCAAGAAATGGCTAAAACTATGTAAAATATATTATATTATGATTACTGAATAATATTTACATATCACATTTACTTTTCATGCCAAATTCCTGCATACTATAATAACCATTTATAAACTCACTCTTTAAAGAGTTGAATATTTAATATGACCACTTTTGAGGGAAGTGAATTGAAAACTTTTATGCCTACTACTTTGTAACACTTTGAGGTCTTCTGCTGTCTGTGATATGACATATCAACCTTATTCTGACATGTATTATGTATATCTCCTCGTTCATCATAAATATGCAAATTCTACTATATTTGGGCCAACACATCATAACTATATAAATTAATGGCAGTAGGAATTATTAATTCTGTAAATAGTGGTTTGCAATGTTCAAGTTTCTTTGATGATGATGATATCATAATTCTTATTACTTTTTTCTGAATCTCTGCTATTCTTGGATTACTGCCCCACAGTACTATCCCATACTTAAATATAGACTGAAAGAATGAAAAATAGGCCATTCAAAAACAATTTTTGGTCACTGATTTTTTTAAGCTGGCTAAGAGAAACACCATAAGTGATAGCTTATTGCATACCAAATCAATATGTGGATTCCAGGATAGTTGTTTATCAATTTATGAACCTGGCAAACATAACAGGAATGGTGGTAACTCAACAGTATATGAAACTAAATCAGAGCTATGAGCGCATCCAGAAAGTAAGTCCCAATGACTGATAAAGAAAGCTAAAACATCACTAAATAAAAATTTATTGGAATAATTACATAGATTCACTGGCTACTTTTCAACATAGTCACCACTATTGTTGAGACATTTATCATAATGGTGCACCATCAATTGTAAGCCCAAGTCATAGGAATCTGCCCCCAATGTCTGAGTCATGAAGTCACTTCATTCTGCACCTCAGTATCATTTTGGAAATATTTTCCTGCCAGAAAACACTTCATGAGACGGATGAGGACGAGGATGAGGTTAGGGCTGTAGGGTGGATGGTTAAAAATCTCCACGTTTCGTGTGGCATTGGCTGTATGGGATCTTGCATTGTCATGCAATAGCATAATGCCTCTTGTTAACTAACATACCATGTCTCTTGTTCTGGATTACTCTCCTCAATTTATGCAATGTCTGACAATATTGATCAGCATTTACAGTTTCCCCTTGTGGTAAAAACCAGCACAAAAAGACACCCTGTCGACAGTGCACATGATTTTTTTGACGAGAATTGTCTGCTTGAATTTTGTTTTCACTGTTGAACCACTATGCTGCCAATGCATTGATTATTGTTTTGTCTAGTGTGGCATGTGACAATTTTGTGCAAAAGTGAGCGAAACATCTGGGAGAATTGACAAGAAAGCTCTGAAATTGTGAAGTGTGTTTGCAGCACACTTTTCA
This sequence comes from Hymenopus coronatus, assembly GCA_030762935.1. Classification (NCBI taxonomy): domain Eukaryota; kingdom Metazoa; phylum Arthropoda; class Insecta; order Mantodea; family Hymenopodidae; genus Hymenopus; species Hymenopus coronatus. The sequence goes on from CM060900.1 coordinate 258,641,366, forward strand.
ACACTTCTGGAGTCACCAGGGATGGTCGGCCACAACGGTCTTCATCATGAATATTGGTTCCTCCTTCAGTGAATTGTCTACACCATCGTCTTACCATACTGTCGTGTCCATACGTGACACAATTGGCAATGGATCTCTGCTGGAGATTGTTTTAGAGCGTGCAAAATCAGATGACTGCACGAACCTTGGAGTTGGCAGGAGACAATATCAGAGGAGCCATTTTCTCCTAGCACAAGGCAGTAACTACTGCCATCATAAGCGTGAAACTTTACTACATTATTCCTACATATTTCCTCTGTACTCCTGCACATACTAATTCCTATCCAACTGGTTAGTGCCATCTTTGGACGCGATCTGGACTTACTTTCTGGATACACCTTGTATCTGCAATCTTTATGCACTTTGAGTTGTGACAAACAGGATGACAGAGGTGGGGGGGGGGGGGGAGAATTTTTATTACTATTATGGCTAATAGTCCCAAATTAGTTATTTTTTAGGTACTTTCATTATCAAAGGAGAAAATTTGTAACTTTTTGTTGTTGTTGTTGTAGTTTTAACGTCCTTAACTTGGTTAGTCATATCGGATGATGAATGAAATTGGTGAAATGATGCTCAAATGATCTCGGGGTCTATGGAGCTTAAAGTTACTCGACATACGTCTTCTCAGGATAAGGGAAACCCCCCCCCCCCAAAATCTTATCTGGGTAACTCACCCTAAGTGAGATTCGAACTCACGACCTTTTGAATCTGAGGCAGACATGCTACCACCGCACTACCCAGGTGGGCTTGTTACTCTTTTGTTACTTTCATCCTTTCATTACCTGTAGACACTCTGTACAATTTCTAAAAAAATGCTCATTTCAAATAATTGAGTGCAGTCAAGTAAGGAACTAAGTCATAATCAGCCATTTTCACTTTATTACCTCATTTACCTCATATAACCAAGTCTTATCATTTGGTAAAGGAAAGAATTAAGTCTGCCCCTCTCTTTGTGAGAGAAGCAGTGAATGGACATTAGGCATATTCTGAAGAAACGCATTTTCAATTTTTGGCACTGGTACAACACAATGAACTAAATACTGTAGGTAAACAGAAACCTTACAGTATATGGTGGTTTATAGTGTATAGTATAGTATTTCAGTTTGTATTTGAGTTGAAGTCAAAGTGAATTTTATAATATGTTTGAGAATATGACTCCAAAAAGGAAGGCACAGCCTGAGTGCAATAAACATAGTGTTCTGAAACATGCAAGACTTAAAGAACTGGCATATGTTAATAAATGCGGGAGATCTGAGGAAGGGAAGGGAACTCGTTCTGACTACAGGTAAGTTGTTTAAAATGTGTATGGAGCTTGAAAAGTATTATTAAGGACTGTTTAGTAAATAACATTCTAACATACAACCAAACTTTCTTTCTCGTTTTAGATATTAATATGTATAGTACAGAGTTATATTTTATATTAATATGTAATCTATTATTCTTCTAGATACAGAAAGAAGTGCTTTCAGATTATCAATGAAGAGGCTCGCATGGCCATTCTTTCCATGTTTCTTTACCTTCCCAGCAGGGATGCATAAGATTTACACTTACAATGTCTCATTGAGAGGACTGAAGTTAAGATCAGAAGACCGAGGAATGAAAATTCAAAGTTTCACTTACTTTGTTCTGGATGGCAACAGTAGAAAGAATGTATGTCTTTAAGCTTTTATGAGCATATGTGCCATCACTCAGAAACGAGTATTTCGTATCACAACGCTTCTTCTTCATGGAGAAATTCCTAAGGACATGAGAAGGACAAATCCAAATACCAGAAGATGTCACTAAACCAAATCTGATCACTTTCATTTATTCCCTTTGAAACTGGTTCATTATGGAGGGAAAGAAGTACATTACTTAGATGCCCACTTAACTAATAAAGAAGTGCACAATATGTTTGTAACAAAATACCCAGAGTATGGAATCAAGTACAGCTTCTACAGGACATATTTTGTTGAGAATTATAACTACCGATTTGGATGACCACAGATCAATGTCTGCAGCAAGTGTGAGGAGTTTCCACATATTTGTGAATCAGCAAAGCTTGCAGCTCAGGCTGAATATGATGTTCATAAAAGAAGAAGCAAGAGTTCAACAAGTCACATAGATCAGTTACATGTTTTCTCTGAGGGTTCTTCAGGCCAAAATAAGAACCTTACAACCATAAGACTAATGCTAGGACTGGCAGCTTCAAAGCAATTTAAGGAAATTAGGCAGTACTTTCCCGAGAGAGTCATTCTTTCTTGCCATTGGAATATTTACAAAAAACCTTAAAAAAGTAGACAAAGTTTATAATATGGAAGAGTACATGACAATTATTATAAACAGCAAAGTAAATGTTACAGTTATGTTAGTTGACTCATCTACAGTGTTTAATTTTGACAAGTGGTGGCCTAAGTTTTTTAAAATGGCGACTGTACCAGCTAAAACATTGCTGGAAAGATTACATATGCTCCTCCTTCATTTAAAGAATACAGATGCTGTGCAGATAAACCAGGAGTTCTTGTACCACTTTCTTTCATAAACAGCATTGTGAAACATACATTACATTTTGGGAATGGTAATTTTAGCACATTTTCTTTGCAATCAATGGCAACACACCCAGAGAGTGGAGTTCCAATAAAAGCAGAGAAGATTAAGAACTTACATAATCTGTTAAAATATGTTGCAAATGAGGATACTTTGGCATTTTATTCTGAGGTTATTTCACAGCCAATGAACTCCCCTTAGGTTAGTAGTGTTGGATGTATTACTGCAGTTATTTGGCGCTTCAATGTAATTTGTATTTGTTTTCGCTGTTATTTTCTGTTTGATAAACTGTAAACAGGTGCTATGTATTGCATTATGCTACGTTTAATATATAACAAGAATTGGCATAGTTCCCATCCCCCCAAAACTTTTATGGCTTTATATGAAAAAAAAAAAAAAAAAAACAAGTAAAAAAAATTCAACAGCTGTACATTTTTCTGTAACATGTTCCTGTTGTTACATATCCATATATTATATTACAAAATGAGAATCATTCATCGAAGGGTGTCAAAGAAAAGAAGTTTTTTTTTCTCTCCTGAAAAGTAGCAAAATCTAAGTTCCTTACTTGACTGCTTGATTCAATTAAAATAATTAGATAGCGATGTTAACAGAATTTTAATTTAAGTTTCCTGCTATACTATGGCCTAACGCTCAGAAATAACCCAAAATGCTCTCTTTATCCCTATATTGTGTATAGTTTTGGATGATGCGAGAAATACATGTGTCAGTATCTATATATTTCCTTTTCTTCTTTGTTGGACTGTGCTCTGCTTGCCATTCAATATCTTGATCCATTGTCTGCATCTTCTGTACCTTATCATAGTTAACAATGAAGTATTGGTGTCAGGTCATCTTGGGCTATCTTTTGCAATGTGTCAAACGCATTTTTAATGTATTCTTCTGGTACAAATGCCAGTGATATTAGTGAATGAAACAGAGATCTAAATTATCTTTTTTCTTCTCCTTTGTGTGTTACTGATAAACCTTCCATCAATAGACAGTGCCAGAAGACTGCCTGAGGTGGAACAAACAGCCTACTGTTTTGGCCTTGGAAAATTCCAGTGTAACTGGATTAATAATGGTTGATTCATAATCACTTGACATAAATTGTGGAATCTGCTGACATTGAAATTGAAATATTGCTTCTTACTTCAGAATTTGAACAATTTTTGTATAAGAATCACTGTTCTTTCTTTTCATCAGTGCAAGTATAACAGGGAATCACTGATTTGGAATGTTCACGAGTATTGTGCAAAGCTGTAGGAGGATTTTTGACACAGAAATAGATGTGCCATTTGTTATTCAATAAAGAATTTTTGATAACTCTTTTAGATGTCTCTCCCAAAGATTCTAATTTTTTCCTCACTATTGTCCACTTATAAGCTTTTTAGTAGATATATCTTTTGGCTATGATGATCAATTCATGTATATTTTTTGGTTCTGGAGGCAGGTTTTCTCTTCTATTGAGCTACCTTCAATGTCCTTCTAATGCTTGTTTTCTTTGTTAGTCTTGCATTCCCTTCACTGGACATACTTTTCATTCATTTTGAAGAATGGAGGAAATGGATTCTTTGGAAGTTATTGCTGTTTCCTTCATAGCAATGATATTCTGCTCCTTCAGCCATACAGTTAGAATGATTTGAAGGCCCTTTTATGATTATGGTCCTATCATATGTTACTCTCATCAGTGAGTTACAGTCGCCTCATAAACCACAATGCCACACTACTCCACTTACCACATTTCTAAGTTTGGTACATGAAACCTTTACGAATTATTTGCAGCATCCTCTTTAAGTTTCTGTGTATCTTATTTCATCATCCATAATTTGGAAAATTCAAATAACTCAGAAAATGAAGAAACTACAACGAAAAATTGTTACACCATTGACGAACGATATATTACAAAAACAACCTAAAAGTGATGCCAATATAAAAAGATGAAAATGAGAACTACGATTTTACCTGGATGAAACCTCAGATGACAAATACTATTAATATAATGCGATAACAAAACAGTAAATTGATGCTATGAATCATACAAATAGTGATGATGGTGGTGATGATGATGGTAGTGGTGGTAATTTGAGAAAGGATGTTGAAGTTGTAAATACTTCTAAGACTATTATTTGAAATGATAAAAATAGTGAACTGGGCAAACGCACATGTTATTAAAATTACTCTCTTCTGGGCTATTGTTCCATAGTTGGAGGTTAACCTTGTAAGCATACATTGCACTGATTGTCAACAAAGTTTATGATTATAAAATTAATCTCCAACCATTGCACAACAGCCTAAAAAATGCATTATTTTAATAACACACACACCACCCATGAAAATATCCTAAGATGCATCAGGATAAAGGTACATCTTTTTGTATCTGCATTACCACTCTTTCACAATTACAGCATAAATATTTCAAAATTCTGAATGCTCTTTGTGCTGAAGTTCTCAAGAATTTTCTGTTTTTTACCTCAGTATTCAGGTATATTTAATTAAAATCTGAGAATCTCTAGTATAATTAATGATATGAACTAGACAAAGAACTAAAAATTGAACACATTTTTCTTTATATAGTGGTTTGATGTCAAAGAAAATACATAATCTCTTACCATTATTTCACGAGATTCTCTTTTAAAATCTTTTCCATGTTTGACTTCCAAATACTGACCAAGTGGAATGGTGTTAGAACACCATTCAATAATTCCACTTAAGTGAGAGCAGGGAACAATCTGAAACAAAGGCATATACTAAGTAGTATAACATTGATTAACATCTGAGGGGTCCACTAAGTCAACCAAGATTATTTTGGGTTACTGCACACCAAAGTTTATGGTTTACATTTAATTCATGAATAGTGCAACAGAAAGACCTACATCTCATGTAGAAAAATGCATTTTGGATTTAGTTTGCTATGGTAGAGAATAAATGTGAGGTTACTATTCTGGGGATGTAACACTGACTCGGCCCAAAATATTGTATGAGCCCTTAATAGAACATTCTTGGTGTATGGAATCCTAACAATAACAGTCCAATGTATCTGCTGGTGGACGCTCTATATTATATAAGCAATGTAGGATTTTATTTTGCAAAAATGAGATTAAAATGTATAAAATATGTTAATCTGTATGCCATGACAAATTTATGGTTTCTCTTTGATGTTTTCTTATAAGGCTGCACGTAAATGGCAGTGAAAAGCTAAATTATTTCAAAGAGAATAAATGGTGTGAAATAAATTTAAAATGTTTATATGGAAATAAATAATGTTTTGTATTTAAAGTGTTTAGTTAGCTAGGTCTGACAACATAGTTCTTGACAGATTGTCTGAATATTACTTGAAAGAGTCATCAGGTGATTAAATTATTAAGAAAATATACTTATCACTAACACCAATAAATATAATAAAACTATCCCTAACACTATCAACAAAAACTACGAACATACACACACATAAGTAAAAAATACCAACTAGAATATCATAGACATTCCTGCAGGAGTTAACCTGTTTCATCAGAATGCTTCCGGTGTGAATACACCTTGCTGGCCCGTAATCACCGCATGTGTGTTAGCAGTTTGCTTTGGCAGCTTATAACCTATCAATGCATGTGTTCAGTCAGCTTTCTGAAAGTAACAACACTCATTGTTACAGGTGTTCAAGGAAATTAACATATGAAGATCAGTGGCATTAACTCAAAGCCTTGAAATGCAACACTCAGGTGTAATGGGTATGAACCAAATGCTTGATTTTTCTGCAAACTTCTGTTGGCATTATCAACAGCTGTAAGAGGAAGAGCTGCAAGCTGGGTAATCAGTTTCTAGTGTGAGTTCATAGTGCACCACAGTTGTATGGAAACGACAAGACAAGCATTGCAATATACATCAAAGGGACGAAAGAAAATTCTACTGCAGAGTTGTTGCAAAAGCATTGAATTGAAGACATTTGTTTGTAACCAGATTTGAGCATTAAAGAGACTTTTTGTTACACTGGTAACAAATGCAGCAGTCAGATTTAATGCCAAGATGGAGCAGATGATGAAAACACTTCTAGCCAAAATTAAAAAGTAGACATGAAAATGGAAACCACACAGGAGATGGAGGTGAAAATGGAAATGGGAATGGAGAAGATGCAGATAGAAATGAAGTTGAAAATGAAATATGGAATGGAAAAGATGATAGAGAAGAAGATTTATCCTGGCATGGAGAAGATGAGAAAAGAAACAACTGTGAATTGCATGATGGAGAACCTGAGGATAGAATTACTGATCAAAGTCAAAGAAAAACTGGCCAGCGTAAGTTAATGCCCTGAAGCAAGTCAAAGATTTCATTGTGGCCCTGGAAGATCTCAAGGAACACATTAATGCCCTGGAGGAAAGAGTCAACAACAGCACCAAGGAATCAAATCCCATGGTGGAAAAGTTGCTCAATGGTAGGCTAAAGGACTTGAAAGTCTAGACAACACAATGCAAAACATCTACAAGCATCGAGCCACTCAAGTACAACAGAACATCCACCTTCAAAGTTTTCTGCTGACAGTTCACCACTGTCACCACCCACAATCAATGAATACCAGAAAAGAAAGCCACACAGCTAATAGCCAGCCCCCAGGGATGGGCGGCAGAGATATTGAATGTGATCCTGAGGTCGATATGTCCTGAGACATTTGGGAGGCCCTCGAAAACCACTGCATGGCTGCAGTCAGTTCAAGTCGAGGCTGCAATAGCCAGGAGAAACAATGGAGGCATTTGCTCCAACAATTGCTGGTGAACAAAGCCTTGGTGAACCTAGCACATTGTTACATGTTCCAGGAAGCTGCCTATTCTTTCGTTGTCAGGGTGCGCAAAGACTAGATATGACAGCATCTGGTGCTCAGCGACTACAAGACAATCCATGAGGCATTAATGGCAGTACTAAAGATGGAGGCTACCAAGATAACAGCTGTGCCAACCTCGAAGACGGGGAAGGACAACTCAGAGATGACATTGACCTTTCAGTGATGTGTGCTGGGGGTTTGCCGAGTCAGGTCACCTAGTGAAGGACTGTCCACAACAAGATGACAAGCACCAGTGTGGCAAGGCGCAAGTCGGGACCATCTTCACCATCCCCTCAAGTGACATATGTGAGATGTGCACAACCCTTGCTAGAATCAAATTCTTTAATTAGTATATGTAAAGCAGGAATATTTCTGTTGATTTAGGCAGACAAGGTTGGAATACAGCTTCCATGTTGTTATTTTAATGCATGTCATACAATGTATCGTGCTAATTAATAAACCTGGGTATTCTTTTCCAAAACTAATTTGTTACATATGACATATCATTTACAGAGCCTGTAATAAGAATTTCCCTGCCAACAATCTCATTTCTGTATTAAATTTGTGTCCTTGTTGAACAACTTTTATTTTCAGTTAACTGTTTAAGAGAACACATTTGTTTACACAGAGAGATGAAGCAACTTCTCACCCCTCTATCCAGTCTGGCATCATGATTCTGAGTAACTTTTAAGTAAAAAACTGGCTTCTTGGTTCCTATGCATACAATTTATTAAATATTAACTTTCTTTACATACATTTAGATAATTAATAAAAATGATTGTTATTATTATTATTACAAGGCTAATTAACGGTCTCATACTATCCCTATGAAGTATTGGAATTACTGTTCACTGTAATCCTAAACTTCATACACTCCTTCTGTCGTGAGTAAAGCCTGTCTATATGTTCTTTCATCGTCCTATTTGTGCCAGAGGTTTGTTTGTAAACACTCGACCTTTCACATACATTACTGTTGTCAGCTATTGTTCAGTTATACCTTACATAACTCTGTGAAATAGCTTTGGTGCTTACCTACTCTTAACCCTAAACTTTTTACACTAGAAAGTATTATTGTATACCTATTTATACAAGTATATACATACAAACAAATTATCATACACAGTTATTACTCATTCCCTTGAAACATTAACATAATTACACATACATACTTAATATAAATTTCATTCACTCTGCAGTGAGAACTTGTTTTTGGTCGACTATAGTGCTAATTTGATTACATTTATTTTTTAAATCAATTAACCCTATTAATTGAAGCTAAACAATTTTCCCTTTTTAACTTTGCTTTCTCTCCTCATTAACCCGTAATTTTAACGTTGAAGTATCCTCTTCCTTCTTATACGGCTTAAGCATTTGCTTGTGATAGCGGCCAACAACATTATTTGACTCAATTTCAGACACTTCATACGTGTCGGTCGAGAAGGTATTTGTGACCACATATGGTTCTTTGAAATATACCATCAACCTCTGATTTTCCTTCTTTAACTTGTCTGACAAAGTCTTGTTTTTCACCAGCACAAAATCTCCGATTTTTAGTTCCCATACAATTCCATCGTTTAGTTTGTAGTGGCGGATCTGTCTCTTCCTTGCTGCTTCTTTCATTCTTTCGGCAGCTTGTTGGTACATCTCTTCAGCTTCAATCAACATTTCGTTGTCAGCTGGAATAGTATCCAGAAGTGGACACTCAATTGTGTTCAGCAACTTTCCTTTTGCCAATTCCACAGGCTTGAATTTAGTTAGGTTGCTCTGCGTCTGAGTTAGAACATCCTCTATGGGTTTTAAATACTCTATCCTTTGCGTGTGCCTTTTGTGAACCATAATTCTTAAATAAATACCTAGCTCTTTAATTGCCCATTCAGCTGGATCACCCCTGGGTCGATATTTCGAGCAAAAATAGTGCTTAATGTTGTGCAACCCAAGTTTTTCTTGAAGTTCTTTTCCCCTAAAAATCGTTGTATTATCGGTCAGGATCGCACTCACCTTTCCTTCAGTGCGGATGAACTTATTAAGTAATCCATTTATGCAGTTTCTACTGTTAGCATTCTTTAAAGGAAACAGCCTTACTAATTTCGAATGGACGTCATAGAAAACCATTATATTCCGAAATCCCAGGGGTGCAGTAGGAAGCCGACCATGTATATCTATGCATATAAGCTCAAGTGGCTTCTCTCTAATATTGGCTTGTATATCATACCAATAACTGACGTTCTTCTGTTTACATTTCTGACACACGTCACAACATGAAATAAACTTCCGAACTTTATCCCTTGCTTTATTAATATACATGCTTTCTAGAATTGTGTTGGTTACTCTGTCAGTTCCAGAATGCAGCAGTTGAACATAAAATTCCCGGATTAGGTCCCTTTCCAAAATTTTAGGAATTATTATTTTCCATTCGGGCCTATCTCGTCCGCGACGCTTGTATAAGCTGTCCTCTACTTTTACAATTCTCGCATCCCCACACTCCTCTAGGCAAAGTGCTGTATTGTACACACTTTGAAGCCTTTCATCATCCCTTTGTAACGTTGTCATTTGCTTGATCATATCCTTAGTCTCTTTGCTTAGCTTAATATTTATTTGCATTACTCTTATCCTCCTTCTGGGTCTTAGCGAACATTCAGGGATTTCCCTTATTGTCTTTATTCGCGACAGTGAATCTGCGAAGGTGTTAGATTTTCCAGGAATATAGCCTTTATCAATGTCATATCCAGCCACGGCGTGTACGAACCTTGATATTTTAGTGGAGGTTAACTTACACTGTTTATTAAATGTTAGACTAATGTGGTCGGAATATATTGTTACGCGCTGATTGTAGATATGTCTTAAATTTAACTTGTGCAAAGTAGATGGCGCACAATTCGAGCAACGTCACTGAGGCGTTACTCTCACCTCTAGTTAGTCCTCGGGAAGCTGTGCTAATTACATGGACTTCGCCATTGTCGTCTTGTTGCCCCAGGATTGCACCATACCCAGTCATTGATGCATCGACGTATATTACATATTTCCACCAATCACATGGTCTTTCGAGCAAAATCGCTTCTGTGAATAAATGTTGTATGCGCTCATAACACTTCTGATATCTCTCAGTCCACACCCACTTTTTGGTTTTTTGCAAGAGTTCCCTGAGCCGTGCGAGCTCCTGTGCATACTTAGGCAAAAATCTACTGACATAATTCCAGATTCCGAAGATTGTTCTCAGCTGTTTTATATTTTGTGGAGCTGGAATTTGTTGGATGCTGTCTATTCGTCCTGAATCTGGGTGCATTCCATTACCATCTATTATAAATCCAAAGAAACAAACTTCCTTTGCAAAAAAATTAGATTTGGTTAAGTTTACTGTGAAACCAGCATTCCCCAGTCTTGTTAATGTGATTTAAATGCTCTTCAAAAGTTTCAGAAATAATTAAGAAATCGTCGATGTAATTTATTAGAAAATCACACTGGGTATCTTTGAAAGCTTCATTAACTGCTAGGAGAAAAGAGGCTGTTTTGATTCCAAAAGGCAATTTCAAAAATTTGAAAATCTGACCATCATAAAAGAAGGTACTATAATCTTGTATTGATTCCTCCAATGGGACATGCCAGTAACTATTTGTCAGGTCTATCGTTGATATGTACCGCCCTCTAGGTAATTAAGCTATAATCTGACTTATGCTCTCACTTTGAAAATGGTCAGCCCTCATAAACTGGTTAAGTTTACGGCCGTCAAGTGTTGCTCGTAACTTAACTGGTGACCCCCTTTTCACAGTACAACATAGTGTAGAAATGTATGGGGAGTTAACCTCAGCAATTATTTTACTGTCTCTTTTATTACATTGTTGGCATCTTTCTGAAGTCCTAGCGGCATATTATTGTACTTATGACAGAACGGCTTTACATTATCTACATGAAACTTATGGGTATATACTTTGCAAACACCCGGTTTGTCCGAAAAAACACGGTTTCGTAGCATCACTTCCGTACGTTCATTCATCTGTCTATTCGTCAGTTTAAATGCTTCATTGCACTTGTTATGTACTGAAGATAGTGGGTCTTCTCCAGATCTTTTGTCTGGGTCTCCTTCCCGGCTAGAAACCTGTTTTAACGCATAGGTTCCTGTTAGACTTTCTTTTCTCAGCTCGGGGGCTACTGGTATGCTGACTTTACGGTTACATCCTGTTTCTACCTGAACATTCTGAACAAGCAAATCTGAGTTATGTACATGAAGTTCCTCTTGTGTTAATAAGGGCGGTTCCTGCATTCTCTTTGAAAATGGTGCTCTGTTAACCCTGTCCCCCTGGTAGCATATTAGTGCATTTTCCTTAAAACTTATTTCTGCATTGGTGCTCTCAAAGAAATCGCACCCCAGTATAATCTTATTATTTAAATACTTAACAACCAAAAATATATTTTCAAATTTAACTCCTTCTATTTCTAATTCTAACAGGCATTGCAACTTAATAGTCTGGGTTCCTTTCCCTATTGCCACTTTGAAAACAACATTGCTAATAGGTAAGCACATTAATTTTACGCCTTTGTTCACCCAGCTTTCGTACAACTGCGCGTCGACCATACAACTGGTTGCACCACTGTCAGTAGTTGCACTGCATTCTTCTCCATTCACTTTTAACTATTATAGCCGGAGTATCCACAATTTCTCTAGGGTCTTCATTATCCATGGTTATTCCTCCTGTAAGCACGACTTCCTTTTTGAACACATAATTTAAAGAACCACTGGAGATGGGCTTTTTGGTGACCTGAAGACCACCTCTCACAAACAAGTCACTATTTAGTTTCCCCCATTATTGCATTGTTCGTCACATCTCCAGTTGCCTCTCACTGGTTCGAGTCTGATCTCCTGTCGTTCTTCAGCATTTCTTGTGTGACTGTTATTATTTCTACTGTCTCTGGAGTGTACTAAAATCTCATCTTCCGATCGAAAATTTCTACCATTGTTATTCACCCGGCGAGTTCCTCTGTTATATCTCCCCCTTTGTCTGCCACAAGGGTTAATAAATTCCGGGTGACTCACTATTACAATTTCTCTCAATCCGGAAGGTATTTACATGCTCTTGTCTTGGCCTCTGATATCTCTGATTACTGCGGGTGATTGGTAGTGTTCTATCATAACGTTCCCGTGTGTCACGCCTTTTGTCATTGTCGCTCCTGTCAATTTTGACACGCCCTTTTCTCTCAGCATAATGTCCTCTATCACGTAAGTCCCAGTTTCTACCGGTTTCAATTTTTTGCGCTTCTAGGGCGCTGAGTAGGTCGGTCATGGCAATTATGTTCCTTGGCTTGGCAATTAATAGGTTATTCTGAATGCGCAGCGGGAAGTGATTAGTCATCAGTTGGATGAACTCAAATTCTGATATTTGAGGTCTCAGATATTTTATGCAACGTGAAATTTTTAACACATAATCCGACATGGATATTCCCTCCTGGTACCGAAACTGTCCATAGCATAGCTTGGATCTAATCTTTTGTTGTTTTGCAGCATTCCAATATCTATTTAAGAATAGGTGCTGAAAGAAGTAGAAGTTATCCTGCGGCGACATCGCAAGGTTCACCCAGTCTAGCGTCCGGTTGTCAAGACATTTTTTTGTTACTGTCATCTTTAATGTTCAGGAACATTCTTTATATTAAAGTACTCTATGAGCTGATCGAGGAATACCAACAGCGATTCATTACCGTCTTCTACAAATTTCGGAAGTGGGAGGTATCCAAGCAAATTTGAAACTGCGTTGTTCACAACACCCCTTGAGTTTAAAGAATTTTCAACATATACCGGCGCGATATTAATGTTTCCCCTTTCTACGTCAATCGGCCCAGCAAAATTCAAATTCTCCTGCCTTACATTTTCACTCACATTATTAGATAAATCATACACATGATTAAAATCATTATTATACCCTTGTACATCACATTGTGGACTGGTATGAGAAATTGTATCTCTGTGGGTGTCATTTGACACCACACTTAAATTAGACATCTTAGCGTCAATTTCTTTAAGGATTGGCTCTTTGAGCCCCCTCCTTTCTTTTCCAGATTTTTCTTCTAAGAGATTCAATTTCTTATCCAGTTCACTACAGTTCTTATTGCTGGCTACACTAATGCTCTCAAGTTTCTTATCTATTAGTGCAATGTCCCCCATAAACCTCCTCCTTCACGTTATCTATGACTTTTTTAATATCTTTCTTCTGCTTTATCATTGCTACATCTATCTTTTCTAGAATGTCCTGTTCCCTCTTTGCTAATGCTGACTTAATATTTGAGGATTCTTCCCTAACTTGAACAGAAATATATTGTATTCTGCAGGTTAAATTGTTTTGATAGTGCTCCCATCCCTGTTTTTGATTAGCGAAACTATCTCTAACCTGATTAGCTATTTCTAACTTCATTTTATTCAAACTCTCACTTTGATTTTTCTGCATGTCTTGTAGGCCCTCAATTTTCTTTAAACTCTCAGCTTGATTTTTGTTTTGCATTTCTTTTTGTTCATCTATCTTTAACATTAACATCTGTAGAGCCTGACCTATATTTAAAGAGCTTTGTTCTGACCCTGATGCATCTAAAGAATGTTCTACCTGCTACCTACCCTCTTTAGGCAAGTTTAACAACCCCTGGCTGTCAGCTGTTTCACTACAATTTCCACTCATTTCTCCCTCCTTAGTTGCCAAACTTTGAGACGAATACACTTTCTGCCCTATCACTTTATTATTTCTTAACATGCAACACTGATACCTTTTAATGTTTAAAAATAAGTTATGTGATTGTTTAGCTAACCTTTTTACTTTTTTCTTTTCTTTCTTCTTTTCTTGCTTTCACTTAGCACTTTCACTATCACTCGGGGATATCTGTCAGCGTCGGCATGGTCGTCGGGTCGTTCCTCTTGTCTCTGGTGTCGTCTTGTTGTGACTATGCCCCCTCCTTCAGATTCCTGGACTCATCTCTGCAATCTCCTATGTCAGTTGTGTTGTCCCACTGCTCTTTTATTCTCGCCCTACACGTTGGTCGCCATATGCAGCGGTGATTTCGATGCTAGTTAGTGGTGCACATTATGTGCCATATGCGGGAGTATTTTAGTTTGTTGATTTTATGCCTCCCTTTGGGTGCTTATGTGCAGCGTAACTAAGTGTCACTTCCAATCAACTCCACTACACTCATGTACCTGGTACTGAAGCTCTTCTGGGATGAGTTGCCACGGCGTTGCTCAGTCATGCATGAACATTGACTGTTCCAGGCATGGATTTGGCTAGTGGGAGGAGTTGTAGGAGTGATTTGTAATTGTTAAGAAAACACTTGTAACCTTTTACTGCTGTTTATTCTAAAGGAGTTTTGAAAACAAGCACCTGGTGATACACTTTATACTGCTGACTGATGGTCTTTAACACTTACTCGCAAGTACTTCCAATTACACTGTTTTAGTTGAGTACATGGAACAATTCACTTTCACCTAATCACGAGCCAACTGTTAAATAGTTGAGCGACATTACTTTACTTCACATACAGTTTCTTATTATAATAAACTTACTTCGCGAACTTCTTAACAAACGACCTTGCCTCACACATGGGCGAATTCTTAACATGCGACGACGTTGCCTCTCTCACGGGTGAATTCTTAGCAAAACGACCTCGATGTGCCAAACCTTACTTCTTATATACAAAAAACGGTGTCATGTGGCTTCTTTCTGATTGGTTGGAAGGTCCGCCAAAATGATACCATCGTTACCCAAAAACCATTGCAAATCTCCCAGAATGCGTCATAATAATCACGTGATACCACGAATATAAAGAAGAAGTCCCCTTGTGTGCTTTAAACTGTGGTTTCCCCTTATAATAAACTCAAACGTGACTTTCACAAAAGAAGCAACTTTTCACCCCTCTATCCAGTCTGGCGTCATGATTCTGAGTAACTTTTAAGTAAAAAACTGGCTTCTTGGTTCCTATGGATACAACTTATTAAATATTAACTTTCTTTATATACATTTAGATAATTAATAAAAATGATTGTTGTTATTATTATTATTATTATTATTATTATTATTATTATTATGAGGCTAATTAATGGTCTCACAACCCTCGTATATAGTGAGTACTGCAGTCAGATGTAACACACCTGGGTACCTCGTAATTCTTTATGCATTGTATTCACACAACTAGAACTAAATGACAGAGATACAATCTGAAGATAGTGAGTTGACTGACATTTGTTACAAATGTACTCACTCAGTTGTGAATTTTAACTCATTAGCATGCTTATTAATAAAGGCTGGACCAGCATACCCACTGTTACAAATGAACACACTGCCACTGCTTCAGGCAACCACTGCTTCCTTCACTTGACTTATAGTGGCAAATAGGAGAGCTTCTCCTTCTATGTACCTATGCACATCCTTATAGAACATACCAATGCAATGGTGGGCAAGATAGCTAATAATCTAATAAGACTATTTCAGTTCCATAAAAATTTCACACTTAAATTTACTTATTTATACACAAGTAGAACAAGAACATGCAAAATGCTGAATTCCAAAGTATATTGTAGCATTTTGTTTCAGATTCTCTAATCTCTCAAAACTGATTTATGTATACAACTAAGAAGAATTAGAATGTGTATAGGTGTAATTTTATGGCTTTCAGTTTTAGCTCAATGATGTGCTCAATTTCTTAGAATAGTAGTAGAATGGTTTTATTTAAAGTTAACTCTGATCTTTTGAAACATTGTCTTTCCTCTGCATCTGCATGCTTTATGAAAGAAGGGAATAAATAATTTTAAAGGAGAGTGTATAGGGCAATAGTTTCAGTTGTAGGACATTTAATTTTTTTAATTATTTATAATTATTCCATTAATGATATTTTCATATGCTATGCAATTATTCTTTTGAAGACAGTATCACTTGTTTAGATACTTAAAGAAAGAATGGACAAAGAATTATAAATATATATAGTTTTCAAGAAATATACATTTAATTTCAGTTGCTTGGAAAATTATGCAGCTTACCTTATACATGCATAAATGCATCTTACCTTATATGTACGTATGTGCAGTTTTCTTTTGTGACTCTCTGGATTCTCTCTGAACAACCGGTTCATAATGGAAAACACTTGCATCATTACTGCATCTTGCCTAAGATCATCATTTCCCTGTAACAATATTAATTAGAATCCACAAATATCAGATACATTCTATTAATCAGAATTTATAAATATCAAAGTACCTATTGTAGAAAGGAAGAAAAGAAAATTCTCTTGACAAATAATACACAAGATCTATGCCAATACAATGAACAGCAGAATAATAAGTCTAGCTAATTTCTCAGAAACACAAGCCTAATATTTGAGAATTATCTACCAAGGTATACAAAATTAGCACCAGTTTCTGACTTATCTAATAATTTGCTTAAGGTTTCCTACTCTGGTCACATGGAGTACAGTTTGATGTCCAAATTTTTATTACAGTGGAGCACCTTACTTGAAAAAGATAGCTAAAGCCTTTACAGTTATCTTCCCAAAAATGCTTTATCTTGCATGCCTAGTGCAGAAAATCACCAAAGAAGTAAGAAGTTTGTTCCTCTTGTGGAGAAGTTGGTTTCAAATACAAAGAAAGTCTTCCTAAAATCACCCTCCCGAATGTGGGTTTTTAAGGACATGGTACTTTACCTCCACAGCCAGTTCTCACCAGATAGGGAACCTGGGTCTCTGCACCTACATATTACGACAACAATTTGAGGTATTTAATGCTCATTAGAAGTTGAAGCTGCTCAGTTTGCAAGGAAAAGTTGTAAAATCAGTAACAATCTGGGGTTTATGTTCATGTGCTACTGAAAGCAGTCTTGAATTTGGAGAAGAAATGATGGTATGCTAGTGTTATTCTTGGCAAACTTTGAAAATGCAATAGATCACTACTATAAGTACCGAGAGAGAAAGGAAAAAATATTAATGGACGGTGTAAATGTGCTATGAGTGCTAATGTTGGTCTGGGTGGCTCAGTTGATTAGATGCTAGCTTTCTGATCCTGAGATCATGAGTTCAAAGCTGGCCCAGATCTAGGGTTTTTAAGTTTGCTTAAAAACGACAGCCCCGTGTCACTGTCATATAAAATTGTTCCTGTGGGACAAAATTCCAGTACACTGGTAGTGTTAATATGTTCTTGGTAATTAATGGCATTGTATAAAAACAAAATATTGTTTATATTTTTTATGAGTACTATGTGGGTATAGAAAACTTCAGTGGAAATTGAACTTCCTTTTCTATTATAAAAGGCATTCTTTCTGACAGTGGCTGACTGTAACAGTTGATACCTTCAAAGAACATCTTATCCATAATCATGAAAAATAAAAGTACTTCATAAGATAGATAAATTATTAAGAATCTTAAATAGCTATTTTCATTAATAAGGAGTGGGATTATTCTCTGTCTTCACTTTTAAAAAATCCTATTTTAATTTAGGTACTGCCTATGTTTGGTATTTTAAATGCCTCTATGGCTGCCTACTTTAACCAAAATAAATTCCTAACTCCAGTTATTACACATTGCTTGTGTAAATTACACTTTGTTTAAATCCATCTTAATACAATTTTTTAACTTTTATAAACTATCCTCCATAAATTCTCTTACCGAATAGTATGACTTTTTTACAAATATGTTTTTGCTAAAACCATCAAAAACATATTTGTAAAAAAGTCATACTATTCGGTAAGAGAATTTATGGAGGATAGTTTATAAAAGTTAAAAAATTGTATTAATTCAATTTTATAAGGGCTTATTGCCCTAAATATTGTAACTTCAACTGTATATATTTCTCATTGTATTTCGCTTGACATGTCACCTGTTTACTGAGCTCCTGCTCACTTTGTAAATGTTTGTGATAAATAAAGTTATTCTATTCTATTATATATGTGCTTGAAGCTATAGCATGATGATTACTATGTATATTTTAGTTCAGCATTCTTTATGATTTTATCATAGGAGCTGAAATCAGCAAGGAAATAATGCATGCAGATGATGTTAACAATCCTTCATAAACAGAAGCATTATCAAAGCCAATGATAATCAGAAAAACAAGGCACATTAGCACATATACATAATAAATGTTAGGTTTGTGGACCAATACCAGGGATGTAGGCAAAAAGCAAAATAAAGATATCCTACCAATTACTGTGCAACTTGGCATTAACTTACACAGATCCTTTAGTAATGTAGGAAATTTGGTCTAAGTTTAAGATACCTCTCTGGCATTTACCTGTTATGAGAACTGGGGAAAATCTATAACAAAACTGTCAGGGAGGACAGAGCTGCAAGTTTTGAAATGAAGATCTTATGTTTACAACCTTGGCTAGCAATGACAGTTTATACTGATCTACATCATCCTTCAAAATAGTTGATGTCCACTCTGTACATATGCCAACATTGGTATAGCTGCAGTTGGAAGCACTATTCAAAGATACTAGCAGAAAACTCCTGAACAGCTTTTCTTTTGGCAGTCATGATCTCCATGGCTGAATGAAATCTATATATCTATATCTTTCATTTAAATTGGGAAAGAAGAAATTGCACGGCATGAGATCACATGAATATAAGAATAGGGCAGTGAAATGGTACCTTACAAGTTCTTGAAAAATCTATGCATATGTGTAGGGGCATTATAATGCAGCAACAGCCAATTCTTTCCAAGCCTAAAGCTCAGGATGCTTATGGACAGAATCACATAGACAATTCAGGATCTCTTTATATTGGGACTTGTTTATAGTCACTCCACCTTGTATGAATTCTATGTGAAGCATTCTCAATGAGTTAAAAAATAGTTCAAATATCATCTTGCTCTTGGAACTTTCTTTTAATTTCTTTATCTGTTGTGGCAATAATGGTAATTTCAAGGTGTCTGACTCTCACTCCGTTGCAGATAGCAAAGATCTTACTGAGAAACCAAATCATTATTTGCATTACTGCTCAGGTTATTGCAAACTGTCATGTGATTGTCCTGTTGGTCTCCCATCAATGTTCATTGCACACTTGTTGGGTAACATGGGACATGTTAAGATCATCAAACAGACACAAACAATAGTTAATCACTACTGCTGCTTTAAGATGGTCTACCCATTAGGTGAAGTTGGCATACCAGCATTGCAATTCCTTCAATGCTGTTCAATTTGCAAAATTTATAGCTAGGGAGAGTGATCATCCTCTTTCAAACAGTCTCTTCTCTGCAAAAATCATTGGTGCCACTTCAACACAGTACTGCAGGCCAAGGCAAAGTTGCTTCCTCATCAACTTGAGGTTTGCTAGTTACTCAAACCATCATATTTTTTAGTTACATATAAATTATATAAGAAGAGGGATAATGGCAGAAGAAATTATGGGCGATAACATGGACTTAATGGAGCAAATAAGGGCTGAAATGCCAGAAACAAATATCTTGAGTACTGGAATATTGTGTAGAAGGGATGTAATGATACGAAAAGTGAGAAGAATAAATGAAGAATTGGGCTGGCTACATTCAAACTGAAAGTGCACGATGCTGGATGGAAATTGATGGATATGGGATGAGGACAAAGCCAGGGATGGTGTACACTTAAACAGAAGAGGAGCTGTAAGATTTGGAAGACTGCTCTGTGATGCAATAAGCAAATGTCAGGGAAATATGTACCAGTGGAAGATCAAATATCCAGAGATCCTGAACACAATGAAAAAAAAATCAACACAGGGACACCAAGATCAAAGGAAGATGCTGAAAATAAAATAGGAGACACAAGTGGAATTCAAACACATGCAGGTGAGGTAAATGATTGTATAAATATATGCTCAGATATCAATCAGGGAACAAAGGGTACATTAGTTAAAACTCACTAGTACAATAAAAAATATTTTAGTGTCTTTCATCAAAATATCCAATACATAGCAAATAAAAGAGCAGAAATTGAACAGACAATTCTTGATTTACAACCAAATGTAATTGCTTTTTCAGAACATGGGTTAAGAAACAATGAAGTGAGGGCAAATTGCTATGAAAATTATTTTCTAGCCACTAGTTACTCTAGGGAAAACCATAAAAGTGGGGGGATTGCAATTTATATGCAAAGGGGTATAAAATTTAAAGAGATTGATTGTAAGCAATACTGTGAAGAAATGTGTTGTGAATTGTCTGCAATTCAAATTACTCTTAAAAGAGCAAGTCTTATCATATTAGGAGTATACAGTCCACCAAAAGCTGACAAAAAAAAAAAAAAAAAACTTTTTAATAAAACTAGAAACATGCCTAAAGGATATTAAAAGAAACATAAAATCATTATAATAGGAGACTTAAATGTAGATATTTTAACAGAAAGCAAAAATAAAAGATTACTCTTAGAATTACTAAGAAGAAGTAATCTGAAGCTAATAAAAAAATGGTGTGTTATTTATGGACGCTCTTTAACTACTGTGGTTCTCAGCATCTCATTCTTAATTGGGCGTGAAAGACCACTTAATTTTGCTCAGAGGCCTCTCTATCAGGCATGAGGTTCTTTTACGTGCAGTAAATCTATGACATGGGACCAACGGCTTTACTTCCCTTCCGAAGCAAGCCAAGCTAATAGAAACAGGGCCAAATAGAGTAACACAATACACCTCAGCCTATATTGATCATGCCTATACCGACTTAAAAAGAGAAGATCACTAATTAAGGGAGGGCTTAGAGATCATTTTGGGCAATTAATAGAAAGCAAGACAGTAAATACAGGGACAGTAAAATGCAAACAATTAACAGAAGTGAAGAGAATTATAAATAAAACAACATTAATTCATTAAGAGACAATCTCAAACATGCAGTATTCAGAAATGTATATAAAGGAACAAAAATTGAGGAAAAATTTGAACACTTTATTAATATTTTAAGGACTTGTCTTGAGCAGTCAGCACCATTATGAAAGGTAGTCTCTAACAAACATACACCCAGTAACTGGTCTATCGAAGAAAGAGAGTGAACTTCTTAAATAGCTTAAGAGTTTTCAAATTAAATAAAAGGTCTTACAGGTATATAGAGAACTACAAAAAAAAATTCTAAATACAGTTATTAAGAAGCAAAAAACATCACAATCGAAGACTACTGCAAAATGCAGAAAATAAAATTATGAATACGTGGAATATTATTAAAACTGTACATAGAGAAAACATCAAAATGGGTGATAATTTAAGAATTGTAAAAGACAACCATCAAATTCTAGACCCAAGAAATATCAGCATCACCTTTAATAATTGCTATGTAAATATTGTGTCAAATCTGGGAATTAAGGAAACGAACAACCAAGAAACAAATGAAATAAGTGTTTGTAATTCCATGGTACTAAGAGAAATCACAAACGAGGAAGTCATCAAACAGATAAACATACTGAAATGCAAAACATCTTGCAGGTTAGATGAATACTCCAATTAAATGGTAAAATATTGCAAATATGAAATAGTAGATTCCTTCACCCAAATGAAAGTTTCAATTTAAGTACATTCCTAAGTAAACTAAAGGAAGTAATGGACCAATTTACAAACAGAAAGGCTCCAAATAAGCTATGGAAAATTATTGCCCAATATCTCTCTGCTCTGTATTCTCAAAAATCATGGAAGGTCTCTTCTTAGAACAACTTCATAACTTTTGCAATAAATTATATTAGAGAATCAGTTTGGTTTCAAAAAAAGAAATCTACTATACATGCAATTGGCAAAGGGAATGATATAGTTGTTAGAGCAATAGACAGAAAGGAAATAGTGGTAGCAATCTTTCTTGATTTCTCCTTCGACTGTGTTAATATTAAAAACCTATTGAAGAAACTAGAAAACTATGGAATAAGTGGCACACCCTTAGAATGGCTAAGTTCATACCTATTAAACAGGAAACAATGTGTAGAGATAATATATAATACAGATGGAAATCTGAGAAAAATCAAGTCACAATTTAAATATATACTGCATGGAGTACCACAGAGGTCTAAATTGGGGCCATATCTATTTATAATGTATAAAAACTACTTATTTAAAAAAATACAGCATGCGGGAGGATTAGCTATTGGGTATGCCGATGATACTCTATATTAGTTACAGGTAAAACATAGACAGAGGTACAAAATAAGGCAAATAGGTTATTAGAGGTAGTTAGAACACTCCTATCAGCTCAAGGAATGATAATACTCAACACAAATAAAATGGAATTGTTGCAAATTGGAATAAATAGTAAAACATAGACCAACATAGCACTAACCATCCAAAATGAAAACATTAGACAAGTGACGCAGACAAATTTTTTAGGACTAGTGATAGATAACAATTTAAAATGGAACAAACATATAGAAAAGATTAGTAATAAAATTAACAAGGGTATATATGTGCTAAAATTAATAACACAAATCATGGATGAAGATAGTGCTCTAACACTACACTATGCTTTCATACATTCACTTCTGAATTAGGGGATCATTTTATGGGGAGAGAAGCAGAGGTTAAAAAAATCTGATGTGTTACACTCACATGACTTTCTCTAGCTGCTCTATAAGCTTCCTACAAAAGATTATTCTCCTTTCTACGCAATGTTAATCGAAATAAACACTAGCAGAATGCTCTTATTACTTAGTTCTTATAAGTAAAAGGGAACTAAGGTAATGCAGTAGGTTAAAGTGATAGTCAAATGTTTTAAAAGCTATCGTTATGCGATTGCCATCGCAAATCCTTCTTTGCTTGGCCAGGAGTAGAACAAAAGAAAAACGGACACTTCCTGTCTGAGAAAAGTTTAAGTACTTCACAACTGAAGCCAATAACAAGGAATATCTCAGAAACGGTTACCTCTATAACAAAAACGCAAAGGGCATAAATTGTGTGTTTTGACTTAGTGTACATTTTTTGTGTAAAACCAATAACAAGGAATATCTCAGAAACGGTTACCTCTATAACAAAAACGTAAAGGGCATAAATTGTGTGTTTTGACGTAGTGTACATTTTTTGTGTAGTGAGATTTTTCCTTTCTCTTACGGTTTAGTAGTTAAGCAAAATTCGGAAAAATTCATCCAGAAATAAGAGGTCTTCACAGGCTATTCCCAGAAAATTCGAGAAATACATTTTATTTCGGATATAAATAGCTTTAATATACAGGATTTTAATGAAAATTATTAAGAGTCATATTTAAGAAAATAAAAATTTTTGAATTTTTTTCCATGCAAAGGGTGATTTTTTTTTAAAATCTTTGTGTCGCATCCTTGGAAGATACTAAACCTAAATACCAAGTTTGGTATTAACAGTCTTTTCATTTTGGGGCTATGCTCTGTACACACACAATCACGCACGCGCGCACACATGCACTCACTCACACGCACACACACCCACACATGGACCTTTTCTTTAAAAATGCTTTTTTTGGACTCAGGGGACCCCAAAACATATATTTCTGGTGAAATCTCGACATCAAATTTTTGGGTGCATTACAATACCTTCTCTATCCCTATATATATTGTACATATGAGGCTAGAGAAAGTAAAAATATTTAGGTTACAGAAAAGAGCAATATAAGAACAATTGAAAAGTTGCAAAGAAGAGATTCATATAAAAGTAGTTTTAAAATACACAGAATCCTCAAAGTACCCTGCTTATATATTTATGTATGCCTAAAGCATATAATACGAACTAACAAAGAGTGAAAAAATATAAATATTCATTAACATAACACAAGAACAAAATTTAACTATTTTAGGGATAGACTAAGAGGCTCACTAGGTACAAAATGTATTATGAACAATGCAAAAATTTATACAATCATTTACCTCACCAGATCAAGGAAATGAATGAAGAAACAAGGAAAATTAAGGCTGTTAAGGCATATCTAATAAATAATGCTTTTGACTCACTTCAAGAATACAAAAATGTAAATAGTAGTTAAAAAAATCTGTATATAACTCATCCTAAATGTAGTTACGAGCATAGTTTTTAGTTATTTTTAGTATAAAGCCTTGTAAATTTATTATAACAAATGGTGAATAAAATCTGAATCTAGATATCAATACCAAATTATTTAATCTATTATTAGTGAATTAGAGACAATATAAGTATCTGCAAGTAGTTTAACAACAACTGAAAGACATGTTGCAAAGTGTTTTTGGTTTTCATAAATGTAATTCAGTTGGAAACAGGACTGCAAGGAGTCAAGACATACAGAATATGGGAAGGAATCATCTCTAAAACAGAAAGTTTTGGATATATTCTAGTAGCTAAAATTGCATAAATATTTGAAAATTAAATTGCAAAAGCATTGATATGTCACAATAGATGTGAATTAAAGTAAAAAAAAATGATAATTAGGATGATATTATGCCATAATGGGCACTTCAAGGAAATGTAATTACTTTTAAAATGAAGATACACGTTAACAGATAAATGATACCTTTTCATTGGCAATCAATACACTTTCTACTTCATTCTGTGATACTCCATACACCTAAAATACTTCAAATACATACTTGCATATTTTTCCAGCTCACAATGGTCTATCTTAATTTTTTATACACTCAATGAACAAAAATTTGATACAAAATGTTATAATATTCTGTAACAGAATTACTTACAGTACACACGCAACCCCGCCCCCCCCCCCCCCACATATGTACATGCACACACACTTGATACAGCAATGGAAAGGCATACATTTCAAATCAATCATTTGTAATGTGTCCATAACTCTTTAGCTTCTACTTTGATAATATGATTGAGCTTTTAGTGCCATGGACTCATGCATGGGTTCAATTTGCTAACCATCTGAACATGACAGGATGAAGTACTAGAAGTACTGGTACTTTCTATACTAAAAGGATATTTACGTCTAAATTGAGTGCAACTCTTTTGAATTCTTATCTGATTTAAATGTTTTTGACATCTAAGGTTTTCATATTAATAGTATACACCTTATACCCATTCACAAGAAGAAACTTCTTTGCAATCATCTCAATTTTTACTAAGATACTTGCTAAATTAACTCTCTCTACTTAGGAAACATAGACATTGGCATAAAAGGGTGTGGTGAAAAGGAAAGCAGCCTAGTTCACAATAGAGAAGTTTCAAAGTCAGAAATTACAGAGATATAGTGTACCACTATCTGGTAGCAACTGCCAATTGGTGTATTGTCCTTAAATATCAGGAATGCTGAAAATTAGTTCATCAAATATTATATTTTAGACAAAATATTTATTAGATATAACAAGTGAATCAAATATATAAGTGAGTATGCTAGTCTCCACCACTCAGTTATTACCTTGATCAATTGAACTCTTTTTCTTCCATCTGTGCCAATGCAGACTAATTTTTTGGGAGCATGTAGGCCACCACATACTTCATATGATCCCTCATAACGAAGAATGCCTAAAAGAGAGAAAAACGTATTTGCATTTTCAGTGTTTTATAAGACTGAATGTTAATGAATGAAAAGAATAAATAAAAAATATTCCAATGTTTCCAAAAATGGAAGAATATAAGAAAAAGCTGTGAGTTGTGTTCTTTCTGCTTTAGAAACACTTAAGACTAGTATCTACACAAGTTTAGTGTTAAGTTAAGAATTTTTGTTGTCTGGTAAATCAAACACAAATTAATATGAATTGCTATAACATTTTGAACTGACAATGTAAACTCATGCATCACCTGATAGGAAACAATGTAGGTCACCAAATAATTTATATTTCCTTTACCATCAAAACATGTCACTTATTAGCTGTCAATGCACTTACACAGGTTTAAGACATTGTCAAAAGAAAAATACAAAACAGAGCACAGAATCAAAATAAATGGATGAAGTATGACTAGTAGCCTTGAAAACAAAATGCCATTTAAATTGAGTTTTATTTCTGATCAGACAGAGTTTTAAAGAATCTATCACATTTTTTTTACAAAGTTAAATACTATGTATAATTTTACGTGGTTTAGTAAAATCTTGATAACATTTGCATTCAGTATATGTCAGTTACATATAAGATTGCAGATATATATATATATATATATATATATATTTGTATATATTCTTTTATATGAGAGAGACCACATGCAAATCAACAGAAACACAAGGGATTTAACCCATTTGCATACTTTAACAGATTCACCTGTCATTGGTTAACTTATGCATTCTGTACAATAATTGGTATTTCCATCATCAGCATTTGCAACAATTTTATGCATGCTGCATTATCGATTGAGGTGATAATACCATCTGTTTTGGACCTACAAGTCTCCAAGGTCTGACTGAGAAAGCTGTCATGGTTATTTGTATTGAATCCATATCAGCAAAAGAACGCTCCACGTCAATCATAGAGGCCACCCAATTTTCATCATTCTGTGAGTTGCAGAGTAGTAACAATAGAAAATGGTGAATAAAATTCTTAAAAATTGCTAAAAAAAAAAAAAAAAAAAAAAAAAAAAAGTGGTGGATGATGGTGAAAAAAGTCTATATAAAAAGGCTCATAAATGGTGGTGGTAAATACAATTGTTAAATAATTTGAGACAGTTTTAATATTAATGGTGTTTAATGCCTTAAAAGATAAACACTAAATAAAGCTAAACTACAATACAATATATATATATATATATATATATATATATATATATATATATATATATATATATATATACATATATAGTGAAATGCTCTTTTAAAGTTTGTAATACAATGTGATTTTTTCTTACTTTTCAAAATATTTCCCCAGCATTATTTCCACATTTTGTGGCTTTAAATTAGTAGATAAATCTGTGAGTATATTTCCATGGTGGAATCCAAAGTGCCTGGGTACTGTTCTCAACAAATGCTGGGTATTCATTCCTCATTGCCAGCAATATTGTCAACAATATCAATTAGGTCCCTATTTACTGCTGCTTTCTTAATGCTGGTCTTCAAAGCACTATACCCTTCAGCTAGTTCATCAAGCGATAAATCTTTCATCACAGGCATGCCAGCAATGACAGAATGCAGATTTGGACCAACTGAATTTGTTAATATATTTTGTTCATCAAATAATTTCCCCATATTGGTGATGAACCCTCGCCCTTTATCCTCACATTGATAGTTTTGTGTGACATTTGTGTCCTAAATTCTGGAATGTTTGTTAAATGCTGTAATTCTTGTGAACTAAAGAAACAAGTTTTTGTGTTTCTTCATCCAGTACCTACTGTCTTAAATGTGCCAAGAATAGGCTCGATCTCTGACATTAGTTTGTGCACATTACCTCCAAGAACCTGGATTAGATCAATAACCGATTTACAATGTTCTAAAAGAAAGGTTGCCGAGGCCACTATCACATTCACATCAATGTGCATAAGGTTTCTGAAATATGTGACTGCATAGCTTTCCTCTTGCAGTGATAAAGAAAATTCCTTAATATCTTTAACATGTTCCTTAAAGTATTCTGTAGATTTGAACCATGAATTCCAGCGAGTTAATACAGGCATTGGAAACAGAGTGCACTTGCTCTCATCATCTCTTCCTTGTGTTCATAAACATTGCCTTTGGCTGGGCAACACAGGTATTGATCTCAGGAAGAAGGTTTGACCATATGCTAGCTATAATATTCAATTTGTGTGCCCAGCATTGAATGTGCACCATACAGTCAGAAAATGGTATTCGCTGAATCCACACAGGCACCCATATATCGTGCTGAGTCTGAAACAACTGCTACAACTTTATCAAATTCAACACTGCAAGACATAACAACACTTAATATGGCACAAGTACATTCTGCTACTGTTGCATTTTTCAGGACTTTTAACCCCACCCACATTTTGGAAGAAGCAAAACTACAAAAATGCATTGTCCTTTGCTGTCTGTAGTCTCATCGATCAGGATCACCACTGGCTTGTCCTTCATTGCCTCCTTTAGAGCCTGTATACGTTCCTCTCCAAGAACAGAAACATACGTGGTGCGCAGAGTATCAGCATGAGGAAGATCCCCAGCATCTAAGAAATAAACAGTCTCAGTAAATTCTTTGGACAGCATCAATTTCAGGAGAAGAAAAAAAAAGAGGGAATGACCAAAAAGAGTTTTTTTTAAAAACTACTTATTTCCCAGAATTAATTCAGTATTCCCCTCATTTACAAGGGAGCGGAAGAGTGGTGGTGTAACCAGGGAGAAACCACTTTCATCTCCAGAAAGTATCCTAAAGTGCAGTTAGATTGCAATATCTCCCATGCAATATTAAGTAACCTTATTTCTGTGCTAACAGCTCAGAGTAGGCACAATTCTTTTAGAACTCTGCTTTCCAGGAATTTCCAATTAAGTACACTGTGTCCAAGATTGAGACTTTAAAAGATGCATTTTTTTTAAAACTTCATGTTTTATCCTTGAAAGAACTTTAATTTCATGCTACAACAGCACAAGGAGAGCCATAGTCTGCCGCTATGTGCCCCACCTCTGCCTACTACAGGCGTCATGAGTGGGGTGGAGTATTGGAGGGTGTGACGTGGTAGCACCCCGCTCCCTCTTGGCCAGTTAATGCAACTTTCCCGACCTTGAGCTGCTTCTTTTTCATTCAAGTAGCTCATCGGGCACCTGACGAGGCTGAGTGACCCTGTGTCAGGTCTCTCAGCAGGAGAAATAAAACATTTAAATTGAGCTTTATTTTTGGACGCTCTTTAACTGCTGTGGTTCTTAGCATCCCACTTTGTTGGGCATTAAAGACAGCTTAATTTTGCCCAAAGGCCTATTCTTTCAGGCTTGAGGTTCTTTTATGTGCCGTAAATCTACGACACGGGACCCCCGGCTTTACTTCCCTTCCGAAGGAAGCCATGCTAAGGATTTTTTGCGCTCGAAAAAATCCATCGTCCTCCGCCGGGTTTGAACCCGCGACCTTGGGTACATGAGGCTTGCATGGTAACCACTATACCACGGAGGGCGACACTCAGCAGGAGAAAATCCCCACGCTGTTACCGGGAATCGAACCCGAGTCTCCCGCTTGGTAAACGCAGCCGCGCTACCACCGCGCTAAGGAGACGGCCATCCTATTTCTTCAATAAATGTAATAATTATTATTTATTTAGTCAAAACATGTATTTCCGGTGAAAATTCTGTATTTAATTTTTGGGTTGAATACCATAGCTTCTCTACAGAAAGTAAAGATAGGCAACCAGGTCTCATCCAAGATGAAAATATCCCTGGGTTTATGTTTCAAAGCCAGCTCCTGTAATCTTCCACTGTTTCACCGCTAACAGCAATAGATTCTCGACAAATAGTGTTGTTATACATCTTTCTGATTCGATTAACCTATCCAATGGATGTGCTAAATTTTTGAATCGCAAGATTACCCCCTACCCCACACACATAGATATCGGCCTTTGGCATGGACAACATTTGGCCATCGGATAATGGATAACACGCTTGATGGACACAAGCATATAACAAAACATGCCTGAAGCAGGATTCGAACCCGCGACCCTTTCACGGCGGAGCGTCGACGCCAAACGCGTCAAGGAGACCACGGCTAACAGGGCCGGCCGAATCCCAAGAATGTTGGCCACCTTAAAAGCCAGGATTACGATGAACTTAATGTAACGGGAAGTCTAATACATTAGATTAAATGCTATTTGGATTCCCGCGACCCTTTCACGACGGAGCGTCGACGCCAAACGCGTCGAGACCACGGTAAACGGGGCCGGCTGAATCCCAAGATCTTAAAAGCCGGGATTACGATGAACTTAATATAATGGGAAGTCTAACACATTGGATTAAATGTATTTTGTATTGCCGGTAAGGAGAGTTTACGAATACCAAATTCATTCCTGTTGTTAATTTTGATGTTAAATGGTAATTAGAACCAGTCGCGTGAAGGGTAGCATGATAAAACCTGCCAATCGTAAGTCATTTTCGTTACGTTAATTCAGCATTTCTGAAGTTCAAGTCCCGTCATGTTATGTTCATCGTAATCCCGGCTTAAGTGCCTTTCTGCACGCCATCAACTGGCTTGGCCTTTTGCTCGAAGTTTCGAACCAGTTTATTGTATTGTGAACATTGCGTATTTTATTTCTTTGGATGTTGGGCCGCATCCTGAAGCACTGGATGTAGTGCTTTCTCTGCTTTTGACAACTGAAATCTGCGTGGACACAGAAATCAGAAACTCATGTGCGTAATGTAGATGCTCTGTGTTCTCAAGCATGGTGAACACTCAACGCCGACACAGCATATTATCACACAATAACAAAGAACGAATTAACGGATATGCGTAAAAGCAACAGTGATTTTCGAAAAATTACTTTAGCTGCCGAATTCGGATAAAAAGAACGAAGTGTCAAAAGAAAGGCGTAACAAATAAATAGATTGCAAATGTAAAAGGATCGGCAAGAATGACTCCAACTGCGATAAAGGCATGCCCAAAACAGTTCTCAGCCAAGACAAACTTGATAGTTTTAGATACTTTAGACCAATGTGGCTTCAAAAAGAAGAAGTGTGATGTACCGATGCATAATCACGTGTGAGGGAAAAGGGATCATGCTATGGTTGCTTGATTTGATCATCACGTTATCTTCTTGGTTGGAAGTAACGCGATACCGCTCCCCCCCCTCCTTCCAACTGGCTTGCGTACTATATGGCGTGGAGCAAAGCATAACATTTCTTAAACGTAAACTTTTAACACGCTGTAATCATAAAGAGGGACCGGCTAATGGTGTTGCAAACGACGGGATCGTAAATGCGGGATGAACTACAATAATAATAATAATAATAATAATAATAATAATAATAATAATAATATATATATATATATATATATTAAAAATTGTATAGAACTTACCTAGAATGTACTTGTTGAGAAAACTCCTAAGATTTGCAATCTCCATTTTTTCAAGTGGAATATTTGCAGCAAGGAATGCTTCTGTCAGATCCTTTGTTAATTCTTCTTTTTCTGCTTTATGACGCTTGTTTAGATTTCCAAGTAGGGTAGCGTTTAACGTTGTCTGGTACTTGGCTTGTCCTCCTTTTAGGGATTCTGCTTTCTTTGTCTTGTGGCCTTCTGTTGCCACATGTTTCTTGCAGCTATCCAGTCTATTCCAATCTACGATGAAGTTGCAGTATTTGCACATGCATATTTTCTTTTCGCGATTAAAAACATAAACTCTATCTTGTCGAAATTCATCTACGCGATTCTGCACCGTCACAACTTTCGGTATTTTGGAAAAAGAAATCGCACTCGCACACTTTTTTTTTTCTGTTAAAATCTCTAACAAATTCTTGTCTTGCACCTTATCCACTGTTGCACGTAAACAAGAATAATACCTTTCAATTCAAGTAGAAACGCAACTTCTCACTCACTTGGTAATAGCGTCTGTGGCAACACCAATCGCACTTTGAATTCATACGTTCGAAAACAATGAAAAGATGAATGGTAGTAGATTACAAAAGCTTCTTTACTAATTTTTTGTTGGCGATCTTCGGAGATGTTGACCACTTTCGCGGAAAAATCGTGAATTACGGGCTAATTCGCGAAATGAACCTGAAACTTAAAAAGCCACGAAATGTCACGAGCTTAAACCTGCATCAAATTATATAACAAACATAACTATATTTTAATTTTGCCTGTATCTTTCGTTTTATCAAAATTCGCGAAAAAACGTTTTGCAAAAATCAAGGGTCCCTAACAATGATTCATCTATATGAATTAGAAAACACAAGGCTTTTTCAATTATTTTTTAAGGATAGTGATGAGCCTTCAGATGATAAGTTTACTGGTGAATCATTAGAATCTGATGATGAGAAAAAAAATGATAGTGCCTGTATACCGGATTTACCACACATTAGTGTTAGTGTCTGCCATCTTAACAACTTACAAACTTGCAAAGGCTGTGATATATAATGTTCCATTTTAAGCACAAATATCATCTGTAGGTGCAATAAATCCTTCAACAGCTAGGCATCTTGGTGAAAATTCCAAAGAAGCTTTTACTGTCAGTGAAAACTTGACAGAGTAATTTTTGTTAAAAAATGGTATTTCAGGGCACAAATCGTTAAAAAAAAAAGGTACATCAATGGATTAATGTCAAAATCAATGGTTCATGGTGACATTTTTCAGGAGGAAGGAGCAGTAATGGACTGTCATGACAGTATTTAAGAAATCTGCACAGGAAAAAGTAGTAAAATATTGTAATATAACTGCTCTTCAAACAACAACTCTTTATTTCTTCCAGTGACTACAAATAAAAATCTGTTTTTAAATAAATGTCTTTATTTGATACTTTATAGTTTCCTTTTGAAGCAGAGGCAGCAGCTGTACAGCATGCTCAAAATTTCCAATTGAAACTGACTCAACCACTGCATGTTGAGCATTTCCATTTGACAATGACTTTGTGAGGATTCATTCCCTCCTTTTTATACCTGTTGACTACATGGCACTAAAGTTCCAGAAGTACTGCTTGTTATTGCACATGCAAACAACTGCAAGTGTCACAAACAGGTGCAACAATCAGAGCTTCAATGTAAAAGTGCTTACCTATGGTACATATGTCCACACACAGATGTAACACTGCACAACAAAAATCAGCTATGACTTTCAAAGCAAGTGCTCACACATGTGCAGTGATTATGGCCACAAGTTGTAGTGACAATATTATTATAGATAATGTGGCCTTAATAACAATATGCATCTGGGACATATAATAATGCACATTTATATAAATGGAAAGAATATGAAATAACTTAATGTTGCTTAGTATGCACCAATGAGATTTATAAGGGATAAACTTGTGCCGATTTGGCACGACAGATGGTAGTCGGTCTAAATATTGGCTACTAGAGGCTTATGTTCTGCATTTGTTTTTCTTGCTTGAAAAATCTGCAAGAAAAATTTTCAGTAGCGTAGCTACAGCTGGGTAGAAATCAGGACTTGCATGGATGGGTGTGGCATATGTAGTTTGACCTGCAGGTCCCGTGGGCTCTCCTTTTCTTGAAATTTTATTCCATTTCTTCCTTAGTAAGTACAACCACGACATGAAGCCTTACTTTTCTAAGTGCTTGTATTACTGGTCTTTTTTAATGACTGTGTTTGGGCTCCCATGTTGTTAAATTGCACTTTGCCTGTTTGCTAATTACAACATAGTTCAAGTTGGCAGTTTTTTAAACAAGTAGACGGCAAGTTACAGATACATAAAAACTAGTGCATTTCATGTAGAATTCATTTAAGGGCTTTTATAAATTTCACAAGAAACTGTTACTGTATAGAACCAGTGCATTTCATGTACAATTTATTCAATGACTTTTCCAAATTTCATAAAAAACTGTTACTGTATGGAACCAGTGCATTTCATGAAGAATTAACACAAGGACTTTTTAAAAGGTTGTAAGATACTGTTGTGCTATACTTAAGTGGATACCAGAACTGTGTTTAATTTTGTTACTCTTGCTGTATTGTTAAATGCTAAAATTTGTTATATAGCTTATTAATGGTTATGATTCATATTTTTGGGTGTTTTGAGCACTGTTGCAAAATTGTTCTGTGAAACTTGATATGTGTTCTTGTTAATAAAACGTAATTGTGACAATGATGAGGGCTTTATTTGAGAATAGTTAGGAGGGACATCTGATTTACTTTGTAATAACCCTCAGTGTGGTCCAAATACTTTGTGGGGGCAGTACAAACTCTATGAGGAAGTTACTTTACCTGAACAGAGGTAAATTATATGGCAAAACTGTTACCCTTCCTTAGCATCACAGAAAATCACTGAAGCTGTGTATTAAAACACTGTGCTTGATAAGGATATGCGGAAAAATAGTAATCGAAAAGCAGTAAAAGCTATAAAGTAAGTCAGACAGATCAATTTTAATGTGGTTGCAATTTGTCATGTGTTGAATGTAAAATATGCATTCATGTTTATATTTGTAGTTGCCCCAATTGTTCCATAAAAATTTAATATTTGTAACCATACATTTGCCATCAGGCAAAAAGTAAACAGCAGCTCTCCAGAATCCAAAGATACATAAAATAATTCAAATAATTTGTATAGTAGAAATTTCAAAGGACATTAAACAAGAAGGGGTAATTGAGGGGCTAAACAAACACCATGACTAAATGACAATTCAACTGCAAAAGGCTAAAATGATGCAACAGTTTAAAACATCCTGGAAGAAGTTTAGTCTGATGAACAGCTCAAATTAAATATTACTAACAGACTCATTTGGACATTAAAACAAACAATATAAGCCTATAAACACAAAAGGTCTCTTGCATCAGAATCATATTCGTCAAGTTTAAAAGCACTTAAATTTGAGCATCAACAATGGTTTTATTCAACATAGGCCCAAGAAAAAGTTTTCGACATCAATATTAGGACCCAATGAGTGTGAACAAGACATTATTGGTGTTTCAATGTTACTAAAATAGTAGGCTCATTTTGTACAATAATCCCCCCCTCCCCCTCAAAATTCTCAAGTGTATAGTTATGAGCTGAAACATTTTAATATTGAAATGCCTGGCTATCCATTCTGAAAAGATGTATTTAGGTTCATAATTAAAGTAACGAGACTAATAAACATGAAAGTGCAACAAAAAGTAACTTCAAGTGTTAAGTGAATACAGGTGCAAAATAATCCCTAAAACTCATGACAATTTACCTACAGCAGTCTCTGCGAGTATTTATATTTACTGTCATTGTATTTAATATCCTTATTTATATATTTTTTCATAACATCGGTGCTGATTATTTATTTAATGTTTTATTTTCTTTCGGACAAGGAAAAATTGTTTGTGAGTACTAAAAGCTGGCATATGGCTCAGGATGCTGAATACTGATCAATGTTGCATGAAGCAGTCCAACATTTTAACTCTACACCATAAGCCAGAGGACTGGTTTCTTCAAGATGGTACTTTTCCATGTTTATTAAATAGTACAAACAATTATATTACTTCAAACCATGTGACTGACACCTTACACATACACTTTCAATACTTGACATATGGTGCACAAAAACTATAAAAATACTAACAGATTCTTTCTAACCAGATCCGAGACACAAACTGTTATTATGGAAAATGCCTGACTGTGTGCTCTTTGTAATATGGGGTGAGGGATATACAAGGTCTGTTCAAAAAATTCTGGAACATTAATAATTTCATGCCAATGGAGTGTTAGAGCGAAATGTGGTTGGCATGCCTGTGTTTAATGTGTAACTGCTGGAAGTTTCAATATTCTATGTCTGTTAGTTATTGTTCAATGCTGTATTGAGTGGAATGTTGTATTGCACAGTTTGTGAAATTTGAGATGGCAGAGTTAGAGGAGCATTGAGTCTACATTAAATTTTGTGTGAAACTCAAGAAAACCTTT
Source organism: Hymenopus coronatus (assembly GCA_030762935.1). NCBI lineage: Eukaryota > Metazoa > Arthropoda > Insecta > Mantodea > Hymenopodidae > Hymenopus > Hymenopus coronatus. Next base: position 258,677,019 of record CM060900.1, read on the forward strand.
ACAGAGACACACCAAATGATGCAGGAAGCCTATGGTGATGAGTGCTTAAGCCGTCCTTGGTGTTACGAATGGTTCACACAGTTTAAAACTGTCCGGATGGAAGTTATAGATGACCCTTGTTCAGGATGCCCTTTGACGTCCGCCAACGACGCTCATGTCTGGAATATCAACAAAATTGTGCGTTCCAATTGAAGACTGACTGTCCAAGAGATTGCAGAAGAATGTAACATTTCAGTTGGATCATGTCATGGAAACCTGACACAGCATCTTGAAATTCATTGTGTAGTCACCATGTTCATCCCACGGCTCATGAGTCAAGACCAGAAAGACCATCGCCTCGCAATCTGTGAAGAGCTTTTGGATTGTGCAAATGAGAATGAGATCTTCCTTAAGAAAATCATAACTGGTGATGAGACATAGGTCTATGGTTATGATGTTGAGACCAAGGTTCAATCTTCACAATGGGTTAGGAAAAGGTTCACCAAGACCAAAAAAAGCTCTTCAGGTCAAGTCAAATGTTCCAGTCATGCTCATAGTCTTCTTTGACTTTGAAGGATTAGTTCATCATGAATTCATGCCACAGGGACAAACTGCTAATTGATGGTACCATCGGGATGTGTTGTGATAACTGTGAGAAAATGGGAGAAGGAAACAGCCTGAAATGTGGCATAACAATTCATGGGTCTTGCATCATGATAAAGCACCTGCACATTCATCCCTGTTTGTGCATGACTATTCCACAAAAAACAATATCACTATGCTGCCTTATTCTCCATACTCTCCAGATCTAGCCCCTGCAGACTTTTTTTTTTTTCCAAAGTTGAAAAGCCTGTTGAAAGGATAAAGATTTTCAAGGATAGAGAACATAAAAGAAAATTTGCAGATGTCGCTTCGTGCAATCCAAAAAAGAGGATGACCAGGTCTGCCACCTGGAAGTGGAAATAGTGTTGGGAGTGGTGTATCAATTGTGAAGGAGAGCATTTTGAAGGAAACCATGCATAATAAGTAAAAGGTAAGCATAGAACAATTTTGTGGACAAATTTCCGGAATTTTTTGAACAGACCTTGTATGCTTTCCATCTAGCCCTATGTGAGGAAGATAGCTGATTTGTTCTTCTTGGTTACAGGGGGAGGAGAATGTTTTGCTGAATGAGTCCAATAGTAAAGCACAGAGTAAATGATAGAGATTTATATTGTCATGTCTTGACACTTTTTAAAGTTTAAACTTGAAATTTAATAAAGTTTATATATACGCTGATGATACAGATGGGACTAGCCTAATCATAATAGTGCACTAGCTTCTGGTTAATATTTGAAATTCTGCAATAGGTTTTCATAAAGATTACATAAAAAATGCAAATATAATGTAATCTAGTAGAAAAGGATAATAAGTTAAGAAGCATTGTTACAAATTATTTCACAATAAGCATTATACTTACCAACAATGTTATTATAATCCAAATTTGCTCTGACGGGAATGTTATCAGTCAAAACAGGTATGTTTGACTTATTAGCCATCTTTTTCATATACCTTTCTGGTAAGGGAAACCCTGCAAAAATTAGCACTTCAAGAATTATGTATTCAACAATTTTTATTTTTAATTGTTTTAAATCCTTAATACCTACATTTTGTGTAACATAATTTTTATTTTTTGCATGAGACAAATGAAAAAATATTACTTTGTGTAAAGGTAGAGAGTTGAAATCCTTCTAGGAGCATATAGAAAATAAGGAAACTTATAAAGAAGCTAAACATTATGCACTTTCAGCTTCATAGTGACTTAGGTGCATTTCAAATCCAATTAATAAAAGGTTGCAGTACAGAAAATGATCTCAGGAAAGTCTTTCGAATTTCAAATTTAGAAAAATGAGAATACTTTGTTGAAACAGTGGTTAATTGGAAAAGTAAAGGCAGACAGCAGCTCTAAGCAAAAGTATTTTATAAAAAAAAATAATACAGAAATTTTGGAAATGATTTAAAAGCTTTTAACATTGAGCGCGCGCATGTGCATGCACGTGCATGTATATGTGTGTGTGTTTGTTTATGTCAAATTCTTGAAAATGCCTTTTGCAAATGATGATTATGTGTGCCTTTTTTATGAGTAATATCGCTATGGTTTTAATTTAAAGAAATGTACAATCACATGTCTGTTACAGTCTTGCTCTAGTGAAAACTAATCCTACTATGATTTTTTTTACCTGAAAATACATATACAGAGGTAGATGGGGACAACTTAGAAACTGAAACTGATGAATTAGTGTAACAGCTCTACCAATACATACAACATATATGTTAAAATATGGGAAGCTAGCAGATAGATACACTAGATATTAAAAATTGTTATTTGAATGTAAGCTATACTTAGTGTAATACAAAAGATGAAAATAAATCATTAATTCATTCATTTATATACACAGCGTTTCATGTATCAGTTGACCTGTGCAGTTCTTATTCCTGAGAAGTCTAATGAAATATCTTCATAATAATACCACTAACTTTGTAATGATTCATGTTCTCATAATCAGAATTATAATGAAAATGAACCTATATCTTATCACCACAAATGTCGGAAATGTTGTCCTCTATCTATACATCTCCAATATCTTTTAGTAATTAGTTTTTCACAGGCGTTAAATTAATTTCTCTGCTGATATTTTCTTCCAATTCTTCTAACTTGCAGCAGCTGAGCTATACACTTCATTTTTTAACTTTCCCCATAAATAAAAGGACATGATGTGATATCTAGGAATCATATGGGTAATAAGCCCTTACTAATTACCATAATCTTAAAACATTTACTGAATGAAATTTAATGTAGTAGCAGATTATTGCTAAAACTATCTGTACCATTATTCAAAACCGGTCAGTTGTTCAAAAAAATAAGGTGGGGTATCATTCCTGACATGTTCTGCATTTATGGTGTTTAAAAATATATGGTACATCATAATCTTGGTTAAATAAAAATAATTTGAACATGTAAGAGCAGGGAAAACAACAATGATGAAGCTTGTGATGATGACAACAATGATGATGAAGTGAGCAATTTAAATTATAGCCTAAATAAACCACTTATAATCTCAACAGCCTACACTTTCAACAGCTATGGAATTATGCCAAGTCCCAAAAATGATAAGCCACTTAATACCTGTAATAATACCTCCCTTGCCAAATAAAAAGTAATCCTGTATCAATCCATGAATTTTTAAAACCACCAACAATACTGATAATATGGAAATGTGAGTTTACTGCATATTGTTGCATTTCAAATACAAGAGTCACTCCAAAAATTTTGAGAGTAGATGCAAGAAATATTAATAATCTGATGTGATCTATTCACATGACTTTGGTTTGGTAAGTTTTTGTCTATCTCTTATGGTTTGGTTTAGCAGTTATACAAAATGCTATAAAATTCATCCAGTATAAAGCGGTCTTCAGAGGCTATTCTCAGAAAATTCAAGATATACATTATTTGGATGTAAATAGCTTTAATTTCAATATTTTAAACAAAATCGGTACAACCATTTTTGAAAATAAAATTTTTTGAAAATTTTTCTATGTAAAAGATAGTTGGGGATCCCCCCATGCCCATCTTCTTGAAAATCTTTGTGTCACATCCTTCTGAGATACTAAACTTATATACCTAGATAGGTATGTAACAGACTTCTTGTTTTTGACACACCCACCCACAACAGACACAACACGACACACATAACACACACAGACCTTTTTCTAAAAATGCTCTTTTGGGCTCAGGAGACTTCAAAACATATATTTCTGGTGAAATCTTAACATTGAATTTTTGGGTGGAATACAATACCTTCCCTATCCACTATGCGCATTGTACACATGGGCTTAAGAAAGTACAAATTTAGACCTGATCATTGCATCTTCTCAAAATATTCTCCATTGTATTCTTTACACTGTCTTCTCTCAAACCATTTTTCAAATGCTGAATGCCATTCCTCTTTGGAGAGAGTGCTAATATATTCTTCGTAAGATTGACTGCAGCTTCAGGTGACTTAAACTGACTTTTGTACCCAAATTATAAAGTCTTAGGACACTTTTTTCTCAGTTCATTGAACACTTAAGGGAGACATTTTATGGTGTATATCTACAGTCTTTTGTTCCTCAAGTGAAATCATCAAAATGTGGCCACTTGCTGAGAAGGAGATCATCATCTTGCCAAAACTTCCCATTTGCTTTACTTTCCTTGGGAGTATCTTCCCCTGGAGAGACCCAGACCAATGACTGTCATTTCATTTCTGGAACATACTGTAAATCCAGCTTTTGTCACCTGCTACAATGTTTAATATGTTTTTAGATCTTCCTCAATTGCATATTTCAATAATTTACTGGCACCATTGCACATATGCTGGTTTCTGCTCATTTGTGAGGTGGTGGGGGATCCAGCAACTGAAGAGCCTCCTGATGTGAAGTTTTTCTTTCAGGATCGTTTTCACTGCTGCCAATCCAATATTTAAGGGTTTTTGAATCTTCTCATATGTACAACAATTGTCTTCCCACAACATGCACTCTGCTTTCATCACATTTTCATCCATTGTTGCTGTAGCCAGCCATGCTGCTTGGTCTTCATCTTCAAGGGAATCCTTTCCTCTTCTCAACTTAGCATACCATCGATAAATGCTGGACTGCAAAAGGTAAAGATCCCCAAATGCACAATGCAGTCTTTTAGGGCATTCTCCACATGCACACATGCATACACACAGATGTATACATGGTGCTCATGATGCACATTGCTGGAGCACACCCAGATTTGCGCATGTTGCTCTCTGAATTTCAATCCGTATTTAGGAAAAATTCTTTGGCTTACCACAATTCATTGTTGTCCTCTCTCTAAACTTTTGGAGTGGCCCTTGTGCCAACAAGGCAAAATACAGGAAAAATATGTTTCTATTGAACTCCTTGAAGAAGAGTATGCAGCTAAAATGATAATAATTACTGTTTTCTTGTGTCTGGTTACCAATTGTAACCACATCAACACAAAAAGAATACCCAATTCTTTAATTATTTTAAGAATGTAACATACATGTTTAAAAATGTGATAATGGTAAGTAACACTAGGTAACAAATGAATTTTTTTTTCTGCAGTATGATTACCTATTTCGGCATGCAGTTTTTCTATATCACAACTTACTTTGGGAATATGTCAATATTCAGTGAAAATATGATTTAAAATTTTAAAAAATATTACATATTCATACACAGCCTTTAAAGAAAATAAAGAATAATAATAATAACAACATGAAGTCATACCTGTATTTGAGAATTTATGTTAGTTATCTTGTGTACCCCTTTATTTTTTCCCATGGAACTTCTGTGTATGTGATTTTCTCAAGTGTTCTCTGGTAGGTTTATCTTGTGCAAGACACCAGCAGTAATCGACCTTCCTATGTACATCCTCTCATCCCTGACAACAACATTCAATATCTTTCAAGTCCTGGTGAAACTTTTCACCAGACACTCCACTAACAGCTCCTAAATTCAACAGATGTGGCATGAGGAAATGAAGCCTCAAACTTGTATGACAGCCAGTAGTCTGAAATTTTCCAGCATATTTCTGATAATTTCTTTGTCTTTTACATTGCCCTGAAATTTCTTAACAATTTTTCTGATTCCATTCCATGCATCTCTTTTAATTTTATCCATAGAGATGGTAAAATTAATAGCTTTCATCAATTTCCTTATATTTGCTGTATTAAATACCCACTCTAATTTTAAATGATAATGATGGAAACTTTGTGCATAAGTACTGGAAGCAAGGGCAACTTTTGTCATGTGCTTTCGCGAATTGCTTCATCATGCCAAGTTTTATGTGTAATGGAAACAGTGACATTTTTTATGATCAATAAGAGGCACATGAGTAACCTTTTTTGATCCAGGTTCCTGTGCTGCCTCTCAGGCCATTGGTTAGTTCCCTAATGTTTGTCCCTTGCTCTACTGTCACATTTGCAAAGACAATAAGGAAATTTTATGTATCCTTTCCCTGATGTTCTAGCAACAGAGCAATGACCTTCAAGTCACCATATATTTGTCACTCATGGTCACAGTACTTAATTTCCTCAAGAACACACCTCAGAGTTTCATGAAACTCTCTTAGATTCGTAGAAAGTGCAAGCAGTATTAAAGCTAATATTTTGCCAATATGAAATAATACTGCCTTAATATTTTATTTGGAAGAATCAATAGAAAGATGCTAGTGACTTGGTTCATATGCTTCCCTGCCCAAATGTTGAGTAAGATTACACACATCCATCCAAAACACAAGTTGATTTTCTTCTGCGTAGTACTTGTGGAACTGCATTTCACATTACCGATACCACAAGAATGCAATGTCAGGCTATTACAAATTCTTCTCCTGAAATCTTCAGCCCAATAATTAATTTTTTCTGTTTTGTGAGGCCTAAATCCTTCACTAAATTATTTAACTCAGATTGATTAAATTGTGGTGCATTGTCAAATTTTTCTGGATCAGAAACAAACTCACTGCCATAAGTTACAGAACTACTTTTAGATTCACAAAATTTAGATCTGCTGGTGGTGTAGATATGCATAGTTCAGATCCATGAAGAATAAATCAGGTAGCTGAGAGTTCAGATTTGGATATTTAATCCTGCATTTTTTATTAATTATTATTATTTTTTTTTTTGTGTGTATGTAGCCAGCAACAACTTTGCACATGCAAAACTAACAATCATCACTGTAGTTCTGCTGCTCTCTCCATATCATTGGTTTGGCAAACTACATTGCTTTCTGTGTTCCTTCACACTCAGCACAACTTTCCAATGTGAGGTGCAAATAATTTTCCCTGATCAATTTTCTCTTTCAAATATGACTAATATAGTTTCTTTATTTTTGGATCTATTTTATGTACCCTACAAATATAACAAAACTTCAGAGGACTTTGTAGACATTGTCTCCTCTGTAACCCTGATGTGGAAGTTACACTCAAACTTTTATTTTAGCATTATCCTTTTAGAAGATGAATTTTAATATTATTAATATTGAAAATGAAGTAGGAATTATAAAACAGTTACACTCTTTCACAAGTAGATGCCTAAGAAGAATAATAAATGTCATTATATTGAGATTATATCAAACCAATAGCTATGGACTAGACTAAATAATGACCTAATAGGGAGCAAATTCTATTTCATGAATGCACTTGAATTGGCTACACATTCTGAAAACCTGAGGGAGGCATTGAAAACAAAACACTGGACTGGAACCCATAAGATGGAAGGGGAGATGGAAGCAAGAAACACATGGAAACAAGACTGCTGTCAATAAGGCTGAAGCTGTGGGGAAATCTTGGAAAGAACTGAAGCAAATGGCCAAAAATCAGAGCTAATGGAGAGTGTTTATTTCTGTCCTTTGCTTCAGTGGGAGACATAGGATTTATTTCAAGTCAATGTTTGTTCCTAATGAATGGCTTTTTCTGCCAACGAAATAAACACCATCTAAAGTAATTTCTCGCAAGCTTTAAATGGCAACAATATTAGGAAAAATATTGACTTTTTATGAAATTATTACTAGCTTTGGGGAGTTATGAAGGAAATCTCTTACTTTTCTAATTTTCTTTTTTTTCATTTTATGTGATAGCGCACAGAATGCATAATCTCTAATTTGTGGCTTTAATGCATTTTTTCACAAGGTTTCATGTAAGGTCTTTGTACAGTACCTGCATATTAACCTAGATTAATATTTTCCATCATACTTACTCCCAAGATTTTTGTTTGAAACATAGGCCACTCCTATTACTGCTGAGAAGAGCTCTCGCAAGTCATTGATAGTGATGAGAAGTTTCTTTGTATCCTGCAATCTGCTCAGTAACTTCTGTGCGCCTTCCACTCTTGGCTAAAATTATAACAATACATCATCTTTAGTATAGATACCCACCATTTATGTACAAAGATTTAAGTTATTCATTCTATTGCCAGATGAGTTTAACTAAGATCAAGCCCTACAGAATTGTCTCCATGTTTACACACACATCAATCTGAGAAAGTTATTTCTAGCAAGCTGATGGGTAAGTCAACATAGTTAAAGCACTTATGACTTTCATTCCAAGTTTTAAAACATGCTTTGCTGAAATGTACATGATGTCTCAAAATTCAACTAAACAGGTTTTAGTAGTTGTAAAGGATTCAGGATAAGTATTTTGAGATAGATAATTTATGCACTATGGGCTCCAAATTACATACAGTGGTGCAATGCATAATGTAATAGGTATGTTCCTCTCACATTTTCAAATGCCTTCTTTTAAATAAGTTCATGAAAATATAGTATGTATCTTTTACTCTCTTAATGTTGTGTCACATATGAGAGCTGAGAGATGGCCTGATGCAGAGTAGCTACTCCAATTTGATTCACATTAACACAGAGAAGCAATAGTTTACAATGGTAATCAGTGGGTCTCCTTGACAGCAGTTCCAAGATTAGTGTTGGAGAACTGACAAGTGTGTAAGCCATGGTTACCACGGCCAAAATAAAAGATTAATCATATATAAGTATATGAGGGAGGTTCCAGAAGTACCATGTTATGCATGAAGACCTCAGTGTTTTCAAACAGAAATTATTTATTTCTCAACAAAGTTTCCTTTTAGGGATAAAGTTCTCCCAATGTTGCTGTGATTTTTCTAACCACACCAAAAAGTAGGAACTGTCAAGCTCTGCATATTTGATCTAAATATTGCTCCTGCGAAACATTCCTTCATATTATGTTGCATTGTGATCAAGAGAGTGGAATCAGTGTTATCACTTTGGCAAACCTAGGGCTGTAGTTTTCACATTTTGGTGTGTTTTGTGCTTTCACATGTTGAGAAAGTGATCTGATATTTGTTGTTCAGATTTTTATCAAGTATGTATACAGAACCTTTTATGGAAGAAATTCCTTTTAGGAGTTCAATTTAGGATGACACCTCAGAAAATTTCAAGGTTTGTGGCAAGAAGAACTAATTTCTCATAGGTTTCTAGAGGCACTGTCAATGGCTTTTGCCTTGTTTGTAGCAATAGTGCAACAAACATGGATCCATACTAACTGTAGAACCAAATATGGAAATGGACTGGTGTAAGTGGTGTCCTCAACAGTACATGCCTGATCTATGTTTGATTGGTAAAATACTTCTTATGCTGTATATATTTATAAAGACTGGATGAATTTTTCATTTTGGATATTATTGGTTATGCTATTACATATGAAACTTTCTCTATGCTTGGAAGAGTTATGTATGCACTTTGTGGATCTAGTAGAAACCCATGGCTACTGCTTGAGTTAAGCCTACAGCTGCATTGTGAATGGTGTTATATTATGCCTGTAAGTTTGTTGCATTTTGTTAGCACTATGTCTTCATTTGAATGGGGCCTTACAGTCCAACAGTAAAAGGCATGGTGGTAACTCAAATGGATATGATACCAGCAAAACTGATTGATCCAAGTGATTTGCGATCTTGGTGAGCCATGCTTTGAGATATTCAGGATGACAGAAGGAGAAATATTCATTACCATTATAGCCAACAGGCCCAAATTGGTTACTTTTTAGGTAATTGGTTACCAAAGGGGTAAATTCATTACCTTTTTTTTGCCTTTTGTTACTTGTAGATACAATGTTATTATTGGAGAATGATATTCCTGTAATAAGATATTTTTAGTGATTTAAAATTTATTTAATGGAAAAAGGTAAAGATAAAAGGCAACAAGGTATAAAAGTTTGCAATACTTTTAATTGCTAACGGGAAAATATGATTGAAATATTTAATAATTTCAAGTTAATATATGAAGAAAATAAAAGCTACAATAAAGTAAGTGTTCAACTGGGAAGCAAATGATATGAAAATTAAATGTTGTCTACCAAAGTTGCAACTTCCTTAGGATTAAACAACATGAGATGAACATTTGGCTCACTGACCGCAGGATATTATAAAGTTAGTTAAGATTTATGCATTTGGAGATCTATAGAAAGCAAGATTAGAGATAAAATTGTCCTGGGTGTACGTAAGGAAACATTTTGAGTGAAACTTTAAATATAGGAGATTATTTCAGAAACAAGTGAAGGTCCCACAGCATCATGAAGAGAGAATAGAAGTAAAAAGAAGAAAAGAAAAAGAAATATAAAGTTTAAATAAACAGATAAAATGTTTCATGACCGTTTCCAAATGGTACCAGATGAAGCATAAGTGTAAGACAAGTTCAGTATATGGGAAAAAATGTAATCAGCACAACAAAATGAGTAATTTTGCTGATGAGTGTATGTTGAAGAATGGTGTAAAAGATATGCCAACATTTGAACCTAATTTATTGAGCACCAAATTTCTGAATACAGAATTGTAAAACAAGTGGGGTTAAACCCACTCAATACTTGTAAGGAAGTAGACACCAATAAGGCATGTACTATAGTCAAGTATGAAAATATTAATAAAAATAGTAAAAAGATGTTAAAATTAAATTAGACATAAGGGCTGAGGAAAATATTATGCCTTTAGAAAAGCTATAGTACATAGAAAATGGTATGAAAAATCTGAATTGGTGTTACAGATAAGCACATTATTAATAGACATGACTTATGAAATAATTTGAAAAATAGGAAATGATCACACTGAATAAAAAGAAATATTTAGTAGCTTCAAAGATTAAAATACTACAGAAGCTACAGAAGGAATGATGTGGGGGATAACTATATTTGGGAAAAAATGGATAAAGAAGAGCTTGCATGAGCTAGAACAGGAGCAATGTGAGTAAGTGAACAAAATATAAAATGAATTATGTCCAATGTGTGGAAACAGATAACAATTTGCATTGTTTAATAAATTGTCCAGAAACCAAAGCATGGAGAGAAAAATATGGAATAAAAATTGGAACATCTTAAAAATTGAGGTTTTGGTTTTATATTTGATGATCCTCAAAAGGTCGCAGACATTTTCAACAATTTCTTTTTGAATGTAACAGACAAATTAAAAATAAACTATGGATGTAAAGAATCAGCAATACATTTTTTGAAAACTTCTTTTGTAAACAAAGTCCCTGAATTTAAAGTAAAAATGAGTACACCATTTGAAATAAAAAATATAATAAATTTGCTCGAGGCCAAAAATTCCTCTGGAGATGATGAAATATCACGTAAAATCCTAAAAGCATGTTCTGACCTAATATGCATTCCCCTTAGCTATTTATGTAACGAATCACTAAAGAGTGGAATATTTCCTGATAGAATGAAGTACTCTATTGTCAAACCACTTTTAAAAAAAGGAAAACAAGATAATATATCAAATTATAGACCTATATCTCTCTTGTCCGTTTTCTCAAAAGTATTTGAGAAAGCAATGTTCAATAGGCTCTATAATTACTTGGAAAAGAACAACTTATTTGCCAAAGAACAGTTTGGCTTTAGAAAAGGAGTAGCGACAGATAATGCAACCTACAAGCTCACACATAAAGTGTTAACAGCGTTAAATGAAAAGCAACATGTCGGTGGAATCTTTTGTGACCTAGCGAAGGCTTCTGACTGTGTGAATCATGAGATTCTGATAGCTAAACTAAATTTCTATGGAATAAAGAATAACATATTAGATTGGTTCATTTCATACCTAGAGAAGAGAAAACAAAGGGTCGAAATTAATAACTCCAATGGGTATCAAAATAGTGCCTCAGAATGGAAATCAGTAAAACATGGTGTTCCCAGGGATCAACCTTAGGGCCTCTTTTGTTCTTGGTTTACACAAATGACCTCCCATTATACATTAACAGTTTTGTAAGTATTTATTTATTCGCAGATGACATTAGTGTTCTAGTAACAAGTAAAGATTTCAATGAATGTGTAGTTAAATTAAACTATGTTCTAAATTGTATGTCAAACTGGTTCAAAGCAAACAAACTCTCAGTAAACCTTGAAAAAACAAAAACAATTAAATTTATAACTATTCACTCACCACAAACACACATAGAAATAGGAATTAATGATACATTGTTAGAACAGCTAAATGAAGTCAAATTCCTTGGCCTTCAGGTAGATAAGCATTTGGACTGGAAGTCACATATTAGCTACATCGCACCTAAACTTAGCTCAGCATGCTATGCTCTCCGTGCACTGGTTAAATTTCACTCAATCGATACACTTAAGTTGGTGTATTTTGCCTACTTTAACTCCATCATCGAGTATGGAATAATATTCTGGGGTAATTCAGTAGATAGTAAATGCATATTCCGGATGCAGAAGAAAGCTATACGAATAATCTGTAATGCTTATAGCAGACAGTCATGCAAAGAACTATTTCAAAAATTGGGCATCCTCCCTTACCTTGTGTTTATATATTATCCATTTTAAAATTCTATGCAGTTAATCGACATAGTTTTATAACAAACATGGAAATTCATAACATTAATACTAGACAAAAGGGATTGATTCATCGTCCCAATGCCAATCTTCGTTGCTTTCAAAAAGGTGTATATTATGAAACAATCAAGATATTTAATGCTCTCCCCAGTAATCTCAAAGAAAATGTTGGGAATTTCAGGGCTTTTAAGGCCTCTCTTAAGGAGTACCTTTGCAATAAATCATTTTACTCTGTAGATGAATATTTGAGTGACAAATCTGTCTGACAATGCCGTTAATAATCATTGTATTTATAAATATTACAATGTATTGCATTTTGTGTATATTAGTGTGTGTGTTTTATATTAAAATTAAACTGATTTATACTTTGACTTGCACGAATGTGTCAAATGAATTTTTTTTTTTTTGAGTATTTAGCAATGACACAAGGTCTGTAAAGCCTGATGTTTTGATATTTTACACTCTAGCACATAATTGCAAATCTTTGCATTGGAAATTCTATAACATATTTGTAAATATGTATTGTAATTTGTTGACATTTATGAAGAGTACATAATACAATAATCATGTTTTAGTTTATATAATTACTACTAGTAACTATTATATCGATAATTTGAAAACTATCATCTGACATAACATAGTTTTACATATACTGAAATTATATTTATTTATTTATTTATTTATACATTTTAACACTATATTTTGATACTCTTTGTTTTTATGTGGGAAAAAAAAAAAAAGTATTCTGTTGTTTTTGTAACCAATGCTTTTAGCACTAGAGCTTTATACATTTTTTTTTTCATAGTATATAAACATATGTATACATGTATATGCCTTGACAAGTTCTATGTTCAGTGGCTTTCTGGCCTAAACGAACCTACAGAATGCTTTCTAATCTAATATAATCTAATCTAAGAATACGAGAAAAGATTTTTTGAAACAGTTTGGCAACTTTATACAGAACTTGTTAGGTCTTATGATGAATGAATAAAATGGCTGAGATGATGCTCAGATGAGGTTGCAGTTAATAGAACTCAAAAGTTATCCGATATTAGTTGGAAAATCGCAGAAAAAACCTTATCCGAGTAACACACACTAATCAAGGTTTGAACTCAGGACCCCTTGAATGTGAGGCAGACATGCTACCCCACACTATAGACGTGGGCTCATTAAGGCTTTTAATATGACAGGATCAGATAGGTTACAGAGATTAAAACTGAATTGATTGAAATATGATCTGGAAGATAATTTATATGCCAGGTAATGATGTGAATATGCTAATACTCTTATGAGTTTAGATAAAGAATTGGAATGAATATTTCAGGCATAAATGAAAAAAATATAAAACCAAAACTGCCTAGCTAAATAATTATTATCTTTCTTATCTTCTAGAATAGATCTAATCCAAGAGTTGGAAGTGGTAAAAGCACAGAACATAAATCAGATTTATTTTAATCACATAACACTCTTGCCTCTAACATATTATGAACAGGTTCTATCCCTAGACAAATTCCAGCCACCTTTGTTAAGATTCTCATTTAGGTTTTAAGTCAGCTATAATGGCAGTGATGTTAAATTAGCTATAAGTACAGTAGGAAATTGTCTCCTGAGTCTCCTAAAATGAGAGGCTGCTTGAATTATCAGTGGAATGGACACTCTCACACAACATGCAGTTTAACCAAAACATCAGAGTCAATAAATTTCAACTTTCTGTTTACTATGCATTAAAAACACATTTTCATGACTTCCTGTGAAGGACTGAGTATTTGGAAAGGAAATCCTATACCACAGTCATGTTATACTACTATGAAATAACAGCACTGATGTCCACTTTAGAAAATGCATCATAACTTAGAGATTTGCAAAAGTAATGTTTCTCTATCTCAAAGTGCATTTCTCTCAAAAATTTCTAACCATTTATATCCCATGTCATAATAATTTACAAATTATACCATATTATTAACCAAACTTGACAGGTAAAATTGTCTACACATGTGTACTTAAGGCTGGATTTATAAAATAGTATTGGTTCTTTCCTTTACAAGGTATAAGCACTCTAAAAAAAACACACTTCTAAAATAGAAAACTAAATAAAGCAAACAGTGATATAAGTATAAACTAAATAAAGCAAACAGTGATATAAGTATGCATTAAGTGATACTTTATTTCCGAGGATTTTGATAGCAAAACACACTGTTTTTTTTTTTCAAACAGGAATACTTTTTTCTGTTAAGATGCATAATAATGAAAAAGTTTTAAACAAATTTAAGGAGAGATGCAAGCAACAGCCTTCTTCACTCTTATGAGATTTCTGGAGGACTTAAGCAGCTATGTTAGCTATACCATCTACCTACTATACTTTGGACTGAGAACCAGTACATGAACCAAGGTTCTACCTTTCTTATGGCTCGGCGAAAAACATTTGGTAATCTCACCTGTGAAAAATGTACAATATCAAGGAATTAAACTTTTTAACAAATTACCTCCGGGAATTAAAGAAATCGCAGAGATGTCAAAACGATAATTTAACTTAAAATTGAAGGTATATCTGTTAAATAGATGCCTATATAATTTGAATGAGTTGCAAATTGTGTTTCTGTATAAATGTATATATGTCCAAAATCATTGTATTGATAAACTGGATGAAATAAATATTATTATTATTATTATTATTATTATTATTATTATTATTAATACTTATTCATTATTCTTTATCGCTAACATAATCTTCATCACGTATGCTAACAGTTCAAGGTGTTCATTTTCTGACTGTACTCTTTTAGAAAACTCAATTCCTTTCTGTTGAGTACCTTTCAGATTATACAAAACCAGGTAATGATTCTTTTCGATACAGAGAAGTAATTGGAAATCTATTGTTATGCACTCCTTGAATCTCGAGTGCTATTGGAATTCTACTGTTTGCAATTCATCATGCATTTCTTTGGCAGTTAATTAGTGTATTGTTTTTTATATACAGCAAGTCACCACTTCTATTTTTAAGTTCTATCCCTAAATATGTTCTGGGATTTTCATTTTTTGTCTTTTCAAAAGTCTTATTGAGTTTCTTCAGTAGTTTCTTAGTTTGTATTTTTTTTTTCCAAAAACAATACCATGGCGACTTACAATATGGCCGCTTGTGGTGTACTAACTCGAAGCAACCAACCAAATTTAAGTGAAAATAGTAATAATTACATGAGGGTAACATCAAGAAAGACTCTTAATACAAATCTTAAAAGTGGAAAAAACTGCACAAATACTAGCAAGGTTAGCAATGAAAGGGTCACTCGTAAAGGAGAGTTACAAAATTGCAGTGAGAGAATTGCGCCCACAAAAGATGATGTGTGCGAGAGAGAAATGATAGCGTCACTTCACACGATAATTGATGTGCTCAACAAAGACCTAAGAACGGCACATGAAGAGATTGTAAACCTATGCAGAGAGAGAGACATTTTAAAAACGCAACTGATTCTCAATAAATTGATGCCTAAAAATGAGTTTCCCGAGAAGCAAGGTAAGATTTTGAAAATGGAAGTGGTCTCGAAAGGGAAACTAACACGCAGGCATTCAGAGTCAAATTTGTCCAATAAACTGATGGAAGACTACTCGATACCAGTTAAGAATAGATTTTAAATTTTAAATGCTCTAACTACGGAACCTAGTAACAATTCGGAGACAACAAGTATCTGTTCCCAAATAAGCAGCTCAGCAAATGGATGGAAGTATACGCAACAAAAGAAGAAGATGCTTATTTTGGGAGATAGCCATGCCAGGGGACTTGCAACCTTAATAAATGAATCAGGACAAGTGGAAGCCAAAGCTTTAGTGAAACCAGGAGCTACTGTAGCTGAAGTTGTCAACACAGCCATAAAAGAATCTGATGACCTTACCTTAGAGGGCTGTGTGGTGGTAATTGGAGGAACAAATGACCTCAACAAGGACTATAGTGGAGGCTTAAATTCAGTGATCTCTAAACTTGTCAATACAAATATAGTAGTGGTGAAGTTGCCACAAAGGCATGATATTGTTCCAACTTCTCCTTTCCATAAGTGTGTTCGAAAGGTTAATGCTAATATCACTAATCTCTGTAAAAGCTATCATAATGCCAAACTAGTCAGCACATACAATGCAGATCGTAAGTTATATACTCGACATGGACTGCATTTCAACAACAAGGGTAAAGCAGCATTAGTGGCCACTATATTAAAGGCTTTTTTACACCAGAGAGCAATGGAAAACCCATACAATTATTTAATCAAATCTCTGATTTCAACTCAGGCTCAAATCTAAACTATAATAGTGTCAACTATACGCAGTTGAACAACATTCCAGATAGTGAATGCAGAGCAGGTATTCTTGAGTGTAAAGGTAGACAAATTAAAATATTTCATTAAAATTTTCAAAGTTTAGGAAACAAAAAAAACTAACTTAGAAGTGTTAGTGCATGACAGTAGTGATTTAGATGTAATCTGCAGTTCTGAGCATTGGCTAAGCGAGAATCTTATTGAGCACTATACAATACCAAATTTTTGCTTAATATCTAAATTCTGTAGGAAAAAAACAAAACATGGAGGCACCTGCATTTACGTTAGATCTAATATAGTAGCTAAACCATGTACATATTTTATTGACCTAAATATTGAAGGAAATTTTGAGTCCTGCGCAGTAGAATTAACCCAATTTAATGTATTAATAATGTGCATATATAGACCTCCAAACACCAATATAGGCTTGCTCATTAACTTTTTAGAAACAGTAAATCACAGTGCATTATATAAAGGGAAGAACCTTATAATTACAGGTGACTTAAATATTGATTTTTTAGATAAATTACCAAAACCAGAACTAATGTATATGCTAAATTCATTTGGAATGGAACCAGTAGTATTTGAACCCACAAGAATAACCCCGAACAGTAAATCAGCACTGGACCAGATTATTATAAATACATCACTATGGGACTATAGCTTACAAGTAGTCGAAACAGGACTTTCAGATCATTTGGCGCATATTATTAATATTCAAAATAAAATTAAATATAAACCATCAAACAAAAAGCTTGGTTATAAAAGCAAAAGGGTATTCAATGAAATAAACATACATTACTTAAATCATCTACTGCAAAAACAATCATGGGACCTTGTATATCAACAGAAAGGTGTAGATGATGAATATCATGAATTTTTTAATATATTCAACTTTTTGTTTTGAAACAGCCCTACCAAAAATAAGTTCACCAATTCAACAAGCAATAAACAAATGGATAACTCCTGGTTGTCTTAAGTCTATATCACATCAGGGTATAAATTTATACAACCATCTTCCAAACAGTGTTAAAGAGCTTAATCACAAAAAATTTAGAACAGCTGTTAAGAACCATCTCAAAAGTCATTTACCACTCACTATTAATGAATATTTCAATCAGAAATTCTAACTTGTTCCACAGAAGACAAATTAAATAACTATAAATCATTATTATTTATCATCTTTGCAACCATATTTCTCTTGTGTAGATACTGCCGCTTTTTCTTTGTCATTACAGGTCCCATTCTGCAGCAGTAGGAAGGAGCCTGGCGCTGGCAGAAAACTATTTTGGATTATTCTTTTTAATTTTGAATTATTCTTTTTACAATTTCTGTATATATTTAAACTCAAATGTAACAAAATTTCATTATATTTTGACAATGCCATAGAATCTGTATTTCTTCAGGCTGATAATAAATCTGCCTGCCTGCCTGCCTGCCTGCCCGCCCGCCCGCCCACCCGCCCGCCCGCCCGCCCGCCCGCCCGCCTGCCTGCCCGCCCGCCCATCCATCCGTCCGTCCGTCCGTCCGTCCGTCCGTCCGTCCGTCCGTCCGTCCATCCATCCATCCATCCATCCATCCATCCATCCATCCATCGATCTATCTATTATAAATTCAAGTCATAGAATCAAATTCCTAAGCAAAATGATGAGAACTGGAAAGGTAACAGAACAATTCAGAATCTATTATAAAAGATACAAAAATATATATATATATATATATATAAATAATAAAGTGCTAATCGAAGCAAAAAAACTACACAATGCGAACCTCATACAAAAATCTCAAAATAAATCGAAAACCATGTGGAATTTAATTAAACAAGAAATTAAGCAACAAAATTACTTCTCAAGGAACATAAATCTTAAACATAACGGGGCCAATATAACTAATCCAAAACAAGTAGCTAATCTCTTTAATAACTATTACATTAATATAGCCCAAAAAAGTACACATGGAAACTTACAGAACAATTTCCCAGAATCAAATATATACCCGAACCAATGTAACAGCATATACTTAACCCCAGTCACAGAATCAGAATTGGTAAATGTAATTAAAAGCTTGAAATGTAAGATATCCTGTGGTATGGATGAAATTTCTGATAACCTTATAAAGAAATGCTATCAACTTATAATAGAACCCCTGTGTCAATTGTAAATCTCTCATTTTCAATAGGTGAATTTCCAAAAAAATTAAAGGTAGCAAAGGTTAAACCTCCCTATAAAACGGGGGCAGAGTCAGAAATAGGAAACTATAGACCAGTATCACAATTATTTGTTTTCTCAAAAAGAATTGAAAAAGTAATGTATTCGAGACTTACATAATTCCTTAAAAAGCATAATATAATAACTGACAAACAACATGGATTCCGCAAAGACAAGTCAATAAACACAGCAATAGCAGATTTTATTAAATGTGTACATGAATCCATGGATAAAAAAGAGGATAACATTGGTTTATTCTTAGATTTGTCAAAAGCATTTGATTTAGTTGATCATAGCATTTTACTGAAAAAGTTAGAAGTTATTGGCATACGAGGTGTAGTGAATAAGTGGTTTGAGAGCTATTTAACTTCTCGTCAACAGATGATAGAAATTTCATACGTGCAAGAAAACTCAGGTAAAGTTACAACATATCTATCAACTGTACAATATGGGGTACCACAAGGGTTAATTCTTGGCCCAGTTTTGTTTCTGATATATATAAATGATATAGGGCTTTGTTTAAAAAGGGGTTACCCAACACTATTCGCAGATGATACATATATATTTATCTCTGATAATAATTTAAGATCCCTGCAATGTAAGGTAGAACAGACAACCCATGAAATGCTAAATGGTTCAACGCAAATAGGTTATTAATACAGAAAAATACAATGGCAATATAATTCCACCATAAGCAAAATACACATACTAGTTACCTCAGTATAAAATTCAAGGATAAACATATCACATATACGGATAGTACAAAATTCTTGGGAGTATGGGTGGATGAGAATCTAAAATGGACTACAAATACGCAAAAGCTATCACAAAAACTTAGTAAATTAAACTATGCAATTGCACTACTTTAAGAAATTGTGGATATAAAGTCAGTCCTCTCATTATATCATGCATATTTTCATTCGGTTCTTTCCTTTGGAATAATATTTTGGGGAAATTCAAAAGGGGCTAAATCTATATTTAAAATACAAAAAAGAGCAATTCACATAATGCTACATGTCAGCAAACAAACCAGCTGTAGACAGTTATTTAAGAATTTGAAAATATTACCCCTACCGTGCATCTATATATTCGAAACATTATGCTACATTAAAAGTCATATTAATATATATATATATACCACAAACTCAGAGGTACATCACCATGATACAAGGAACAAGGATCATCTGCATATAATTACACACAATACAAGTCTATTTGGAAAAAGCTTTGTATACACAGGCCTTCGGCTATATAACAGTCTTCCTGTTCACTTCAAGCAAATAACTGCACTGCATAAATTTAGAAGTTATACTAAAAAATTTCTATTGCAACATTGCTTTAATAGTGTATCAGAATTTTATGAATGTATTAAAAGATAAGTTATCTTCTAATGTATCTGTGTAATCTCCTATAATTATTATTATAAAAAATATTTTTAGAGTTAAACATATGTAAATATTGTATATAGTGAATTTTTTTGTAATTTTCTGTTATATTTTTGTAATATTTTGAAATGTTCTATATCATGTAATTATGACCCACAGAACGAATAAAACAACCGCCACCGCTGCACCTCCTATTGTTGATTATTATTATATTATTATTATTATTATTATTATTATTATTATTATTATTATTATTATTATTATTATTATTATTGTGCTTTGAGCAGGAATGGGCTAGAAATGCACAACTTTATCCATGGCATCACTAAATGAAGCAGCATTAGTCAATCATACTGCAAATAGGAGGTATTTAGTGGTGAAAAGAGTAGAGATGTAGTGACAAAAGCAAAATAATATGTATGAGGAGATTTGGCTATATATCTATAGTTTACACTAAGAGTTCCTGGGTATGTCAGGATAAGAAAACCCAAGCAATAAGAATGTGGGAAATTTGAAAGTTAGACTATCTCTATGTGAGCAGGTACTAGAATAACATTTGAAAATAGAGGTACACAAATAAACAGAGTATGAAATAAGGTAGCACATTTCATGTGCTCTCCAACTCTTGTGCTATGAGTACGATTAAGATGATGAAGCATAAGCTACAATGGACTATTTAAGAACAGAAAAATTACTTCTTTACTTAATTACTCTTTGTATTAAAACAACCCAAAGAGCATTTAAATACCATTCCTTTTTGTTCATAGTTTTTAAAACTACTAAGATAAGAAGGAAGTGTATTTGTAGTAAAAGATCCTAATACATCCTACCTGCAGGGAAAATTACTTTCTATATTTGGTGACAGTTTAAAAACCAGGAAAATATTTATGGTTATGCAAAATGACACAGAAAGAATGGAACTTTAATTATTTTAACAACCAAGAAAAAATTGTCCTGATATATGGTGGACTTTGTGACAGTGATGTGTTTTAACAATTGAAAATTAGTTGAGTCGATTTTGTAACACTACATCACTTACTTTTTATTTCGGAAAACATGTTTCAGAAGCCAAAAACAAGAACCGCGTTTTCAATTTTGAAATCCCGCCAGGCGATCTACTGATTCAGATGTTCATCAAATCACCACCATCGACAGAGACAACCACCACAGCAATTTGGAAAAACAAGAACTGCGTTTTCAATTTTGAAATCCCGCCAGGCGATCTACTGATTCAGAGGTTCATCAAACCACCATCAGGGACAGAGACAACCACCACAGCAAGCAATGCCGGCAGTCGACCAAAGGAATTGACAATGGAAGCACATGGCTTCTGAAACATGTTTTCCGAAATAAAAAGTAAGTGATGTAGTGTTACAAAATCGACTCAACTAATTTTCAAGAAAAAATTGGCCTAGAATAGTTAAGAACTTGTACTTGATAACTAAGAGAAAGGAGAGGTTTAAACATATAAGAACAATTTTAATGAAAGGGTGTTTTGGAACAGTGATACATATGAATAGAATATTTTTGAGTTGGGTTTGTAACACTTAAGTATCACTTACGTATAATTTATCCAGATCGGTTTCGATGCCATGTGGGCATCATTGTCGATGGATTCCAACTGAATTTCCACAGGGTGTTCTATGTTGAGGTATGACGGTCTCTGGTGGCTGGGTGATGAACTTCCACAATATATTTTGTGGTGGCAATTCAAAGTTAAATACATGGTGTTGATTTTTAATGATATGGATTTTTTCCCAGATGTCGAGTTCTGTTGCCTATCTGGTGGGTTTTGCAAGGTGTATGTTAGGTACTATTTAATGGTTAGTAGACCAAAAGTGGTGTGCAATGGCTGATTTGTCAGTGTTTGTATTTTACTGCTCTCATGTGTTCTTTATGTCTTGTTTCGAGTGTCTTCTTGTTTTACCAATGTAAAATTTGTTGCAATGTGAGCAATTTATTCTGTAGATTCCTGACTTTTTATGTTTTGGGATTTGGTCTTTTTGGTTGTTGCAGAGCATTTTTTGTAGGAATGATGCCCACCTGGCATCGAAACCAGTCTGGATAAATTATACGTAAGTGATACTTAAGTGTTACAAACCCAATTCAAAAATATTCTACTTAAGCATATGTTTAAGAAGAAAGGAATAGTGTAAACAAGTAATTTAGGAAAGTAGGTAGAAAACAAAAGCATGATGAAATCGGAAAGCACAAATATGCAATGATATAGAAAGTGAATTTATGGTCAGGTTAGAATATAGAAAATCAATATAGTGACTGATTCTGGTATTGGATTGCAATTAATGAATACAAAGTAATCTACAAACATAAAAATGAATCGCCGAAATGTATGTCCGCGCATCACTGCATTAAATTTGAAAAATTGTTTTTTTGTTGTTTGTTATTGTCACAACAATGTTTGAGTAAAAGAAAATGTTTAAAAATGGTACAGGAAAGTTTTTTAAAGTCTCATAATATGAATTAGCATACAGTGCTAAGGGAATGCAATTGGTTAATATCTGCCAGATGGCAGTGGTACCATGGTTATTTATTGCTAAATGGCAGTAGTAGTTGTCTATTTTCCCTCCCCATTCAATGCTAAGGTAATGCACCAGTTTATCAAGACAATGATGCAACGCTGCAGTGAAATTCAAATACATCTTCACTGTCCTTTCCTGACTCCCATCATTTGAAGTAAAGAAGCTTTCCTGGCGACAAATACCTGGCGTACGTACTTATTTATTTTCCGCGAGATGGCCATAGTACTGCTCTATTTTTCCTAAGCATTCAATGTTAAGCAAATGCACCAGTTTATTGAAACAATGATGAATAGCAGCACTGAAATTCAAATTTTTATGTATTAACTGTCCTATCATTTAAAATAAAAAGCAAAGAAGCTTGACGAACACCTAGAGTATGTACTTCTTTATTTGTCACTAGATGGCCGTAGAGCACCTCTATTTTTCCTCCCCAGTCAATGTTAAGGTAACACAACAGTTAATTGAGACAATGACAAAATGCAGCAGTGAAATTCAATACATGTTTATGTATTAACACCTTTCCTGACTCCTATCGTTTAAAATAAAGAAGCAAAGAAGCTTTCTTGGTGATGAACACCTAGAGTAACTACTTATTTATTTGCTGCTAGATGGCTGTAGTACTGCTCTTTTCCTCCCCATTCAATGTTAAGGTAACGCCACAGTTTATCAAGACAATGATGCAATGCAACAGTGAAATTCAAATACATTT
Organism: Hymenopus coronatus; assembly: GCA_030762935.1. NCBI lineage: Eukaryota > Metazoa > Arthropoda > Insecta > Mantodea > Hymenopodidae > Hymenopus > Hymenopus coronatus. The sequence continues at coordinate 258,700,507 of CM060900.1, forward strand.
TTATGTCTAAATTGTCTTTCCTTGCAACGAACACCTAAAGTACGTACTTATTTGTTTCTTAATAGATGGCCGTAGTAATGCTCTATTCTTCTTCCCAATCCAATTTTAAGGGAATGCACCCAGTTATGGAGTCAATTACATTAGTTACCAGTGAAAATCAAATATATTTCTTATGTATTAACTATCATTCCCTTGGTCATGTTGTTTAAATTAAGAAATAAGTATATTTTTGTTGTAATTCTTTAAAATGAACAAGTTACAAATTATGTACATAACCAATAATCCTTCTTGGAATCTGAAAATGGCAGAGAAATGACGGGACCTGGATAGTAAACCGTTTTAGGTTAACTTCCAATTGCAGATGTTGGTTATTTGAGGTTATGTGGTAAATGAGCTAGCTAAAGGTGATTTTATCAGAACATGAAGATACCCTGTTACCACCTCACTGCAATTGCGGTGCTGTTAACATATTTAATCAAGTAATATTTTGGGTTAAATGGAGAAATTTAATATACAAAGCTATCATCAAATAAAAGCTTATCAGTTGCCCAACCAGATCTACTTGCTCTTTAGTCATGTCATTGGTAACCTTAAAAATGGCTGTTTTGACATAGCAGAAAATAAAGAAAGAGGTGGAAAACATTAGGAATAAAGGAAAGAAAGAGATTAAAGCATGAATGTTACTTTGCGACTTTCTTCTTAATGTAATTCATTACCTATTTCAGTGTTTACCTGCCACACTATGGAAGCGCTGTCAATACTGTTATTATGCTAATGGCATCCTTACTTAGCCACGCTGTTAACTGCATATGTCATCCTTTCCACACTTTCTTATGGGTGCGCTGACTTCTTCCTTTTTACAAAACCAACTAATATGCTACATTATGCAGGTCATTGCACTTCATTACAATTTTTGGATGCAAAGGCATTATTAGACATTGGCAATGGGAACATTCCTGTTGACACTTCTACTAGCTTAATTTCATGTCAAGGGAAGAATATCGAAGGTGTTCCCAAATATTGGTGCAAATTACAAAAACTATGCTTGGTTGAGCGAATGAGCCATTTTAGCAGCAACTAATAAGAATGTAGATGACTGAATGTAAACATTCAGAGTAAAATTGATGGATAAATGCATTAGTTTAAGTAAATTGATTCCATTACCGATCCAAATGAAGTAATCAATTATCTAACTGAATTCCTAAATTCATTAGAGTTGCCAGGATTACCACCACACAATTTACAGCTCAAGGTTGACTTGGTGTTAATTATTCTACGCAATCTCAATCAGCCAAAATTGTGCAATGGAACAAGTCTCACTATTAATAAAATTATGAAACATTTGATTTAAGCTACTATAATCATAGGAAAGTTCAAAGGTGAGGATGTGCTTATTACAAGAATACCACTAATGCCAACTGACTTTCCTTTTGAATTTAAGCATGTTCAGTTATCCGGTGTGCCTTGCATTCGCATTACAATAAAGTATTGCCAAATTATCTCATTGTAATTTTACTTCATTGCAAGGTCATACTGTAAACAGAAGATTTTGTCTGAATTTTTTCATTAGGTACACCACCCGTACGAAGCTGGGGCGGGCAGCTAGTATTTTATATATGTTTATGCAACACAATTACAGAATAATATATTTTTAGATGTTTGTGTGAAATTAACTTTAATATCTCTTGTTCCTATCATGGCCAATAAACCACAGCAAAGAATGTTAATTTTTTAAAATTAGCTTTATTGCTGCATTACTCATTCAGAATTATCCTATTCATTCATAAGCTTTTAATCTTATGAAGCATGGCCAAGTGGATAGACCTCTCACCATAGCAGTGCAGGTTCAATCCTAAAGGACCACATGTGGTATTTGTGGTGGGGAAAGCGGTGTCTGGGTGGTTTTCTCCAGGTTCTCTGGTTTCCCCTGTTATTCATTCCACCACCTGCTCCATATCACCCTTCCTTACATTCATTTCACTGACATTTCATTAACTTTCTTCCTCACTTACATAACAGGCATTGGACTGATCAGCCATCCTGGCCACTATCTCTGATCCAGAATCTGTCTGCTCTCAATAGGCATCTAACACGAGATGCTGGGATGTGTAAGTCCTCCATACAAGGAGAGCAAATAGCATACTATGAAGAAGAAATGCTCATATATAGGAACAGGTTATTTAATATCTTCTTAATGAATATCAAAGAGAAGACAGAGCAGATGATTTATTTAAAAGGGAGAGTTACACTTAAATTCATTTAGTTATAGTGTATAAGACATCTTAGGTTTACTATTTACTTAGCATCCACCTTGGGTCATTTCAAAGTTCAGAGCGGTCCTTCAGCTTTCTGGCCGGTAGTCACAATGCGTGTTCGCACGTTATGTTCCGTGTATCTGTTTATTATTCTCATTACTGATACTGTATTATTACTGATTTTATGATGATGATTACGCTATATTCATAATGAACAAACATAGATTCATCGGTGTTGAAAGTGGTGTCCTTCGGCAGATAAACATTCTTGGCACCTTCTGATGAAATTACCATTCACACGCATCAGTTCTTGTTGCGTAATTTCCCTAATTTCTGTTCTTATATTGTTTTTATGATTGTCTATGGTGCAAGGATTATTCCTATACACTCTATTTTTGAGAGTTCCCCACAGTTAAAAGTCACACACAATAAGATCTGGCGATTGAGTCAGCCATAACCCTTTAGAGATTATTCTGTCATCAAAAACATTCTTGACGTCTTCCAAGGAAGCCTCTGCAGTATGAGCTGTGGCAGAATCTTGATGAAAACAGCCATATTGCCTCTCATTATCTGTCAACTTTGCAAAAAATGGCATGAGAATATTCTGCGGTACCTATTGAAATTTACTGTATCGTTGTAAAATATGGGGCCAATTATCCGTTCTGCTGTTACTGCACACCATATACCAATTTTTTCATCATGTAAAGGAACCTCGTGAATTAAGTGTGGATTTTCAGTACACTAATACCTATTGTTTTGTGAAGCAACATGGCCAGTCAAATGAAACCATACCTCATCCGAAAAAATTATTAAATATGGGTCAACAGTATTGCCAGCAATATTTTGTAACATCCAGATACAGAACTTTATGTGGGCTTCATCATCACGCAGTCGTGATTGATGGACAATAGTCACTCTGTATGGTTTTAATTTCAACAGTTTCGTAGACCTATGTACTGAGGTTTTTGAAACACTTGACTTGTTGTGCTACACATTGTAAAGATTTATTCAGAGACCGTTCCAATGCTTCACCAATTTCATCAAGTTTTTCTTCCGTTGGAACCCTTCATTTCTTTTTACAACTTACATTATTAAATGATCCTGTTCTCTTTACTTTATTCACTAGATATCTAACTGCTTCTCTACTCGGAACTGGACCAACAGGAAATTTACCATGCAATTGCCTACAAACCTGTCTACATGAGTTGGTTTTCACATAAGTGTCAAACATAAAAAGTCTTTGTTCAAGCGAACATTTGAGTACGATTTCTGGCTTGTAATAATCCGATAATTCAATCGCACACAAAAATACATGTATCTTGCATGCACACACAAGGAGCAATAACAGCTGACTGAAGCTCGCTGCCACATGTCTGATAAGTGCAAGAGCCCATGACCTTGAGTTCATTCAGGCACAAGCCTGCCATGCAAGTTCTGGCCATAGTGCTGAGGGACTGCTCTGTACATTTTTGTCTATGAATAACAGTTTAAAATAGTTAACTTTTTACCACATATTAAGATAGCAAAGTAAATACTGAAACTTGTTCACATTTTACTCAAAAAGACTGGGCAAGAGTTGCAATTTTAATTGTTCATTTATGAGAGCTATTTGAGAAGCTTTTAGCACATCATCAGAAAAAATTTGATTTGCAGAACAACTGTTACATCAAATTAACAAAAGGTTAAATTTACACACACTTCACTTATTTATTGGATAGGACAATGTTTCACAGAATTTTGCCCACATCCTCAGCTGTTGAACTAATTACTGCTGGAATCTGATGCTGTTGGTGCTATCGTACTGTTTATGCTGTCATCTGCTGGGAGGATGATAAGGCTGAATAAGCAATCCATGCGGGGGAAGTTCAAAATTCATGGCTGTGTGACAGTGTTTTATGATAAAAATCTTTTCCCATGCTGTTAACTCAAATGGATTGGATAATTCTTTTAATAATTTCATGGTTGTAGTGCCAAAAATGGTTTGCAACTGCAGATTTGTTGGATTGTTTAAGGTTTATGTTTCTTCTGTGTTCCTTGCTATGCGTTTTCAAATTTCTTTTGGTTTTGCCACTATATTTTGAATTGCATTCCAAACAGTCTATACAATATATTTCATATTTTTTGATAGGGGGCATCTCGTCTTTAAATGAGGATCCTAAGAGCTTTTTTTATACGATATATATAGTGACTGGAGCTAGTTTTATGTTGAATTTATTAAAAATTTTGCAAAATTTGTTGTAAAGTTGTGAATTGTAAGTAAATTTGTAATATTTTTTCGGTTCTTCCTTTGTTTCCAGGGTAGTTATGTCTTTAATGTATTTTTGCTTCTTGTATTTTTTTATCTTCTTTATGATGGTGAAAGTATCAAAACCGTTGGTTATTGTTGTGTTACCCATTGGTATTAAGAGAAACATTGACTATCAGAATGCTTAGCTGTTGAACACTGCATATTGGTGTGGTATGGGGCTAAAACTGTTCTTTTTTATGTAGTTGTTAGCATGTGTAGTTTTTCGGTGTATTCCAAACTCTATCTTGTTTCTGTTTCTTACTAATTTGAGATCAAGGAGTGGAAGGTAGGCATAATTTTCTCTTTCTATAGTGAATTCTATGGTTTTTTCTTGTATGTAGAGAAGTTAGAATGCATCCTGTGCAAGTTTTTTGTGTATTATAGCTAAAATATCATCTACATATCAAAACCAAATTTTGAAAATGTGTGGGAATGAATTTGTTATATGCGTTTCAAATGCACATATATATAGTTCTGTTAGAATCAGGGAAAGTGGGTTTCTCATGGCTAGGCCTGTAATCTGTTGATATATGTTGTTGTTGTTTTTGAACATGAAGACTGATTGTCTTATGCATAAGTTGGTAAGATTTACTAGATCTTCTATTTCCGTTTCATGCAAACCTATTGTGGTAAGCCATTTCTTCAGAAGTTCAGGAAGTTTATTGGTAGGTATGCCTGGAAATAAGGACTTCATGCCAAAGGGGACAAGCATCTTCTGTAGCTATTTCAATATGCTTCATTTTGTCGATAAAATCAAATGAGTTTTTTTATGCTTAGATTACCAAATTTTGGTAAAGAATTGAATTTATTGTTGTAAAAGTTTCATATGCAAGAAAATTGATTAAATAACTCAAAAGTTTGAGGCAAGTGAAGTAGTTCAAGTATAATAGTTAAACATGAGTTGAAATAGTGACACTCACTTCACTTAAAATGAAATTTCCAAGACATATGTTTCAAGGGCGATTGCCCTCTTCTTCAATTGAGAACCTCAAGTGAAAAAGAGGTCAATTACCCTTGAAACATATGTCTAGGAAAGTTGATGTTGACAATGAGTTTCATGCTGTTATGTGATTTATGAATTTTTTGAAGTGCATACAATCTTGGAAGTGTTGGGCTGCTTGGATTTATTTTACTTTTTTTGGATGTTTGTTAATGAAGTGACTTCTTTGAGTGCTTTATTACAAGAGATTATGTATGAATTGAAGGGACTCTTCTTTATCGGTAAATAGTCTGGATCTTTTAATAAGTTTTCAACCCTCTCTATATAATTGTTTTTGTCCATAAGGGTTGTAGAATTACCTCTATCTCCTTGATGTATATTATGGTTTGATTTGAGTTCACTGTTGTTTGTTTGGCTCTGTGGTTACATTTACTTTTGTTTTGTTCCAAGTTCCTTAAGACTTCGCTGCAATTCTTTTTCATTAAGTTTTTATCTAAATAATTTAACTGATGAGAAGCACTTTCTATATCTGCTAGGAATTCATTGATATTTCTGGAAAAATCTAAGCAAATTTTCAATCCTTCTTTGGGGAGTTGAATTTCATTTTTGCTGAAGGTATGGCTAGATAAATTCACAACATTGTTTTCTGGCAAAGATATTTCTTTGGATTGTTGTTTCCATATGTTCATTTTGTTCTAAAGTTCTGGGGAACAAAGCCATGAATTTTCAGCTTCCCCCCCATGAATTGCTTATTCAACCTCATTGTCCTCCCAGCGGATGACAGCATAAACAGCACCAGCAGCATCAGATTCCAGCAGTAGTGGTTCAGCAGCTGAGGATGTGGACAAAGGTCCATGAAACTTTGTCCTATCCAATAAGTGAAGTGAGTATAAATATAACCTTTTATTAATTTGATTATGTCTTTGCGGTAAGTAGCTTCAACAATTTATATTACTTGTAACTGCTACATCTTTTCAAAATACCTTCCATTAGCACTTGTACATTTTTCCATTCCATCAAACCACTTAAAACAAAATATCCATTGTACTGTCTGCCCTGTGCACTGTCGTGATTCAGCAGAAGGGTTACTCTTAGAATTTAAATGCTGCGACCTCCATGTGCTGATGACTTTGGGGAGACATTCACTCACATACCATTCTGCATTAACAGTATTGTGTGTTCAAGGTCACAGGTGTCAAATGGCCTATCTTGGCGAAAAAAGTTACCACTATGTTGATTTCTGAGCTCTGACTTCTCCCAATGATGCTGAATGGTTTCTTTCCTAGAAAGCACCATACAGAAGACAGCATTTTTGTTTCAGGCTTATAAATGTCGACCCATGTTTCATCATATGTATCAAATAAGTCTCTTTGGACTACCCTCTATAAAAACGTTTAGCCAAAAATAACTCCAGTCCAACCATGCATCCTTTAGTTTTCTGTCTAGGAATGTGGCACCCAATAGGCACATCTCTTTGTAATGCCTAAATACCTGTGAACTATCCTCTGCACTGCTGTTGACCCAACATTTAGGACCCACTGAATATCACTAAATTTGATATGTGGATCTGTTTGATAATTGTCATCACAACATCAATGTTTTCCAAGTCACAGCTGTTGGTGGGCAATCAGAATGAAGTTCATCAATTCATCTTCAAACACTGCCAACCTCTTAAAAATTACAAAACCAATTTCTGTCTCTAGCCCTAGAAGGGGCAGACTTAATAAAAACAAGACAAACGGCATTAATCAGCATTTTGACTTTTTTTTTAATCATAGTAAATCATTAATCGAAAGTTGCGGTGAGAAAGATCCATCTTACTCCAAGTCTAACTCAGCATGTTCTGTGCTTTCTCGAACCAAGGGATGAAAATAGTGATGTGAGCATGCTTCAAGGAGTGAAAACCAGTGGAGGGAGAAGTGGTACATGCATGCTTTAAGGTCAAAAAGATGGCTCTTTCAAAATAAAGCAGTACTATTATCCTGGGAATTACAGTTTAGAAGCTGCAAAAAACTTTCTGCATGATCCTCATATATTCTGAGGAAAAACTATATATACCATATGTCATAGATGTGATATCAAATAGGCACAAATAAACATAGGTGCATGCTTTATGGAAATCCTTCTAAATTGATTACATAAAGCCAAGAAAATGTTTTATCTGTCCACTTTGATTTGTCTATCAAACAAAGCTAAATGAACAACTTTACTCCAAATGGTAAATTTTTGGGATGAACTTAATGTGCTGCTATAATAAACATATTTGTGTTTGTGTATATAATAATGTATATATAATATAATAATGATTGGGAAGGTTTAAATTAAATGATGAAGGAAAAAAAAAAATAAAAAATTTACCTACTCATCTACTAAAATAGGACAAGCAACAAACTGATATCGATTTCCATTACAATGTACATCTATTTTAAAAATGAGAACACTCATAAGATATTTTTTCACAATCAGTTTTAACAAAACATGTCCCGTTTATGGTAGAGTGACCCATTATTAATTACAAACATTTTAGGCAGCAAATTTCACTTATAATCCAATAAGGTACAGTTTTTAAAATTTAGAAAATATGATGTTTATATTATGAACTCAAGAACATATATATACTATTTATTTCATCCAGTTTATCATACGTATGATTTTGGACATGTCAAGAATATACAATTACATATTTACATTTACATTAATTAGTTTCAGAGTTCCTTTAATTCGTATAAACATTTATTTATAAGATACATCCTTAACTTCCTTTCAAATTGTTGTTTAGAAACATCTACTACAGATTTAATTTCTGGTGGTAGTTTATTATAGAGTGTAATTCCAGAAATATGCATATCTTTTAGAGACACACTTTTATTCACCTTATGCCTAAAGTAGTCCATATTACCTCTTGTATAGTGATTATGCATGTGGTTATTTTTATTGGTTTGAGCTTATCTATTACATACATTATTGCTTTGAGTGCATAGAGAGAGCAGATGGTAAGAAATTTATTGTGAATAAACATTTCTTTACACTATTCCCTTGCTTGTAAGTTAAACATTATTCTGATGCTTTTTTTTTTTTTTTTTTTTTAAATACAGTTCCGGAATCTGGTCGGGACTCTGGCACTGTATACCCTACTTTTATTTACCTAATGTTTTAACTTTTGTTTTCTGTATAATTACTGAATTGCTGTTTTTCTTCTTTTACACAAACATATAACACCTATGCCCAAGGCGGGACTCGAATCCATAATCCCCTGCACTATGAAGCACCGAAGCCTTGGCGAGCACGGCCATGGGGATCGGCTCTTTTGATATATAAGCAATTTATCCAATCATGTTTTTGCAGCAGCACCCCAAATTTCAATCCCTTAGAGTATGTGGGGATAAAGGCATCCATAGTATATTAGTTTCAATATATATTACCATCATCATAATTGCTGAAGTATCAAAGTAGATATACTGTTTTACTAATTTTTCCATGTATGTGTTCGATGTTCTCAGCCCATGTTAGCTTATAATCAACAAGAAGACCTAAAAATGTGTGTGTTTTAACTTCAAAAGTACTTATTACTGTCTACTGTTAATGATATATTACCATTTTTATTGAATTGCATCATTTTAGGTTTTTTGCATGTTGCAGTGTAGATTTATTGATTTAACGTAATTTAGCAGACAAGAGGTGGTTATATTTAATGTTGTATTTAATCCATCTACCATTTTATTCCAACATACAGCTGTGGTATCATCTGCATAAGTTACCACTGAAATATTCTGGGGATTTAATAAACAATAATGGCCCCAACACTGACCTTTGCGGTATGCCATACTTCACTGTTTCCAAATTTGATTTGATTTTTGTATGTGTCTCCCTTTTTTGTAGAATATTTCGGTAAACTCCTTTCTTCCCACCAGATAACTACAAATTAAATCCAGGGGCAATCCTCTTATGCCATAGTTTTCTAATTTAGTAATTAGAATATTATGGCCGACACAGTCGAAAAATAATGCACTGACCTTCTCATGACTTTCTACATTTCCAATTACGTGATGTATAGATTGATTAATAGCTGAAATATTGGATCTATCCTTTCTAAATCCATGTTGAAAGTTCTGTAATATATTGTGTTTACTTAGAGAGTTATCTAATCTTAGCAGCAGAATCCTTTCGAACAATTTGGTTATTTTGGATGTTAAAGTATAGGTGTATAATTATCAATACCTTGTTCATCTCCTTTTACAAATATTGGCCTAATTATGCTTACTTTCAGTATTTCTGGAAACTGTCCCTGTTCAATGGAGAAATTAATTAGATAAGCTAATGGCTTTGCAATAACACATTTACAGCACTTTAATAAAAATGAGCTAATTTCATCCCACCCATTACTCTTTTTATTTGGTAACTTGTTGATTATCTTAATAATTTCATCCTCTGTAACTGGTCTCAGAAAGAAGGAAAAATTACTTGTGGTATTAACATTTACAGAATTATACCCACTAGTCGTCTGTGTGCGTGTATTTATGAAATAGTCATTAAATTTTTGGCTTATAGTAACAGGATTGTCAACCACATCCCCATTTGTGTTTATTTTTATGTTTTTGTGTAAACCAATGTATCTTCTACCTTTATTTCTTAATCCCCTAGCTGTTTTACTGACTTTTTTGGACTTCCCCATCTTCTCTTTATATGCATTTATTTTAACAGCTTTTAAAGTCTTGAGATACTCACATCTTACAGTTTTATACTTATTTTTATAGTATTCAAGTGAAGAACTTTTATACAGAACATACACATCCTTCATTTTTTCTTTGTGTTTCATCGCTGTTAAAGGTAATTTTACTCTTTTCCTTTCAGTATTGTTTATATTTATATTTCTTATTGGGCATGAAGCATCAAAATTCAGTTTAAATAAATTATAAAACTGACACCATTTATCATTTACATTACAACCGCATAATGCACTTTAGTGTTGTTTATATTTATATTTCTTATTGGGCATGTAGCATCAAAATTCAGTTTAAATAAATTATAAAACTGATACCATTTATCATTTACATTACCACAACCATATAATGCACTTTTCCAGTCTATTACAGCTAAACTGTTGGTTAAATTGTTTAAATTTTCAGTACTCAAATCTCTTACAGTTCTTCTTTCTTTACACTCTAATCCATTCTTTCTTTACACTCTAATCCATGGTTAGTTACATTAAAAGTGGTTAATTGAGCAGAGTGATCATAAATATAAGTTTCTAACACAACAGAAGATATTTTTGTTACATTTGAAGTGATACGGTCTATTGTAGTTGATGAATTAGCAGTTACTCTAGTGGGTTCTTGAATTAAATTTTCTATATTATATGAATTAAACACCTATTTTAGGCTTTTGTATGGTTTATCTATAAGGTTTATATTAATATTAAGATCTCCTACTTGAATAACTTTAGCATCTTTCTTTAAATATTGTTGGAGAATAATTTCTAGCCGTAATATAAATTCATTAACAGGAGATGAAGGCGAACGGTATATTCTGAGTACAGTTACATTACCAATGTTTGTAGCAATTTTAATTGCAGACACTTCTAGAACCTTTTCTATGCATATGTCCTTTATGTTTAATTTGGTAACTCCATCACTTATAGTATTTTTTTAATTTTTGTTTTGTTTTAACATATACTGGATTTTGCCAGAACAATGACAATATTTAAATACACAAAAGGTAGATAGATACCTTAAGATGTTGAATCTTTGGTCCAATGGAAAGAAAATCCCCATCTTTTTGTAAATTCACCACTGAAATGATCAGAGGCAAGACATGGTATGGATGCTGCCTTGCTACACATTCTGAAATAAAAGGTAGTTGCCAGTTAATTTTGTTGTACTAATCACAGAGACCAAATATTTATCAACATCAAATGACATAGATCTTCTCCTGCTAAACAATCCAGTATGTTCACTCACTTTAATTGCTGTTACAGAATTCTAACATGAACATCAGCAAATAATGCATAAAACTCTGACAGTAAAACCTTACAAAATGGTAGTTGAGTAGAAGGTATTATCATCATATTGGACCAGGATTGGGCAATTTGTGAACTGAAAAATGGATAAGGAAGAAAGGGGTAACAAATGACTAACTGCGACTTTTAGCACTACTGTCTGTAATACTAATTACTGGAGAGTAGAAGTGTAGCCAGGGCCTGAGTCAGAAAATGGGTAGACTGAAAATAAGCTCGGAAAATATAGTTGCTCAGAAGAAAATAAAAAAATGAAGAGAACTTGGGATAGACAACGAGATAGAAGAAGTGAAAGGCATGCTACACATCATAGTAAAAGAACATCATGAAAAATTATTCAACAAGGAAAAAAATAAATTTAGAAACTATCACAAACTTTCTTACTATGGTCGGTCTGATTACTCTTTGAGTTTATGTTCTATCTATCTGTCAAGTTGTTAACAGGCAGTTTCTTATCAGACACATTATTCTGATTTTATGCATAAGGAGTACAAAAAGGTCAATTTTGGGCCCATTACTATTTTTAATACTGGCCAATGGCTTACTCTCAAATATTGAATCTGATTATAGTTTTTTTCCTGATGTTGTTGTTGTTGTCATCATCATCATTATTTTGTACCCATATAAATGAAAATTTAAACTCACTAATGACACAGGCTTATAATGAGGCTATTGATTGATTTAAAGCAAATGGTTTAAATTTGATTAATGATAAAATCCGGGATTTAACCTTCTCATTGCATCATAACTCTGATACTGCAAGCAGTGATAAACTTCTAGGTACCACAAGTGATAGGAGATTAATTTGGAAACTCCATGTTGATTCCATTTGTATCAGACTTTCAAGAATAATACATATGTTTACTAAGGTGTCTGAAACATTTTATTTATTGTTTTAACTATTTATTTATGAATATAATATTTTTTGTTATATGAAGTTTACATTGTGAACTTAAGCTCATACACTGGTGACTCATCAATAAATATACTTGAGTAACTTAAATTCTAATATGTACATGGTATACAAGATGGTATTATTAAATTATATTGAAACATTAATTTATCAATTGATGGTAATAATATAATATGTATATTAGCTCAGTGACTCCGACATTGCCTCACCCATAAATTCTTGTATAGAGTAATATGTTTTATTTACTAATATTTCTTTAACTATTTTTGTGAATAAATTTAAGACTTTTATATCTTAGAATTTTTGCAGTAGTTTATTATATACTACCCATATAGTAGTTTTTTTTTTTTTTTTTTTTTTTTCATAGAGTGTTAGTCTATGCATGGGGAATTTTATGCCAGATTCTTTCCAGGTATTGTAGTGATGTCGGTTTTGTTTTTCCATAACATTGTCATAATTTTTATAAACATAGTTGAGCATCTCAAAGAGATATATTAAGGGCATTGTTAATATTTTTTAATTTTTTTTAAATAGTGGTTTACAAGAGTCTTTGAAGTTTGCATGTGACATTATGCATATTATTTTTTTCTAAATTCTGAAGAATGTTTCCCAACCAGGTGTATTCCTTCATAACATTATGACATAGGTCAGGATCGAGTGAAAGTAATTAGGGTAAGGTGCCCTATTTTTGAATAGCTAAGGAAATTTAAGAATATCGTTGGTTAAAAATCAACTGAGAGCTCTCTAAATATGACTGATGTAAGTAACATGTAATTCATATTAATTATATACAGCCTTTTATAGTGAAAGTCAACTAATTATATTTCATAATTTATGTGAATGAAACTTGTGCATTTTGAACAGCATTCTAAAAGGGTGTGAAATTTAGGATAGGGTTAGTTCATAAAGAAAATTGAAGATTGTATACCTATATAAATATTGTTTTATTATAAAAGTAATATTGTGATAATCCAATTTTAGTATAATAATGATACACTTGCCACTACAGCCACATCAGTGTTTGATTATAATAATTTTATTGTTATATTGTAAACATTTGAAGGGTCAAAGTTCACTTTGTGTAGTTCAGGTTGCAAAATATCAAAAAGTACAGAACCCTTTTCTTTGGTGAAATTCTTTGCCCTAGCTATTGAGATAAACTCAGGATTTTTAACGAATACATTGGATCTCTTTTAAAAAGCCTCGCAGCCATTTTTTGCCAGAAATATGCCTAACTGGAACAAAATGATGTTTAAGATTATTTTGGATAGCTAGCTGATATGCTAAAATCAAAATCTCTCTCCTTCGTAGTCCATAAAATCTGTCATCCATTATTTGGCAATGTTTGGAAATTCTTTTCAAGATCACTTCCCAAAACACATTTTCTGCCTATGGTAGAGCCCAGTTTCTCTTCCAATTTACCTGCCTTTACGTCAACAAGAAGTATAGATTTTGGCATTTGAAATATTTTGGACACCTTTAAGAAGCCCATTTATGTATTTTTAATGGCTTCCACTGCCACTTTAATGTTTTCTCCAGCCCAACACTTTATTTTCTTCCCAGGCATGTTCTGAAAAGAAATAAAAGTGGGCCCAATTTTCGGATGGTCGAATTCAGGCACTTTTAGCAGTATCCGAAATTAGGCACCTATAACACTTGGCGAACATGGCAGAACTGCCAAAATATATAATTAATTATTGCAATTAAAAACTACTCATACATTTCAGTAAATATGATAGATCATTAACAAATAACACCAGCATATCAAAATACTTGCTATGCAGCTGCAATGCTTATGTTGTGTATGCCAAATATTACATTAAAATGCAAAATATTAACAAAAAATTAACTGCGAGCACGGAATGCGACTGATGCATTTGGCGGTTAGCAGACAACCAAAATGGTGGAAGCACAGGGAGTTCAGAAAGTTTCTGCATGAGCATCACTATCCAGGGAGCAAATACCCTACTATCCAAAATTAGGCTCCAATCTGAAAATAGGGCACCTTACCCTATAATAGACTGTTTTTTTTTTTTTTTTTTTCCATATTCATTATATGTGTCAGACATAGCATATTAAAACAGGCTGAATTTAGTTTTGTAGTTATGAATTCTAATAAGGCTGTTCCATTTTAGATATTCTTCTATTCATGCTCCTAATATTTTGCTGCAGCCTTGTGTTACCTTGTCCTGAATTTGCATTAACAGTAGTATTAAACTCCATAATACTATTTTTTTATTTATTTAGGTTTATTCCATTGCATGAGAACCATTCATCTAAGTTCTTTAATGCTTTATTTATATCAGTTTGTAATTTATAACAACTTGTATTTTGTAAGATAACTGAGGTGTTGTCTGCATCTTTTGTATTATAATGCTCAAGTTTTTTATGGATTACAGAGTCAAATATCTTTGAAATGTCACAAAATACTGCAGCTGTATTTTTCTGTAGATATAAATTTAGTGCTATTTCATTTACTATTGTGATTACTGTGGTAATTATAGATAGGTGTTTTCTGAAGCCATAATAACAGTTACTTAATATTTTATTTTTTTCTAGAAAAAGCTGCTAAGCTATATACAGGTAAATATGACTGGTGTTCGGCCCTAGCTCTTTACCAGTCATACACATATTTTACAATAATTTCTTAGTTATAGTTTGTTACAGCATTTATGCTTGTTGTTTGATGCTATTTACTGACCATACCCATTTATTTTTCACTTTATATAGGGACTGTCTGATCTTCTTACTGTCTTTTTGAAACATTTCAACTAAGTATATTTCTATCTTAAACCATTTCTTTTTAGTGTACTTATTTCTCCAAACTTCAATCCCTTTTCATTTAAATATTACCTGTTCCATGTCTTCAATTCTCCCACATATAGGACATTGATTTTGTGAAATGCCCTTCCTTAAAACTTTTAACCTCCATATGCCTGCTTTCACCCATGCAATACCTTCTTGCTCTTCTTTGTTGTCATGTCTTTGTATTTTCCCTTCCTCATGAGTCATTTATTGGTATATAGAAAACTAAAGATCTCTTTTCAGATATCTCACTAAATATTTGTTGTATTTCCATATCCTCTTATCTTTCCCTTGCCGATTCCCAGAAATTATTCACATGATTTTCTATTCTCCTCATTTCTCCTAACCCACTACTTTCCAATTGCTACTTACCAAGCGGGAGACCTGGGTTCGATCCCCAGTACCGGCGTGGGGATTTTTCCCCCGCTGGGAGACCTGGCCCGGGGTGCACTCAGCCTCGTAAGGTCCCTGGGGGGCCAATTGAGGAGCTACTTGTTGGAGAAGTAGCGGCTCCAGGTCATGAAGACCGCATTAACCGGCCGGGGGGATTCGAGGCGCTGACCACGTCTCACCCTCCAATACTGCACCCCATCCATGACGTCTGTAGCGGACCGAGATGGGGGACGCAGCGGCCGGGCGGTAGGCCAAGGTTCCCCGTGAGCTGTCGTGCCATGGAGTAACACTACTTTCCAAGTTATTTCTGAGAGAGTGTACTCATCCCTTTCTCTTGATATACTATACACTGTTTTAACAAATTCCTTTCTTCCAAGTTCAATATTGTATACCAATATTCCAATGCCCTTTCCATAATCTTTCCCTTACTCGCCACTCTACCCAGTTCTATTTGTGCTACCTGCCTAATGGTTGGTTCCATTTGGCAACCAAACATTGCTCTAAAGAATTTCCTATGCACCTCAACTATGACCTCCCAACCTCCTCCTAATCCCCATACTTTGACCACCATATTGAATATTTTCATATTGAATATTTTTTCTATTTAATATTTATTTTAGACACTTTTATTTGCAACTTCTGATAGTTGATAAAACTCCTTTTCCTTTTGCCAATGCAAGTTTCTTTTGTTTTTCCCAATCGCCTCCACTGTCTATTTAAACTCCTAGATAAATACATTCTCTCACTACCCTATACTCTTTTTCATTTTCATTCTTCCATTTTTTCATATTTGCTCAATTTCTCCCGTTTTTGAGCACTATGATCTATGAATTATTTGGTTCATTTTTAAGCTCCATTCTTTACAGTAATTATTTAATACTTGCAAGAATTGTTTTAATCCATGCACTGTAACTGCACCAACAACCTGATCATCAGCAAAAAGTAATCATGGAATCTAGATATTATTAATTATTGGCATAAAGTTATTATTCCTCCCAATTTCCATTATTACACACATATATATTAAGTAGTATCAGACTTAACTTATATCCTTGCCTAAGGCCTTTTCTTGCCGGATTTCTCTTGCTACAACCCCTCCCTCCACTCTTATACAAAAGGTATTCTCCTTATATAATGCTCTAAGGGTGTGCACCATTTGCTTACTCACTCCTTTGCTCAACAGTTTATGCCACAACAATTGAGCTCTCTCCGATTGTATGCTTTCTCTAGATCCACAAAAACCCTGTACAACTTTTCTCTCTTGTCTTTCAAGTATTTATCTATCAATATTTTTATAATAAATAAATTATCAACTGTTCTCCTCTCTGTTCTAAAGCCCAACTGAAATTCCAAAAGAATATTATATTCTTCATCCCATGCTTGTAACCTGCTTGCCATAATACAGTAAAAATTTTGTTTACATTTGATAATAATGTAATGCCTCTATAGATGTTTAGTTTGTCAACACTACCCTTGCCTTTGTATTTTGGATATTATTGCTTTCCTCCATTTTTCCGGTAGGTATATAAACCCTTCACATTAATTGTATTAAATAAGTCTATTAGAACCTTAACTCTATCTATTTCAGTGCACCATTCCTTAGCAAACTATGTTGGGATGCCATTTACTTCAGTTGCTTTATTTCTCTTCATTAATTTAACCTGCTGTATTATTTCTTCAGTTCTTATTTCATCATCTAGCATATCTACATAGTTATTACCTATTTTCCAAATTCCCATCTCATTTTTACACTTTTCCCCCTATACAATTCTTTAAAATATTCCATCCATTCTCCTGGTTGTATAGTGGGTTTTGTTAAATATTTACTATACAATGATTTTATAAACTTCCATACCTCATTTACATTATTTTCATTTAGAACCTGTATCAAATTACTTTAATGTTTTTTTCTCCAGTTTATTTTCTTTTGTTCTAGGAATGAATTATATAAAACCCTCCCTTGCATTTACTCTTCCTTTAATTTTGTTTCCTAACTCCCCGAATTTTATGAGCAACTTGTTTAACTTGTCTTTTAGTTACTCTACATTCTTTATCAAACCAGCCCTCATCTCTTTTGTAGACTCTCTTTTTCATTTTCTTTTCCTCCCCAGCTCTTACCATAACAATATTTAAAATATCCATAGTACTCTCAATTTCTTGTTCTTTTGTCATAAAACTTATTCCACACTATCATATCTGGCCATAATTAGAATTGAGTGTCTGCCTAAATTTATTGCAATACTCTTCCTTCCATTTGTATCTATTGTATTCTTCTACATTACACTTTTCCTCTCTTATAAACCATTTACTCTGTGCTTATTTTTATGTCCACTATTAGAACTTATGTTTAGTGCCTTAAAATTGCTTAAAATTGGCCATAATATACAATCAATCACACTTTGCCCACTATTACTACCAAATGTACTCAATTCACAGAATTCTATAAATAAACTACCCTTTATCAACTATCTTGTCTTTGCTCTATCTAATCGTCTCAGGTTTCTCCAATGTATCACTACTCATGCTGCTATTCCCTCCATTTACATCATTTTCTCCAATCCTTATGTTAAAATCTCCCATTAATTTAACCTCAGAATTTATATATTTCTGGTTTATATTTTCTATATCTGCCACTAGATGTCTAAGGAGGACCAGGTTTAGAAAATGCAAGGGAAGACGGGGGGGGGGGGGGGGTTGTATACTAATCCTATAATATCACATTTTTGTCTATTTGTTTATCCTCTAATATAATGCATAGTATCTCTTTCCTCCTTGCCCAAGTTTAACTCCTTTACTTAATGTTTTAATTACAAGGATACCTATACCTCCAGATGCCCTCTCCTGTCTTGATGCAGTATCTCCTTCTGTCCCTATGTACTCAAATTCCATTACATAAATCTGGGTCCTCTTTTCACCACATTTCAACTATCGCAAGGTAGTCAAGTTTAGTCAATAACTGACTTTAACTCCGTGATTATTTTTGTTTTTTACTCTCTCACAATTCCAGAATCCAAACCTCCTTATACTTTCTCTTCCCTATTGCTAGCCTGATCTAAATCTAAATGTTTCTAGTGTTTTTTTATTCCTTAATTGTATCCCTTTTCTAGAAAGAAGTTGGTTTTATTCCTGTCAAAAATTAAAATACTGGCATGTTCGGATGATACAATGCTGTCTTCATCTCCTTCTAAATTCTCCCTGCTACTCTGTTGCCATACCTTCCTTCCCTCCAACGTCAAATTACAAGCTGCTGTTACTTCCCCTCTTCTTGGTGACACTCTTTTCCTCGGTGAAATCTCTCCACTGGCACATTTGGAGCTTAATCTTCGAGCTGTCAACATGGCTAAGAAGAGACACCACAGAGCCGCCGCCGCCACTGCCAAGGCAGCATCCGACACCTCTTCCCCAGCAGCCGTGGTGCTTCACCACCTTCGTCATCACCGGTTGTGGCAAGCTCCGCTTCGCCGCCGGCCACCTGTACTGCAACCGCAGTTGCCGCCCTCTCCAGCGCCGCCGCCGAGTTCCACACCGCGCAGTCACGGTGACCTTCTTGTTTGCATTATCTGCGACCGGGGACCAACGCCGTTGGTACGAGTGGAGTTGCAGGACCAGGCTTACTTTGAAACTACCTTGGCACCAGGATTACCCTTATTAGGGCGATTCCTGGTCGTCAAGGCTAGCCTAGACAGGAACGCCACCGGCCCTGCCGACGCTGCTGTGCCTTTGGGCACACAGCCAATGTCTGCTCCTCATCCCGCGGTGCCACTACTGTGGTACCAACACCACCACCGCCGAGTGCACTGGGCACGATCTCCGCCGTCGCTGCCGGTTCTGTGCCACCTGTCGTGGCACACGACGCTTCACTGGGCAAGCCCAGTGCCCTCTTTACCCCAGGAGCAGACCACCAACACCACCAGCCCAGACTACACCACCGCCAACCACCATCATTGACATCACGCCACCTGCACCCTTGATAGACGCAACGACACGGGACGCCATTCAGGACCTCAACGCGGAGATCCTGAACGTCGGCTCTCATTTAGCTGCCCTTGAAGAGCTGTGCAGTGGCTTCACAGAGAAACTTCAGGACCTTCAAGCTGCTGCCACCACTGCCGCCATCTCCACACTACAGTCCACCACCACTGAGCTGTCCATCCGGATAGCCAGTGTCCAGTCGTAGCTTGGACAGGACCTCCAGCCACAGCAGCTCCACTCCGCCGAGCAGTCCCTCTCCAGCAATCACACAACAGGGGTGCTCCAAAAACCAGCACTGAGTCTGGGCTTCAACGCTCAAGACATATATGACTGGAGAAGAACAGTTAACCAACACTAACTCCATCCTTCACCTCCAAATTCCTCCATTTCTCTCCCAGAATCCTCCGCGGTGACAGTCTGGGCCTTGGTCAAGGCTGCCTCCCGGCCCTCATTTCACTCCCCTGACAGATATCTATCACCTTGAATCCATGGGTGCAATCATGCGGTACCGCCTCTCCTTACTTCCTTCTAATACCGGTGGAGGGATTTTTTAGTCGGTATGCCCACAAGGGAGACCCCGACTCTCCGGGCTTGCCCGGGTCAGTTCGTAAGGTGGATTTTCCCCCTCCACTCGAAAAAAAATCAGCAAAACACTGGCTCCTCCTGTCATCACCACCACTGCTCCCTCTGTTGATGTCATTATTTCATCAGCTGTAGCTTCTCTCCTAGGGGTACTGAATGGTGTCTTATTTGTGTACACTGTTCTCATGTCCATGCTGACAGGTGAACATACTCTTTCTCTGTCTTCACCCATGTTCATTCCTTTTTGCTGTCTTGCTTCTTAAAGTCGGCGCCAACGTCGGCTGCGTAATTTTCTCTGTGCCAAATCAGTCCTCCCTTAGCTTCTCCTTGTCCAAAAGCAATGTTCTTTCTCTTTCAATCCACAACTGAAAATTTGTAATATGAGCTCCTCTTCCCTGATCTCCTGCTTTTTTTTTACACCCCCCCCCATTTTTTGTACTAAATATACAGTATAAACAGCTGCATGCCAAATCTAGACGAATCATTAAGGATGGCAAGAAGACATCATGGAGCAACTTTGTAGCAGTTTTTCCTCTGTCGTATGGGATAAGTTTGCAGAACTCTATTCTTTTTCTTTGGCAATAACTCTTTATTGATGAAAATATCTGTTCCCTTTAATTTCTTAGCTCTTTTAAGTACTTCGCGTACTAGATGGGATGTTGCAAATTTCACAGCGATTGCTCTCTTTCCAACTTGTCTTCCAACTCCATAAGCTTCAATTATTTCCCATCCATACAATTCAATTTCCACTTTTTCTTTCATTATTTCTAACATTTCTTCTGCTGGCCATTTATCCCTTCTTTCCTTAACTCCTAAGAACACTAAATTAAATCATTTCTACCTTTCCTCCAATCATTCCATTCTTTCCTTAACCATATCAACTTCCCTTCTTACTGCCATTTTGTCCAATAATTTTCCTATTTGTTGTTCCATGCCTTCTATTTTATTGGTTTTCTCAGGTTTTCCAGCATTGTTTTAATGTCTGTGGGGCCAGGGTTTACCTCAATGCTTCCAATCACTAACAAGAAAGTTGTAATACTTGCTAAAACCAACATATTTGTCATCTTCTTTCCAAAATTGTTTATAGAATTCACATATTTTGCTTTCCAGAACTGTTCAGTTCTTGCCCTGTAGACTGTGATGTACTCTTCCATCATGTCTTAGGTCCTTCCTTCAACACAGAAGCATCTCGTATAACGCAACCTTCCTCTGTCACTGCTAGAGATGTTTTATAACTAAAGCTTATCCCAGAAGTGCCAAATTTTCTTTTTTCCAGAGTGTAATTATAGTATTCTAATCTGGGGAAATTGTAGTAGTATCCAAAGGGTTCCAATTATTAAAAAAAGAAGGCAATATATATTCTATCTGGTTCATCTTGGGATGATCACTGTAAACCACTGTTCATAAAGGAAGGTAAATTTGTAGTTGTTGATCTGTTTACCTTTATTTGTTTGGTAAAAATTTAAACCAACTTAAACAGCAATTTTATTCAAGCCAGTATACATAATTATTCAAATCAAAATAATTTCCAATTTGTAGCTCAATAAACAGGTCTTACACTTCATAAGAAATGGTTTAATATACTTGCCATTGATATGTTCAATAAACCACCTGTAGAGGCATACCATATTAGTTTGTAAGATTGAAGACTGCTTTACATAGTTTAAAAATTAATAATCCTTATCATAATATCACAAAGTATTTTACTAATGTGTCTTAATTTGGATCTGCTAGTATTTGATGCGTACAACATTGTCTAGCCTTTTTTTTTTTTTTTTTTAACAACTGCCTATTATTCTTGTATAAAATTGGCAGGCTTAATAAATTAAATTGAATTGATTTGACCAGAAAAGCAGAATAGTTCAGAAAAAAAATAAAATGAAATCAAGAAGAAAACATTTAGTAATATTTGGAGTAGAGGAGGATAGAGAAAAATGCCTAGAAGAAATAATAAAAAACATATTTGAAAAGGTATGGATATAAAACTGATGGCATGGGAAGTTAAAATATACTTTAGAGTTCCATGAAGAGGTAATACAGTAGTAAAACAGAAAAGAAAAAAAAAGAATCCACAAGTTTGAACTAAGAAAACTGAAAGGAACTAGCATTTTCATAACAGACAAAACAGGAAAAAAGCTTTAGTGGAAAGTGTAGAGCTATAGGTTCATGGTAAAAAGCAGGATAGGTTTCAGGGGCAAAGGTCAGAGGAGTGAATAGTATGGAATGCCAATTCTAGAGTGTGTTCAAGCTTGATGATCGATATGGTGATGCAGGCAGTGAAAAGGCATGCAACATTACTATTCTAAGGATTCATGCCTGGGAAGCAGTAGCAAGTCTGCAACATGCACAGCTTTCCCTTCTGGACTTGTGCAGATGTTGAGAAGTAATAGAACACATACAAGTCAAACATACCCAGAATATATGTATATTAATTTGTTGAGTTGGTTTTTTAATACTACGTCACTTATATTGTTATTATGAGGGTCTATGCTTTCATTTTCAACCTCACGGGTCCAACACCTTTCGAAACTAGTCCCCCATAATAACAATGAAGTGACGTAGTGTTAAAAAACCTACTCAACAAATTAATACACATATAATTTGACCGTCACTGTTACTACCTCCAAACATCAATCAATACCCAAAATAGCTCATGTGGCACCACATACGAGTAGTGTTGGCACAAAAGAATTGGTGCAACCCAAATAAAAATATTAATTGCTGTTTTACACAGTAAATATCAGCTTGAAAATGTATTTTACTCCACATTTTGATAGGCATGATTCTCCTACTGGAATCATATTTTAAAATAAACACTGAAGCAAATTGCAATAATGCTGCCTGCAAAGGTGAGAATGCAGTAAACCAAAAGGACTTATATACTTAATGTGCAATTTCTGCAGGCTTTCATAAAAACACAGTGATGAAGTAGATAAAGCAAATACATGCTAAATTTTATAGTAAACTTTATGCATTTAATTGAAAACATAAAAACAGCAAATAACAATGATAATTATCTTTTCTAAATTCCAGTTGGTAAATCGCTGTTGGCACCTGGTTGGAACTGCTAGTCATACTTCAATCACCACAGACGGCTAGCCAGCTTGTGTAGTATAATGCAACCACATGGTATTTCCAGCATACAACTAACATTCAGTAGAACTTGAACGTAAATAAAGTAACTTTGTCCTATTTTAACTGTCACTTCAATAAGTTCTCACTGCCACTTCACTAATGTGCTCTAGTTAAAATGTTCATCATCAACTCACTTTCTTTGTAAGGTAGTGGCATAATGAAATGCTCATGATGCAGCTTCTTCTTTAGAGTTTTTACCTCCTTGGGAGTTGAAAACACAACCTCCCTTTAACTCACATAAAAGCAGCACTCATTGTAAATTACAACTATTGTAGCACCCAAAATCAAAGGATGCATTGAATTGCCAGAACTTTATGTTACACCAGAAACGCACTCACTAACTGGCTGACTCGCAAGTGCACTTGCTTATAGAGATGCTGGAATTTTACAGTGAGTTCTAGAACATACAGGAGGCAGAGAGAATGACAACTACCAGAAGATTCTGGATGTTTTTCAATGCTGCTTCTGGTATTATGCTGGACAAGAGGGTTGCATGCCAGCCGTCTTCCAGCACCTCATTGAATCAGTAATGGGAGGTTTGATGTATGGCACCTGCTTGCTTTATCTGGAAGACAACATTGTTGTTAGCAGCAACTTTGAAGACCATTTTGAAAAGATAAACAGGTTACTGCAAAGGCCGCATACAGTTAACCTGTAGCTGAATGCAAAGAAGTGCCAACTCTTATGCAGTAAGTTGCAGTTCAAGTAATGGTTCCCAGATGGCTCTTGAAGGCCTCCCAGATCTCTCCAAACATTGCTGACATCGGGATACCATTCAGTACCTCTGCTGCCCATCCATGGAGGTTTGCAGTCAGTTGTGTGGCTTCCTCTTCTCCTGACCATTTGTTGTAATCAAGGACAGCACAAACTTTGGTTAAAAGACTTTGAAAGTTAGTGTTCCATCATACTTGGGTGGTGCAAATGTTGTTTTGCAACCTGTTGTCTCAGCTTTCAATTCCTTCAGCCTTCCATCAAGCATGTTTTGTACCATGGCAATCAGTTCCTTGTTGCTGATGTCAGCTCTTCCTTTCAGTAAACTAATGAGTTCCTCGAATTCTCCCAGGGTGTTAAGCTATTTGCAAATGTGTTCCAAGGCATTATTCCATTTTTGCTAGAATGTTGTGAATGGAAATCTTGTGTACATGATGAGCTACTAGAGGAAGACAAAATTAATAATGGATTAAAAAAGAATCATATATATATATATATATGTATATATATATATATATATATATATATATATATATATATATATATATATATATATATATATATATATATTTGTTGTGTTTGTTATTGTCACGACAAGGTTTGTGGAAACAGAATTGTTTAAAAATAGTACGGGAAAGTTTTTAAAGTCTCATAATATGAATAATAAGTGCCATGGGAACACATTTTGGTTAGTAGCCGCCAGATAGCAGTGGTACCATGGCTATTTGTTGCTAAATGGCCATAGTTCTGCTATATTTTCCCTCCCCATTCATTGTTAAGGTAACACATCAGTTTATTGAGGTAATGACGCAACACAGCAGTGAATTTCAAATACATTTTTATGTATCAACTCTCCTTTCCTTACTCCTATTGTTTAAAATAAAGTTGCAAAGAAGCTTTCCTGGAAGTGAACACATAGAGTAAGTACTTATTCATTTGCCGTTAGATGGTCATAGTAGTATTTTTCCTCCCCATTCAATGTTAAGGTAACACTCCAATTTATCGAAACAATGATGCAATGCAGCAGTGAAATTCAAATATGCTTTTAAGTATTCACTGTCCATTCCTTACTGCTATTGTTTAAAATACAGAAGCAAAAAAGCTTTCCTGGTGATGAACACCTAGAGTAAGTACTTATTTATTTGCCACTAAATAGCCGTAGTAGTATTTTCCCTCCCCATTCAATGCTAAGGTAAGGCACCAGTTTATTGAGACAATTACATAATGCAGCAGTGAAATTCAAATATATGTTTTTGTATTAACTGTATTTTCCTTACTCCTATTATTTAAAACAAAGAAGCTTTCCTGGCAATGAACATCTAGAGTAAGTACTTATTTGCCACTAGATGGCCATAGTAGTACTTTTCCTCCCCATTCAATGTTAAGGTAAGGCACCAGTTTATCAAGACAATGACAAAATGCAGCAATGAAATTCAAATAAGTTTTTAGGTATTAACTGTCCTTTCCTTTGTTTAAAATAAAGCAAAGAAGCTTTCCTGGCAATGAACACCTAGAGTAAGTACTTATTTACTTGCAGATCGATGGCTGCAGTACTGCTTAATTTTTCTTCCCCATTCTATGCTAAGGAAATGCAGCCAGTTATGGAGTCAATAATGCAAGATAAGAGTGAAAATCAAATATATTTCTTATGTACTATCGTTTCCTTGGTCACGTCGTTTAAATAAAGAAATAAGTATTTTTTGTTGTAATTCTTTAAAATGAACAAGTTATAAACTATGCACATTACCAATAATCCTTCTTGGAATCTGAAAATGGCAGAGAAATGGTGGGACCCGGATAGTAAACCATTTAAGGTTAACTTCCTATTGCAGATGTTAGTTATTTGAGGTTAAGTGGTACATGAGCTAGCCAAAGGTGATTTCATCAGACATGAAGATACCCCCGTACCCATCACACTGAAATTGCAGTGCTCTTAATACATTTGATCAAGTAATATTTTGGGTTAAATGGATAAATTTAATGTACAAAGCTATTATCAAATAAAAATTTATCACTTGCCCAAACAGATCTACTTGCTCTTTATTTGTGTCATTGTTAGCCTTAAAAATGGCTGTTTTGACATAGAAGAAACTAAAGAATTAGGTGGAAAACATTAGGAGTAAAGGAAAGAAAGAAATTCAGAATATTACTTTGTGACTTTCTCCTTAATACAATTCATTATTTATTTCAGCGTTTACCCGCCATACTATGAAAATGCTGCCATTATTGTTATTAAGCTAACGATATCCTTGCCTCCCCACACTGTTATAACTACATATATCATCCTTTCCACATTACCTTATGGGTGCGCTGACTTCATCCTTTTTGCCATACCAACATTGCACAGATCATTGTGCTTTGCAGATGCAAAGGCATTATTAGACATTGGCAATGGGAAAATTCCTGTTGATACTTCTACTGGTCTCATTTCATTTCCACCAAATTTTTGTCACTTCACAACGTCAAAGGAAGAATTAATATCGAAAGTGTTCCCAAATATTGGTGTAAATTACAAAAACTCTACTTGGTTGAGCAAAAGAGCCCTTTTAGCAGCAATTAATAAGAATGTAGATGATTTGAATATAAAGAATTAGAATAAAATTTATGGACAAATGCATTCATTTAAGTTTATTGATTATATTACAAACTCAAATGAAGTCGTCAATTATCTGAATGAATTCCTAAATACATTGGATTTGCCAGGATTCCACCACAAAATTTACAGTTCAAGGTTGATTTGGTAATAATTATGCTAGGCAGTCTCAATCAGACAAAATTGTGCAACAGAACAAGACTCTCTGTTAAAAAAATTATGAAAAATTTGATTTAAGCTACTAGAACCATAGGAAAGCTCAAAGGCGAGGATGTGCTTATTCTAAGAGTAACACTAATACCAACCGACTTTCCTTTTGAATTTAAGCATGTTCAATTTCCTGTGCACCTTGCATTTGCAATGACAATAAATTCCAATGTCAATCGTTACAAATGTGTGAAATATACATTGAATTGCTGTGTTTTTCAAATGGCAGTTGTAAGTTGCATGCTCAAGAGTCGGCAAACCATTGGCCCTATTTATTTTCTCTCTGGAAGGAAAAATGTACAGTATAAGGTATTACAAATAAGTATTGTCAAATTATTTAATTGTTATTTTATTTCATTGCATGGTCGTATTGTAAACGGAAGATTTTGTCTCAGTTTTTTCATTAGATACACCAACCGTGCGGAATCAGGACAGGCAGCCAATACATATATGTGTGTGTGTGTGTGCATGTGTGAGAGAGAGAGACAAAGAGATGAAGATGAACATATTTTAAATGCATCTGGGAAAACTAAGTAAGTGAAACTATAGTGTCCATATTTGACTCAAATTAGTTGCATAATAATTTGAAAGTTTCACTATATAAATCACTTCACATTCATACCTTGTTGATAATGTGCTCACTGTTTTTAGTTCGATCAATTTGGGAAAAAAAAAACAAAACTTATTTATGGAATTAGTCATGCGTGAGTGGGCTGTTAATTTTCGCGCATGCGTAGGTGCCACAAGCAGAAGACAGCTGAGTAGCAATAATGGCTGCAGTAAGTTTATCATTTGTGGAGCACAAGGCTGTACTGAAGTGGTACTGCAAGTACTAGAACATTCAAGGAGTACAATGGCAGTGGCAGAAAGAGTTTGGAATATGGTCACAACAAGTCACAAAACTGCAATACATTGATGATACATTCAAAGCTGATGGAGCTGTTAATGATGCACACAGGGCAAGAACCAACTAGTCATGAACAGCTGCAAGACCTGCATCCTGTACAGTGATGTTACATTTTATCCCATTATGGCAAAAATCAGTGAAATCAGGGAATGTGCAAAAGTGGGATTAGCTGATCAATTATAAGTCATATTCTTAAGGGAGCAAACTGGAAATTGTACATTCCAAGACTGCTACATATGATGAACAAGGATGACCTGGATCAAAGTACTGAATATTGTAATTGGTTTGAGGTCAAGGTTTGCAAGGATGAGAAATTTTCAGGGTAATTTGTGTGGTTGGATGAGATGCAGTTAAAGTTTAAAGGTACAGTGAACCACCACAATTGTGTTCTATCAACTGCCAGGGTCCAGGGTCAACATGCTAGCCTGTGGTTCCTAAAATCACAGTTTCAAACCTGGCAGTGCAATGGAAATTTTTTGGCCAATAAATCCTTTACATGACTTCCTTTGGAAGGGAAGTAAAGCCTTTGGTTCTGTGTTGTAGATTTACAGCATATAAAAGAACCTCAAGCTCGATAAAAGAGGCCTCAGCAAAATTAAGCACTCTTTCATGCCCAATATAGAATGGGACATTAAGAAAAACAGCAGTTAAGGAGTGTCTATAAATAAAACTAATTTAGTTTTCCTAAACATTCTCATGTTCATGTGAACAAGGCAGTGAATCTCCCAGGGGTTAATGTTTGTTGTGGTCTGTCATCATGCTTTGTGATTGGTAACTTATTTGAGGTACCATAACAGGTCAACTGTAGTTTGGCATGCTTTAGATAAGGATTTTACCTGCTATCTAACCCTATATGATGGTGAAATATTTTAAATGCAACAAGATGGATCCTTGCCTCACTGCCATCAAACTGTCAGGATGTACTTGGATGACACTATCCAGACTTGGTCACTTGATTTGATATCTCTGGATTTCTATCTATGGGCGATTGTCAAGGATGACATGTATCAACAAAGAGCAGCCACTATCAAAGAGCTAGACAAAAACATTGTAGTGCCTTATGCTGCCATTATACCAGATACACAGGCCATGCCATGGCTGAATGGTTAGATCACTCTCCTCTCACCTAGACAGCCTGGGTTTGATCCCAAACGACCACATGTGAGATTTGTGGTGGACAAACAAGCACAGGGGTGGATTTTCTCTGGGTTCCCCTGCCATCACATCCCACTGGTGCTCCATCTTCATTCCATGTATCATCATCATTGTAATCGCCCATGTTATGCCATGGGCGATAAAGACATACAAATAAATACATAAAAAATACCAGATACACATATACAGCCATAGTTTGGTCTGCACTCTGGTAGTTAGCTTCATTTAGCACCTGCTGTTGATCATTTCAGACATTTAATATAACTCTCTCTCAGTGTTGAAGATTGTAACTGTAAGTCTAACTTGTTAATATAACTATGAAACAGTGAGTACCTTGTGACTCCTTTGTACATTTACTACACTTGCACCATGATAGAACAAGCACATTGACTAATGTTGGACTGTCAAAATGTTATAAATATTTGAATTCTCATTTCTTTGGTTCAGACTGATAAGGTCAGATACTGTGTTCATTCACTAATGCCTATCATGTAGCATTAATAGGATTATGAGAAATGGTAGGTTAGTTTTTAGGCCTGCTTTCCATTTATAGAGCTAAATTACAACTTTCTCAAGTTAAAGTCACATGGGACCTGATTTGTCTTGTAAAGTACCTGTAATGTGAGTGTTATTTCATTTCTCAACTGATCTGATTGTATTTTTAGGAGGGCTAGTATTTAATGCCCATTTCATATTTCATGCAGCACTATAGGTGATGGCCACTGTTGACACATGCAATGAAACAGCCTGTATGTACCACGGTAATTGCTTTACAGTCCTATGACTAGTAGTTCTGAGATCTTGCCTGAACATCTATCCTTCATCAACATCTTGATCTCTCTTCAACTACAACTAAATGAAAAATGTGCAAATTTCATTTTATGAGAATTAAACCCTGATTGTTCCACATGTTAACTGTATTGGTAATAGTTAAGGTCACTTGATGCTCCCAAATAAATTCTTTGACTTATTGACATTCTATGGTTGTGGGATGTAAGTTTCCTATTTTTGAGACAGTTATTATTTATAGCTTATGTTATTAAATGTAAAATATGGATTAGAAATAGCTCTGCCTAAGAAGTGGTGTTCTTCACTATCATTTAATACATGTTTATCTGTGATACCAGAAAGAACTATTGCAGTTTGACAGAAAATTCAAATAAGTAGGTACATTTTAGAGAGGTAGAGTCAGACTGAAAAATTCAATGCCATAGCCAAATTTGAATCATGGATCTCCTGGTTTCTGTTCAGTTTCTCTGACCACTGAGCTACCTACAGCAACCTAATGGGTGGCCCTCTTGCCCACCATAAACACCAGAAACAGCGTTGAGAAATAACCAGAACCTTCTGGAAGTTTCCATTATCTCTGCCCCCTGTATATTCTAGAACTCACTGTAAAATTCCAGCATATCTATAAACAAGTACACTTGTGAGTCAGCCAGTTAATGAGTGCGTTTCTGGTGTAACATGAAGTTCTGGCTATTCAATGCATCCTTTGATTTTGGGTGCAACAATAATTGTAATTTACAATGAGTGCTGCTACCATGAGAGATTAAGGGAGGTTGTGTTTTCAACACCCAAGGAGGTAAAAACTCTAAAGAGGAGGCTGCATCATGAGTATTTCATTGTGCCATTACTTTACAAAGAAAGTGAGTTGATGGTGAAAATTTGAATTAAAGCACATTACTGAAGTAACAGTGAGAACTTATTGTAGTAACAGTAAAAATAGGACAAAGTCACAGTATTTACTTTCGAGTTCTACTGAATGTTAGTTGTAGGCTGGAAATATATTCTACCTTGTGGTTGCATTATGCTACACAAGCTGACAAGCCGTCTGTGGTGATTGAAGTATGACTAGCAGTTC
Organism: Hymenopus coronatus; assembly: GCA_030762935.1. Taxonomy (NCBI): domain Eukaryota; kingdom Metazoa; phylum Arthropoda; class Insecta; order Mantodea; family Hymenopodidae; genus Hymenopus; species Hymenopus coronatus. The sequence continues at coordinate 258,731,239 of CM060900.1, forward strand.
CAACCAGGTGCCAACAGCGATTTACCAACTGGAATTTAGAAAAAAAAATAATTATCATTGTTATTTGCTGTTTTTATGTTTCCAATTAAAAGCATAAAGTTTACTATTAAATCTAGCATGTATTTCTTTTATCGACTTCATCACTGTGCTTTTATGAAAGCCTACAGAAATTGCACATTATGTATATAAGTCCTTTTGGTTTATTGCATTCTCACCTTTGCAGGTAACATCATTGGAATTGGCTTCAATGTTTATTTTACAATATGATTCAAGTAAGAGAATCATGCCTATCAAAATGTGGAGTAAAATACAACTTTAAGTTGACATTTACTGTGTAAAACAGCAATTAATATTTTTATTTGGATTACACCAATTGTTTTGTGCCAAAACTACTCATATGTGGTGCCACATGAACTATTTTGGGTATGTTTGGCTTGGATGTGTACTATTACCTCTAAACATCTGCACAAGTCCAGAAGGGAAAGCAGTGCATGTTGCAGACTTGCTACTGCTTCCCAGGCATGACTCCTTAGCATAGTAATGTTGCATGCCTACATCACCATATCTGTCATCAAGCTTGAACTCACTCTAGAATTGGCATTCCATATTATTCAATCCTCTGACCTTTGCCACTAAAACCAATCTTGCTTTTTATCATGAACCCATAGCTCTACACTTTTCATTAAAGCCACTTTTCACTTTTCCCATCTAGGAATGCTTTAGCATTCAGGAAAAATGCAAATGGTAAGGGTCATGTTCAATAAAAATGCGTTGATTTAAAGAGAAAATAAGTATGGGAAGTTCATCGTTAAGTTCAGAATATAATAATCAAGGCTTTTGGAAAATAGTGGAATTAATGCTAGAGTTTATTGATAGACAATATATTTTTAGCATTATAAGAGAGAAAAATATCCTTGAGGATATACCAAGCAAATAAAAACAGTCTGGGTGAGGGAAAGGTACATAAAGATATGGAATAAACTAGGGCAAGAAGCATTTTCATGGGAGTGAGCAGGGGTTTAAAACTTGAAGGCATAAGGCATGATAAAGATATCAAAAAATGTCCAATATGTGGAGAAGTTGACACAAATTTACATTGTATTTTATATTGTACTCAAACAAAGATGAAAATGGGAAAAATTGGTTGGGAAAATAGTAATCGTGAGGATTTTGACAGCAAAAGGAGAGAAAAATCCAAAAGTTATAGATAACTTCTTAGGAAAGGTGAGAGAGAAATAGATAAGAATGATCAACGATAAGAAGGATGAGGCAAAAGATTAGAAAATAAGAAAAAGGGGGGAAAATAGTAGCATGAGGTACAGAAAGGTCCACTTACATAACAATGGTGTTAAGGTGTATGGTAGACTAAGGGACAAATAAAGTAGTAACTCTAAGTAAAGTATAAGAAAAAGTAAGAATGTATGTACAGTATTATGGTTGATAAAGAGTTTATTATTATATATATAAAATATAATATACAATATTTAAATCAAAATCATACAAGCCATTTTTGAGAAAATCAAACACTTTGGAAACTCTTCCATGTAAACAGTAGTTTGAGGTGGGAGAGATTTTCTTAGATGAAAATCATCTAAGCCATTTTTGAGAAAACTAAACACTTTGAAAATGCTTCCATGTAAATGGTAGTTTGAGGTGGGAGAGATGTTCTTAAATCAAAATCATCCAAGCCATTTTTGAGAAAATCAAACACTTTGACAATTCTTCCATTTAAATGGTATTTTGGGGTGGGAAATATTTTCTTAAAAATTTGTGTCACATCCTTGGAAGATACTAAATTTAAATAAAAAGTTTGTTGTTTAACTGACTTTTGTTTATGATTTATACATGCATGCGCACATGTACAAGTACACACAAATGGAACTTTTTCAACAATTTTGTTTAAATTGAGGGGTCCTAAAAACATTTATTTCCAGTGAAATATTTGTATGGAATTTTTGGGTGGCATTCATTACCTTCTCTACCGAGTATATATGTACATCGTATCAGTAGAGAAAGGGCTTAGCGATCGATATGGTCATTGATGGGCATTCCTGCTCTTGTTTCCAGGTTACTGTAAGCATTATCTGATTATCTTCCTGTCCTAGTTTCCACAGTGGCACATTTTAAGCTTGACATCTTTACAAATTCAACTAGAGGACACTGAATACTGTCAACAGAAACTATTTTTGGAGCAATTCTGACTTAGAAGTACCATCTGAGGTAGCAATAAATTATTTTTAAAAGTAGGATATGTGTATAAGTAAGTGAAATAGCTAGAATCCAAATCAACTGACAGCCAGAATCCAAATCAACTGGCAGTTATATAATAACCATAAACAAATGAGATTAAATAAACCACATTGAAAATAAAAGACAGATTCTCTATGGATATGGATTTTACACGTAAAATAATTATTATAAATGTAGCTCATTTTCTGCTGCACACAGATTTGTGATTATAAATAAATGTGTATCAGCTCTGATCTAAGAGGGCTATAAATATTTTCAGAAAAGAGTAAATTTGCATACATAATTAGCATGTACCAAGCACATTGTTTGTTTGTTAATCACTATGCAGATCTGGACTGCAATTTTGTGAGACCTAACTATGCATATAAAATAATAATGATGATGATGATGATGATGATGATGATGATAATAATAATAATAATAATAATAATAACAACAATAATGCTGTTAGCTGTTTTGAGTTTCTCCATAATAAAGCTGTCACTGTGTGTATGTAATGCCTGCAAATCTAATGGAAGACTGGAAATATTTACTGAAAATGGTGATTAAATGTTTGGAAATCAACCTGGAGTAGTTTCACTTTACCAAATCTTTGCCCAAATGCTATCCCTTAGATATGTAGAAATTTAAAAAATGAAGCACACTGAAAGCTGCTTAAAAACTTATACTGTGATGGTCTCTGTGATATGTTGCAACACTCAGAGAACCAGGGTCAGTTCACTCTACTCTGCCACTGCTGCTTGCACTAGAAACAGAGTGCTCTCAGTGGATAGGCCTGTTTAGAAAACTTATAAAACTGCTTTATCGTTTTGTATATTTAAAGTATAAATGACTGCTATAATATTCAAAAAAGGAATGTCAAGCTTTGATCTCAGCACAAAAAGAGATAAAGGTTAAGCTGATACCACACACATTCTATTTGAGTTGACTTCTTTTCAATACTGTAAAATCGAAATAAACAGCTGGAAGGTAGAATTACAATTAAAAATTTAATGTAATTCTGAGAATTATTAAAGAAATAATGACTTTGGTGACTGATGTATAAATAAAATGTAATGTTTCTGATAATACCTGTATTATCTGGTTATCCTGCATGATAGAATTTCTGCTTCAGCATAATTTTCGGTAGTTTTAAACCACCACCAGGGTAATTAGCATAAACATTTCATTCAATCAAACAGAATGTTTTCTGCCATGGCAAGGACTACAGCATAGATTTTCGTCTTTACATGAAGATGCTCTATTATTAAGCTGTCTTTAAAAGACAAATGCTCACTAAAATTTTATCATCTGATTTATATTATGCCAAAGCATTTTGAAATAAAACTCAGTAACTGTAAGGAACCCTAGCCTAAGGGACTTACAAATACAAGGAATTTTAATTTCTGGATTTCTAGTTAAGCACATTTGTAAACTTAATGCATGTCCAAATTATTCTTTACATCAACTACAGGTGAAAGTTTTGACTGAGCGTTACAAATTTAGCCCTTTATTTACTCAATATTGTGTGTTTTTTTTTTTTATAAATGTATTTAGTTTCTTAAATCTATATATAAAGAATCTGTAAAATTTTACAGTAGGTTTTACCTTCTTTGGTGACTTAAATGGTACTTTTAAGCTGAAGCTCTCACTATATAAATATTTCACACCTATGTCTTTCTTATCTTTAGTTTCAAAATCTATCAGGGTAACAATTCTTCTGCCTATTATATTTCTGTATTGAATTCACAACTCACTCAAAATAAAGCAATATCATGACACAGTAAATACTCTGATGATACTTGCCCTTATACAAACATTTCAAAATGACACTAATATGAGTTCATACATGGACTAGTTCAAAACTGAAAGTCACTTCAAAATTCTTTTAGTTAAGCTTTTGTGTAGCACTGAAAAATACACCATTTTGAGGTCTGGCAGCACACAAAGCACTTGTTATGATGGCCACATATTCAAACCTCAAGGGGTGTTAGTTGTCAAGTATTTGGCATGAAAATAATTCTTCTTGTGCATTATCAGTGAAAAAGTTCTAACCTTTAGGCTAAAGTACAAAGGAAGGTTACCTAATCAAAGTAACAAGTCAGGCAGTTTCAAGCTTGTAAAATGTGAAGCATGTGTATTTTGCCCCAACCATTAGTATCCTGTAGTTGTTATACTAATCATTTTGTAATTACCCTAACAGCAAATCCTCAACTACTTCTGGTAATCAACAACTTTTTTGCAAATGTACAAATGTTTCATTTAATAGTTTAAATTAAAAATAGTAAATTACAAATATTGTCTCACTGCAAATAGGGTTCATTTCTGTTTAACTTTATCTACAATCCTTTATTAGTATTGTGATAATATTATTATCTATGTTTTCTTTAGAGTTCCTTGCCTCCACCCTCAAGATCACTAATGTTTGGGGGCATGGAGTGAATTTTTACCACAATCAGTCAAAAAATCAAAAATGTATTTTTGGAATAAATGGATGTTGAAACCTTTGGGCATCCATAGAGAGTCAACATTTACATATACTCCCCTGCTTCAAGCTCTGTAGCCACTTGAAGATTGTACAATACACCTACTTCCTTGGATACTATTTTATAAAATATTGTTTTTCTCAAAACTATATTAACATAGTTTCAAAATCTTCAAAACAGCTAGCTTTTGTTTAAAATACATAAAAATTCCCCAGAAACTGCCTAAATATCCATAGTAAAATTCTGCAGGATAAAACACATTCTAATGGCAATGATATATCTTTGAAAATGTGGTTTGTTTTATAGAATAAATTTGTTATGTTTATGAACGACTTCACAATTCGCTTTTCATATTTATTTAAAATATATTTTCATACTTGTGATTGAAAGCTCCAATTATGAAAATTGCAAAATTTTTTTTTTTTTTTTTTTCAAATTATAAGATGGATGGAACACTTTGATTATTTACATAATAAAGATTAATAATTTATAGCCGTAGAAGTATCTATCTAATATGAAAGCAATTTTATATGCACATTAGCTAAATAGAAATGGAATCACAGTGAAATTTTCAAAAGAATCCATACAAAAATGTGGAACTTTGAAAAATCATTCCCAAGAGAATGTCCATTAAATTGCCTACCTAGATTTGTGGCATGTGCATCACAGCTTATTTTTCCATAATTACCTTTCATTCATTATCTATTATGATAAAACATGCTGGAAGAATAGACAACTGACTTTATTTATAGGTTCTTTAACAGGTTTTCATAAGACAAGTACCTGAATAAATACTATGTAACCATTATGCAGCCTGCCAGTATGTTTACAAATACACTGCGAAAGCAAGCAATGCAGAGCTTCCCATGCTACCTGTGTTACTTCTGGTACTGAGGTCAGGCATGTGGCTTTAATCCTGGATAACTGTCTAATCTAATCTGATTATCAGGTGGTTTGTTCATGCACCTATTGGTGTTAAAAGGTATATTTTCGTATCGCATAGAACTTGAGCAATAATATCTACATCTTGGTTTGGTGTTATTTCAAAACATCCTGTATATCTGTCCAGCTTCAATAGGATACTATTTTTCTTGATGTTTTAAAGTTGATAGTCAAAACAGCACTTCTTGAACACTGAAAGCCTAGAAAGGAATCTGGTCAGATTGTCTTTTAGAGCAACAAGGAACACAAAGGCTGATTAGATATCCATAACAACAACAATGAGTGATAATGATAATAGTTATAGTGACAATATATTATTATTATTATTATTGTTGTTATTTCACAGACCAGGAGTATTTAGATACTCTCTTGTAATAGTATTGTATCTCAAGACCACTTATTTGAGCTAGACCTCTTTTAAAATTTTAATTCATTTTTTGCACAGTATAATAAAATTAGTGTTAAATGTTTATCAATTATTGCTTATGTACTGCATCACATGAAAGCAATCATACCCTAGTAGTAGAGAAATAATTGCATACCTTTTCCCACATCCTGCCCCAAAATAAGTGATATAGAATGTTCACGCTGGAGCTGACAATTTGTTCATAGGTTCCTTTCCATGCTTTCGTGTGAAGCAATGATATTCACAATCAACACATCTCGATTCTTACCTATGATTTTCATAACAGTCCCAGTAAATGATGAGGTCATGCTTGCATTCAGGTGAGGCACCAGTTGTGGTAGCACAGGTAGAAATTTGTACATGGGTATCTTAAATACATGTGTCTCAATGACAGAGCTTAGGCGCTCTTCACATTTGTTTTCTAACCACAATGAGACAAATCGAAATACTTGTAATTCCTTTACATCATCCAGTTCAAGGCTCTGAAGATATGACCTTTAAAACAAACATGATTGGAAATAATTACATTCTCTTCTATATTAAGAAAAGCTCAATATTAATATACTAAATTCTCTAGTGCATCTCTCTAGTTTAATGGAAGCACATCCCCCCAATGATCTGAAAGTCCTATCGAATCTTGGATTAATTAGGAGTATTTAATGGGGTATTCCAATCCCTGAAAGACAAATGCCAAGTAACTCTCAGCTCTTACCCCAGGTTTGTTTAAGCATTAATTATTAATCTTTACTTCATTACTTTTGTAGATTACTTTTGTAGAACTGATATAAGAGATATTAAATAAATGCATAATTAAATATATAAATACATATACACCAAGTGGAAGGGGATTACCTATGTGAATAGAGTAGCTTTATGAGTACTTTCCTATTAGTTTTCATAGACATGATGTTTATATTCTTTTTATATGATCACATCTGATCCAACGAGGGACTGACAATTTTCACATTTTGGCTTTACACCACATTTACAGGATTATTACTCAGCATAATTTCTTAGTTAACTTAATTAGAGCTACTTCTTTTTTGAGCTATGGACACTGAAAGCTGCATTAAATATAGAGATGTTTGGTATCATAGCACTTCACCTTGTAGGCTGCCCCATAGGAGAAGCTGTACTGAATTTCAGTGTTAGCTATGAATTTGTTAGTACATAATGAGAATAATAGTTCTTATTAGTGATATGAGGGCAAGGAAAGAACTTCTGAAACTGGCACATAGATGGCATTGATATAAATGAAGGTTTGTTTTGGCATACTGGTGCATGTTTTGTAATGATTAAGACAAGTTTCAAATTGATCTACTAAATAGTTTTGTTTCTATGGCTTTTAACAGTAGAGATGTTGTTTGTGTTCAATAAAATGGAGAAACTGGAATAATATACAGCCATAAAATTCTTTGTTCTGGATAGTTTATCGCCAAAGGAAATTCACCCAAAGATGAGTCTACCACATTTTCAACAGTTAAGAAATGGGCAGCAGAAATTAAATGTGACTATACTTCTCTTGAAGGTGATCAAAGTGTAGGACTTCCTACAGCTGTAACCACCAAGGAAAACATCAAGAAAGTGCACAATATGGTATTGGACAATCAGCAATTTAATGTGCGTGAAATAGTTGACACCATAAGCATATCAGAGGAACATATACAGTACTTCTACAAGAAGAATTAAAGGTGAAAGTTTTGTGCTAGGTGGGTGCCCCAATTGCTGAATGCTGACCAAATACAATTACAAAAATGTCATTTACAACAACATTTGGACCATTTTACAAAGAATGTAACTTGACTTTGTGCACTGATTTGTTACTGTGGATTAGACGACCACACTACACCAAAAATGAAACAGCAGTCAAAGCACTGGGTAGAAGCTGGTGGCTCAGCACCTTAAAAAGTGAAGTGAGTTTCATCTGCCGGAAAAGTCATGGCAAGTTTTCTGGGATGCAAAAGGAGTTCTTCTCATTGGTTACTTTCAAGACGTAAAAACAAGTGGAAAATACTATGCAAGTATCCTGGCTGAAAGAATGTGTGAGAAGAAACCCGGATTGCAAAAGAAGAAACTCTCTTTCATAAGGACAACACATCTGCTTAAAAAGGTGCTTTGGTAATGCAAAATTGAGGGGCTTGAAGTATGAATTGTTGGAACATTCATCAGATTTGGCACCTTCTGGTTTCCAGCTGTTCCAAATCTAAAGGAATTTGTTGCTGGAACATATTTTTTATCCAAGAAGACTTTATGGCAGCCATAGATGTGCATTTTTCAGACTTTCCAGCATCACATTTCAGGGATGAGATGAAAAAATGGACAAGTGCCGAGCTCTAAAAGGGTGAAACTGTGCATCAATTAGAATTGTTTCCAATTCAATGGCAGATTTTACAGAAAAACCTCAGGCTTAGTGATGGTAAACCCACTTCTGCCCTTTTTAGCAAATCTGTACATAGGACAAATTGAAGCTCACATAACCCCCAATTTTTCTTATCTGTTCAAAAAAATGGTTCAGATATGTGGAAGATATTTCTGCAGTAGTCTCTAAAAAATTGTAGAAGATTCTCTAATATTATTAAACCTACAAGACAGGCGTATACAGTTCACAATGGAAATAGAAAAAGACCAAATCATACCATTTTATCCTCTCTACATGAAGAGGATAAAAGTTCACATACGACATTTATAAGAAGACCATACACATAGACAATTACATAAAATGGAATAGTTTCAACCCAAAACCTCACAAACATGCAATCTTCAACAGCTCAGTACACAGACTACTCAGCATCCCAATTAAGGTACATAGCCTCAGTCAACGGTTTCAACCTGGACATAATTGGCAAAAAAATTAACATTACAACAAATTACCACTCTGTGCACACAAAAACCAAAAGTTGCATATTAAAAATTCACCGATTACCCAACAGCACATAAAAAAATTCAACAAAATTTCAAGAAATATAACTTAAATTTAGCTTCAAATAACCAATTCAACTTAAAAAATGCAGTGAAAACAGACATACCTATGAACCAGAGATCAGATATCTGCAAAATTGATTGTAGGAACTGCAAATTATGTTACATTGGTCATACAAAAAGAAGATTGGACAAGTTTAAGAGAACATTTCAGACACACCAAACAAAAACAGATACACAAATTGGCAGTATCACACCATTTTTGGACATCATACCATGAAATAGAAAATTACAAAGTTGCTTAAAACTGTAAACAACTCGGCAGCACTCACAGTTCGGGAGAATATTTTCAACACACAACACAAAGCCTGGCTCATGAATTTGGAAATACCACCACATGAGTACGAACTTATACTAAAACACCATATTCTCCACCATAACGGACCAGAGAGCATAACTCCCAGCTACCAGTCGGACTTCAACTGAAGAAGAGGGCAAACACCCTTGAAACATACGTTTTGTAAATGTAATTTTTAGTAGTAGGTATATAAAACAAAACAACACCTTAATGTGTCTCATTGTGATTTCATCAAGAATAGAAATAGCTTGTATATTTAACATGAGGAAATGTAAAAAAATAAAAAAATTACTTACACATTTTGTATTAGATTGTAACTAATCTAATTTTTTACCTAAATATTCAAAGAAAGGAAATAAAACCAAATAAATTAATAGCATAAATGTCTGAGTCCTTGAGTTAGAGCAGGTTAGGTCCTTATTGCAACATCTAACTACTGTAAAGTGCAATTTATATAAAACTAGAATGCAAAACTGAGGTAAAATGACACACTTCAGGAGAACATAAACATAACAAAAGTTGTGTCTGTGCTCAATCATACTCTTCAATGACATACTTTAACTCATTTTTATTTATGAATTCTAATGCTGTAAATAGTACAAAACATTATTTTATATTTCCTGAAAATAAAAAAATGACAAAAATGTTTGTGTCTATCATGCATACATACACTGACATATGCACTATCCAATTTTGTCTTCACTGATAAAATGCATAGAGAATTTAAGTAACATTAAGTAATACTGCAAATTGAATGAGAATCAGTATGTTCAATAGAATTAAGCTACTGGGCAATTCACACAGAAAAAACAGTTAAAAAGAATATATCCTGCTTAGAAGTTGCATGACCTTGAAGTTGGGGGGGGTAGAGGCTTCCATGTTTCTGCAAACGTGTGTCATTATGCCCTATCTAAATGACAGCATCAAAGAATGTTTGATGAAGAAGATCCTTCAACTGGAATCAACAGGTGCAAAATTTGCTATAGGTTCCAGTGTAGAAATATCACAAACAACCAAGGAGTTTTAAGACATTGAAAATGTTTACAAAAATTGAACCTAAAAATATCATTAAGATTTTTAAGGAGCAGAGCAAAACCCTTGGAACAGAAGACTGGAAAGTTATACGTTTCTAGTTTGACATGTCAAGAGACACACTCATCTGCTTGGTATATAAGGAAATTATGAGGGCTATAAAATAACTAGATTTAAGAGCGTTTCTGGGCATTGAAACAACTACAATTGTGAGTCAAACCAGACATGGCCCTAAAAGTCCTCTTGTTCAACCTTCTACAAGAACTCTGGGCTAACAAGGGTCAAATTTTCAAACTAGGTGAATGGCAAGATAAGTTAATAAGACTGCAGCAAGGGCAATCATAATATATGCTGCATTTTTGTTCCTAATTTTTATCTATTGATATCACCATGGTGAAAAGTGACTGTGACACAGGAGGAAGAAACAAAGGCCTAATAGTGAGCTCTGTTTACACCTCCATGTAGACAGCAAACCCACTCATTAGGGAACTAGAGGAGTTGGTCACACACTGCACTTGGAGATGGGAAAAGGCCATTTCTGGGTGTGATGCCAACTTTCATCACAGAATCTAGGCCAGCAAAGACATCAACAAAATACCTTTTTATAATAATCTTCATATTCTAATGTTACAACTAGCCTAACTTTGCTCTTATACAGCAGGAATTTATCAACATTACCATTTGTATTCAAGTAAACTTCAACTCAGTTTATCAACTAGCGGCTCCTGATTGAGCCATCCATTTTGGATCATATCTAGATATCTTTCTATGTTAATGTAATTAAACCACCTGATCCCTCAAGGATCCACAGGAGAACTTGGTGGGAGCCCTATATGCAGGATCTTTCAGGTAGCATTGAGCAGATTGATAGGATTAGATCTTTCAGTGATATCGGCAAGGTCACCTACTTAACCCAAGAGGGTATACTTGACAGCTATCATGATAATTATCCCATGCAAGTAAGAAAGAAATCCAAGATGACATGGTGGACTAAATACCAGGAATAAGCACAGCAAGGCATCTCTTTAACAAGGCAAAAGGCACTGAAAACTGGAAGGTTTATCATACAGCCCTCACAGTTTACAATCAAAGTATAAGCAAGGCCAAGTGATCTTCCTAGCAAACTTTTTGTCAGGAAATATCTTGTCTATCAGAGGCAGCTAGGCTACAAAGAGCATTGGCCAATGATCCGACAGTTCCTGCAGGAAAAATGTCCTAGCCTGCTGGTGGATTTGTGTATTTGACTAAGGAAACACTCAAAAGTTTTGTTTGAATACATTTTCCCAAATGCATAAATGATGAGTCCTGCAAATTGCCAGGCCACTGTGAAAATTATAGATGAAGAGTAATGTAGAAAGACTGGGAACTGGTAAGTGAAGTACTCACAATTCTCAGTGATAAATGAGGTATTGCTAAACTTAGCCAGTTTAAATTGTCAGGTGGATGTGGTATCTTTCCTATAATGCTGCAGAAGAACTTGGCTTACTTTATATCCTCCTCTAAAAGCTCTTCCATACCAATATAATCATTATCTATATTCTTTCGGTCTGGAGAGCTACCACAGTAATGTTTATTTCTAAGTACAGGCAAATTAATTACACTGAATTAATTAGCCTGTCAATTGATCAATCTTACATTGTTCCTTTAACTCTTAGTGCCAATGAGATCTAATCATGGTCCGAAAATTCTGTGAGAATTGCCAATCATGATCTAATCATGATGCCATTTTCATACATTTTAACTCTTTCCAGCGGGAAAGTCTGTGAACTTTCTATGTCATAGCCATAGAAAAAGGTTTTCTGGAGCATTTCAGGATGTTATCTTTACAGTCCAAAGCGTTGAATTAGCCCCAAATTTAATTTCTCTAGCTGGCGTTTCTTTATGTTGGTTGAAACATGGCATTGTCTAACCAAAGGTTACAAACCAAAGAGGAAATAAGAGTGGCAATTCGTGATGTATTAGAAGAAAGCAATTTTCAGGCCATGATGAAAGCATTTCTGACATCAACATATGAGAGGAACATATATATTCTAGCTTCAGTGATAAAAATGCATTCAATAACCACAGCCCTTGTACACATGCAAATAATCAGTGTAGGTACTTAATATGGATTTACGGAGGTGTAACCAGATGACATACAGTGTGAATCAACCGTTTACCTACACAACATAAGAGCTAAATTGCACAGTAATCTATGTTACATTTGTATGCTATTGCTTTATGCCATTTTTATTAACAGTGGCATCATGCTTGTGTGTGTGTGTATTTCTTGTGATTTTTTTTTTTTTTTTCAGTTTTCAGCATTCAGGTTATGTGAATTCATTTTTTGTATTTTAAAAAATAAAACACCAGACCAAAACAATATGCTGTTTTAATAAAGATACATTTGTACTTTCATTTAATTAGCCTAAATTTTCTGTGTTGTGAAGTTTTGTATGCATAATTTTTTATTATTTTGGGATTTTTAATTTTATTTTCAAATTTTTCTTTTTTTTAATTTTTTAAAAATACTGAAGACTTCTCATTCACATTATGCATATTATACAGTAGAAAAAAAGAGTTTATTAAAAGACAAAAAATATTTAGCTCTCTATCTCATTTGGTACTCATTTTATTGCTAATTATTTTAAAACCCTGCACTCCCCTCTAAAATTGTTTGGCACTACAGCATTTCACTATTTGGGCTGGCACTAAAAGAGTTAAAGGCTTTGGAAAGACTGATTGAAAGATTTATTTGAAGGAGGGTACTATCAGATAACCCCCTCCATCAAAACCAACATGCCTCCAGCCAACTAAGTTCTGTGTAATAACATTGAACAGTCTTGTCAGTAGACTAGAGGACTCATTGGCTTGAGAGGCCTTAGGAACCCTCCTAAGTATAGATGGTGTTTTTGATAGCATTCCCAATGAATGTATATTTTTGACTGCACAGAAGTATGGAGGCAATGACACTCTATATCTCCCTCTCCCTCCCTCCTCTCTCCCCCTCTCTCTCTCTCTCTCTTTGGAGTTTCATTGTGGATGGTCTTTTATTTTTTTATTAATTAATTATTAACCGATTAGCATACAATTATTGTTTTACAGCCTATTGATAAGTTACATAATATGAACAAGCTGAGGCTGGCCTTTGACTCCTCTAATGGAAGTTAAGTTGATATACACATATAACATAAGAATATACAAATATTTACAATGGTAATAGTTGATGAACTGAATCAATGGCTAAGAAACATTTTATGGTTAAAGTATATGTTAATGGTTATGTGAAATCATTGTCTTTGGAATCACTGAGCAGATCTTGAGGGAATTTTCTTTTCAGTCTGTTTATTTGGTGGCTTCTGGTTCCAAAGCTGTAAGTGCGAGCTCCAGGTACTGTAAGTAGTTTGTTAAAGAAGGATTTTGAGAGGGATTTTACGTATTCCTGTAGAGGGAGAATTCCAAGTTCTTGATGTGGTCGACTATTTCTAACAAACCAAGGGGCATTGTAGGAATTATTAGCTGTGCTCCACACCGGAGCAGTATATGAAAGAAGTGGACATATTAATGATTTATGTAGAAGAATTGAGCATTCAAGGCCCAGTTTTGAATGGCTGTTAATTAGAGGATACAGCTATTTTAATCTGGTGCTGGCAAATATTTTTTGTGATATATGTGCATTCCAGTTAAATTTTGTCAAGTAACTGACTTCTGAAGGAAGCCAATGAAGTTGTGTACCTAAAAGAGATAATGAAGGTGGAACACGGAAGGGTCTTAGAGAGAATATTTTAGACTTGGTTTTGTCAGTGTTTAATACAATATGCCAAGTGGTTAACCATTCACTTAGAAGAGATAGGGATGATTGTAGTTGACTGATGGCTGTATTTATATTACTGTGAGAACAAAATATGACTGCATCATCTGCCTTCATAGCAGTAGAGATCTGGGGATATTCGAGAGATCGTAGTTGAATATATTAAACAGAATTGGTGCTAAAATTGAGCCTTGTGGTACTCCAGCTGTGATTGGTCGAGTAGATGTATAACCTTCAATGTGCACTAGAAATTGGATTGGTTGTTTGACAGCCACATACATATGTTTACAGTTTAGATAACCAATTAGAGTATTGAATTAATATCAGGAAAGAGTAATGACAGATAAGAGACATTCAGTGAGTATGATGGAGGTTTGTAAGTACAAAGAAGAGTGATGTCGCTGCAATTGTTGCTGGATTGAATTTTAATGCATATAATTTCTAATTCCTTAATGATGGGAAGCAGTATTTCATCATGTGCTATGTTGCATTTGGTTAATATAGCTAATCCACCAGAAGCTGTGCTAGAAATTCAATACTTTTTGGTGAATTTTATAGCCTGGAATATTAAATGTTTCATTTAAAGGGGTTTCTGTGATATATTTAATTTCATTTTTCATTTCATTTATTATCTGCTTAAAAGAATACAACCACATTCAAAGCATCGTCAGGTTAAATATGTACAATAACATACACAATTTAATATATACAAAAACAGAATACCATTTTAGAATTCATAATTACTTACTGTATTATATAAATACTATTTATTTTGTCATTATTAGTTAAGATATTCATCAATTGAATATTAACATCCTTCAATATTTCTTTAAATCTTTCTTGAATATCTTAAAGTCGTTAGCATTTTTCAGATAAGCAGGGAGTTTATTATACAGATCATGAGCTACAGCAGTAGCTTTGGTTTTATGCTTTCCTAATCTATGCGATTGTATATGAAAATTTCTATTTCCTCTGGTGTAATGCTTATGCATTTGTTTGTTTGTTTTACCTATATCTTGTCTGTTGAACAATTGTACTATTACTTCATATATGTATAGTGAATATACTGTTAAAATGTTTAGGTCTCTGAAGGTTTGCCTACATGAATCCATTTCTTAAAATTAGTCTTATTGCTCTTTTCTGGAGAAGGAATACGCATCCCCACACAGTTATCACATTTGAAAGATGAGGGTAGATTAATCCATAATACAACATTATATATATGGCTTGATAAGAAGGCAATTAAAGAGTTTCAATTACAACAAAGACTATTAGCATTCCAGTTTATAATCATTAACTAACGAAGGAATTCATCATTACGTTCTGCCATTTTGGAAAGGAGATGACAAAAGAGAAATAAGAAATCCTTTAACAGTTGGCAAGTGTGAATTAACAAATGCAGCAATATTTTGTACTATTTGGTTAAGCAACATAGTGAAAAAGGATTCTGCTGAGTGTGTGATTGAATCATTTTACCATTGATTTTGTGTGCAAACATTAATTGCTGCCGTTTTGGTTGCAGATGTTCCTTGTTTCTGTTGGTTTGCATGTGGGATACATCGATCTGTAGATTTTTGTGGTAGAAGAGGATAGTTAGCTGAAGAATTATTACATGATTCAGATGCAGTGCTTTGCTCTTTCTTTGGAAATTAGAAGCCAGAGAAGTGAGTTCCTTAATATTCCAATAGTTTAGGCATCCTTTGTAGTTGGCAGGATGACTTTCAAGAAAATTAACATATTTGGGTGTTATTGTTTTTGGGTGTTGGGACATTAAGGCATTGTACACATCTTGCACAATAATTTTCAGTGTGTCCATAATTTTGGCACTGTGTGCACTGGGGTATATCCCTGAACTGCCTCCTTGGTTCAACATTAACCACACCATAAAGGAGGCATGTTAGATTGAGGATAGATTTTCCCTCATCATTGTTGTCTAGCTCCACTATCCACACAGGAATAGGTTGCTTCTGTTTTCCAAACAGACGTGTGACTTTGTGTACTAGATAGTTTAGTTGCTGTAGCATTTCTGTGACTTCAAGGTCACCAAAGGAACATGGAAGGTTACATTTGATTACACAGAACTTCTTGTGTGTTGGATTTCTGTACGTGAAGTATTGTTGTTTTATTGAGGTAAAGTAGGCTGTGATTGACCTAAAATCATCTGAATGTATATACTTTAGCAATAGAACCTTTAAGTTCAGTATAAAAACTGGATTTTGTACGTGCGCCTGTAGTTTTAACTAAAAGCTGGTGATTTTATATGCCACGTAGACATATAGGGGGAATTTTTTGTGTTGTTCCTCTGAATATTCTGAGTATTCCTCCATATTGTCTTGAGTTTTCAGGAATTGAAAACAATTCTAAGTGAGGACTGCAGGGATAAATGTGTTCAGAGCACAATCTCTTGTTATTTGTTACAGTTACATTCATGTTATTAGATGTGCTAGGCGCAGTTAGCTCTTTAAGTCCTTGGGAAATGATAGCTTTGAAACTTTAGCAGCTTGCTTACTAGAGTTCCTTATCTCGTTTGCTGATTTATGCACCTTCAATTGATTGCCTGGACTGTGACTTACTTTAGCAAATAAACTTGAATTAGAAGTTCAGGCTTGTGAATCTGAACTTATACTATGAGTACTTACAATTTCCATGTGATTAGAAGTTAACATGGAATTGTTTTGACCCAACATATTGTCATAGCTGATAACTACAGCATTACTGCTGTTAGTGTTCAAACCTAAAGGTTAGGTTACCCTTTGGCAGTCGTACTGATGTACAAACTCATTAAATTACACACAAAAATATTAAACAACTGAACACAAACAGTGTGAACTATATAACAATTATACACAGTGTCCCAAAATTAGACCGACAAACTTTGGGAGCTGATAGGTAACATTATTTTAAACACTTTTTGTTAAGGAAAGGTTTTTGCTGTGGTAATTCATTTAAGCACTAGATAATTTAATGTCATTACTGCCTCCCACCCAGTTGGTTTATATACATATATCGCATCTGTATACGTCTCTTTTAAAAGAAACACACAAAAGAAACAAAACAAAGATGCTTCCATTTGTATCTTTCAAAGGAAACAAACGAAAGAAACAAAACAAAGATTCTTCAATTCATTTAGCATATGTTTCTTTGACATTGTGCATTAGTTTGCTACAAGGCATGCTGCATACTAGTTTATTTACAACATGGAAAGGTACACATGGAATGAGATGACATGGAATGAGATGGTGTATGGAAAAGCTGGTTCGGATTGTGCGGCTGTAAGGCTTTACTAAGAACGTGCCAAAACTGAAGAGTTCCTCAACACACTACATTTGGCAGCACTGAACATAGACTACGTGAAAGAGGCTCCTTGGATAAATGCGCAGAAGGTCAAGGATGGCCATGTTCAGTACGGACTCCTGAGAACAAGGAAGATGTGTTGCGGCGCATTGAGGACAATCCCACAGTTAGTACTGTACTATTACTCGACAATTGCACCTAAGTTAGGAACTGTTGTTACACTTTTTTCACCTTGAAAAGTGTCCATGCAATGAGGCCTGAAGGCCATACTCTGCGACAGTAATTTTGTCAGTGGTATCTGGACAAAACTGAAAACGACCTACTGTTTGCATCGCATGCGATGTTCACAGATGAAGCAATTTTCACACATGAGCAGTTATTTAACTGTCGGAATTCACATGTTTGGGCATTTGAAAATCCCCATGCTACATTTCAGAGGTCACATCAACTGAGATTTGGTATTGATGTGTGGGCCGGTATTATGGATAACTTAATAGGATAATACGTTTTGTTGGCCTGACTCAGGGCTTACAAATACTTATTATTTCTGCAACAAGTTTTGCCTGATGTAATGGTACAGTTCTCCTTCATATAAGACAGTACATGTGGTTTTAACATGATGGGGCACCAGCTGACTTTGGTGCTGAATTATGTCGTCATCTTACGGCTACATATAGCAATCACTGGTTAGGCAGAGATGGACCCGTTACCTGGCCGTCACACTACCCAGACCTTACTCCACTTGACTTCTTTTCATAGGGGCACATGCAGACAGTAGTGTATGAAACACCTGTTGAGCCGGAAGAGGACCTTGTGGCACAAATAGCCTGCACAGCTGGCAAAATCAGAGAAATGGCTTGTGTCTTTGTGAGAGTACAGCAGAATATGGCATGCCAATGCACTCTTTATGTTAATCGCAATGGACATGCATTCCAACATTTGCTTTGAATAGTAAAGCTGTGATCAACTGTAAACAATAACAGTTTTGTGTTTTGTTTATTTGTTATTTGTTGCTTGGAATAAGATTAAGTGCCATACTAAGATAAATGTAACAAATTTAAATTGTTGATTTTGTCATAGACACTTAAACCGGGTGGGAAGCAGTAATGACATTAACTCATCTAGCACTTAAATGAAGCATCGCAGCAAAATATCTTCCTTAACAAAAAGTGTTTAAAATAATGTTATCTGTCAGCTCCCAAAGTTTGTTGGTCTAATTTTGGGACACCTGTATAATAAAACTTGTAGTTCTAATTTCTTATTTAAGGCCTTCACAGATAAATAAATATATACAAGCAAAATTACTTCCTTTTTGCTGCAGTTATTGCCTCTCCAATTGCCGGTGGATGGTCTACTAAAAATGTGACTCAAGTGAAAGATTATATTTCATGCTATGCAGATGATATAGGACAAGTTATTTTTGTGAAATTTCCGAATACATCTCAGACATAATGAATCATGGGCTAATGAAAACTCACAACTGGTGTATACAGGAGGACTTTGCCATCAATCCTGGAAAATGTCTCTTCCTTTTACTAGCAGGAGGAATTTAAAAGGCCTAGGAACTCTTACATTGGATAACGCAATCCTGGGCTATTTAGAATCAGTAAATATATAAGCCTTGAACTGGATAAGAAACTGACCTGAAACAATCATTTTAATATTACTCTTCTAGAATTAGGTAGTCACTTGTAACCATCAAATGCACTCCTGGAACATCTGGGGCATACAGCCAACATCACTGATAGGCTTTATGTTGCTGTGGCTAGGCCACAAGTATCTTATGGCACCATAGTTTGTGGCAGAAAATACTACAAACTACTGAAGCAGCTAAAATTTACCAAGCTATACAGATGCCTTTGTATAACAGGGCCTTCAGAGGTATACCAACCATTACATTGGAGACTCTGCTGGGACTCCCTACCATTTATTTATTTATAAGTGGAATCTAGACTTACTGCCTATTGCATACTGCAAACAGGGAACTGCAGAGGTAGCTCCTCAACAACTGAACACACTTCAATTTTAAATTTTCTGTATATCTCAGTTGTGAGTGTGCGAACTGACCTAATGAGTACTCAATATTGCTTTTTCTCTCCATTTATGATAACTCTTAGGTCTCAAGGAGACTGGATGCTTAATTATGCTTGATAAATGATGTGGCCCACTTGTGTAGTTCACAGATGGATCTTGTATAGGAACATTTGAGTGAAGATATATATAGCCTATCTCCAAGGACAAATATCAATATTAGCCTTGGAAAATATTACAAACCTTTTCAGGCAGAGGTATTTGCTATCCTGAGCTGTGCTCTAAGAAGACTTGAGAG
The DNA here is from genome assembly GCA_030762935.1 of Hymenopus coronatus. Lineage (NCBI taxonomy): Eukaryota > Metazoa > Arthropoda > Insecta > Mantodea > Hymenopodidae > Hymenopus > Hymenopus coronatus. Next base: position 258,751,024 of record CM060900.1, read on the forward strand.
AGGCTAACATGGTAAACAAATGTTCATATTCACAGTCAAAGTGCTTTAAAAGCAGTCCCCTCAGAACTAGTAAAATCACCCACCCTTCTCTGCAGCCATTACTGCAAAAATATCGTAAGTTTGGCTTACTCAGAAGTAAATAATCTCTAAGGCTTGAGGATTCTTTCAGACAGACATTTACCACTTTCACTTGTAGATGCATTGATAAACCTCACAACTTTCTTCAACTCTATTCATCTATGCAGTATGGGAGGATATTTCAGCTGACTCTTGCATGAGGTATCCAAAGATTCATTTGCTTGCATAGATGTTAGATAAACTTCAGTGATTTCCTGCTGAATCTGTTCACTTCAAACTGAGATAGTTTGAAACATTTCATTTTGAATGTCCGGAGAAGTACCACTGAAGTCAGAAAATGAAGAGGAAGAAGCAGAAAAAGATGAAGGCAGAGCCCCCTCGTCAATTACTCTTCCTGTCCAATAACACTAGTATGCAAAATTCAACTTTTTGTCTCGGGTTTTTATTTTAATATGTCATTATCCCTAATTTGATTGTGCTGAATCAGAATATGAACTTAGTTTTTCTCCATCACACACCAATTTTTCACAATATAGAAATAGTAAAATATGCAGTTTTATACTTGGCTGTATCGAATTTGTTATATTATTAAAAAGAAGTTAATAAATCTATAACTGTCAACATGACACTCTTCAGAATTAACTAATATTTCACATCATCACTTACATTTGAACATTACAACAGTTTTTTACATATTGCCTTGAAATGAACAGCTTTAGAGTTCCTACTATAGAAATAATTTGATACATCTCCTTTCAGCAGCCAGCGATAGTCAGCTATCATATTCACATTCCACTTTCCCTGGTAAAATCTTTCCATTTCCTTTATGTCCTAGTGAAATCCTTCACCCTGCTCCTCACTGACACAGCTGAGATTTCCTGGAAAAAAATCCTAAAAAAGAGTATGGGAAATATACTTTCATACTCATATTGCAGCCCAGCTTTTGAAATTTCTTAAGCATATTTTCTACAACATTTTTCAATTTGGATTCATGTAATTTCCCAGAAAGTTTTCGATGACACTCTTAAAACCAATCCATGCCTGGTTTTCAGCACATATCATTGTTTCTTCAAATAAGGTATCAGAAATCCCTCTTCATTTTAGCGTCAGATATTCTAGGGAGCTTCTTGCAGATATATTTCTAGCAGTTGCCATTCTTATTAAAAAGCCTTTACATATTGCTTCATTAAACCTAATTTTATGTGCAAAGGTGGTAAAAGGACATTTCAAGACACTCATGATTACATTTTTCATTCCTGGCGCAAAACTGTCACTCTGCTTCCAATGTTTCTTGTCCAATGATCAGATCGGGCTCTACTATCCCATTCACTAATAAAACATGGTATTTTAGTGCAGCCTGATTGCTGTTCAAGAAACGTGCCAATAACTTCAAATCTCCACATACTTGCCGCTTACGTTCTGCATATTTGACTTTTTCTAGAAGTAATTTTAAGTTATAATATGTTTCCTCGAGGTGAACTGAATGGACTACTGGAACTGATGCATTTTCATGTCCATTATATAAGAGTACACCTTTCAGACTAATTTTAGAGGAATCTGTAAGAAGTCTCTATTCACCTGGAATATATTCAGCAGCTCCCAAGGCAATCACTAAGCCAGAAATATTGTAACAATATGTAAGATTTTCTTCCTGAGAGAAATATGGAACAAATTCCCCTTTATAGTGTCTGTACCAAGAAATTGATGTTCCTAGAGAGAGGAGATGTTTTTTGTTTTTCTCTGGATCCCAATAATTTAGCAGAATCCGTAGGAAGATTTAAGTCTCAAACCAAATCATTGAATTCTGCCTGTGTGAATTGTTGAGGTTGATGAAAATCCTGTTCTTGGATATCTAAATTATTGCTGCTTTCTTCAGAATCTGATGATTCCTTTCCAAATGCTTATAATGGAGAAGGCACAGGAAGACCAAGGCAATGTGATAAGGGTCTTTTTGCTGACAATAAATTTGGATAAATGATTTCTTTCATATTTTTTGTGTTGCAGCCTGTAACATCACATACACAAAAATAGCAATCATTGGCATGGTTTCAAGGTTCATGCTAGATCATAGGAATAGCAAAGCGCATATTAGCTTTTTTCCTTTACTCCATTTCCTTAGTTCTACACATGTATGGCATACTTTTTTTGGAGCCCATTTTTTGTCAAGATCTCTATGCTTCATATGAAAATGCCTTTTTTACAAATTTTGTAACATTTTGTCTTCTCTTTCAAACAACAAAATTGTCACAGATATGAAAAATATGTCAGGGTTATTTTTATACTTTATAGAAGACATATTGCTTCAAATTACACAAATATATGACATATAACTGCCACTCGCAAAAATAGATCCTCACTATTTGAAAAGCAAATATAGACAGACCTAAATTTGCTAGGATTGAACTTATAATGTATGTATTGTTGTCTGTTACATTGTTACACTGTTGTGAAACAGATTAATTTCAATAAATTAAATTAGTATTATTTCTTAGTTTTGTAGTTTTTTTTTTTAGTTCCATACAATATTTATGCACAGAACTACATTAAAGCATTTTAGGTATAACTGCTAATTGTAAAAAACTGGTATGTGGTTGAAAAACTGATAACAGTTTTGGAATCAGCACATCAAATTTAGTAGACATATTTTGGAGGAAACCCCAGAATCATGCATATCGGTGCAGTATAGTCCAGTATCTAAAATATTGCCTTTGTTGCTAATCGGACCCTTCTCTGTGGTCTCTGTAAACTTGTTTGGTTAATAAAGCTACAACTTAAATGATTACAACCTAATACTTTATGATTGGTTGTCTAGTGTTTAATCACGACTATGCAGCTTCAGATGAAACATGTTCAATCATGGTCCCCTACACAGCAGTTGAAAATATATTTTGTTATGAGTGTGTTTTTAAGGCATAAGTTTGCATACTTACCTTTCGATGCTTCTTATATTTGACATTCCTTCACATTCCATTCTTTTTCCCTGCCAAAATATACAAGGCAGTTCAATTTATTATGAGTATAATTATCATTAACTAATTGAATTTATTGTAACAAGATGTCAGAAAGATCCAATTTTTGGTTCTTTTCTTGCAAGACATGTCAAGTTTAAGAGTGTAATTTGGATCCTTTTCATAAGACAAAATTGAAAATGGTGTATTTTATAAGTAGTCAACTACACTGGTGGAATTGTACATAATTCTAAATGATTAAAACATGCAACACCGAAACAAAATCACACTGTTTAAAGTCAACTAACACTACACTGTACTCAATGCAGCTATGATTGAGGAATGTAATGCCTGTGTTATCCTATGTCGTCTTCTGGCCTCTCATGCTAATAATTATCTGTCCATAGAAATTAGATTGTAAAATCTTTCAAGTCTTCTTGTGATAGCTTTAAGCCACTCATGTGCAACAAATTGCCTGTCTTCTCTCAAAAAATAGGCCAAAATTTAATAGGAAAGCCATATAGATTGATGAGACGTTCAATTTGATTGACCAAACCAGTGTCCACTGAACTTCAATACAGCTCAGGGGATTTCAAGAGTGACTATGCAACTCCATAAGCTGAATCATAATAGTAGTGGTGGTTGAGGTATGCAGCAGAGAAAAATATTTTGAGGATAATATGTAAAGCTTTATAATGAGTTCACTGATGCTTATGTGTTTATGAATACACTTATTTTCTAAATAAGTTATTTAGATAGATTTGCACTCAAATTCTCCCCTTATTCTACGTCACATGAGGTTTCAAATGTATAGCTTACCTTAGTGCTAATTCTAAATATATATATCTTTCTCCTTCCATGTCCTGCAGTTCTTTGCTATGGGAAGCAACCATGCTTCTATTCATCTGGGCTGCTCGACTGTGTCCCACTGTTTCATGAAGCAATGCCTTTGCTTTCTCTATGAGATTCTGTTTAACTTTAAATTCAGCAGATGTCATGTAATTTACTCGCTCTTGATACTGTGCATCTGCAAATTTTGCAAGAGCTAAATATGCTCCAGCTTTATCTGCTGGGCTAGATGTATCTTCCATTAGTTCAAGGGATTTTTGGTAATAATCCTTAATTATAATCTGCAATAAAACTTAAAACATCAACAAACAAATCAGCATATAATTGAATATCTACTCTACTTATACAACATTTTAGATTACCACTGCACAATATTTCCAAACTGGCTTGAATAGCATAGATGAAAAGGATTTCGCTACTATAAGTTGCATAGCAAAGCCTGGGTTATTTCTTTTTTCTAAACCCAGTTCCATGCAACCAACATCCTATACATTGATTTTACATCTCCTCTGTGAACATGAGCTGGTTAAAAATTAATGATGTAAAATGTAAAGACCAGAGTATAGTGTGATTTCTTTTTCTGAACAACTGCCTTGAGCAAAGGTCTTAACACAAGACTGGGGAATGGAAGCCTGAGTAGGTTAAAAGTTAATGACTGTAACATGTAAAGACCAGAGTAAAGCATAGTTGTATTTTCTGAACAACTGCTTTGAGCAAAGGTCTTAATACACGACTGGGGGATGGAAGCCTGAGTAGGTTAAAAGTTAATGACTATAATATGAAAGACCAAAGTACAGTTTGAGTTCCTTTTCCCTACAACTGCCTTGAGCAAGCATCTTAACACAAGACTGGGGGATGGAAGCTTTTGATTAGTATTATTTGTGGTACTACTCCTTTGTAAGATCATGGTGAAGTGAAAATTGCTGTCAGGGATTAGGAAAGTTTCGACTCCTGGTTAAGAAAAATTATTTTAATAAAACTAGTAATGACCTATTTGCTATATAAAATTTAAGGTAATATTCAGCCATTCTGGGTTTTGTCCAGCTGCTTCATTTGATTCTTCTCGTATGTCAGAGCTTGTTTTATCGATCTCATCCTTCCCCTCCCATCTCTGATTGGTGGCTTACATGTGAGGGGCAAGTGGAATATCAGGCCGGTGAACTGATGCCACTTGAGGTGGAGATGTCAGGAGGGTGAGAGAGAAGTAGGTTACAACTTGAGTCATGTGAGCTGTCTGTGTGTGTCTAGCGACTGAAGTGGGAATGGTGAAAAGGTGATAACAAGCATATAACAGTTACTCGGTTTCTTTGAGTTGAAAGGCAAGTTGTGGTGCATCATCCTTAATTAAATGTTAAATGTATCTTATTCTCCAGTTCTTAATGATTTTCTGATTGCTTTCTCAGCATAAAGGTTGCTTTTCAAAATTTGTTGTTTCTCAGGGAGTTGGGCAGTATATGTATGTCAAAGTGCAAAGCCTTGCGAAACTAGAGAATTTAGGTATTACAGTATTTCATTGCAATGGATAAGGTCTTATCTTAAGGACATGGAACAATTTGTAGAAATTATAAATACTGAAGATGGATCATTTAAACACTATCAATCAGGGATAAAGCAGATCAGCTTAGGGGTTTCACAAGAATCAATATTAGGCCCCATATGGTTCTCATCATTTATTTTTTATCTCTCATAAAACATTTAGTTCTTGTTATTTTCAGTTTCAAATTCTTTTAACAGTTACCTTTGAGAAATTTTTAGCATGTGTTAAAATGCAGGAGAGCATTTAAGCCCCATAAATAGTGGTTGGCATGACATATACTCACTAGCAAAATACAGAAATCCATTTTAACAAGTAAGCTTTTAACAAAATTCATTTCTATTAATGTTTTTGGAAGCCCTGCCAAAATTCTCATAAGTGTAGTGTTATTTAAACCAGCTTTTTATGAATCCCACATTAACGAACATCACTTTTAACAAACAATATCTTTCTTGAACTCACAATCTTGCAACTTTTTCTGCGTAGTTAGTGCATTAAGATTTTCAATATGCAGTTAAAGCTACCTCCACTATAATGGGCAATGTTACACCTTTTTCAATGCTTTCAAATTCATTAGCCTGCATGCTCACTTATGTTCCACTTTAGTTCACATTAAATACCATCCATGACAACATACAATAATTCAAACAACAGTGCAATTTCTTTTATTGATACGGTGAAGAAATATGATTTGGCTTCTTCCATGTTGTACAGGGTACTAACCAGAAAGATGCTATTCTGGGCATGAGGGCTTTGCTCACAGCCTTTCTTAGTGACAACATGGGAAGAAAACGATGCAAAGCAAAAGCAGCTGGCTGAGACCAAATCACGGAGCCACTGGACATTAACAATGATAAGCCAAAGACGATCGCCACCTACCACCTGTCATAACCACCACTGCACCTGAACCAACATTGGCAGCACATCACACTGCCTCAGCTGACACATCATCCAGACTGCAGATACCAGCTCCCCACTGAACCTCTCATTGCTGCTGTGCTTCAGTGCAGTAGTGCACAAAGTTCACTAGCAGCTTCTGAATGGGTTACACTTACTCACCCAGCACCCCTGGCCTTCTCTCATGAAGGCCACATGAATACACACTTCCAATTAACCATCACTACTGGTGAGGATGGACTTCTGGTATGGGGCAGGCTACCATACTGCTTTGTCTGATGGGCTGCCTGCACTTGGGTAGTTATTCACAGCTGAGATTGACCAAAGTGTCCGCACTTCCCTGTGCCACTGGTATTGTCACTCATCTGAGATATGCACAGCTGCTGTCCAATGCCACTACTGTGGTGCCGAAAACCTCACAGCTGACTGTACCAGCAACAACCTGACATGCTGCCCTGTGTACTGCGCCACTTGCAAAAGTGCAGGTCACTAGATGGGCCAGGCGGCATACCCCAGGAAACCTGCAGACAGACATGAGCATCCCACCTGCAGCATGCCCAGACCCCTCACCCAGCCTCACAGACACCATTACACAATGCAGCACAAGCATGACACTGAATCACACGTTTCATCACTACATAATCTACAAGCAGCCATCATGGCCAACACTGATGCAATCCAGTAACTTCAGGAGACCATTCAAACCACTTTCACCACTTGAGAGGAGGCCCTGATCCTTATGCTTGCAGATATTCAGGAAATTTCTCTCAGACAACTCCACCAGCAGCAATATACCAGGAAAACAACTCCTTATGAAATCACTTCAATAAGCAGTTCAATAAGGTGGTTGAGTACATCAATGCTTCTCGAATCTAGAAAGTCCACAAACACATGAACTACTCCAACACATGTGTGCATTAACCACCTGACCACACCATCTAGAGCAACTCCTGACATCCACAGAGAGGAACCAGTGTGCCTTTGGATGGGCGAGAGCAACCCATCTGGGACGAGCATGATCACTCTGATGACATCTGGTCAAAAGAAAAATAACCTCAATGAGTAGGTCCATGTCAGAGCATTGCACAATGGCATATGCCCATATCAGCATGCCATGTTAGTCATCACCCACAAGCACCCAGTTTACTTCCGGGACCTCATGCTATCAGAATAATCCCAATAAACAATCACCACAGTATAACCTTCCTCTCTTCTTCCTTCTTCCTTTCCAGATACCCTTACACACCTGTTATCCTTGAAACCTTTATTCCTGTTTCCCTTTCCCACAAAAAAAAAAAAAAAAGTTCGAAGTATAGTGCAGATTTGCAGTGAACCAAAAGTATATTTGTCACTCTCCATTTGAATAAATCAAGTGGTTTAATGAAATGGTTTGAAGCCAAAAGAAGTGACAATGTTCCTTTTGATGGAACATTCTACAAGAAAAAGCTTGTCAAATAGTGCTAACTTCACATATGGACAACTTTACACTTGAAGAGGTGGCATAACCTTTCATGGCAAAGTATGTGCAGATTTTAAAAATCTACACTTCTGGAAAATGTAGACCTTGCCTAATCTCCTCTGTGGCTACAATTCAAAGGACATTTTCAGTATGGACAAAATAGGAGCTCTTGAATTTGTTACCTAACTGGACTGTGCAGTTTGCGGTAAAAAATGTCATGATGGGGGGAAAAATGCAAAGAAAGGTCCACAGCTCTGCTGTATGAAAATAGTGATGGAACTGAAAAATAAACCTCCCAATCATTGGAAAGTTAAAAAATTTGAAGTGCTTCAAAACATTCATACACTTCTATACAAATATGATTTCCAGCAAAATTCATGGATGGCTTAAAAAATACTTGTTAAATATCTCCAAAGCCTGGATACCAAAATGGGATCTCAGGGAAGATCCCATTTGCTGTAGTGATAGGTGTGTAGCTCATCCATCAGAGAATCATTGTTAATGGAAAATAAGGGTGATCTTTTTACCAACAAACTGCACCAGCTATATGCAACCTTTAGACATGGGAATTATTCATTGTGTTAAAGCAAAGCACAGGAAAGTCCTGGTGCAACAAGCTATTTCTTTCTTAGAAAGCAAGATATGCATTTCAATATATTACAGGCCATGCATATGCTTGTGGCTGCATGGCAGTTACTTATAATATGCTCCATATAGCATTGCTTTGGGAAAGCTGGTTTGGTTCTTGCACCAATGTCTTCAATAAGGACAATGATACTGAAGAAATTCATATGCAGGAAGAGTGGGAGATGCTGCAGAGGGGCACAAGTTTGGAAGTTGTGACGACAGTGTCCTAACCTCGGAAACATCTGTGGATAATGTTGAGCTATGAAACAAGGCAATGAAGACACCAGAAGAAGAGGATGAAGAAGAATCAGCAGTATCAACATTTGCAGCTGCAGTGGAAGCAATGGATGTAGTGAGAAGATATTTATGCTCCTTCCCTCTTGATGAGAGGCTGTTCAGCAACATTAATCACATTGAGCACATGATTCTAAGGGCAGGACCTGAGTACATAAGTACCTGGGCAGGAGGAAGTAGTCTACTCTGTTGGATTTCTTTAAGAAATGAAGTTTAGTAACTTTACTGTCTTATTTCTTTACCGGCAGCCTGCATTTATATCTAATGGTAAATATGTAAATCATATATCCAATTTCATTTTGTTTGTTGCAGATTTAGCACAAATGGCTGACCATGAAGCATCTGCATTTTGTTCATTGTAATCTTTAAGTTCCTTTCTTAGTATTACATATGTACACATACATAATTATTTAAAATTTCTAAAAATAATAAGTTTTGCTATTAAAATACTTAAGACACAATTTGCATATTATTTAGGGCAACTGAAAACTCCAATTTAAAGAAAACCTTTTAATTAATTTTAATGCATGCCTAGTACAGTACTACCATTTGCTACACTGTAATTCTGACAGACTCTGAATTAGAAGTTTATTGAAACACCTGATTTCACATAGGGAATAAGATCGAAAGTTCGTAAATGTGCATCCTCACACAAGCAGAGACTGACAATGAAAGGCGCTACCAACCAATGTACCATGGATAGGACAGATGGCAAAAGCAAAATAGCGGATCTATTTGAATTCTGATGAAATAAAATGCTAAGCTGTCCTTTCCGACTAAAAGAAATGGAAATTCATACTGATTTACAAGAATTGTGAAAACTGTAATATATACCACATAATGCATGCAAAGTTTTGTTATTACAAAAACAAAACATTAAGATCCCTACTAATGGCTTACTGTCCCTTTACTGAGCAGTATGCATGCACTTGCATGCCCATGCCAACCCCCCAACTGCACCCACACACATTAGATTAATTACATAACCTGAGGATGGCTACTATTTCCAAACAAAATAGAACTTGCATACATACCTCTGTATTCCCTAAACCTGTTTCTACCATCCAGTCTCCAAAATACTTTCTTGCACTGGCATGAATAAATCCTGCATGGTTTCCTCCAAATTCATCCATGTTTGCTAAAGGCTTGTCTACTAATGAAATTAGCTTATTCAAGAGATATTGTCCAACATCTTTTTGTCCTTTATCCCAAAAAAGGACTGCCTCTTCCAGGAAAACATTTAACATCATACCTTGTGGTACATTCAATTCTTTATGAAAAGAGTTTATCTGACGTTCTGCAAGACTATAGCAATGCTCCTGACGGGCTTTCTTAGCAATTTCTAAATGAATCTCCCCTAGAAGCCTACAAACTACTTGCTGGAATGCAAGGCTATCTTCTTTCTCCAAGACCATTTTTAACAACGATATTCTTTGTGACATTAGTGGTTCAAAATGCCTCATTTTCATTTGTTGGCATGGAACTTTAGTACTCCATTTCTCAATAAGATCATATAGTTCTTGAGTTTCATAACTGTGCATAAATTCTTCAATCTGATTTAAAAGCTGTAGCTTTGAAAGAGACTCATATAAATTTTGGCAACATTCTGTGTTAACATGCCTTAAGAAGGTACCCATGTGTTCCCTTGCTTTCAAGAGGAAATTTCTGGCAATTTCAAAATTTGATTCTCTGACTGCTTTCAGTGCATTGTAATGCAGCTCTTCAAATTTGTTTGCTACCTCTATATCTGATTGGAATACACCAAAAGCTTCTCCCTCTCTTTTACTGCAGTATCCCAGCTGACTCCAATCTCCTAATCTCCACATGCATTCATATGCATGTTTCTCAAACTCATCCTCTCTTTTTGCGCTGGATATGTACTGTAGATCAAACATTCCAAGCTGCTCTAGTGGGCGCATATATGCTGAAAATGAGTACAGAAATATTATATGAGCACATTATGTAGAGAGAAGAAAAGAGGAGATCAAGCAGAGCAGAAAGGAGTGACAGAGACCACCACCACCACTGCTAGAATCACCATTACCATCAATAACAACATTTTATGCAGCCATACATGAAAACGAATCCATGCACAAATATCCACAATATTTTACTATTTAAAACACTAATTTATGATGTATCATTTAAACAATTATAAACTCTATTTTTTTAAAATCTAGCTTGTGCAGAACCCAATATTAATTGCCCAGTGCTTATATGTTTTGCTGCTACTACATTAACTTCAACAATTCTACATATAAGATTCTTATTTATTTTTTCCCAATTTCATTCATATTTGGAAATGATGTATGAGACCAAATATATGGAAATATTTAGTTAACTCTTTTCTTTTTCTATTTCATTCACGTTATGTCATTACATGCAACATGTATTTAAAATAATGTTAAAAAACATACTGTTTGTGTATATTCCTTCTGGAATAGTTAAAACACTTACCATTTTGTATATATTCCTTCTGCAATGGCAGCAACTGTGACTCGCAGGAAAGTAGGACATTATCCCAATTGCCATTCATTTCATAGTGGTATCTTCGACCTTCCGGAGACTCTAAATGGGATCTCCCACACCCATACCAAGCATCTACTTCACCAATATTTGCAGTTGCCTGAAAATATGGTTATATCCATTAAAATTGTTTAGGGTAGTAGTATTAAAATGACAGAACTGAAAATCTGAGTCTGATAAAACAAATAGTGGAGATTATGGTCAGGTTTGAAAGCAGGTAAGCTTCGAGAAATGTGAACATTTTTAAGTTGTGTGCTAAGCACACAAATGCTTAATTCAGCATAATTGCTTATGGTAATTAATTGTTGTTTTAACAGGTCATGAGAAGGACTGGGTTCGAAAGTTAGAATCAAACTGAAAAATTCTATGCATAGCTGGGATATGAAACACAGATCTATTGGTTTCCATAAATTTGCTCTTACCAACTGAGCTACCATGGCAACATACCAGCATGAGATTTAATTCCCCAATTGAGTAGCATTTTTCCCAGGAATTCACAAAGAGGTCTCAAATTATTTTGAGATGAAATACCCTAACAGTATCTTGAAGTGTATTAAGAACTTCCAAGTTGTTGGCTTCATAGTTTAACCTACCATCAGGTCACTCAATGGTAATTAGTTATTCTTTCACACATAAGCCATGTGTTGGAGAGGGCGGGAAAGCTGGAATCGGGCTGGAAAAACCTGGCTACAGTATTAAAATTTTCAGCCTGACAAGTGTTTATGTTTCTGGTATGTTCCTCTCTTGTTATGGCTACTTTTGAAAAAAATGAATACTGCAGCTATAGATTTTAAAAATCTACTCTCTCTCTCTCTCTCTCTCTCTCTCTCTCACGCGCACGCACACACACAGATATACAGGTGTTTCAAAAATACGGGGCATAATTTCAGGTATGTATTTCCCACATGTAGACAATCAGATTAGTTCATTATAACATGTGTCCGGAAATGCTTCATTTCCGCAGGTTGTTGTCATTACAGAAGATGTTCAAAATGTCCACCTCCTGCTTGAATACAGACCTCACATCGATGTCTCATTGACCTGCGAACACGATCCCGAACTCCAGGAGTATTGCGTATGTCCTCACAACTTGCCACAATTCGATTCCGAAGGGATTCCAAATCCGGCACCGGAGACGAATAAACCAATGATTTTAAATGGCCCCACAAGTAGAAATCGAGAGGGTTCAGAGCAGGTGAGCGTGGAGGCCAAGCAATTGGGCCACCTCTACCTATCCATCGATCAGGAAACCTTCGATCCAAGTACCGGCGAGCCGTAAGACTGAAGTGTGCAGGAGCGCCATCATGCAAGAAGTGAATGTGTTGATTGATCAGTGGAGTGTCTTCGAAAACGTCAGGTATGGTGTTTTCCAGGAAGTTTGTGTACGCCTGCCCCGTAAGTATGTTTACAAGTACATGGGGTCCAACTAATCGATCACCAATGATACCGGCCCACATGTTGAGGGAGAACCGCACCTGGTGATGAGCTACAACAGTTGCACGTGGGTTTTCATGCGACCATACATGCTGATTGTGGAAATTTGTTATGCCATCTCTTGTGAACTGTGCTTCATCTGTAAATAATACGACGGCAGAAAAGTTCGGATTTACACCACACTGCTGCAAGAACCACTGACAGAACCTAACTCGTGCAGGGTAATCTGCTGGTGACAGGGCCCGTACACGTTGCAAATGATAAGGATACCATTGATACTCGTTCAACAGTCTCCAGACAGTCGTATGAGGAACATTGACTTGCAACGCTAACCATCGTGTGCTGATAGGAGTCCTGTCCACACCTCCAGAATCTCCTCCTGCACTTCTGGAGTTGTAGATCTTGGTCGTCCCCTTCCCAAACCAGGAGAGGTGAAAGTTCCATACTCGCACAGACGGGAATGGAGACGTACAAATTTCTTCCGATCTGGACATTGTCGCTGTGGGTACCTCTCCTGGTACAAACGACGAGCCAGCGCAGCATTGCCGTCCGCCTTACCGTACATGAAGTGTATCTCTGCCAGCTCTTGATTTGAATACATGTCGCACAGTCTTAACGCCTAAAGAGCACTGAATGTAACCTTCCTCAGAATGAGCTATCAGAGCGCCCTCCTAATATCTCCTTTGACGGCAAAGACCTGGGAAAGAAAAACGTTCCAGTGAATTCCAATGTTGAGAACGCCATAACTCGGAAATGAAGCATTTCCGGACATGAACTATTTTGATTGTCTACAGGCGGGACTTTCAATGTTGTAAAGGCCATAACTCGGAAATGAAGCATTTGCGGACACATGTTATAATGAACTATTTTGATTGTCTTCATGTGGGAAATACATACCTGAAATTATGCCCCGTATTTCTTAAACATCCTGTATACAGTAGAACCCGGTTTTAACGTCCCCACTTTTAAGGAATTCCCGTTGGTAACAAACATTTTCAAAATTCCCGGCAAAAGCTCCATAAGCACAATGTTAAATAAACACGCTTTTAACGAACATAAGGGACACTAAAGCAACAATTCTCGGCCTTAGCAGGGATATACCGATTCGATAGTATGTGTCGCTATGACGATTTAGTTCGGCAAAAGTGCGGGAATTAGCAGACGATTGGTACTGCTTGAAAGTGAGTTCGGCATAGGCGCGGGGATTAGCACACGATTGTAATTATTTGAAAATGAAAGCGTGGCATATGAAAAGTCCGACTTTAAGGTACATAAAGGACGTTAAGGCAACAATTCTCAGCCTTCGCACGGATATATAGATTCCATAGCATGTGCCGCTAAGAACGTATCCGATGATTTTGTTCGGCAAAAGTGCGGGAATTAGCAGACGATTGGTATTGTTTGAAAGTATGGCATCGCTTCCTGTTCAATTTCGGCCCGGCACCTGTTTAGCGTTGCAAAAGCTACTTCTGTTCAGATTTTGCTCCTGCACGTGTTTCCATTAGTGGTGATTTTTGTTAGATGCGCTTTCTGTGAACCAATATTAAATTAAAGATGTATGCAATGACTGCTAAGCGAAATAAGTTAACTCTTCAAGAAAAATTAACTATTATTAAAGATGTGGAAGCGTATCCACAAATTTCGTTATCTGACATGGTGAACAAGTATGTTATGGATTGTACATCATTGTTTGGCATTTTAAAACAACAAGATTCTATTTTGAATGATGAGGTACAGTGCAGTTCTGCGATGAAGAAACGAAAGAATGTTCGTGTTTCACCTACAAGGAATTGGAAAATATACTAGTGAAGTGGTTTGAGGGAAAAAGAAGTGAGAAAATTCCTCTTGATGAAACTATCTTGCAGGAAAAAGCATTGGAAATTGCTGCTAAAATAGGTTTGGAGAATTTCAATGCATCAAACGGTTTGATCGCTTTAAAAAGCCATATGACGTTTCGTTCAAAACCGTCTGCGGTGAAAGTGCCAGTGTACTTGAAGAAACTGTAGAGTTTTGGAAAAATGAAACATTGCCTCGTCTTCTTGGGGGCTATGAACCTAAAGATGTTTCTAATGCTGATGAAACAGGTGTATTTTTGAATTTGCTTCCAAAAAAAATACACGCGGGTCGCAGGGAAAAATGCTATGGCGGCAAAAGAAGCAAGGTGCGATTTACTGCTCTATTATGCACAAACAGTGACGGCAGTGAAAAACTTTCCCCTTTAATTTTAGGGAAATTCAGAACTCAAAGGTGCTTCAAGAACATTCCTACACTGCCGTGCAAGTATGACTTCAATAAGAGTGCTGGATGACTTTAGAAATGTTTTCATAATTTTTAAGATCTTTACATGCCTGAACGTGATCAATGGGAAGAAAGATACTGCTGTTCATAGACAAATGTCCTGCTCATCCTCCTGATGTATCATATCTGAACAACATAAAAGTAGTTTTCTTTCCAGCTAACTGTACCAGCCGTTTGCAGCCACTAGAAGCTGGTACAATTCGCTCAACAAAGGTGAAATTTCGAAAAGTAGTTGTTCAGAAAGCTGTCTCTTTCCTTGAAAGAGGTGAAGAAATGAAACTGCACATATTACAGGCCATGCACATATTTGTCACTGCGTGGCAATTGGTCACCCCAGAAACTGTTTTCATCATTCGGGGTTCAGTGCTACAGTTGCTAGTGAAGAATGCTCTGAAGACGACATCGATATTGATGATAACAAAGGAAGATGATGTAACTTTTGAAGAATATGCAACCTGTGATGATGCTATCTTGACAACAGCACCAGAAATGCATATTGCAGAGCTGTGTAACCAGAGAGAAAGCACTGAGATCCTGGAAGAAGAACAAGAAGGGGAGGAGCCAATACTACCAACTTTTGCTGTTGCAGTGGAGGGGGCTGGATGTGATCAGAAGGTACTTCACATATTTCAATGTAGATGAAAACTTAGTTAACAGGCTTAACCAGATTGAGCAAAATCTACTTTCAATGAGACATTTGGGAAAGAAGAAATAAACTTAGAATATTTCAGGGATTAAAATTTGAATGTAATTAAGTCCAATAAATTAGTTTAAAATGAATATGTGTAGTGTTATCATTTGCACTAAACAACAAGGAATATGAGGGAATGCAATAACAAGTGCCTTTGTCATGCAGGTGAAAGACATTTCAGAGCATTTATACAGTTAAGACATAGATATAAACATGATCGTGATTCCTGTGTTGATCTATTCCTTCTAGTTTATTGCTGATCACCTCTCATTTTTTCTTACAACATACCATCAATTTTTCATGAACCCCCTTCTAAGGACAACCCCTATTTAAGGAACAAATATGACCTTTCAAAGTCATTAAAAAGGGGTTCTACAGCATATAAACACACACAGAATTTGACTGTACAATTTGGCAAGATTGTAGAAGGGTCCAGGATAAACTTTTTGAGATAGGAAACATATGGGCTATGGGTTCTAAATTTTTTGCTACAGCTTAACATGTATTAAGGGTTAGCAAGCCACTGATCAAGCTGCACCATGGACCGTGACCTACATACTGGTTGCAGAGAGCGAAGATGTAGTGGTATTATTTGGCACTAATAAGCATGTGGGTGGCAGGTTAAGATGTTGAGGGAGTTGAAGGTTGAAGCCTTTGTAGGTACCTTTATTTTTATGTTGTTGCATTTGTTTGCATTTTATAATAAGCCATTCAATTTTTCTGCATTACACAATATGATTTTAATGTTCTGACAAATAAAATAAATGTAATACACTATTAACATGTAGGTGCAATGCATATTAATGCTGCTCAGATTGTGTACCTCTTTGAGAAAAACAAGAAAATTAAAATAACTAAAAAAATGGAAACTTCACACAGCGTTGTGATCTTTGTATCATGGGATTTGTTGTCTATATTGACTCAACCACCAGTATGTTATAGTGGAGCACTCTAGCTCAGTGCATATGATCTGAAACTTACCGAACTGTTAACAGTGGCGTGTACACCCTCAAAGAGCAGGCAAATTTTCTAAAGTTGTAAGTCCAATAATTTTAAATATTATATTAACTGTGTACCAACACTGTATTCCTTCGGCTGCTGGCATACAAATGAGGCAATTCTGAATGAAAATAGGACACATACGTCCATATTCTTTTACTTTACAGTCATTGATGTGCCATCCAGAAAACATGCCATAACTTTGACATTTGGCAAAAGGGACAATAGGTTCTATCTCAAAATGTTTAGCTGGGGCATCCTGTAATATTTAAAATTGATCATGTATGTCTCTAACATCATCAGATTTATCTAACAAGGAGTCCTTGTCACACTGATGTCACAAATTGAGCTGAAATTTTTATAGTGAAAATACATTAAAAAAGAAAGGAAAGAAAAAAAAAAAAAGAAAAAAACCTATGTCTGGGCTATCTCTCTGACATAGGATACCTATCTTTGGAGGAGAAAAAAAAAACATTTTTTTTTAGTTGTTAATCGCTGACTTTAGGGTCTGTCTTAAATACAATGATTTTCTGGTAGTATACCAGGCGGTGGCGGCTTGTAACCAAATTATCTGGTATGGCACAACTTTAAGATTGACTAAAATTAAAACTAAATTGAATGTTATTTATGGATGCGCTTTAACTGCTACGGTTCTAAGCGTTCCATTCTATTTTGGGCGAAAGACCGCTTAATATTGCTCAGAGGCTTCTTTATCAGGATTGAGGGTTTTTTTATGTGTCGTAAATCTACGACACGGTATCAACAACTTTACCTCCCTTATGAAAGAAGGATTTTTATGCCTGAAAAAAAAAAAAAATCAGCCAGGTCTGAACCCGCCTTGTGAACCAGAGGCTAGATCACGGATGACGACAGACTAAAACTAGTGGATACTGAAAGCTATCAGTAGAAATGAAATGCTTATTTGTATATTAGCACTAACCGTTCTGTTTGTAGATGAAGTCCATCCTTTGATTCTTTGCTTGAAAAAATACTTCCGTAACTCTTTGATTTAAGTCAGAAACTGAACGCAACATATTCCGAGAAATTTGAATACAAACCCTCACCTGCACTGTTTACCATATGTCAATATTATCAGAGAGGTGATCCTGCTGTAAATTAATGCATAGCTCGTCTTAACAGTTGATGCACTTGAGTTTAATGTTCAAGTCATCAATACTACCTTACACAACTTTAATAGCTTATGTATGTCAATTACAATGTTCACTATGCTTCTTTTCACAAAAGAAGCTTGCTTTTCTTTCTGAAAATTATGGGAACTCCCTTTAAAGTAAAGTAGATTGCGATTGTGATATTAATGTCTTATGCATTTTCTTTATAAGTAATTGTATACTTTACAAACCATCGCCTATCTTTCGTAACAGTGTTTATGATATTCCCTCTTAAAGTGCGAGCCAAACCTCTTGACGTTTGAGGCGTGCCCACTAATACGGCACTAGCCAATAGCAACGACACAGACTTGCCTCATACAGACAGTACACCTCGCCGCTGGTAAAACTCTAATTGCAATATTGTCACGATTGCTGTTGAGAAGCGCAAGGCTCCATAGAAAGTTTTAACATTCATATTCCTGGACACTTTGGCCTAAATTGTACATTCATCTAAATTTTTATATTTTCCACCATTTCACAATCTTCCTTGGCGAACGGATGGGCACAGCTAGTATGCAACGGGACCTTAGCAGATAACCCCTTCCGCTGGGAGAATTCCATGGGGACTAACAGTTCATAAACTTCCCGAGTCCTACGTGCCGTTTTGCACATCACTTCGGGGATGTGCTTCAGATGAAATGTTCTAGAACATCCTGTTATGCTTAACTTCATAGGAAATGACTACCTTCCCATTGGAAACGATTGGCTATATAAGGTGCACCAGAACCGACATTTCGGGTTTTTTAATGGTCCCTTGGTAGGACTCCGTTACTCTGATTCTCAAACTCTGGTATTGGCTCACTGCTGCACACCTTGGAACTTCGGCGTGATCTCAACAGCAACCGTGCCGTCTAAAAGGTAAGCTCCAATGGGAGTCTTTAGATACTTAATAAAAATGGACCATTCTGAACCATGGAGTTGTCTTTAATAGCTATACACTACCATCTGGTAAAACCCCCATCATCACACGCTTGTGAGATGACATTATGGTGGAGGCTGCCGACCTCTATTTTCGAATGTTGTAGCTAAGGTTCGATCCTGCACCTCGTTTATTTTCATCTCTCTGCATGCTTTAAGTAACATTCTTCTTTGGGATACATGATGAGATGGGATGCAGTTACCACGGATCTTGTTTTTTCCTATGCTGGATGGTGCTGGGTTGCGTTTGTTATTTAATTCTGCGTCTAACGGATGTTATAAATGCGCCTAGTTGGTGTTCATTTAATAATCGTCGCTCATCTTAGGTATATGGATTTATTAGCACAATTCCAAAGAAACAGTCCTGCTAGTTCTGGAATATCAGCAGTCTTTAGACAGTAATGTGCACACCTATGGTCTTCCAGTGAACGATGTACAGGCAATACCGTCAGATTTAGCTGGTTTATATAAACCTATGTTCAAAATTCGGGCTAGAAGTAGTCGAAGGACAGACACCAGTAGTTTACTATCCACTGAAAAAGCGCAGCCGTAGTGTTGGAGATCTTGCTAGCACTGACATTGAATCGAAACCTCTTTCTTCCCCTCCGATTTCCACTGCTAGTTCATCATTAGAAGATAATCCCATGACTACCAATATTTCTCAGGCAGGGCCTTCGGCCCGTGATCAGACAAATACTAAGCCCACCCTAACACCTACTGTACCATTCGCTCGTCCTTTTATTGACCCAGGTATCTTTGAAGGCAAACCTGGACAAGACGTTTCTACGTACCTGCATAACTTCGAGACAATTGCAGCAGCTAATGGTTGGGATACCATGTTATCTTCGCGAGGCCGCTGCCGATTGGTTTAAAAACTTTGCACCCCGACATTCCCTTTATGGATGGGATGAATTGAAAACTTCTTTAGATTGCATTCGTGTCGGCGGCTCACGAGGGCATTCTTGAGTACCGCCTGCACCAACGAATGCAAGACTTAACAGAGCCCACCGAGAAGTACATAAATGATATCCTTGTACTTTGTGATCAGGTTAACCCGGGAATGTCTGAACGTGACCGTACACACCACGTCATGCGAGGTCTAAAACCGTCCCTTTTGTAACAAGTCCTCCCAGAAGACCCTCAGACTGTACAGAACCTAACGAAATGTGTACGGTGAATTGAAGCCGCTAGATATCTCGCTGGTCAGCGAGTGGACCCCACCAAAGCAAGAAACTTTCGTAAGTATTACGACCCCAGGGGACCCTATTTCGAAGCTCACCCAGGAGGTTCGGGAATTACGACAGTTACAAAAGATACAGTTGGGGCGTAACCAGGCTAATAATATGCCGCAGAATCAGGGACAATTTACTTATTTCAGAGGGCGTGGGACTGGTCGTGGTTCTTTTACCACACGTGATAGTTTAATTCTAGGAACAATACTAACCCACAAGACCGGGTTCATGACGCGGACGGTCGAAAGCGAAATGATCGGCCTATATGTTTTATCTGCCGTAGACCGGGCCATATAGCCCAGAACTGTAATCAGAAACAAAATTCCCCAACCGGGCAAGGTCCGTCATGGGCATAAATTCCGTGACGCCCCTGTCCAAGTCAACTTCACACCCACACTACCTCCCTCGTAAATCGGTATACTTATAAAGGTACATTAGATAATAAAGGTTCGATTGATATTTTGTTCGACACCGAGAGTGCTGTAAACACTGTACACGGAAGTTTCGTGACCACACCTACCCACCCTGCTCCAGAAGATCTAACATTACGGACAGAAAATAACAAATTATTGGACGTTCGGTACGGCAAAACCCTTTCATTTCGCGTTGGAGGCGTCCATTTTTCCGAAGACGTCCTTGTGGTGAAGGAATTTGGAACTTATCTCTTGTTGGGGATGAACTTTCTAAACCGATACAAAGCCATTATTGACTTGTTATTTTTGGTCACCCTCCGCCTCTCCGATAGTAGCTCAGTTACCTTGGAGTGCAAGGAGAAGGTGCACTGCCCCTTAGTGCAAATTACTATAGAGCATCTTGAAGACCCAGTAGAAGGTTATAAGACTTATTGCACCGAAGATATTAGAATACCTCCCATCACCTCCCTAAATGTCAACGCTCAAATGACGCCTAATGACATGGATAGAGCTGTGTTGGAACCTAATATGCGACTGATGCAGAGCAAACCTATTAATATTACTCCCGGGTTTTGCACGGCTGAACGGGAATGTGTCATTCCCGTACATAACACCGCGGAGCCAAAAACAGTTTTCGCGGGTATCACCCTTGCTAAAGCATATGAAGTTGCTCTGGTGCAATCAGCCAATTGGTTGGCTGAGGAATCAAACTCGGTTGCTATTAAAGGTACTAAATTCAACCTAAATTCGCAACTCACTCATGAGCAGCATTCTCAATTACATACACTGCTGTAAAGGTACAGACATGTTTTTACAATACAATTACATGAATTGAGCAAACGGAAATTGGTGAATTCCAAATTGAGGTGACGGATGACACGCCTATTAGACAAAGGCCATACAGGGTATCTTAAGCACAGGGGGAGATTATTCAAGCCCAAGTGCGCGAGATGAAAAATGCCAAAATTATTAGAGACTAATAGTCCGTGGGCCTCCCCAGTGGTGTTGGTAAAGAAGAAGGATAATTCCTTCCGATTTTGTGTTGACTACCGGAAGTTAAATTCTGTTACCGTTGCTTCTTCTTACCCCTTGCCACTTATAGATGATCTGTTAAGTTATTTAGGCCAATCGCGTCGGTACTGTTCGTTGGACTTGAGTGCACATTTTCAAGTCCCTGTGGCGGAAGATAGTAAGAAATACACCTCTTTTGTCACACCGGATGGGCAGTTCCATTTTGACCGGATGCCATTTGTCTTCGTAAATGCCTCACGATTCTTTGCAAGAGCAGCAAATGAATTGTTGGGTGATTTTAGATGATGAAAAAAAAAAAAAAAAAAAAAAAAACCTTGGTGTATCTGGACGACATTGTAGTGTTCGGTTCAACATTTACGGAAATATTAAGTAATTTGGAAGACGTGCCATGTAAATTGTAGGAACGTAATTTTAAGTTGAAACCGGAAAAATGCTTTTTCGGTATGTTTCGTATAAAAATTCTAGGATATGTAGTATCGGCGAAGGGAATCAAACTAGATGAAGACAAAATTAGGGCCATCACGAATCTCCCGATCCCTAAAACAGTAGGAGATGTGCGTAGAGTTTTGAAATAATTTTGTTTTTACAGACATTTTGTGTCAAATTTTGCCCTTCGCGACCTTACTCGTAAAAACCAGGAATATGAATGGACACAAAAACACCAACAATCTTTTGACAGCCTTAAAAAATGTCTCACAACTGCTCCCGTGCTGGCACATTACCAGGCCGGCGCCTACACAGAACTGCACACTGACGCCAGTACTGTAGTTGTGGGATGTGTACTTTTGCAACGAATTGATGGAGAACTCCACCCTATAGCTTTCTGCTCTAGGTCATTGAACAAGCATGAAAAGAATTACAGTATCTATGAACTAAAATTGCTTGCCATTGTTTACGGTTTAACTCATGTTCGACCCTATATTTATGGCTGCCCTGTTAACATTGTGAGCGATCACCTTGCGCTATGTTATTTGCGCAATTTAAAATATGATACAGGACGACTGGCGAGATGGGCTCTCCAACTACAGGGGTTCCAATATTCCATTATTTATAAGTCCGGTGCAAAACATTTACACGCGGAAAAATTGTCGCGTTACACTGTCGATGAGCCTTAAACAAATGGATGACCTTCTAACTTGCCTGTTATCACCAGTAGAAGTAGCGCGAGAACATCAGACCCATAATCCAAGCTTTGGAAGATCCAAATGTAGGATCTCCCAAATTACGACGGCAAGCCGCTTCTTGTTGCCTGAAATCAGGAGTACTTTACAGGAAAAACGCGGAATGATAAGACCCCTTCACTTGTTAGTTATCCCCGAGTCTTTGAAACAGGAAAGTTTATTTTCCTGTCAGGGCGATCCATTTTCTGGTCATTTAGGTTTTACAAAGACCTTTACCAAAATGAATCCCGGTATTATTGGATCGGCATGCGAAAAGACACTGAAAAATATGTTAAAGGTGTCCTAGCTGCCAAACGCGTAAAGAACCTAAAAATGAAAAGGCAGCTGGTCATCTCCAGCCAATCCCAGTTAGCCATACTGGAGATCGCTGGAGCCTCGACTTAGTCGGGCCAATCAGGAAATCCAAATCAGGTAATACGATGTCAATCGTAGGTACCGAATTTGCAAGTAGATGGGCGGAAGTGAAAGCGATCCCGAATGGTTCCATTGAACATGTGGCACAATTTATTTTGGAGAACATAATATGTCGACATGGAGCACCCGCCATGTTGCTATCAGATAGAGGGGCGGTATTCCACAACGAGGTTACACGTCATTTGTTAGCATCTATGGGAGTTAAATCCGTGTTTACTACAGCCTATCACCCGGTCTGTAACGGCTTGTGTGAACGAACTAATCAAACGATCATTAATATGATCTCGCAATACACTTCAACCAAACAAGATGATTGGAATGTCGCGGTACCACACGTGGTGTTTGCATACAACACCAGTCGACAGTACTCCACAGGCATGACGCTTTTCTTCAATTTATGGCCGAAACCCTACTCTACCCGGAGAGGTTCAATTGAAACATAGCAGTGATAACCTCTTTGTGAAAGAGACTCAAACTCGAAACCGGCAGGCACGTGAAATTGCCAGGGAAATTATAATGCGCAGACAGGTTAAAGATAAACGCATCTTTGACCGCTAACGACGTGAACTTAAATTTTCCCCGGGACAATTAGTGAAATTGTTTATGCCTAACCGAAAGAAAGGTAAAACGACTAAATACCCTATGTAATTGCACAACAAACATCACCAGTGAATTACAAGGTGAGACCAGCTACAGGTCTTGTAACTAGGGAAATGGTGGTGCATATCTCTCGTTTATATCCTTACTATACACCATATAAAAGATGGTAGAACCTGCTCTATCTACATAAGAAATATCGCAATGTATTTCAAGTACATGCGGTTGCAAAATTTATTATTCTCTATGCTACATGTCTATTCCTTAATGCTCCGCCAGCATTCCATTGGTATGGCTTACATTAGCCTTAAACTGGTCGGAAAATATAAGTTAATTTTTTTCTTGTTACTTCATTGTGTATTGTTGGAACAATGAATTGTCTAATTAAAATGTAAACCTAATTAGAGCAAATACATAAAGGACGTAACTCCTTAGCATGACAGCCTAAGAAGGGCCACAGCCTGCTGCCCTGCCACTGCGTCAACCACCTCTGCTTACCACAGGAGAGATTTATTGGTACATTGATACTGGGAATTGAACTCGGTTCTTTCATTTGGTACACGGAGGCACTACAACCACACTAAGGGAGACTATCAGAGAGAACACATATCCTGTGTGAAATATTTTAAGGCATACCAGTATCATATAAGTATCTTCAAACATTAAAACTGGAATGGTCCATATTTAGTCATTTGTTGAGTTATAGTTAAGTATCAAACACAGCTACTCTTAGTAATATGTATATAGTATGCATATTCTGTATTTGGTATAAGTGGATAAGCACTTTAGTCCATAACATTTGTAATATCTATGTGTTCACATGTAAACCTATTTACTAATATCCTTTATATTATGAAAAGTATCATATTAAATCATAACCTATATAGTAAGTTTATAAAGTTGACAAATGTGCAACTACCACATTGGCGCTAGTGTTATACCAAAGATATGACTTCTAGGAATGGCAAACGAGAAGATGTGGATGAATCCAACAGATTTAATCAGTTTGATGGAAATGTAACCATAATACTACTAAGTCCATAGTTGTATATTAAATGGTTGATAGTCTTAGTTGTGGAACTGCCAATCTCCCTTAATAACTATCTGCATCAATCAGACCTGTGTCCCAGTGGCCAGTATCACAAATAGAACATGTGATTGTAACGGGCATGAAATTTGTACAAATAAACACCGATGTCACTGTGACGTGGGTTACGAACCTCCATTTTGTACTAAATTAATTATGCATAGCACTTTAACAGGTGAGACTCCTACCGTTCACCCCCTGATGATTTCGAATGAACGTAAAATTTAAAAATAGTGTTTTACATCATTCTATTGGGATTATTTCCATCCATTTCTATTATATTTATGGTTCAAAATTATGTGACAGGTACACTATCTTCACGATCTAATGCTGAATCTACACTACAGTGGGTCAGCATATTGATTATCAAATTTATTTTATTTACAATATGGAGAAGAGTGATTTAAAATTTTTTGGGGAAATTCGGTAGAAGCAAGACATAGTCTCCTTATTAATAGAAAGAAATTGAATAATGGTGAAATATTTTCTTTGTCCTCAAGTAAGGGAAACTGATCCTGGGAAACTGTTTTATAAAACTACATTTCAAAATGGTGAATTTAAAACTGTCGATTTGAGAAGGTACATCAGAAAAGAATGCTTTTTTCCTCCTGATGTTTCATAATTAAGATCTAGTGTGAAAAGTATTTCTCTGCTCAAATACAAAGATTTGATTGCATTCAAGCAGTGGTTACAAGCCCGGCTACCACTTATAATCAAGTTGATCTTACTGCATGCTTATTCATTGTATTGTGCTTCAAGGTTCGAGTTTGTGATCTGTTTATAAACAGTTTCCTCGTTTTGGTTAGCAGTATAAGATTGGAAATCCATTAAATTCTTGATGTATAATAGATATTAGTCTTTTAGCCTAGAGGTATAAGGATGGAAGTCCATCAAAATCTGTTTCTATAAGTGCTTTAAAATTTATTAAAACTGTAACCAATTTCAACGTTACACTCTAACTATAGTTCAAATAAACACATTTATACCTGAATTATGAGATATTTTCAAAGAAAAAATTATGTTTTCCTTTCTATTGTAAAATGGTGAAAATGTGACAACCGACCTATTACCTCTGAGATACTGAATTGTACATGCTACTTCATATTGCACTTACCTGTAACTTAAAGACATATTTAAAATAATAAAAATAAGAAACAAACAATTAATATGAGGGTCACTCAAAAAGTTTTCAGAATGAAGTACAATGAGTTGTGGTGAAGCCAAAGCAGCTTTTCCTAACTTTAGATTGAAGTTCAGATAGCAACATGTGCAAGTCTGGGAGCTTTCCAACAACGTGCACCGACAGCACCATGTGTGTATGCATAGCAGGCATTGCTACACCATATGCTAGGATGGATCTCAAGTGAGAGCATTTCCATGCTATGATTTTCTATGACTTTAAAGTCAGTTTAGGTAAAGAGAGAATGCTTTGAAAGATTCCACTGTGCATTTGGGGATCTTTGCCCTTCACAATCCACCATTTATTGATGGTATGCAGAGTTTAGAAGAGGAAGGGATTTCCTTGAAGATGAAGATCCAGCAGGATGGCCAGCTTCAGCAACAATGGGTAAAAATCTGGTAAAAGCAGAGCATATATTGCAGGAAGATCATTGTTGAGCATATGGTCATATTCAAGAAATGGATCGCTAGCAGTGAAAACAATCCTGAAAGAAAAACATGATGTGAAGAAGCCCTGCAGATGCTGGATCCCCCACCACCTCACAAATGAGCAGAAACAAGAATGTGTGCAATGGTACCAAGTAATCATTGAAAAATTCAATGGAGGAAGATTCAAAACCATAAATAACATTCTGACAGGTGACAAAAGCAGGATTTACCAGAATGTTCCAGAAATTAACTATAGTCATCTACCCAGGAGGAGGTTCCCCAACATAACTAAAGCAAACAAGAGGTGTTGACAAGAAGATGATCTGTTCCTTCTTCTCAGCAAATGGCCCCATTGTGACAATTCTGCTTGAGGGACAAAGGTCTGTTAGTGCCAGAGGTAGACCACAGTGCAAGTGCTCATTGAGCTGCGAAAAGGAAGGCCTAAGACTGGTCTGCATGGAATTATGTTACACTGTGACAGTGCCTCTGCCCATACTGCACAAGAAACAACCCAATTTCTGCAGGAGTCAGATATTTGTCCCATCTTCCCTACAGTTCAGATCTAGCCCCATGAGACTCTTTTCTATTCCCCAAAATAAAATAAAAAGTTCTTGGTCAACAATTTTAATCACCTGAAGCAGCAGCAGCTGCCTACAAAGAATGTATTTGCACTCTCTCCCCAAAGAAGAATGGTGTTCAGCATTTGCAAAATGGTTTGAAAGGATGAGACGTATAGAATGCAATGGAAAATATTTTGAAAAGATGCAATGGTCTACATTTTTTATATTTTATTATGTGCATTTTTAAAACTTTTGAAGTGACCCTCATACCTTATAATAACATACCTGCTTTAATATTCTTTCTATCACACTGCCATACACTTTTTTTCTGCCTTTCATTAATACAAGGGCTTGTGAAATATCCAATTTTACAACTGATTTCCTAATATTTGCTTCCCTGCAAAATTAAGAACACATGAATTAGGTTATCATTTCTCACAATCATATTGACAATGTACGAGGTACGTCCAGAAAGTAAGTTCCGTTTGGTAATAAAATTAAGTTGTGTACAGATACAGAATAATTATTTATTGCACAAGATTCTACAACTCTTAAACTGCTTTTCCACATAACTGCCGAAATTTTGCAGGCATTTGTCATAGCGTGGCACACGTTTTTGTATACCTTCTTCATAGAAGTTTGCCGCCTGTTGTTCAGTAAGAATCTTTGGTACCCAACGTGAGCATTTCAATGACATTTCAGTTTTTCGGTAACAATTTCATGAATTAGCGATCATGAGCTTTGGGGAAATACCATAGCGAGAGCACTAATTGTAAACTTGCGGTTTGCCTGGATCTTGTCATCAATCGCCTGAACCAGTTCTTCTGTAACCAAAGATGGACGCCCAATTTGTTCTTCATCGTGCACTTCACTACGTCCTTCATTGAACTGTCGGACCCATCTTCTCACCATTGAGTCACTCATCGCATTTGTCTGTAAACTTCGCAAATTTGCCGATAAATTTCAATTGGTTTCACTTTCCTAGCATTCAGAAAACAAATCACAGATCTGATTTCACAAGTGGCGGGATTTTCAATCAACACCAACGTTGTAAAAAAGCACAACAAAGTGTATGCGGCTGACAGCGATCTCAAAATGATGCACGTTTCTTTTCCTTGATAGAGAGCGTCTACCGCGCATGTGTGGAACTGCGATCGCAGCGCTGCAGCGGAGATAAATTGAAACGGAACTTACTTTCTGGACGTACCTCGTAATAAACATTTTACTCCTTAGCCCATATTTTAAAATACATCTACTTTAATCTTCTGTTATTTGCACAGGTGACACAGTACCCAATGTTTATTTAGTTTGAATACCTTTGCACTGATTGAGTTAAACTCTAACAGGCTATAGACATCCTGCACATGTTTGTTAGTGTTTAGGAAAAGTATAAAGAATTTGAGTATAATAATGATTTTAATATTTGTCACAAATGCCTACGACTTTAACATAAGACATTGACAAGCATATTCACTTAACCTCTACCAGAGCTACATTTAAAATTGGAGTAGTGCACTTTGTTATGATATATAGTTTCCTTCCCATGG
This sequence comes from Hymenopus coronatus, assembly GCA_030762935.1. Taxonomy (NCBI): domain Eukaryota; kingdom Metazoa; phylum Arthropoda; class Insecta; order Mantodea; family Hymenopodidae; genus Hymenopus; species Hymenopus coronatus. The sequence continues at coordinate 258,779,416 of CM060900.1, forward strand.
CATAACAAGTACAGGAAAACAAATGCCTTAAGACTACAACAATGGCTTCCTTGCAGGGGCACTGGTTTTATAATGTAAAGGAATGTTTACAGCTTAATAAACATATATATATATCATTGTATTAACTATACTATCTGGCATCTTATCATTCTTTCTCAATTATACTTACCTGTTACATATTGTACATATGTTGACATCTAATTTTTCTGTAATACTGATTAATTCTATTGTAATGTATTATATAAATTTAATTATTGACATATGCTGTATCAAAGTGCTATGAATGGAATTGATTTTAGAGGAATAATAAACTGAATTGAATTGAATACTAGAATTTTGTTTCAGTCTATCCCTTGTCTTGCTTTACTAATGTTCTTTTGTGTGATTTAGTTTTAAATTATGGAATGCATGCACAACAGCATATCATATTCAAAATAGAATAGAAAGGGACAAAGCACCTTATCTGTTTTGCCACCTGATAACCTACTGGTACCATCACCACAGTTACCACTATCAGGCTCCTTGTGATTAGAATCAGTACATGTACTGCCAAAACATTGGTAAAAGCATGGATTAGGGAAAAAAAAATACTAAACCTGGTGACAGACCTATCCTAGACAAAAACAGGCTAGAAGCTAATCTTAGGTCCATGCAGCAACTATTTCCTCATCTCTCTTGAGACAGGATGGAACAGGAATAAGGAAAACAATTGCATCAACATGATGTCCCAAAACTATTTTTGCATTAAATGAACACATATTCTCATGATTGGCTACAGGAGTTCTAAGGATTATGAAATTTTTACTAATTTTATTTTTACCCCCTGAATGTGCCCAAAAAGATGTTTTGTCATATGGCAGTGGTGGGTCACACCAAAAAAAATATGCATCAAGTAGAAGTATCCCAACTAAATTATTTATTGAATTTTGTGGAATTTACTAACACAGTGAAGGATGTAATATATTCTAACATTAATTTGAACATATTTAATTGTATAGCTTTGAAATTCCTTTATCATTGATAACTGAGATAGCTTCCTTATTAATGATAATTGAGATAATGGTTACACTAATAATGGCTTACATCTGCACTCTTGAGGCAAGGATGTGCAGATGGCTTCCATTGCTGTACATCTTATGTACAACCATGGTGAGTCCCTGCTTTTTTTATTAGTAATGTCGGTCATTTATTTTTAGAGTAAATCAGAGAGATAGAACAGTAAATGTTTTTTAAATAAAGCAACACCAGACAAACATTCTTCAAGTTCTCTTGGGCTTCCAGCCAGGTGTAGATTTGGTGAGGCACCAACATTTTGGGGGCTTACATTGTTCCCATATTCAGGGTTACTGAATGAATTGAACTGATGTGGTTTTCTTATATAGATATGTTTATGGGCTCCATGTGGGCCAATCAGCATTCCGAGGCATGGCTGGTGAGGTGGAATGGAGCACGGACGTGAAAGAAAACATTATGATTCAGGAGACTCTTCTAAGGGTCTGATTTGTGTTTCTCTGCTGGGTTTTTTGCAGGTCAAAGGCCAGTTTCCAAGCACTGCTCAGTTGTAATCCTGAATTTCAGTTGAGATTGCATCTTTCCAAGGTGATAGCAGCTTCTTTAACCCTATGTGGCCAATATCCAGTCTTCTTGGTAATAATTATGGTGTTATCAAAGTCAGCCCTGAGGTCATTTTCAAAACAGTGTTCTGCCAAACCTGATTTTTCGGGTTGCATCACATGGATGTTTGCTTCATGTTCTTTGATCCTGGTGGCTATTGTTCTTCCAGTTTGTCCAATATAGGGGACCCTGCATTCACATGGGATCCAGTAGACCCCCTGGCACACTCAGTCCAAGGTTGTCTTTGACCGGTCTGACTAGATTTCTGATTTTGGATGGAGGGACATGTATCGTTTTGATGTGTTTTGCTAATAACCTGCCGATTATACTTGATAGCCTGCCAGTGTAGGGGATACATTTGGTAGCCATTGGTTTTTCTGTTGCTTGTGAAGTGATGTCAGGAAGTTTCTTATGTGTGGACCTAGAGATGGAGGCTTTGATGTCATGCGGTGCTGTATAACTGTTCTGGCGGAGTGTGTAACTGAGGTGTATGAATTCTTTTTTTAAATGGTCTTGGTCACAAATGGTGACCGCTCTGTGTGTGAGAGTGTTAAGTACACTGGTTCTATGGGATTTATGATGGAAGCTGTCTGCGTTTAGATATAAGTCCATATGGGTTGGCTTGTGATAAACTGTATGGCTGAGTTTAGCATTGTTGTGCTTTGTTATGTCGATGTCAAGGAATGGCAAACTACCATGCTTCTCTACTTCCATTGTGAATTGGATCTGTGGTCGGCGACTGTTTAAGTGTGCTAGGAAGTCCGGTAGTGTGTCCTCTCCATGAGGCCAGATGACATTGTCCACATATCTGAAGTGCCATGTCAGGAATCTCATGTTCCAGGTGTTCCATGAAGAAATTGGATATCGCCAGCAAGAGTGGGGAACCCATTGCAACACCGCCGATTTGTTCGTAGTATGTGTTATTCATTAGGAAATACATAGAAGACAGAGTGTATGTTGGAAAAGCTGTGTGATATCGGTAGTGAAGTGCTTCGAAAGAAGTTGGATGGTTTCCTCAAGCAGCACCTGTGAGAACAGTGAAACTACGTCGAGCCTGACGAGTATGTTGGATGCTGTGACGTTGATGTTCTTTAGGGTTTGAACTTCAGCTGAGTTCTTGAATGGTGTTGGCACTGGCCGATGAAAGGTTGTAGCATTTTAGCCAGCTGGGTTCCTAGCTGATGACTGGGACTTCCCCTGGCATCTATTATCGGCCGTAGTGGGACCTCGGCCACCAGGAAAGCTACAGCTTTATTAAAGATAAACATTGTTCCAAGTCATCAAAAGGAGATAACATACTAACAGTATTTCACCGAAATATTCAAAGCTTAAGCCATAAAGTAAATAAATTATTAATTAGTTTCAAATCAGAAAGTTAAGCCCAGATGTTCTATGTATTATAGAGCATCTCTTGGAAAAACAGGAAATATTAGGTTTTAATGGATGGCACTGCAGACAAAAACTCTCTAAAGGAGGTGTGGGTGTCTTTGTAAAGAATAATATAAACTACAACGTAATGATGTACTGTCTGGAACAAACTTTTGAATGTTGTGCTGTTCACATAAATACACTAAATGAAATTATATTATAATTGTATTAGTAATAAATAAAGCTCTCACAGGAAATATCGAAAACTTTCTACACAATCTATATGTTATTCTAAAACTGTTCTTTAAAATAAAAATTCAATTTATTTTGTGTGGAAACTTTAACATAGACTTCTTGATAAATGGTAATCAAAAGCAACAAATTTGTTCACTTTTAAGATCATATACGCCTATGCATACAGTCAATTTTGCAACTAGAATTCAAAATAATTCCAAAACAGCTACAGACAATATTTTCATAGATATGTCTAAAAAGGAATAACATGAAATATAACCCTTTGTTAATGGACTTTCAGACCATGATGGAGAACCAATAACAATTAATTAGTTTACTTCCAGTTTCAGAAAAGCAAACCATGTAACCAACTTTAGAATCATAAATAAAGAAAGCATTGAGTGTTTTAAAGCCAAACTATCTGAGAAATCATGTGAAAAGATCTACAAATAAAATGATGTAAGAATCAATAGCTCTAGTTTTCCACCATACACAATGAAAATGAATAGAACTTCTAAAAATGACTGGCTAACACAGGGTATAAAACATTGTGCAAACAATAAAGAGAACTTTTATTAGCAACTAGAGAAAGCAACTATGATAGAAGAAAACATCAATATAAAGTGCACTGCAAAACTCTAAAAAAGGTTATGAATGTAGCAGAAAAATATTATTATCCTAAACAAATGCAGTCCTCATACAATAAGCCTAGCACCATATGGAGCATTACTAAAAAAAGGGACTGGAAAGTATCATTCAGAAAACAATATAAAAAATTATAGTAAATCAAGTAACCACAAATGATCCTTAGCAGATAGCAAGTGCCTTTAATGAATATTTCATTCAAAGAGCAGAAATCCTAGTGACGAAGAATCAACTTAAGAAAGAGCCAGTTTCTTACCTGCAGGAATCCTGTCTGGAAAATTTCACATCTTTGGAGATAGAACCCACAAATGCAACCAAAATAAAAGAAATAATAATACAACCCCTAAAAAGCAAGAATTAATCTGTATATGATGAAATAACCACAAAATATTAAAACTATGTACTGATATTATTTGCAAACCTTTAAGTTATATATGGAACACATTTTTAACAGGAACATTCCAAGACAAATTAAAATATTCAGTCACTCAGCCATTACACAAGAAAGGGCAAAACTCTCAAATGTGAAACTATAGAAAAGCATCTTTACCTACATCTTTTTCCAAAATTTTTGAAAAAATTATGTTTAAAAGAATTTATCACCATCTTATATAAATTTGATAGTTCAGCAGCAATTTGGATTCAAGAAGAACATATCAACCAATTTTGCCATCTTTAACTAATGAGGCTCTTATATCCTTGGATGCCAAACTAAACCCACTAGGAATATTCTGTGATCTATCAAAGACATTTGACCATGTTAATCATAAAATATTTCCATAAAAATGATTGCACTGTGGTATTAAGGGCAAAGGGTATCAAAGGAATGCATCTTACATATTGAACAGAAAGTAAAATGTTATAATAAACACTTCAAATAAATTAAAAGCACAGTCTGAATAGTCTGAAATAAAGCATGGTATGCCACAAGGTTCAATATTGGGCCCATTATTATTTTTATTTTACTAATAATAGCCGGTCTGCATGGCTGCGCTCGCTAAGGTGTCTTGCTTTGGTCCTTTGTGGCGCAGGGGATTGTGGGTTCCAGTCCCGCCTTGGGCATGGGTGTTATATGTTTGTGTATGTGTGTGTGTTTAACAGAAGAAAATGGCAATACAGTAATCATACAGCAAACAAAGTAAAAAATTAGGTAAACAGAAGTAGGGTATCCAGTGCCGCAGTCCCGACCAGACTCCAGAACTGTATTTAAAAAAAAAAATAAACTAATAAATAATCTACCTGCTTATCAAGTTCTTGTTGCAGATTATACAATTATTATAATTAAAGAACATAAAACCAACCAGCTCCTAGATTCAACAAACAAAATTTTCAGCTCACTAAATAATTAGTTTGAAAACAACATTTGTATAAGTTTTGTAAAAGCTAACTACAGTAATTTTTGCACAAAGCAAAAAAGCATTTCAGACTTAAGGATAGAATATGAAAGTAATCAAATTGAAGAACACTGGGAATTCCTTTGTCTTAATATAGATCATAACATGAATTGGAAACACCATATTGATTATATCTTACCCCAACTGAGTTCTGCATATTTTGGAATAAGATCATTAATTTAGCTAATTAATAAGAGCATTTTAAAAACAGCTTATTATGCATATTTTCATTAATTGATGAGCTATGGAATAATATTCTGGGGTAATGTTTATTATGCAAAAAAAAAAAGAAAAAAAAAAGAATAATGGTAGCAGCAAGACAATCAACTCACTGCAAATCATTAAAAATGTTTGGAATTTTGCCATTAGCCTGTGAATATACAAGGTGTGATCAAAAAGTTTCTGGAATGATATTCCTGTTAGAGCACAGATAGTGACTGATGTTCATTTGTTGCTCGTTTGCATTGACTCTCTATGCATTTTGTATTGGTAACATGATGTTTAAGAGATAAATACATGAAAATACAGAAAACAAATTCTATCGTGTTTGCACCCAAACTTAATTAGGTAACACCAAGTAATAATGATCACATTAAAAGGTTTAACAGATGAAGTAATAACAACATTGGTATCAGAAAGTGACGAGAGTTATCATAGAGATTTTAACATCAATTCTAGGGAATTCAGTTCCAAAAGAGGAGGAGGAGGTGGTAGTGCTAGTGCTGGTGGGTGTGGGGGTGGTGTGATTGCAAGCAGAGAAGAAGGGGAAAAAAAAAAACAAACAAACAAACAAACAAAAACAAAAAACAATATGCAGGCAAATGGTGTATCAAGTGGGAATGAAAATGATTGGGCTGGAAAATGGGACTAAATGAGGTAAAAAATATTGCATGTGCTGCCATTCAGGGAACAAATGTGGCCCTGCAAGGAGATTGGGAGACAATTCTTTAGCTTATGATGTGGCAAATTAATTTATTGGTGACATATTTTGTGTTATGCTCATAATTGAAATTTATGTCTGCATGATAACAGAATAAACTAAAATAAAATGATAGTTGGAAGGACTGTACTGTGGATGAAATTAAGGCATACTTTGCATTATACATATTTATGAGTTAAGTGAAGAAATCTAAAGTCAGCAATTACTGGTCAACAAGGAAAGTAATTGACTCACCTATATTTAATAATACAATGAACCATGAATGATTTTTAGCAATCGGTAGATTTTTCCACTTAGCTGATGACAACTTCATCACTATCATCAATATGAAAGGCTAAACAAAATTAGACCAGTAATCAGTTATTTGGAAACTTAATTCTTGAAAATATATTCTGTGGGTAGAGATGTAGCAGCATATGAAAGTCTCATCCAGTTTAGGGGTTGGTTAAGCTATGTGCAGTTCAATCCATCAAAGAGAGCACAGTTTGGAATAAAAATGTAAAGCTTTGCGAAAGTGCTACAGGATACTCCCTTTCTTTTATACACAGGAAATGAAAAGGAAAAAATTAAATTCAGGCGATCCTGTAAGTGAGTCAGTTGTTCTTGACTTGGCAGAACCTATTTTCAATGAATGTCATATACTATTATACCTGGATAACTGTATTCTTTCTGCAATTGTTTTCATCTTTGTTGCAGCAAAAAACACATGCTGTTGGTACTGTTAGAATACACTGAAAGAACATCCACAGGGGTTCAAGACTACAAAACTGCAGAAAGGTTAGGCCATCAGCAGAAGCATAAATACCATCCTGGCTGTGAAGTGGCATGACTGGAAAGGTGTCTGTATACTTTCATCGGTTCACAGTGATGATTTGGAACTAGCAAAGGAGAAAAGGAGGCTAAAGGATGTGGAGAAAAAGAGGTACACAAACCAAAATGTGTACTGAATTTCAATAAAGGAATATTGTCAATTGACTGACAAGACCAGGCTCTCACCAAATTTCCCATAATGTGGTGAACAGTGAGGGTTTTTGTTTAATGGACATGGCACTGTTCAGTGCATCTGTAACACATCAGCAAATACATGGAAAGAAAATCCACTTCAACAACTTCAGATTACATGTGGCAGATGGTATATTGCAAAGAGAGACACTTCCCTGTAGAAGATCTTCAGGTAGGCCATCCTTTGCTTGGGAAACCCTGAGGTTGCAAAGCAAAAGCCGGGCCAATTTTCCCACTGCCATATCACCCACAGCATCCAAGAGGTTCTCCTCTAGATCTTATAAGTTGTGTATAAAACACAAAAAGTGAGTAGACGTATGTTGGCTATGGCGGAAAAGGCAGGTCTCACTATACTCAGCAGAATGTTTTGAAGCCTATCATGTAAAATTGGACTATTAAAGGGTTAAAAGTGTAATATATTTGTAGAAAGCATGTACAAAGAATTTTATATGATTAGTTTATAATAGTCTTCTAAATGTAATGTAAATAAACTAATTTTTATTTAATTTTCATGAAAAATTATCAGCTGGGAAGGGGCATACTGTAAAAAATAAGTTTTCCAATTGGTTGATACAGATTCTATCACAAATAATATATAAATTGTGGTAGTGGCGGTGGTGGTGATAGCAACCATATAGATTAAAAATTATCATCATTATTACTTACAAGTTAAAAAAGAACAATATCTGTACACATAAACTTTCTTAAAACCACAGAATGTATTAATAGTGATTTGTACACTAATGCCAAAAAGTACATTATTAAAGAAAAGAGAATCTTGGAGTTCATTTTATTTATTTTGGAGATGAGTCTCAATGGTTCTTTATTCTCCATTACTTTAAGCACAGATATGTATAATATACCTATCCTACACAAATGCCATAGAATCAAATTATTAATTTATGTTCCTATTTAATTAATTTAGTACTTTAAGCTTTTCAGTTACCTATTTAAAAGCTTTCAGCTACTTATGTGAACATAACTGCATAAAAGCTTAATTGTTTTATCTACTTCAATGCATTTCACTTTTGGCAAAAATTCATGGACATGTAAACTTATGTACCTGAGATCCTGGGTGCACCAACGCTCTGCACATTGCAAGGCTGTGAAGAATGATGCACATGATAAGGCTGCTTGTGCAACTGTTATAAAATTAAGTGCCTCTTCTCCACTGTGGAAACAAAATTTAATAAAATACTACAGGTATGCAAGTATAAAATAATATTTTAAGTAAACATGTTTAATCCATTTTGGTATATACCTATGAAAAATAATAAGAAAGTAAAGGGAAGAGAAAGGCAGGGAAGAACAGGAAGACTTAAAGAGAGGGAGGGATGGAGGGAGGAAGGGAGAGAGAGAGAGAGAGAGAGAGAGAGAGAGAGAGAGAGAGAGAGAGAGAGAGAGAGAGAGAGAGAGAGAGAGAGAGAGGAGGAAGGAAGGAATTAAAGATCCTAGTATTTATTACAAGAATGTTCAAGTTAATTTGCTGTTTCAGTAAGTCTTTTACTTATTTCTTAAATTTAAAAATGGTTGCATCATTATTCTTCTTCAGCTTCTGATTCTGAGTTTCATCTGTTTTGTTTCCCCACTATTAATTTATTTCATATAACTACTTTATCTTTCTATATCAGTAAAATATATTATTTGTATTTTATTTACTGTGTTATAATCAGGAGTTTCCTTGGTCCTAAAGCACATATTAGATTTTTTTGAACACACATACAAACAGAGCTGCTTTCACATTCAAAATTTCTGTTTGAGATCATGGTTTTAAGTTAGGCCCACATTATATCTATTTTACATAAGGTTTCTGTGGTTTGGGGCAAAATGGGATGGATAAATTCTCTGTTTGAGGTCATATAAGGTGCTAGGAGTTCATTTTGTAACAGAATTACATAGCTGATTCTTTCAAAATGTTGGAAAATGGAATAAGATAGGAAACTATAAAACTCAGTGGTGGTGTACCAACATGAATAACCAAAAATCTCCACTTTAGATCCTGTTAACATGACATTCCATCTGGAATGTCATGTTGATTCTATTATTCATTCTATTATTGCAGTTACCTTGCAATAATAGAATCAATTTACTGGAAATATTACCTTACACCTTATAATTTACAAAGTATTTTTATATTACACAGATACAGAATTAAATTACAGACATCGAGCAAAAGTTTAAATCCCTATATCTAAATTAAACTTTGGTATATGAGCACAACACATGGGAAAGAGAAATGTAAATGGATAAATTAAATAAAGAACAAAGGGAGAGTATTGCTTGGGCACGAATGAATGTATGAAGACTAAGGGGTATGAGAAAAGGACTCCAACAGAATCAATACCCTATATGTGGTGTAAAGGAGAATATGGAACACACAGTTTTTGACTGTAAAGGGACAGAACTTTGAATGAAACAGTGCATAAATGGTAAATGGCTGAAAATGGACAGAAAGATTACCTTAATCAAACTTTTCAGTAAGGATAGCAAAAAGGTAGGCAAATATTTGGCTGAAGTAAAAAAGAAATGGATGTGGTCCGCAAAAGCAGAAGTAGATGAAACATAAGTATATAGGTTGTTTTAAAAAAACGGTGAGCATGACTGTTATATACTCTTACTATCATCATCACCATCATCATCATCATCATCATCATCATCATCATCAACAACTTTATGATTAAAATAAATATGCTAGATTATAAGGAAAACTTGGTTAGAAATATGGCAATATAACAGCCTGGGCTGATGTATAGCCATATTCCTTGTATGGGTGCTTAGGACAAATAAAAAATAAAAATAAAATATGAGCACAAGATCAGCTATGACCTACCACACCTGCATTTTCTGCCTGTGTCAGGACATAATGAGAGGAGGGTCATATTGTGCACTACGTTAATTTCCCTCAGGTAATTAGAATCTTAAGAGCAGTTTGGGAGACTAGGAACAGCCAATTTTCAGTGATATAGCTGTTTATATGGTCCCCAGAGGTCTTGTAATGTTGAGTGAAATTTAAACTAGAGCTTGCTAAACGAAAACAAGGAAGTTAGGAAGGGAGATGGAATAGTTAATGTTGTGAAACGTACTTATGCTGCTGTTGTGCTATTTATTGCTTTTCTGTGGGGAGATGAGTCTGGTGACATTAAATCACTCGGAGGGTAGCATGTTTCCACCACAAGGCCATAGAGGCATCAGCTGCAAAGTGGCATCCAAGTTGTGGCTAGGTACTAGGTGGAGACCTGGCCTAAAATCTAAGGCCAGTAGAGTGTAAAGTGGTGTACTGCACTGTACCTCGGAAGATTAGGTGAATGAGTGCTGATGGTCTGTTTTGTGCCTGTATTCTATGTGTAGTCCAGTTAATGCTGTGGTGGCTACTGGTGATATATACCCACAACTGAAGTGTCTGTACTTGGAGTGGGCCTCAACTGGAACAATAACATTGGCAGGGGACTGCTATTTATATTTGGGAGCAGGAACTGTTCCACATGTCAGCATCTGTGGTCAAAATTTCAGCTGTGGTGCCGGTGAAGAGGTGGCAGTCGAAATATTGGGTGGTGGCAAGCTAGGTGCAGGTGCAGGTGCAGATAGCAGTGACAGTGCTATCTCTATTTATGGTATTATCTTCAACTGTTGCATTATCAATTGCTACATTAGGTTTCGCCTGCTCGTGGCAATCTTTCCTCCTCTACTCTTCTCCATGTAGAGTTGAGTAGAGCTACTTTCTCATTGAAGTTCTGAAGTAAAATCTTAGCATGTGAAAAAACATCTTATTCTGGTCACAAGAATCAAACTCAGTTCCTTCACAATGCTGTAAGTAGTGTTATTGCAGTGATATTGGGTTACTCTGCATCTGTATCATTCCATCAATATAACAAGTGGCCCTTTCTTATGCAACCACCGAAACTTCTTGCTTTACATCCATAATGTGGTTATATACATAGACAACTTTTCAGATATTTATTTTGATTCAATTCACATTGATGCAAATTTCCATAGCAAGAACTTTATCATCTTCATTGCAAATTATGAAGGGACTATTTCCCAAAAATATTCATCATTGTTTATCAGCAGACACACTTGTACATTTATGACAAGATTTTAGAGCATTGTTGTGAGTTTCATCTCTGCTGGTACATACCAAGCAAACTGTATCTTTCCTGATATTTAATCCCTCAAAGATTAAATTTATCACCATTTTCAATATAATATATATTCTGAAAGCTTGCACACCACAAAATGTGCAAAGAAGGTGATACTATAGTTGATAATTATGTTACTCCTGCACCATTTGTCAGCTATCTCACATAACTTGAAAGGAAATGTAATAAGCATGTGCATATTTCATTCCAAAGATGTAACATGTTTATTGATTTGTCTAAGGTTTATAATACAGTGCAACATCAAAACATACTACATAAGTTGGAAATTTATGGAGTGTAAAATATCAATATATAATGGTATCTCTTATACCACAGCATAGAATGCACAGATTATTATATAAACCAGAATCAATGTGCATTAGTGCATTAACAATCAGCAAGCTTGAGAGCTGGTTAACAAGTATGAGGGTTGTCCATAAAATAAGGTTTCCAATTTACTTTCACAATGAAAAACACGATTATTGACATTGAATAATACATTTTTGGACACTTAGATTTTTTCCTATCTTTTGACATAATCACCATTCAGATCAATGCATTTTTGCATGCAATGTACCATCTTTTGAATGCTTGCATTGTAGTACTCTCCCACCACGTGGTGTAGGTAGCTTAAAACATATTTTTCTTGCAACTCTTGTATCTAAAATGCATCCCACTGAGGTGTTTCTTCATGTCAGGGAAGAGATGGTAGTCACTTGGGGCTAGGTCTGGGCAGTAGGGAGGGTGTGTGACAGTATTCTATCCAAATTTACTGATGAGATTGTTTGTCACTTGGGCAATGTGTGCACGAACGTTGTCCTGATGGAAATGCACTCCCTTTGTGAGCAAGCCTCTCCTCTTGTTTTGGATTGTGCGGCAAAGTTTCTTTAACATCTCACAGTAGCTGTCTGCACTGATTGTTGTACCAGTAGGCATGAATTCGCACAAAAATAACTCCTTCCCGTCTCAAAACACATTCACCATCACTTTACCAGCATGCAGTGTTTGTTTAAACTTCTGCAGCTTTGGCAAATCTGGATGTTTCCAATGACAGGATTGTTGCTTCATTTCCACTGTCATTTAGTGGACCCAGCTCTTGTCCCCAGTAACAATAGTGTCCAAGAATGTCTTGCCATCAATTTCGTAGGCCTGAAGAAATTCGCGGGCTGCTTCAACACTGAAAGTGAATTACCGGCTATAGAAGCAGCTCTTTCATTTATATATAGCATATCTGATAAATCTATGTGTATATTCACTGACTCTATGAGAGATATTTTAAAATTAATGAAATATACATTACATTCCTATGCTAGCTGAACTCTTTCTATAAAACAACATTTGAATGAACTCATACAACTTCAAAAAGAAATAATCTTTCAGTGGATACCAAGCCACTGTAGTATAACTGGAAATAAAATAACTGATAATTTTGCTAAACAGGCAGCTATTGCAGCCTAAACCTACACAAACATCTTTATCTAGTGCATATTCCAAAATCAATTCCCATATAATATATTCATAGATCAAAACATGGCTTTCATCTGACAAATGCAAAACACTACAAACTATACAAACCCATCCTCAGCATAACACAAAATGTCCTAACAAGAGCAAGAATGGGCCACATCACCCACACATATCTATTTTGTTTTAATCCCACTGACTCTAGTATCTTCATGAAGATCATGAACACATCCTCATAAAGTGCTCTTCCCCAAACCTTCAAAGAACCAAACTTAAATCTTCAATGCCTGGAACTTTGGAAAAAGCACTGCAGTATACCTTGACTACACCTCATCTTTGGACTCTTATCAGCTGGAATATACTATAAGCATCACACATTATATCCATCATTTGTGAAAAGAAGAATTATATAGTGGAACTTTTGTTGTCAGCAAATAGCTGGATACACTAAGAAGATAGATTCAACACGTTTCTGTCTGTGGTCTTCCATAAGCATTCTTGGGACCCAACAAACCTTGGTATACCCTAAATGTTTTGTCAAAATTTTGTGAGTCCAGGTCTTGCTGACATCAGGGATCATCTCACAGAGCTCCCAAAATGTCACCCTTCGATCTTTCAGTATTGCTTCTTCCACATTTGCATTAATTTCCTTCAAAACCGATGGCCATCCAGAATGCTGCTCGTCATGGTAGTCTGTACATACGTCTTTGAATTCTCAGTACCATTTGCACAAATGTTACTCACTCAAACACTGTTCTCCATCATACGCTTTACACAGTTGAGAATGAATTTTCCACACAAAAACCAAATCACAGAGCATAATTTGCACCTGGTAGGAGTAGTGTGTGGAAGCTACATCTCTAATGCCTGCCAAGCCAAAACATTGTTAGAAACAGTTCTCCGGGGGGGGGGGGACTGGAAGAGGGAGAACCAAGTTTCATACCAGTATTGCAAAATCACACATAACAGCGCTCCTCGAGACTGCAGGTTCTTGGGTACATTATTTTATGGACAGTACTCATAACACCTGAAAATCTCTGGGCACAAATGCAACAGTGAAAATGTCATGAGACAGTAAGAATTTATTCTTTTCTTCCACCATTTTTAATACAACAAGAAAGGAGTGAAAGAGTTTTGAGAACTTGGCAGTAATCCAAGAAGTATTTTTATCCTGTGTTGAAAGCTGTAGGAGCTGGTCTCTTGGTGCTTGTGTATCGATCGATGAAAGCTTGAGGCTGTTACTGGAAGATGTAGATTTAAGCAGTACATTCCATCAAAGCCAGGCCAAATATGTCATTAAGATATGTCCAGGCAGATGCTAAAATTTGTTAATGTCCTAATTTGGAAATTTATACAGGAAGGCAAACCTGCATAATTCTCTAAGTATATATCTATAAGCACCAAATCTGCAGAAGTTATTAAATGATTGGCACAGCCAATCCATAATACTGGCTTTAATATAACTGTTGGCAACTGGTTTAGTGATATGGGGTTAGTTACTGATTTAAAGAGAAAGAAATTGTCATATGCTGAAACAGTAAAAAGAATAATATATGTCTGCCAGCTGAGTTACTACATGAATCAAAGGGAATGATTTGCTTTATCGAAAATATTACACTAGTCTTCTATATTCCTCAAATATTTTGAAATGTGCTCTCAATTTCCAGTATGCATACAAATTAATTAATCACATGATGATCACACTAGAGAAAGCATCAAAACTATGATGGTAATATTCTATGAGAAAAAGAATGGAGAGCCCTTTGGATAAGATTTCTGCAAACTGCAACATGGCCAGAAACAAAAGATGTTGGCTACTAGTAGTTTAGTTTTCTAAGCTAAACATAGGTTGCATTAATGTTCAAATGGCAGCAATTAGAAAAGGAGTAGAGGTAAGAAAGACAAGAGTGTGTCTTGGAACTTTGAGTAACCAGTATCGAAAGAGCTTTAATGCAGAAGCACTTGTCTTTAGGGATAACTAAAGTTGAAACTCCTAAAATATAGATATGAATCTCAAGATGGAAAGGAAAACCCAGCAGGTGGACACTATGCAACACATTCTGGAAAGAAACTCTGTAACATAGATGCTAAACCAAAGAGGATCTCCAGAATTACAAGATATAGCAAGAAGTGTATAAAATATTTTTGCTCATAGTGTGGAAGAATATCACATGACTGGCTTGCAAGTTTGGATTTGGAGAAACATGACAGAATAGGAAAACCTAAAGGAATAAAAGGAAAAATGTATCCACTGCTGCAATGGTTAAACTTTTACTGTAATACATTCTGATGTGATTATTGTTTTTTTTTTTCCTATATTTTTCATTTTATATCTTAAAAAATCTGATGAATTTTATATTAAGATTTTGATAACATAATATTTACTGTTTACTTATTTTGGTTAGACTAGTATAACATTAGGATTAATAATGAAGTGTCACAATAATTGTACTGTTAATGGGGGGAAAAAAAAGGATAGGAATGAATCCTGCTATAAAAAGTAGTGAAATACAATTACACAAACCAACAAAATTAGTTGTAGATGCTGCATAACAAACTGTAATGAGACTAGTGTGCTATGGAGTAGGGTTAACCACTCTGGTAGGTTCATTTATACAAATGTTACAATTCTGTCGAGAGATGGTTTCCATTGTTTTGCAGAGTTACTTTTTAAAAGTCAGTGTTTATATTTTCCATAAAAAGCTCCTTTTCTGCCATCCTACACTGATTCTAGAAGTTTCTCTAAGCAACTTCACAAAACATTTCCACTGCAAACTGACAATTTATTTCTTTAGATTTTTCAGAATATCCCCCCACTATTATGCACTTGCATGCAATAATATATTCCCAGTTATTGCCTTTGTAATTATGTGTCCTTGTTTCAAATTTGAAGCCACGTTCTGTGAAAATTATAACACCAGGCAAGGAATCTTTATAGTTATATTAGTGATCCCCTGTTACTAATTTGTTACCAAGTAAGATGGCTCTGCAGTAACATGTGAGTCTTGCATCCTGGAGCTCCCAGGTTCGATTCCAATCGGGCCAGCCACTCTGACCAGATTTTTTTGTTGCTGTTGTTAGTTTTGTCTCTCCATGATTCAAAAAGTATGAAAAAAGAAATTAACAACAAAAATAAACATCATAAGAACAACTATTTTTGGTCAACATAAAGAATCTTCTGTGAACCATTTAACAGAATTAAATCTAGCCAACAACTGCCTATGAAATAAGAAAGCATGTGGTACTGAAAAATATTCACCTTGAATTTATAAGACACCTAGGTATTAAAGCCAAAAGTATATTGTTAAATTATAACAGCTATGTTTGAAATGCTTCTGTCTAAGGACATCAGAAGAAAGCTACTCTCAATACTATATAAAACCAGGCCAAAATCCATTGGATATCAAAAAAGACCAATATCATTAACCAGTCACATGGCCAAAATCATGGAAAGCATGATTTCTAAAAGGTTGAACTGTGTTTTAGAAACAAGTAATCTACTGTCATTACAATCAGGGGTTTAGAAAAAAATCATTCCACTAAAGAACAAGTATTGCTATTAAGTCTGAATATTAAAAATGCATTCAATAATAATGAAGATATACTTGCATAATTTGTTAGCTTAAAATTAGCTTATAGTGGTGTTTAGAGATGGAATTTAATAAAGCTTTAAGAAATTACAATTCATACACATATCTTATGCCAGATTTCTGGATTCATACACACAAAACTTTTGTGCTAAAAGTTATGGTAGAACCTCCAGATATAAGCAAATCCACCACAGATTACCTCAGGGAACAGTATTTAGCACTGCATTACTTAACATCTACACAAATTATCTTCTAAAACATCTAGAAAAGTCTAGACGATTTTTTGTTCTCAATTTGGTTATCTGGAGAACATATAAAAGTAATCAAATTAAAGAATTAGAGGAACACTACAAAAGCTTTAAACAAGCTTAGTACTTGGTATAACAATAATCTAATGAAGTCAATACAGCAGAACCAAATTCCAATTATTCTCCTTAAAGAAAACAACCACTACTATAAAAATAATTGACAAAGAACAGAAAACGGGAACTATTTGGAAATAAATTTTGGACAAAAATGTCCTGAAAAAATCATGAAAAACATGCAAACAAAAAAAGTCATGAATGCGTTTAAAAATATTTGTGTCACCAATGGGAAAGTTCCAGATCAACATTTAATATAACTTACACATAACCAGTGACAAGCAAAATTTGCATTTGTGATAATGCAAATGTTTACATGAACTCGGGAATTTCTCAAAGAATGACAAATTTGGTTTATTTCCAAGAATAAAGCAAATTCTGCAATTTTTTTTAAGAAAAATAGGTATATTTGAATTTTAATAAATGATTCAAATTGATTATAAATAATGTATATTGAATTCATAACATGCATGGACAGATTACAATGACCACCTTTTCATGTTTAGAAAAGAAATTATCTATTCTGCCTACTCCTGTGTGTGAACATATCTTGTGCTTCTGTACTGATGTGCAGATGTTGAATAGGTGTAAATGAACAAATGCAATTGCAAACTTTTGCTCATTAATTTTGCTCTAGCTTGTCTTGTAGTCCTGTTGTGTTGATATAGCATGAATATGCCAAAGCCCAATGTAAAATGAAAGTTTGAGAGAGAATTTACAAATGATGAATTATAACAAGATGCTTATGTGTAAAACATGTAATTATACAGTTTCTTGCAAAAGAAGAAATATGAGATTAAGCATGTTCAAAGTGAAAAGCATAATGCTTCTATAGCAAAGCAAATGAGACAAAATATCAGGTATTAATTGCTGCAATGCTTCAGCCACCAAATATGAACAAAGTTACAGCTAGTGTATTTGCGAGAGGTACTGTAGAAGATTTCATGAAAGCTAATATTCCCATTGAAAGGAAGAATGTCCAAAACTTAATGAGGATGGATAATACATTTTATGAAGGATGGTACTTTTAGATAATGCTTTCTTCCAGATTGCAACTTACAGTGACCTTACTGTTACTCATGAATATAAAAACACATTCTTATCAATATGTTTACTCAATGTAATAAAAAATGCATAAGTCCACTTCCATACTGAAAAAGCCACAGAAACAAGTATTCAGTTCAATTTAAATGTGGCCTACAATATGCTTTTCTGCTGTAGATATAGGAATGAATTGGACTGGGGGCTATCACAGTAAATAGGAGTCCTGAACCTACATCACCTTTCCATATTACTCATCAAGTTTGGCAGGAACTGTATGTGAGTGAGTGAGTGAGTGAGTGAGTGAGTGAGTGAGTGAGTGAGTGAGTGAGTGAGTGAATGAGTGAGTGAGTGAGTGAGTGAGTGCATGTAAAGAAAATGGAAACTTGATGGATGAGACAATAGATTGGTGGGATTATGTATTTTTGCAATCCGTTCAGAGTATTGTGTGATTCTGCTACTGAACTTATGGTGTAGATTATGGAAGAGTGAAGTGTATAAAGTCGGACTCTGCTTACTAGAAGACCAAATATGCTGAAGGTCTAGTACTAGTTTTAGGAGTTCATCTAAGATACACCAAATGTTGGGTTCAAAAACTGAGGTTTCATGCAACATTTGTCCTCAAGAATTACTGCAATGAATGCTGCAGTGACCAATGATAAGAGTTTATTTGAACATCAGGAAAAGAAAGAGTCCTTGTTACACCTTTCTATAGGAGAAGACAGCAACAAACTGTTCAAACTTTCCAATGACAGTTAATAAGTAGTCCATACCACAGCTTTCCACCCAGCTCACTGAAATGCCACTGAGCACTCCTAAAGGATAGTAGTTTATTATTGCATCAGTACTGCATTGTGCTAGCAATGAGCATAGTTGGTGATTCTGAAAACATATCAAATGACTCTTGTAAATCAAAACTAATTAATTGCATGTTTACATTTATACAGAATTGTAATATGAACTTACTTTGTGCTTTCTTCCACTTGTATCTGCATTTATTCAACAGCATATTACACCCTGATGCTAGTAGTAAATCAAATCCCAAAGACATAAGTAAAAACCATAGATGATTGTATAAATGCACTAGCTTAAATTGTGTATCTGTGCAACTATATGCCTATTAAATCGAGATAAATTACATTTTTTTTAAATTACACAATGGACCTTCATAAACACTTTCTATTTTATACTGAGTGAAAAGTTGGAGTGTTTTCCAAGCTCAATGCAACAACTGCTTTGGACCACACAGCCTATACTCCATGGTCAGTAGGCAACCTGAGTCTGCATTTCACTGAAATCCAAAACATAATAGTGTTTCCCAAGCCTTTGGCTGTGTAGGGCACACACCCTATGCTTCATAGTAATTAGGCAATCTTAAAGTGCACTTTATCAAAATCTAGCTCATATTCCAGGCAGTGCCTAATAACCCCACTCTTCACTCTCTTCCCCCCAAAAATCTACTTAAGTTGCTTAAGAAAATGTGGAACTGCTTTGCTTTATTTTCTATATATATTTTTTTTTAAATAAGTAATAGAAAGAAAACAGTCAAAACATATGCTTGGATGACACAGGTAATAATCTGCATCAGAAGTTTTAGACTGCTGTTTGACAACCTCACTACTAGACTGACAATACCCTTTCTGTACTTCTGTAAATAGTCACTGCATCTGAGCTTATATAACATCACCAGAAAAGAAGTTTATTACATCATGTTATTCACATGTGCTGTACTGATTGGATAGCTAGAGAATAAATGCTTCACTCCTATGAATTCAGAGTACACAGCTTTTTTGTAATTCTTTTAGATAGTTGCTCTGGTACTACAGTTGTAATGTGGTAGACAGCAGACTTGTGTGCTTCATAGCTGCTAGCATAACCTCTGCAGCCAAACAGCTCTGACTATGCATATATGGAAAATTCACAAACTGCTCACCCAGTGCTTCTACAATTGCAGTGAAATTATATTTCCAATTTTTTTGCCTTCTGTCAGTCACATAGCAGAGTAATTTGAAGAGAATCTTTATTTTTAATACAAATGATATATTTGTAATACAAAAAAGTATATTTCTTGACTCACCTGGTCTCTATCCCATTAATCCAAAGGTACTGAACTGCATTTAGCATGCACTTTAACGAAACTTTATTTGAGTGAATCATTTTCCCATTGTCTAGAATCAAACATTAAAGTATGCATAAAAATTTCAAGAAATGGCAGAGGTCATAACTATGCTATGCATTTGTTAACACATAGTGCAACATAAAGTACACTTTTGATAGTATATATTATCAAACTATAATCTGCAAAATGTAATTATATGTTAAAACTTCATTAAAAAAAATATGCATCTGTATTCTTCATATCAATTTATTATATTTAAAATCAGATGTCACCATGAAGAATCATTATGGTTTTTAAATCACACAGACTTTTAAATGCTTTATGTCATTATAGTAATTTTAAACAAATACAGTACTTGTAAACAAAAAGGGGTAGAGGGGGGAGGGGGTTGGGGAGAGGGAGGGAGAGGAGAGAGAGAGAGAGAGAGAGAGAGAGAGAGAGAGAGAGAGAGAGAGAGAGAGAGAGAGAGAGAGAGAGAGAGAGAGAGAGAGAGAGAGAGAGAGAGAGAGAGAGAGAGAGAGGGTAGCATTTATTCACTTTGCTTTCCTGTTAAAGATTCTGTTGAAGGAATGAAGAAAAGCAATGCCCCAGTGGAGGATGGAGACACAAGAAAAATTTTACATCAAGTGTAGATGCATTACTTCCAGTCTTATTATATGGAGCGTGCTACATCCTAAGAAACTCTCTGCATACTGAATGACATGACCCTAATAATCACCAAAATTAGTAAAGTAGCTATATACTTCCACATCTGGAGACAAGATTCAAAATTACAACCAGATACTCTCAAAGGACTAGATGATGCTGATGCTTCTGGAATGTGAAATATAGATTTTCAACAATTCTAAAACTAAGAGCTGCACTAACCAGATTTCTTACTGGCTATGGAAAGCTAAAAGATTACTTATATAATGATATGTACTAGAACAATCCAAAGTGTTTATGTAATAAGTGTACAGACTATATATATAATCTTATGAGAATGAGAGATGTGAAGGGCAGCAGTATTTTGACTGTGTGAAGGTAACATAATCATTAGTCTTTTAATTGAAAGCTTGTATGAATGACTGTATGAGGATGATTCTGTTTTATGTTTATTAAATTGAATTTAGATTTTAAGTAAAAAGAGTGATAAAAGACAAATACCATATAGAGATGTGAATAACAATGTGAGCAAGTGGCCAAAAAACAAAATGAACTGGTGAAGAAACCCTTAAACATTTTACAGTTACATCTGTACACTAGATTATTAATCTCTGCAATACAAAACTCTATAGTAGTGAAGAAATATTAGGCTAGAGCATTAAGGCTTCTTTTAAACTATTTATCAGTTTATTTTACAGATTTAAACAGTATGTAAAAGAAAAATCAGCAAATGGTATTACATTTATAATGGAAAAAGCAGAGTAACTGGTATTTAAAAAAAAAAGACGAACGGTTTAAAAACACATGGAACACTCACTGCACCTGATCCCCATACCTTATATGCATCACACACCATACAATCCATCCTGCATGTTCAAACACAGGAACTCCTAGCACACACAAACATATGGTAAAGCCCCCTCCTCACACAAACCTGTACACACACATACTTACATGACTGATAAACTCATTGGTCTATTCAAATTAACACTTCATATCACTTAACAATTGATCTTTGAGGTTGATTTGAATGTCATTGCTGTTTTCTATATATCCTAACTAATGAAATAAAACAAACACATTTTTTATTTTACTTCTGGACCAGTGGTAACTTGAGGAATGTTTTCATTGTGTATAAAATTTATGGGCAAATTTTATAATTACCTGAAAACAAGCAATTTAAGCAGTTATACTTTCCAAAGAAGAAGAATACATTTATTGAAACTGTAATCTGCAAATAGCACTTGTATAAAATGGTAATAGAGTTTTAATATCTTATTGTGACACTGTTTTCTTGCAGTATTGCTTACAATAGTTTGTATGGTAAAATACTTCAGGCTGTGAAATAGTAAACAAGCAAGTACAATTAATATTTACATTATTTTAAATAAAGGCATTCAGTTATGGCCAATGGTTGTTAAAATAACAATGAGCAAACTATGATTCAAATTTCAGTGCTAAAACAACAATGGAGGTGAAAGGATCTACTTTAGGGAGTAGTCATTTTTATATTGAAGCAAGATGAAAGTCAGAATGGACACAAGCAATTAAGTATACAGTGGAACAATTTATCTTTTCTAAAGCCATGAGAAAATTAATACTCAAGGAGCAGAAACAAAGAGAAAGTGAATGTTTATAGACCTTGAAGCATAACTGGCTTACTGTTAATTATTGCTAGAATGGAAAAATTTTGTTTAAACGATCAAAAAACATTAAAATCATGAAAACATAGCGGAAATATATTTTGGGCATCCAAAAACGGCAGAATTTGCCAATTTTAAATGGCAAAATAATGCAAAAATTGGGGTTTTATGTAAAATACTGTACTTTGCGCCGTTTTCTAACAATATGAGATCTATCCAGCTAAAAAAAAAAGACAAACTGTTGACTTACCAACATGAAGGATTCAAGTCTGGTGCTGATATAATACTACAAATACTTTCTGGCAGAATAAATACTGTATTTATCTGAATACAAGATGATGTTTTTTTTTTTGTTTTTTTTCCAAAATATTAATGTCCAGAACTGGGGCCATCTTGCAGTCATGATGTGTTAATAATAATAATAATAATAATAATAATAATAATAATAATAATAATAATAATAATAATAATAATAATAATAATAATAATAATTTATTTTCACCTATAGACAGTGTATACATGTTTCAGGCTTCGTCATAAAAAGTGTGTAGAACAAACATTCATTACAATGTCATATAACAAAGTACTATTTACAGTTTTGCATATCATTAAAAACAAGCATACAATTTCAACAAAACACACTTTAAAGTACTATTTACAATTTGTCATATTATTATACAGTAACATATTCTGATATATATATATATATATATATATTCAAATTTAAAATTCATCAATTCTGTATAGACTTTTACTTAATAGATATTTTTTTAACAATGTTTTAAATGAGTTACCCTGTTCAGTTTTTATGTATTGTGAAAGTTTATTGAAGAGTATGGCCCCTCTGATATATGGATCTTTGTTTGTTGCAGATTTTGTTGTACACACCCTATGGTGTTACGAATAACATACAGCAAAAAGTAAGTTTTAAACTTCGCGGGTATGGCAGCGATGAGCCCTAGGGGAAATGGTAATGTTTATCACCAAGGTCATAACCGATGCGGCAGATTTTGTACCTTAATTTTGTACCAAAAGTTTCACTGTTGCTGTTTCTCATTCTCAACAGGAAAAAGTCTTCTGTTTGAGACTAAAATATAAATAGAGGTCTTTCTTTCACCTCAGTGTGCATAATGTTAATTGGGAGCCAATAGTAGCACAAAGAGAGAGGTTTAGCTATGCAGTTCCCTCCTACTGTGGCACATACACTGATACAGTCGCCCCTCTGTTTCTCTCTGCCACCCATAATGTAAATCTACGCAAACTTAAATTAGGTAAAACCATAGTAAAACTTATTACAATGCTGAGTTATGTTCGGTTACATTGCCTAAATAGAAAATTGTATTCAACATTACAGCTAAGCTGCTACCATCATATCCGTGCACAGATATAGCAGTACATATCCATTCTTCTTCATCTCTGTCCCGCTCACAAGTGAGTTTCTGCACAAATTTGAATTAGCTATCTTTTACATTCACACAACCTTCTCTAGCTATTCCATAAACAAAATTTTCTTATAAAAGATTTTTCTTTTATCTACGTCATGCTAATTCAGATAAACATTAGCAGAATTGGACTTATTGCTTGCTTCCTTGTACATACAAGGGAAATAAGGGAATACATTAGGCTAAAGCATTAGTCAAATATTTTAAAAGCTGGTCAGTATGTGAAACAATTGAGGTTTGGTTTGCTTTGCATGGTCTCATTTAAGAAAAGTTAATTAGTTTAAAACTGAAACCAATAACAATGAATCTCGAAAACAGTCACCTATACAAGAAAAATGTATACAATATAAATTATGGTTTTAGCGAGGTCTACATTTTTTGTGTAGTAAGTGTTTGTCTATCTCTTATGGTTTAACTATAATGCAAAATTCTGCAAAAATTAACCAGAATAAAGAGATCTTCAGAGACTATTCACAGAAAATTCAAAATGTTCATTTATTTGTCAAGTAAATATCTTTAATATACAGCATTTTATTAAAATCATTAGAGCCATTTTTGAGAAAAATAAAATTTTCAAAAAATCTTCGATGTAAAAGGTAATTGGGGGTGGGGGGATTTTCATGTTACATCCTTGGAACATACTGAAATTAAATACCAGCTTTGGTATTTAAGCAACTCTTTTGAGCCATGCTGTCCACAGATAAACAGAGAGACACACACATACACTTGGACCTTTTCTATAAATGCTTTTTTTGGACTTGGGAGACCTCAAAATGTGTATTTCTGGTGAAATCTCAGTATCACATTTTTGGGTGGAATACAATACCTTCTCTTTCCACTGTGTACTTTGTATATACAGATTAGAGAAAGGAAAAAATACTTCATCAGTTTAAGTGTCCCTTAGTTTGTTCAAAATATATGACAAAACTAAATTTAACTTAAGAATTACGTTATCCTCTTTAAATATAGATGATATGCTTATCCAAAACTTAGTTATGAAAAATGGGGATCGTCTTGTATTTGGGTAAATACGATACTATTCAACAGTTGGTGGCTATTTAGCAACTTAGGTAATATTGTTGTCAATTTCTCAGTGCACTGTTCAGTGTTGCTCCATATTTAGCAATGTGTTACTAAAGTATTTTGAATAGTCCAGATGACAATTTTTGTAAAATAGTCTTTTATGATTCTTCTACTGAATTTTAACTTTTTGATGTTTTTCTTTTAAGTTTAATGATATAACTTAAGTCTGGGCTTTGACTTAAGTTTAACAATTCCACTTTAATGCGGTTAAAGTTGAAGCAGTGTTTGTTAAGGAAAGTGCTTGCGACCTTACAGCACTTGTACAGCATCTTGAGGAATCCAAGTTCCTTACTGTCCATGATTTATATTCAAGGTTAAACAACTTGGAGCAGGGTTTCAAATTGATCAACCAGAGTATTTTTGAAGGTGAAATAAGTCAACTTTTGGAAATTGCTTCAAGCAGAAGTTAAGCATTTTCCTATGCAAGTAGGCTTACATCTTCAAAACAAATTCTCAAAACTTTTGAGTTCTAATCCCTCAAAGCTTGTGTTCATAATTTTGAACAAATTTTTAATTCTAAGAACATTGTGGTAAATGCTGAAAATGAAAGTCTTGTGAAGGTTGTATCAACAGCTGTTTCTAAAATGCAATCACTCAGTGCAGTCAAAATTCTGAAAACATACAGTCATCTGTAAGATGCAAACAAGTTACAACTTTCAATTGAGAAGGTTGACATTGTGAAATGCCTACAGGTAATGCAATTAGATAACCCTGAATTTGCAGCTGCAGCTCTACAAGCAGTATGGATTCTGTGTTCCAATGTGGACAGTGAACGACTATTTTCATAGTATAGTGTGATTCTGACTGACTGAAGACACAATCTAAGCAAAGAAAATTTGGAACTCATGACCATCCTATCACATGACTCAGTGATCCACTTAGTAAATATGTTGTGAAGAAAACGTTTCATAGTTTCTGGTAGAAGTGCAATTAGTATGCAAGTAAAACCACATCATAATTCTTGATAGTTTTATTCTAATGTAAAACTAATGTGCTTGCTTTCATGGCTTGATACATAAAGTATCTGTATTCAAAATAACTTATTATTAGGTAATTTTCACTTATAACCAAACTTTTAAAATGATGCTTCGCTAAAGTGTCTCTAAATACAATAACACCAAAAGCCATAAAAAATAACACTGGAATGTTCTAAAAATAAAACAAAATTTTCCTGTCCCTAATTATTGCATATAAGTTTACAGAACCAAACTCTATGAAAATAGCTTCACATATGCTGGTCTAAATTTATATAATAAACTACCCTAACATATATAATGCATTGAATCCCTGCTAAAATTAAAAAAGGTTTTGTTTAATTTCTTATATAGTGTAGAATGAATTCCTATGTTATGAGGATGTTGTACATGTGTAAATAATTTATTTTATAAATTAATTCTATTGCTTTCTTTTAAGTATATTTTCATTCTTTTCCTTTATATTTTAAAAGTTTGTTGAATATTACATCACTGTATTTTTAATCTTTTATAAATTATCCTTGTACTTTATTATTGATGTGACCTATAACACATGTAGCATGTTTCTATGGATGGAAATAAATACACTACAATAAAATACTACTGGAGCTTGAGAAGGAAGAGAGAGGAGTTTTTCTGCTCACACAGTTGACATGTTTATTTCTTAATGCATTGTTTATGTGTCAGATGTTGTCACATCTAACTGCTGTAATAGGTATAATTACACATTTTCAGGTGCTTGTTGCTACTGCACAAGCTATTTGACAACAATGTTTATCAATTTGTTTTTTCACACAAGCTGTGTGTGGGACAGGAGTTGGATAGGTAGTCAGACTGAAACATTCAATTCCATACCTGGGATTTGAACCATGGATCTGCCGGTCTCTAGCTGGTTGCTCTACCACTGAACTACCATGGCATGTTACTGTGGCATGTTGCCATGGTAGCTCAGTGTCAGAACAACTGGCTAGAGACTGGGAGATCCGTGGTTCAAATCCCAGCGATGGCATTGAATTGTTTAGCCTGACTCTACCTATCCAACAATACTTATATTAGGCTGCCTCCATGGTCGAGTGGTCAGCGAGCTGACTTCTCACACTTTGATTCCCGGTTGGGGCGGGGAATTTTTCTTTAACCAGAATTATTCCCTATCCCCCCACAGTCTGGAAGTATGCATGTGAGAGTGAATGTGTGTGTGTTTGAGGAAAATAAAACAATTTAAACCCAACATAAAGAACCTATAGATGAGTTGTTTCTAATGCAAAGCTCCCGATACGATCTTAGATGTTAAAGGGGGCTATATAAATGAAATAATAAAAAAAAAATATATATTTATGTTTATTGGTGCAAGTCTGCAAAAATTATATTACCAGGCAGATGTTTATGCAGCACATTCCACTTGTTCACCTTCTTCCCATAGCTAGATAGTACTAGGAATGACAGACTGTGAAATCATTTTAATAACCAAAAAGAGCAAAAAGGCTAATAGTTTTTGAAAACTGGTTTCAGGATTTCACAAAGTTTAATGAACTGCTTTAAGCAAATAGTTATAATGGTCCATAGTCTGGCTCTAGATTTGGCATAACTACAATGTAAAGATGTAAAATTTGAGCAAACAGGGAGTAAAAAAATAAGAAAAGTGGAATATCAAAGTTTTTTTTAAAGTGAGCTGAAAAAAAAAAAAGGAGAAAATGAAAAACAAAATGCAGAGTGGCTGATAATGTGGATATTATTTCAGGAGAAATATTTATGCCCTGAAATAATAACAACTTATAGTCAATTTAAAAAATATAAGTTGCATAATCTGAAGTTCTTCTTTGGGAACTAGGAAATTAAACCACTCTTTGTGTATATGAGGAGAGAAGAATTTAGTTAAGCAGGCTACAGCATATTAGAGCAAAGCACTGAAACAACTTTGGGATAGCTGCAACAAAGCTGATGTCAGCTGTGATGGTGGTACCATTAACAGTGATGTTTGTCACCATTAGCTGCCCTCATCATACTGGACCTATGAAAGAGGTGTCCACAATAAAGTTGCCACCAGGTTGTAGAAATCCTAAAATAGGAGTACTGCAGGGTGCTATCTTAAGTGTTTGGAATGCACTCTCTGTTCTGCTCACGTATAAGACTGATGCTCTTCTGTCAGATGAGTAAGGAGTTTTGCAGCGTTGGAGAAACCTCTGACAAACCAGCGGTAATAGCGGCACAGGCCCAGAAAGCTTTGCAGCTCTCCTTTAGGTTTTGGGCAAGGCCAACCTCTCGGTGCCTGAGCCTTCTCCAGGTCCATAGCCACTCCAAAATGGTGAGATATTTGTTCCCAAGTAGCTCATCTCCTTGTACAAGAGTTAGCATTTCTTCCTATTCAACTGCAACCTTTGCAGTATCTTGGTCAGGTTTTCAAAATGCTCTTTGAAGTTACTGCTCACAACAATGACGTCACCTAAATAGAGCAGACAGATGTGTTAAGTCAACCCTTTCATCACTGATTATTCCATTAGGTGTAGGATGTTCGCTGACACTTTGCAAAGGCCAAAGGGCATAATTGTAAATTGCCAAACTCTTGGCCAGTCGAGAATGGGGTTTTCTCTTCGTCTCTGGGATCTAAGACCACTTGATAGTATACTGATTTCAAATCCAAAGTTGAGAATCACCCGGCATGAACAAGTGTGTCTAGAATGTCATCAATCTGTGGTAAGAGGAAACAGTCCTTTTTTGGTGATGGCATTCAGTTTCCTGTAGTCCATACAGTAGAAGAGAATAGTTCACTTCTTCTTCTTCTTCTTCTTATTATTATTATTATTATTATTATTATTATTATTATTATTCAGACTACAAGGGAGCACTTAAGGCTGTTGGACTCTTAAATGATTCTCTTAGATTTCATGTGCACCACATGTCCCATACTTCTGCTTGCATCACCAGGAGAACAAGTCTTTGTGGTTGCCAGATAGATTGGGCATCTTCAATGTTCTTCCCTTTGCTGAAGACAGACTAGGAACATCTGAGTAATCACCAGACATTCTCCAGTTGTAAAACAGTCAAATGGGTAGCTGGAGTACCAGTTCCTATGATGGTGCTGGCTGTTCAGATTTGTCACATGGTAATACTCTTGCAGTTGGCTTGCACTTTCCTAACTTCGTCCTCGCCTGAATGCCCTGGTCAGCATTTATCAAGTTCAGCAGTCTCATGGGAACTTCCTCCTGGCAACACGTAATTCATGCAGTGATGCCTTCCAGTCCAACATCAAGTTCTTTGACAACTGGCTTTTCAGGTGTGCCTTCACCACCAGCTTGCTTCTTGTACGCACAACTACACCATACATCAAGATGACCCTGCAGATTCCCGGATGTTAATAGGGACACCTCATCTGGGCCAAGTCACAAAACCCTCTGGTCTATGTTGACTGTTGCCTCA
Organism: Hymenopus coronatus; assembly: GCA_030762935.1. Lineage (NCBI taxonomy): Eukaryota > Metazoa > Arthropoda > Insecta > Mantodea > Hymenopodidae > Hymenopus > Hymenopus coronatus. The sequence continues at coordinate 258,808,526 of CM060900.1, forward strand.
TGGCTCCTGAGACATCCAATCCCAGTATCACATTCTCAGTCACCCTCATGACGAACACTCACAGGCCCAGTGTTCTGTCCCAATGTATACTCCAGCAGGGTCTCCTCCTACACAGGTAACATGCCACCTAACACCATCTTTAGTTGGTAGGGCCAACTGAATGTTTGTGTTGGCAAGCACTTCACTGCATCAAGTCTGATTACAGTCACAGCTGCACCTGTGTCTACAATTATCTGGCACAGCTTACCTTGTATCCAGCTGTTTGTGATGAGGTTGCCATCCACTTTTCTGCCCAAGGCACATAGTGTCAATAAAAAAGGTGGTGAACATGTGCCAAATGTACCCCTTGCCATGCCGGTCCATACTAATGTTCCACCTGCTTATTGGTTTGCTGTGGACAGTCCTTCACTAAGTGACCTGGTTCGCCACAACCCCAAAACACACTATTTGAAGGTTGTCATCTTCTCAGGGTTGTTGCTCTCTTGCTGTCATAGTGAATAGTACTGGTCTTCGAGGTGGACAGGTGTTGGCTGCCTCCATTCTAAGTGCTGACGTTAATACCTCGTGGATCATGTTATAGTTGCCATGCATCAGGCACCCTGTTGATGAAGGAATAGGCAGCTTCCTGGGACATGCAACTAGGTGGTGGGTTCACCAGGGCTTTGTTCACAAGCTGTTCGATGGCTAAGTTAAACTCCTGCATCGTCTCACCTGACTGTTGCAGCCTTGCCTTAAGATGACTGAGCTAGAGTGCAGTCAACCAATGGTTCCTTAAGTGGTTCTTGAAGGCCTCCCTGATCTCCCCAGACTTCCCTAATGTTGGGCTCACATTCAGTACTTCTGCCACTTGTCCCTGGAGGCTTGCTATCAGCTGTGGGACTGCCTCTTGGGTGATGGCATAATAACCATCAGCAGAAGACATTATAGGTTGATGTCCCATTGTACTTGGGTATTTTGACATGGACAGATGTTGTGTTACATCCTGGCAGCTTGACCCTCAAGCCTTTCAACATTCTGTGAGACATCTTTTCCACCATGGTGCTCAGTTCCTTGGTGCTACTGTTGATTTTTTCTCCAGGGCATTACAGCGTTCCCCGAGGTCTTCCAGTGTATCAATGCTTTCTTTGACTTGCTCCAGGGCATTAACACATTGGTCAAGCTCTTCCATGTTTTCCTCCACACCAGCCGTCATTTGTTGATTTTGGTTGTTAATTAAGTCTTCAAGCTCTCCATCACTAACTCTATTTGATCTTCCATCTTCTCCATGATGACTTTTATTTTTACTGTTTTCAATTCCATCTTCTCCATTCCAAATTTTATTTTTGATAATCTGTTTTTCATTTTCTCATCCATTTTCTCAATGCTGGATGCCATTTTCGTGTATTTTTTTCACTGCAAGTTTTAAGTTTGTGTCCATCTTCATTTCAACCAACAAGTTTTTCACCATCTCCTCGATCTTAACATAAAAATCCCACTCCTGACACCAGTGTAACAAATGTTTTTATTCACTCAAAATTGGTTACAAATAGCTTTTAATTCAACACTGTAGACAATTCACTCAGCTTTGACGCACAGACACTTGACAGCTTTCTCACAACACTGCTTGCATGCCACTGCATGCTAACACTCCAGTCAAAGTCTGACTCACGACACATTACTCACTCAATTGGCTTGCATTTCTTCCTTCCTTTTACAGCAAGAAATGTTGCAGAACATTTTGGAAAATTGTGGAAGTTGAAGCTACTAGAAGAATCTAGCATGTGCCAGACCTGTTGCATGCCAAAGTCTCCAGTTACCAGCATGTTGCACTTTCTGTGTTTACGCATTCCAAGGTCTTCAACTCTGCCAACTCACATATCAAGGTAAGTGTGAGAATGGCCACACATGAATGGCACTGTCACAATAGTAACTTCACATCTGTTTAGAATTCAATAAGAGGTTTCAAATGCATCCTTTAGCAATGGAACTGCTATTGCTAGATTTTGGACATCACATAGAGAATGCAAAAGGCAAAAGTGGAGCCTTAGCCTCAAAACAACAACTTACATTGCATTGGAAACTGGCAATAGTGTATGACAATGTAACTGTTAGCTCATTTGTGCCTAATTTTCTCATAGCAATTTTTTTTTTTTTTTTTTTTTTTTTTTTTATGACTTTAAATGCAATTATGTTGAATCTAAAGTAAAAGTCCTGCATTTGCACTTAGACTAATCAATGCAGTGTATACAACATAATAAAGCATATCCAGCAAATGGCCTATCAAATTATATGTTATCAGTGCAATCAATAACTACAACACCAATATTTGCAATTACATAATCTCAAAATAATTTTCATCTTTTAATCTTCAAATACAATTAAATAGCTTTATATCATACGTTTGAGATTAAACATGTAATATTTGTTGTATATGCTAGCCCTTTTCACCAGATGACATTTTCATGTAAACAAAGCACAAAATGTACTCCTCCCTTACTTGCTCTGATTGGAGGGGTAAAGGGACTATTTTCATAACTACGTGGCACCAAGGGAGATAACCACATGGAACCTTGGAACTGTCATCACTTTTCATCAAGATCAGAGTTCTGCTCCTCTTTTCTCCCTTCTTCATGTCTTAATCTTAATGGTGATATCCATTCATACTTGGGAAGTTGAGTAGTCTTCTACCCACATTTCATTGAAAAAATACAACTTCCACCTTCCTGTCTGTACATGGGAATTTAACAATACATCCTCACAGTCAACAATGATATTCTTACCATTTTTTTTCCAGAATTCAAAATCAATGTCAAGTAACAGCTTATAAAAATATGTGTTTGAACATAGGAAGGTAGGGAAGTAGTTTCTTGATTGTAAGTAGCCTCATTAATATGGAAGAAATTATTAACCTTTTGACGAACTGCACTCCTAACAAATTCGCCACACTATATTTCTAGCACTGGCTTTTCAGATTTCCTTGATTTTCCAAGTGTGGTTAACTTGCTGTTTTTAACCTTTCACTGCACACAGAATTTATATTAATGCCCACATATACATGTGTAAACTCCGCTATTGTGTTAACAATATCCTTGATGGTCATATGGAATATTTCTTACACAGTTTGTGGCACACTTCAAAATTACACCTTTCTCACCACTAGCTAAAAGGCTTACCTCTGCAATGTTTTACAAACTGCATTTGTTTGGCCATGATGATTTATGTACTAATGGCCTTACCTTCCTGCTTCCAAAGCTCGCTAGCAGAAGGCAATCTGCACTTCCTGTTTGCTCATTTTCTAATCAAGTCCAATTTGACTGTTTTATTTCAGATTTATTTTGCTGCAACTCTACATAAGCACATGCCAAAAATACTGTTGTTACGTAATACAGAGGAGATCCATTAGTTTTTGTTAGTACTTAGCAAACTACTTTGTAATCGATGTACCTTGTAATGCATGGCATCATCCAATGAATGTAAGCTTGATTTACTTTCGTGCATGTGTGAGCATCTATTCACTGGGTGAAAATGGTCTAGAAGTATGGAGACTTAAACATAGATATTTAGTGACATTTTAATGTGGTTGGTGATGCCTAAATGTGGGAATATGAGAAAATGCACACGATATTCCCATTTGTAAAGTTTTTATCTGATTCCTTAACCTTACCAAGTTTACACATTATACTAATATTGTGAATTGGAGTTTACAAACATTTTTTATTTTTTCCCTTATTATTTGCACATATTGTGAAACAGCACCCTGATCTAAAAATAGTTTGTTCTTTCTCCAACTTATCCTCTATTCCTTCTCTTAATTTAATTTCCAAAACCCTGGTAAAGATTTTAAATACTACAGATGAGAGACATGTGCATCTTATAATGAATACCTGTCAGTCTTTGTTCTTTATGTCCATCATCTTCTTCCGATATAGCGTTTTTGAAGAATTCTTCAAAAAATCTCCGGAATATCTTGATGATTCTCTCCCAAATTAATTCCTTACACTGACCTCTAATCAGTGACAATACATAAGGCAAAATGTTCTCTGCAAAGGAGGTCTGTAAAAAATTATAGTGTTTTACATTTTCTGAAAATGATTTTATTTCTAATACAAAACTTATGTTAACAGTGTACAGTATTCCAAGCAGCTGTAAGATGTTGTTTAAAATTAAGTGGCAACCTCAAGAGGAGAGGAGGAGGAGGAGGAGGAGGAGGAGGAGGAGGAGGAGGAGGAGGAGGAGGAGGAGGAGGAGGAGGAGGAACAGTGATAACCGTGAAACATTTCCTGAACCACAAGCCATCATTCAAAGGAACAAAGTTCATGTCAAATGAAAGGATGCAGTGTTGGCATTTGATCTTTCCATGCATTCTGGGAACATAAAGTACCAATTTACAGCCTTTATTTTTGTTATGAGAGAAACATCTGGAACAATGAGTGTCTTAAGTCCTTTTTCTAACATTACAAGTTTCTTAAAGAGCATAATTACACATTCATCAGTGACTCATCATGACTTAAAAGGTCTACATAATAAATTTTGTTTTTTGCCTCAAACTCTTACAGAAATGTGTCATTAAGAAAATACATATGCACTCTAAATAATTGAATTTAATATGATTTGGCTGCAGACTTATTTGTGATAGCTCACAATTTTGTCTGAAAAAAAGACTTATAAAATTAATTTATTTTTATCAGTATCACTATCCATTACTAAAGTAATGCTCATTTCGGTTTATACTTTTAATTTCTTTTCAACTTTCTTTTGTTTAAAGCTCATTCCTCTCTAATATGTTGAACGTCGCTTGTCCCTCTAGGCCACCAATGATTCCTTTGGGCCACAACTTTGGTCACGATTTTCATCATCTGAAAAATCTTGTAAAGTAATTTCCTTCTCATTGGTATTACTGATAATAAAATAAAGTTTGTTTTTGTTTATATTATTTTAATTTATTTCAAATTCTCTTGTGCTAAAGTTATCTTTTCCAATAAGTCAATAGCAACCACTGTTCTTCTTTTAGGCTTCTGATGACTGCCGATATTCTTAGCTTTTAGAAGTGTTTATATATCTTCCAGTCAAATATAAGCTGTTAGCATAAGGCTAGATAGTGGAAAAAATAATTCTGCTAACTGTGCTCTGTGTTCAAAATGTGATGAATGTTTAACATTGCATTTATACTTTATTAGAAGCACTGTTAGTTTCTAGAGTCATTTATATAATTGAGGATGGGAGGAAACATGTCCTCTTTGAAAAAAATATCATTCAAAGGGAAATACACATTTCTTGACACTAGAGTTGACTAGAGAGAGACTGAACAAGGATATTTTACCCCTACTGAGCATTGTAGTAAATAGAAAACATCTCACCTGGATGGGACATCATCCACTAATTCACAGCAGCAGTATAAAATGTATGAAACCATATAAAAATGTTGTGTACTGGCATTAATTTGATACAATGAGATGGAAATGTAAGAACTGTTCACCATTCTCTTTGCTAACATCTAAGGCTTCAATTGAGCAGTGGCTCTCTATTAATTTTACATCAATAGCAAAGATGGATTTCATTTTCGGTCGGCAGTGTGTCCTGCATCTGTGTTGCTATATGCATTCAAAATGGTTGTTAAGCACTACTACAAAAATGTTCAAGATCAGGAGAGATTGTGAACACTTTTTTACTTCACTAACATATTCATAGAGTATTTAGTTGCCCAAATAGTATATATAAAATTTATCTTTACAAACACATTTCCCAAAAGACAGATCATGTATGAGTGACAAGAAGGTTAACTGGTCATCATTGTACTTTGAATTGAACAATCAAGATCTTATAAATGTATAATTTTGAAATTGCTTACAGTGAAGGCATAATCAAATTGAATTAATTAAAGTGGTACTGTTAACACACACTTCACCTGAGTGTTAACAGTACCACTTTAATTAATTCAATTTAATCAAGATTTTGTATGAGAAATTACTACACATAATTCTGTGTGAATTTAGATTTGCATTAATTTTATTATCATTTGTTTCTTTAGTGCTGCTGCTCATGTTTCAGAAACAAACCATGATCTATTAAGAAAAACAATTCATCTTTGAATATTATATAACTGATAACCTGTACCTGTGGGTTATGCAACAGGTCACTGATCTGATTCCTGGCTAGGGTAGGGAATTTGCAATTGCAGAAAACTTTCACTCTTAAGTCCAGAATAAATACCTATATATGTCACTTCATTCTTGTATTAGGAAATTATTAAAAAATGTTGGCTAAGCAGGAGAATAAGAAAATATACATAATTATGTAAATAATAAAATGGTGAGTAAAATACACACAAGGCAGAATAAATTACAAAATGTCTTCCTCATAAACAAACCTAATAATCAAATACAACAACTTTCAATATGGAATGACTGCTTTCATTCTATTGGGCTTAGAGTTGGCAAACATTTATTTTCAGAAACAACAAGAGGAGATCTGTTACAACTGCTTTGTCAGTTTTCCCCAATAAATGCAATTTTAATGTGTTTAGAATCTGAAAGAACTCATGAAAGGCAGAAAGATAGTAAAGTGTGTGCATTTTAAATTGTATTTACAGCAGTGGTATGAACTTTTGTATTGAAAAAAAATTATCAGCACATCTTCAGAAATCATGTATACATAAACCTAATGCTGAGAGACTTTTTCCCAGGTATGGTATCTCATTCCTGCACTACAGAATTTAAAAAATAAGGAATGCCCTATTGAGTGCTGTATGTGAGAGTTGATAATTTTTATCTTTTACCTGCTTTCAGCATTTTACATGTTCATTTCACATTGCAAAGGCTCTATTTCATATTCTCAGACAAAAGAATGTTTATGGAACATTCAGCTAAGGAGTGGAGATATGGTAACCAAATAGACATGTTCTTGTCAAAAGGGATGATGCTATATCCAATTTTTAGGAAGATATATGTAGGATTTTGCAAATAAAACTTGTTCCTAATATTCTACTAATAGTAGAATGTGTGGAATTGGGTCAATGGAGGGAAAATGTATGGCGAGTTAGATGGGACAAAACAGAATGCAAAATAGGGCAATAAACTGTTAACAAGGAAACAAGGAAAAAGGAACAGATGGATATGGAATATTTTTTACTGAAGGCTACAGAAAAATGGATTAAGAAAATAAGTGACAAAAGTTCAGAAAGAGGCAATGGAGAAGGCGAGGAATGAGTTATAGAATTAGAAGGATAAGAGAGAGCAAGGGCTCCTCAGTGATGCAAAAGGCCAGGGTGCCGAGTATGCTGGAGAGGTACATACAACAACAAAATTGTACATAGGATAAGGTAAAACTAAGGTATATATATAACCAAAATATGCAACTATTTTCTACAAATAAGATATAAAATATCAAAAATAAATATTAATATATTCTCATGTCCCTCTGCTTTAATGCCATGTATAGTAAAACCCCTTTGTGATGTTTTTATGAGAACTCAGACAAATTAACCATATATAGAGGTTTTTACTATACTGATGTGCAAAATTTTAGGATGAGATGAATAAATTAACATAACATATAAACTATTTGGGCGAAATCAATGAAAGTGTGGAAGCATTTGGCCAGAGGTCTCTTATAAGTACACCGAAAGCTGGGTATCACATGACATGAGTGTAGCAAGACTATAGCACCATATAGGCCTGATCCCACAACATGGGGCAGTTGCAGAAACAGGACAACACAGTGTGGCAATCAGTGAGCTGTTATGGTATACTGCAGTAGTGTGCTTTACAACATGGCCTGTAGACAACATTTGAATGTCTTCACGTGGGGAAGAATCAGGAAACTGGATGAAGGACAAAGTGTGACAAGTGTTGCCCAGGAGTTTGGTATTGCTCACAGCATTGTTTCACAGGCATGGGTAGCCTTCCAATCCACAGACACTACTGTTCCAAGGAGAGGAGGTGGTTGACCATGGTCAACTTCAACTTCAGCAGTAGATGACTGCTACATTATACAACAGGCAAGAATGGATGCACGTCAAACAGTGGGTGCTGCAACCACATTTAACAGAAGTGCTGCTTGTTCTTTCCAGGTGCAACAGCCTTATTAGGCCAAGATTGCTCCAATGATTTTTCTCCATTTGTTTCTGTCCTGTGCCTCCCTTTTCCAATGCCTTAGATACTTGAGGGAATTAAGATCCTTTTCTACATCATCTAGCCATCTTGTTGCAGGTCTTCCAACCCTCCTTATCATGTAGAGTAGATCAGTAAAGGTCACCTTTCTACTTATATTATTGTCCTCAGATCTATAAAGATGCCCCAGACATCTAAACCTGTTGGCCTTTATTACTTTAATTATGTTTGGGTCTCTATACAACTAAAATAATTCAGCAATGTATCTGATTCGCCAGGTACTTCCTTCATTCACTGGTCTACATGTCTTCCTTAGTACTTTTTTTTTTTTTTTTTTTCAAATATCTCCTTTCTATACTTTATTTAGTGTCCAACTTTCCGATCCATAAATGAAGACCAGCCTTTCTAAGGTTTTATACAGCTTACATTTTGCTTTTATACTAAGAAAACAGGACTGAAGTTTATTTTATTCCAAAGTAACATTTGTTAGCCATTTTTATTCTTTTATTTATTTCCATGCCATTTTGTTTTCACTTGTTACAATGGTTCCAAAGTATTTGAAGTGTGTAACAATTTCAAATTTGTAGATACCAATTGTGAAATACTTTCCCTTTATCAGTTTATTTGTTTGTAGATACTGTTGTTTTTTCCTCATTTATTGTAAGTCCCATCTTCCTAGCTACCTTTTTAAGTTCATCAAATGCTTCTCTAACTGCTCTTTTGGATCAGCCAATGAGGCCTATATTATCTGCATATGCTAGTAGTTGTATAGATTTATGGAATATAGTGCCTCCTGTATCTATACATGATTCTCTTATTACCTTTTCAAGGGCGATATTAAAGAGAAGACATAACAGAGCGTCACCTTATCGGAGTCCTTTACCTGTCATAAATTTGTCTGATAATTGATTTTGAATCCTTACTCTGGATTTCACATTCTTTAGTGTTGCTTTCATCAAATTCACCAATTTTTTGGGATTTCAAATTCCTCCATTGCCTTAAATAATTTCTTCCAATCAAGGCTGTCCTATGCAGCTTTAAAGTCTATAAACAGGTGGCTAGTGTCTATTTTAAACTCACATAGTTTTTGTAGTATCTGTATGAGTGTGTGTATCTGATCTATCATTGCCTTCCCAGCTTTAAATCCACATTGGCATGCTCCAATCTGCTTTTCTATGTGTGGCTATATTTTCTTAAATAGTATAGTGGAAAATATTTTATATATTATATTAAGCAGTGTGATATCTCTGTAGTTATGATATATAGTTAGATCTCCTTTCTTGAATATAGGACATATATTTTATTCCCATTCTGATGGTAGTTTCTCTATTTTCCATGCCTGTTGTAATATATAACAATTTTTTTCTAATAAGATAGGTTTTGTTATCTTTTGCAGTTGTGCATTTAGATTATTATTCATCTCTGTTGGTGTATGAACATTGATAAAGCTATAATTTTGAAAGCACCCTTTAAATCAAAGTTTACACATTCTAAAATTACCAGATTTTTACACTTTTTGTTTAAAACAAAACCAGTGCCGAATTGATGTAATTTATTATGACAACTATAATATATCTTACCTTCCTTCTTTTCAAGTATGTTATTCCCTAGCCATCTCACTTCTTGCAGAGCCAATATATCAATATTATATTCTTTCATCTGCCCCTTAAAGTTCTGAAGAGCTCCACCCCTATAGAGTGAGAGCACATTTCATGTTCCAAATTGTAAGCCTTTGTACTTGCTGGTTTGTTTATACTTCTATGAATTATAAATGATTCAATTGATTTGTCTGGCACAATTCATTTGGGGATTCTCAACAATGCTTTTTTTACAGTATGAGGCCATCAACCTAATGCCCAACTGCCAAACTGGAGGGCCAGGTTATTTATGATCAGGGTTGTCTTCCCCTAGCCTTTGTAGAACCAACTACTCATTGCAAGGCAGCAGTGGTAGTTTTGGTCTGCCCTGGGTATTTTATTTCCCCAGTGCCCTACATATTTGGTGAGCACTCCCCTATCTATACCTGGGGAGGCACCCAATAGGGAACAGGACTGCTAGGCATGCAATCTCACACAACACAGTGGCACAGCAAATGCATAGAGGTGGTCTCTTTGCCTGATAGCGAGTACATTGTGTTCCATTGACACCATTTGCAATAGTTCCAAGAACATCAATATTGGACCAACAAGGAATGGGGTCATGTGCTCTTCTCGGATGAGAGCAGATTCATCTGGCGAGAGGTGCAAACACATAATGCATCCAGGGACATCCTTGAACATGACTGTTTTGGTGGTCTGGGTGTTAGGCACTGGGAGGCTTAATGCTGCATGGATATATCGATCTCCAATGCAATATCGAATGCAATATGCTTATTGGTTGGCATTTTGTGAATCTGTACTCCTTCCCCTTGTACATCTTTTCAGGTGTGCAGTCAGCCATGACTTTATTTTTATGGATGAAAATGCACGACCACATCAAAAAACACAAATGGAGAATCTCTTGGAACGAGAGGATATTCAGCAAATGAACTGGCCTCCTCTTTTCCCTGATGTAATTCCCATTGAACATGTGTGGGATGCTTTGGGGAGACACATTGCATATACACATCCACTAACAACCATACAAGAACTCCCAACAACGGTGGTGGAGGAATGGAATGAACTACCTTAAGAACTCTTTACCACCTTGCGGCCAGCATAGGAGCATGATACAGAGCTTGCATTGCTGTCTATGAGGATCATACACACCTTTTAAGCACCATGTCTCCATCTTTGTAAATCTAGAGGACCATCATATTATGTAGTGACTTTAGCGGAGCTTATTTTCTATGAATAAAACTGTAATTTTTGTTTGTCTCATTGCACATTTCATTTGGTTGGCTACTGTACCATACTGTAGCAGATTTCTCTGTGTATGATTCAAGCTTCGTTGAGCTATGTTACTTGGCAGTGGCACAGCATGCAAATTTTACTTTTGTCCTTATGTTTTGTAACCAGTGTAAAAAAGTGTTTGCACTTTTTCCAAAGGAAACAGTACTTGGTTTTACAAATTTTATATATCTGCTTTTTAGTAGTTTGTGTTGTAGATAAACAATATACTTCTACTTCTTGAATAAGCCTACAATTATGGTCTCGTTATTGGAGATGAGCAAGTCTCGTTTTACTATATTAGTCCTTACCAATGCTCCTGCATCCACATCAACTAATGTATAATAATGTGCAATATTTCAAAGCTTGCTTCTGAAAATGCTGAAAGCTTTGATTTGTTATCCTTATCCTCTTCATCTTCTTCATCTGCCTTTAATAACTTTTTAAAAGTTTCAGTAATGTCGCATTCATTCAATGCTGAAAAATTATTTCACTTACATTTTCCAATTTCACCACATTTCACCCTTTTGGAAAGTTCATTTCACATCTGTTCAACTATTTTGATGATTTAAAGTACATCAAACATAATCTTAAGCAACTACATATGCCTTTTCCTTCATGTACTTGACATCAACAGAAATACTGGCAGATCATACTATATGAAACCATTCAATTAATATTTCTTCCATCTCCCTCTAAGTATGATGGTCTAACCTTCTCGCACATTTTGGAGTTCAAACCTAGATATTGTTTTTTCACTCAAAACCATTACACTATTTTTCAGAATGTAGCTATGAATTGACATGTCCAGTCCAAGCTTTCTGGCCATTTGCACATTTTTTTAATTTGAGATGTGTACCAACTTCTTGAATAATATCTACTTTTTATGCAGGAGTTAATGTTTTCTCTATGAGGTTGCCATTTCGTTTAATAAAAACACATGTTCTTGTGCACACACAAAACAAAATACGTGTATATCTCAAATAGGTATGCAGTGATCCTAAATGCCTACTTTAACAATACCAACAATAGTGAAGTCATGTGTATGATGACAATAAACAAAGATAGCTAATGCTCCTTCCTTGATGTTTTAGGGCCGCTTTCACCAACAATGATAACTTTTTCTTTTATTCTAGTTTGTATAATCGCTGATATTAGTGTCTATAGGGGTAACTTGTGAAGCAAGTTTCACCAAGAGGTGGTAAACCCTGCCATTATAGTACTTGGTGTACTTATACTATATGAACCAGCAATTTCTCATACATAAGTGAGAACTACCATCTGCCATTTCCAGTTTTTCCTTCTTCCAGCTCCTTTTGAAGATAAACTAGTGAATGCACAGGATTAAAGTGTGAATTACCTAATTTTTGTGTTGATTAACTTATCAGCAAAGAAAAATGTCCACGTGAGAAAAAAGAAAAGGCCCAAAAAGTCTGGTGCAGAAATGTGTACTCTCTTAGAACTTGTAAAACAGCATTTTCATTGGTGGAGAAAAAATAATGGATGGCGTGTCTACTCAGAAAAAAAAAATGTGGAGTGGGCTAATAAATACTTTTTCTTGCCACTAATGCAAAATTAGCTTACAAAATATTTCACTGCAGCTGAGTATAATAGGTGCTGACACAAGAGAAATAAGAGACCTCGCTTTTCACAAATCTCTAATTAATACTGCAAACTCTAGTATTTAACTGGTTCATTTTGGATAATAATTTAAATTCTTGCTCCTTTTGTTCTATCTTGTTTCATAACTTTTAGTCATATCAGGTATGTTGACTCGAAAAAAAATTCAATGATTGTAGCTTATTATTTTTACAATGGTTTTTAATCATTTTCACCTTGAAATGCTTCCACATGCATGCTTGGGGACTCTGCAGAAGGAGAGAAAAACATTAATTAAAAAAAGAAAATATCAATTGCAGCACCTAGTTAGTGGACACAGAGCCTTTAGGTTAGAATACAGAATGCTAGCCATTCAGCTATGAAAGCAGCTAAGAGAGTGGTGTGTACGACAGGACCACATCACAAATCCTACATCATAATGTACATAGAAGTACTAATTACTTCATTATCTGAACTATACCAATTGCCTTTTTCTCTCATACCACACTATTTATCATTACATTATCATCATAGTGCATAACTATATCTATTATTTGTTGCTGCGCCATGTTTCATTTTTGCTTCACTAATTAAAATTTGGACCCTTAAATGGTGTAAAATGGTCATTAAGGCTTTAACCAGGTTTGCAGGCCTCTGTGATCAGCTGTTGGTGAAACAGATATTTTGCCAAAACCGAATTTAATACCTTTAACCAGAGTTAAGTAAAATTATCATTGTTGGTGAAACCGGCCTTTAAACATATGAACCAGTATAGGACCTGCGGCATGACCAATCAGGTTGCTAGGAATACATACAAGGTGAGCATGCTAGCACCCTGAACTGCAGTGTGGCCAACTTGACATGTATGCAATGATTTATAAAGAAAAGCAATTGTTGAAACATCTGTATTTTCAAATATATATATGGTTTAGAATGATTTATAAAAAGATCATAATTTATTTTATTTGGATATTCTGCATATTTTAACATTATATGTCAGATTCACAAGGGACCTCAATGTATTTTACTGAATTATAACATGCATTAATCAAATGGAACAAAACAGGGAACTTCAAAGTTCTGACTATGTGCAGGATGTTATTAAAGGCATCGTTATAATGGGGGTTACTGCACTTCATTTGGAAGAGTTAATTAAAATATAGGAAGATGACTTGGTATTAATGAATTAAACATAAATTAAAATACATTATATATAATAACAGTAAATGACACCAGCAGATAGTGTGACAGAAACAGAACTAAAATGTATGAACTTTGGTACTACAAATAATGTATTATTTTCAGTACATATAAGTTAAACTGAATTTGGTAGGAAGAAATTTATCAGTTTAGTACTATATAAAGCTCCAATATTCCTAGTTTTATACAGGATGTAAATGAATAACACTGCACAAATTTTACTGGTAATAAATGGTTTATAGACAATCATTTTCAGAAGGAAAACCATGATCTACGAGTACAAATTACAGAGTTTTGCCCTAAAATTGCTAAGTAATATGCACACCTGCTTCAACTGTAAGGCACGTTTAGAAAGCAAGTGGAAGAATTTGGAGCATATGTGTTTAGCATAATGGCTATGGTGCAAGAATGTAAAAGTGCACATGCATTAAAATTGCAGGTTCAAATCCACAACTACAGTATTTTTTTCTTTCTTCAGTTAGTTGAATGTGATTTACAGGAAACACTGTGTTGTACTGTAATTTTTCATTTAACTAATGCTTAAGATATTTTAAATTCTTTTAACTATCTCTCATTTTCATGATCTAAATAGTAGGTACATACTGGAAACTTAAGTTAACTAGTTCAAGCTGCACTAACTATTTACAAAATGTAAATAATGTATAAGTACTTGAAAGAGCTAAATGCTACTAAGTTATTACAAAAATAAATTTCATTGGTATTAACATTACAATACAATAAGTAGATACAGGCAGAACAAAAGTAAGCAAACAAATTAGGAGTAGATACAGGTTTCAAAGGAAATGCTCAAAATGGCAACCTCTAACATCAATGCATAAGTGCAGAAATGATTCCTGAATCCTGTTGAGAGCATTCTTGGTATGTTGCGAATCTCATCACTGGCTGCAATAATGTGGGCAACCAATGTCTCTTCAGAATCAATCAGTGATGAATACATCATAGTCTGAAGACAAACTCAGGAAAAAAAACAAAAATAACATAGGGTTGAATCCAGTGAATGAGGTGATAGGGCACGGCAGGACTGCCTCTTCAAATCCAGCAATTTGGGAAGACTCAATTTAGATGCTCCCATACATTTATTGCATAATGCACAGGAGCTTCATTGTTGGAAATGCAGTTGAACCCAAACATCAGGTGGCTCTTCTTCCAATAGTGCTGGCAGTACATACTTCAGTCTATCACTGTAGTAAACTCACCTGCAGTGCCTATCTAGTAAAAGCCGGCATTAAATACTATAAAAAACCAAAAAACCACTGGTATATGTAGCATCATTGGTGAACAACACCAATGAAAACAATTCTGGTGGCAGGCTTAAGGTCCGTTCACAAAACTGCAGGCATAAAGTACAATCCTCTGGAATTAAGTAATACGTCTATTTATTTATTTATTTACATAGAATGTCCCAATGAGCATATTGCTCTAGGTAGGGACTGCCCTTTAGTGAGGCGGTAAGCAAAATACAAAGAATAAATCACATTAACACATATAAAGAAGAGTATATAAGTATACATTTTTTATATATACACACAATTTTTTATTGTAATTTGTGTGGGTGTGTGATTAAACTTAATGCAATATTTCAAGAAACACCATAGGGATTTTTTGTTGTCAAATTGGCTTGCACTTTTGCAGATGGAAGTGATAGAGTTACTCCTCATGCAAGACTTTTCATACACTTGTATGGTTGGTGCTCATTGCACATGCAATACCATTGGTGCTAATTGATGGTTCCTCTTCCAGTCTATGCACTCGTTTTCTTCAAACCTTGCATCATAATCTGATTTATATGGCACCACAGAACCACATTCTTGCAAATGCTGATCTACAGATTTGAAAGTAGTCTGATTGGGCTGCCATCTATTGTGGTACCTCACTGTAAATCCATGCAGCAATGTAGATGCACATCCTACTTCGTCATACGTAAGGTGCATATCAGAAAGTTCAGCAAAAGAGTAGATTTGCTCCATGTTCCCTGTACTATTTATCTACTTCAATGTAGTATTGTTGTGGATGGAATGAGTATAGGAAATGAGACATGGGAGACCTGATTACTGAACATTTGAGTAAGAAGCAATTACCATATGGTGGTGTTAGTGTCATGCCAGGGGTATCAAAGTCATCTTTTGGCAGTATTAGGCATTCATCATGCTACCACATAGGTACTCAGTGTCTCTTTTGGAGAACCATAGCATTTTGTGCTATTGCTTATTGCCAACCGACAAATTCAGCGTAATGTCAATACAGAACCCTCCAGCCTTAGCCACCGAAGTGAGAGAAAGCAATAGTAAGCAATATCCTGTGCATTGTAAGTGCTGGTGGTCATTTGCAATTTTAAGGCATAAGCATAATATTGCTCACAAGGGGGAAAAGAAATGTCAAAAGAAAAGTTTGCCTATATTCAGGTTTGGATGCGATTCCTCAAGTTTATTCTGGTTCACAGTCAATCCGCCTAACCGTGTGGCCAAAGTACAACTATCAGAATTTCCCTAACTTTCTTTAGCCGTTCACTACTACCTGTTGTCTATTGCAGTGGCATGCAGCCATATTAGGTCTGCAACTGAAGCGATTTTGATAAAGTTAAAATTTAGAAATGCTTCTTCAATGAGGTAAAAGACAGGCTTCACTAAGCGAATAGTAAGCTCTTGTTTTGTTTCCAATGCATACTATTTACATATTTCTTTCTGATTATTATTTATTGATCCAAATCTCTAATTACTTTGAATGTGCATAACTTGGTAACTTGACATCGTAGAACACTGGTTTTAGATCTCAAGTTGATCAACTAGGTACCATCTACTGCCAGTAAAATCCATGTTGTGTTATTCATTTACACCCTGTAAATGCATTAGAGAAATGTGCCCTATCTTTAAAATTAAAGTGTTGAACTGCAGTGTGCATAATTCAATGAAACAAAGCTCAGTCTTGTTTCTCTGTTACATACATTTGACTTGGAATATCAACTATACTTCCTTGCCAGAATTTACATTAACCTGCCACTGCTACATATACTTTTCTTGATTTGGGGAAAATGCTCAATCAGAAAATAAATTCCTGTAAATGGTCTGTCAGATCACAATCCTTATGGATTGTTAATGCCCACCTTTCAAAACAGCAATTTATCAAAAGAAAAAGTAGAATGAATACTAGAATAATGAGTGACATACTAATACACAATTTGCAACAAAGACTGAAGAAAAAATACTGGAATTCTGCCATACCAGCACACAAATCAGAAATTAAATGAATTCATCAAACTGAGATGAAATCATTTGAAGATAATTTCCTTATGAAAGCAGTTACTTTATCTTGATTAACTAATAAAGAGCAATCCATTCAGCCAAAACTTGGATTTGATTTGCATTTTATGGGTAGCCAGCATGTGGTGTACGTTCCAGAAGTTGAAATGAGTTTTACACAAGTGATGTTTACAGCATTGAAGATTCTCCTATTCTGTCATGCCATTCTTGGCAAACCCATATCTTTTGATCCTCATGGTATCTAGTACTTGAAACTTAAGGGATCATTTCATTTCTTTACTTTACTTCTTCTCCCTAAGTCAATGGTGGACTAGCACAGTGTTAAAACGTTTCCTATATGGCAAATAGGGAATATTGTCAGTGGATGTGCAAAACACATTCCTCCTGACTAGGCCAGAGGAACCCGCTGATAGGTGGTAAACCTGGTCCTCTAGCCCATGTTTGTTTGTGTTAGCTGAATATTGGTGTTGTCGATCACAAGGGTATAAACCAAACATAAAATAAGTGTTGCGATTCTAGATGTGTTGGAGAAAGATGACAATGAGTTTGAATTTTCTGACAGTCCTTCTGACATCAACGTAAGAGAAGAAGATCATCTGATAGCTCCAACAATGAAAAGAAAAAAAGTGATATTGTAGTGTCTGCTACCAAAAAGAAACAAAGCAATGCATATTGGATGTAAAAGAGCACTGCGTTCTAAGTGTGTGCAACAAAATAACTGCTGAATTATACAGTAACTTAGTTTACATATGTGTCCTTTATTTCATGGTAGTTTTCAGATGTGCGCAAGTGTGCGTGTGCAGGCGTGTTTATGTGCGAGTCTTTCATTTACAGGTTAAGTTAATCAATGTTTTGTATTTAAAAAAAATATAAGACATCAGTCTAAATTTTCCATACCGTTAGGTTATGTATTTATATAATAATTTAAATGATTTGCTTTTTTCTTTATCATATATAAATGATTTTATACATTTTTATTTGCTTAATAAGAGTTTCTTTTTGAGGTTTTCATCTTATTTTCAAATTTTTGCTTTGTGTTTCATTGTTTAAAAAATACTGAACACACATCTTATCCATGTTATGTACATTAAGCAACAGAAAAGGGTATTTACTAGATTAAAAAAAAAATTAATTTCTCTGGATCAGTTGGTACTCATGTTATGACAATTATTTTAAAACTCTACATTTTGCTCCAAAATTGCATGGCATTACTCACACAGCATTTTACTCTCCAAGCTGCCACTAAAAGAGTTGATAAGGAATTGCTTAATTTCTATTAATTTGTTTATTTGGTTATTCCTATTATATATTACTGTGAATTACTTATTTTCAGATAGCTTACCTTCATCTCACATATCTTTATCAAAAGATATACAGTAGCGTCAAATGATACGAAGGAGGACAGAAGTTTACAGGTAAGTCTGGTGATCCATTGCTTATGACCTGTAGGTCTACATGGGCACCATACTTCCATATCAGAAGCTACTGTTTGGAACAGTCCAGAATTAAAGAGTAGTGGTAAATTTTTGGTTGTTGTATTATCAATATAGGGTAGGATCAAAGATTTATTCTCATTTTCCTTCTTGTATTGCTCAGAGCCTGTGGGTAATTTAAAACAGAAACAAAAAAAAAATGTAAATCACAATATCATAAGTACAAACTATCATTGTAGCAGTTTAATGGTCTGAATTACATTATACATTGTCATACATAAAATATGTGTGCAATTGTCACTTACAAGCAGAGCTCTTTTCACAGAGCAATGCTGGTGAATTATGCATAAACCTATAACTTTATGGAATCAAAAGGAGGATAGCATAATTATTCTTTCTTTTATAAGAAGAGTTTTAAAATATTTCCCTTTGTTGCTGTTATATATCTTTAGTTGTGATCTTCAATTGTAATGTTTTAAAAGTAAGTCCTTAGTTGTGTCATACCACTGCAATCTACCATTAAACTAGGCAACAGAAAATTTGCACCTACTTGAAATTATGTGTTCTTGGTATTATTGCTACAAGAAAGATGAGTTAAATATTCAAAATCCCCTATTAGATATGGTTTTAAAGATACTGGTGATATCACTAATTCTGGCAGGAAAATTATAAAACAACAATTTAAATTTTTCTTAAAGAGCCATTACAAAAATAAAAAGAGTATAATAGTAAATTACAGTACATTTTGATGCACAAAAATCAGATTTTGTTATTGCTCATGGCTTTTGATGTATAAGAGCTGTAACAGAATAAAAATGGAATAAATACAAGATTTAGCCTGTAATGACATTAAGTCACTGAATGAAACATAAACAAAATGAACATACAGTGATAGTCAAAATATAATTATAATATGTAAAATAAGTTTTCTTCTTTCCCTTAGACCCAACTTTTTTCAGCTAGACGTAATACATCTATACAATTTTATACAATCAAGCAGAATGAGTGATTTCATGCAGGATATAATCTTTCAGTATAGAAAGCTAAATTTCCTGGTTCAAGATTACAACAATGGAACCTATTAACACCTTAAACTTATATTACTTCTTTAATATATTCAGGGTTATTCTGAAATTTCTGGTTGAGAAGATTGTTAAAGATTTGAAGCTTTCTCGGTGTGGTTATTGATGATAACTTCAAGCGATTACAACCAAGTTGAATTGGAGTCATAAAAATCCAAGCCTTTGACCATCTTAATTATGTAGTGTTCGTCAGGGAAATCATTAATAAAATTGTTAACAATATTCTCATGGTTAGTGAGTCCTGAACAACTTTGGCAGCATTTGGTATTCTGTAACTGTGGTGGTTATGGTGACTGTATTTGTCTTTCATGTTAACACCCGAAGCAAATAATTGCAAATTTGTATGCATTGGATGCATGCTTTGTCTTTCTACCCTTCTCGGCTTGAAAGTATCAAATGTAGCAGATTGTGATTACCAGGGCCTGGGTTTGTATGTAAAAACATGGGTTTTTTTTTCTTAAGAAGCACATTCCTAAAACAAAGTTTATTATCCCAATTGAGAGTCCACAGATAGTAATTCAAAATCTTATTTCACATAAAAACACATATTTTACAAAAAAAATTAGTTACCTTATCTAATTAGGTGAACTAAAAAAAACTTGGCAAAAGGATTTAACAATAATAGTGTTGAATTTGGATATTTAAAAGAGAAGTTTCTGAAAATGAGTGTCACCAAGATAAAAGAGGGCTTATTTGTGGGTCCAATCATGAAGTTGTCAAATACTTTTATTAGCTAAAAAAAAAAGAACTTTGTTGCCAATCCATACAACATGTAGTACAGTTTCTGAGCTGTGATTTTCTGTATCTAAGACATCATGGCAGAAGAAATTGTGTTATTGACATTGTTGGTTTCAGGAGGGAGATTCAAATTAGCGATCTGGTAGGCAGATTTTTATTACATATGAAAGAATATAATTGTGAACCGTAAGTAAAATTTATGATAACCAAACACAGATAGCTCATCATTTATCTGGGCCGCGCCGTGACCGAGTGGTCAGACCACTTGCCTCTCACCTAGACGGTCCGGGTTCGATCCCAAGCAACCGCATGTGAGATTTGTGGTGGACAAAGCAGCGCAGGGGCGGGTTTTCCCAGAGTTCTCCAGTTTCCCCCGCCATCACATTCCACCGGGGCTCCATCTTCATGTATCATCAGTGTCATCGCCTGCGGTGCCAGCATAGTAAAAGCAGGCGTTAAAGACTACCCAAAAAAAAAAAAATCATACATCTCTTTTAAGAAGTTCTGTAAATATAGTACAAAATGTTTCCTAAAAGACTCATAGTTCATTTTAATAGAGAAGAATTTATCTCTAATAACAGCTAGAAGTTTGCAGTCTGTGATTAGGTTTTGAAAAAGCTAATGGTATGCTAGGACAACTGTTTGATAAACATTGATATCTGGGTAGAAAATTATTGTAAGGTTTGAAGGCTTGTGTGAAAAAGTACAGAAAAATATTTAGTAGTTTTACTTTATTGTGAAACAAATATCAATTTTAAAATATCACTTGTATTATACCTGCATGCTAAAATATTTGGTTTTGATTTATTTTAATGCTAAACCCAATTCAGAAAACATTTCTTTTTCAATTCTGAGATGTACTTAAAAATGTGTTTATTCATATGTTTAAGGTAAGTATGAAATTCATTCATTTCAATCTAAAAGCTAAAAAATACTAATTAATAATTAAATGAAAAATGTGATCTGATGGAGAAGTTCTGAGCTTCTTTTCAGATTCAGTGGCACAAATTACCCCATATACATATACAGATACATCACGAAAAGTTAAAATTTGTTGGTTAGTGTTATATGGTGTTTTTTTTAACACACACTTCCTAGTTTGTAAGGGCCAAGTTGCAAGATGGCAAACTATTAAGACTTACTGATCTCAAAGAGCTTTAATCTCTAGACATTAATTTTAAAGACAATAATTACAAATGTATTGTTAGACCAGTTGTAAAATTAAATTCAATTACAACCATTACATTCTAAACTTAAAGGTGTTGGATTTTTTTTTTTTAATTTTAATGGAGAACTGTATTAATGTTTTAAATACTATGTTAATTTTAATGTTAACAATTTGTATTGATTATATTTTATTTTCTGTGAGAAACTAAATCAAATAACGTATCCTACAGCACATGAGGTGTAAGACAACATCTGGGAGATAGCTGAAGTCAAACACAAAGTGACAAGTAACTGAGAAAAGTAACACAGTGCATTGAAACTTTTGCACCAATGACTTGATTCAAAGAGCACAAAGATGTGCAGAGTTGGAACATAACAAGTAACTATGACTATAACATCTGTAACTGAGGCATAATCTAGCTAAAACTGCTTCCCCATGATGTACTGCATGTGATGTGGGGTTAATCTAATGCAGTTCTTTCCCTCAAATGCCAATCCATTTTGCTAATGCAAAAGAACAAAACAGTGCTAAAAAGTGCTAAAATTTACACAAGAGCTAAATCACCTGGGAGATAAAATTATTTTGGCAGCAGCATCAGTAGTAGTATCATTCTCTAGAAGAATGACATGACATGCCAGAAACACACAAGGAACATATAACATATATAACAAAACCAGTGACTGGGTCTAGCAATCTTGGGTGTGCCGTAAAAGAGGATGGTAGCCATACAGCAACCAAATGCTGTGGAGTACACTTAGAAATAAATGCAAACAACATGTTTCTGTAGGTGTTGCAAATAAATATATAAAAGAGCATGGTGAATACTATAATAAAGCTCAGTACAAAAAAAATTGACACTGCTGTAGCGGACAAAACCTAAATCTCTATTGGTCAAAAGTAAAAGCACAGCTTACTCCCAGATCATTCTCTGAGCCAGTTGCCAAACTGCTGTTTAAAGGTGAATGAATAGCCAAATTGGATGTTAGGCTTCAGGATGGCAACATGAGATGGAAGTGCATCTTGATGCAGAACCATGGAGGAAAATGGTTTCCTGTTGAGGGTCAGTATGACTGGGGCCAATAAGGTGGCATCCAACAGCAGAAAAACAAATGAGATCTTGCACCAGGAAAGAGAAAACAAGGGAGATTGCCAAATACTGACTCTTCAACGAATCACTAGAAAACAAATCCAGGTAGGCTAGAGAGTCTGATTGCATACCTATGCAGAAAAACACCACATCAATAAGACCTCAGAGATTCTGCAGCTTCTGCACATAACTAATAACTGGATTCCTGTGAATACACCAATATTTAAAATTGACAGGCATGTTGAGGATTACAGAATGCACCTATAATCAAGTTTCAATCACACCATGAGCAATATGAGGGTGGTTCAATAAGCATGTGTGTTTCAAAACAGATGGTACTGCTAAGGCAACTTGATGTTACCACCGTGTACTGACATTTGTTAGATTTTGCCAAAACAAAATTGGCTGCTTCATAGGTTAGTTTGAATTTGGCTGGCATTTCAGTTAGTCGTTCAATGTGTTTTTGCTAAAATGGTAAAAGTTCTTTGATTTGCTTTTTACTTTTGGATAAAATAACTTGCAAGCAGGTGGAAGTATAATTGGATGCTCTTTGTTGGGACATTTTGATATCCATGACAATAATAAGATATTGGTTCAATGACTCAAAATGTGTTTGAATATCTGCTTTAGATGAGGAGCATCCAGGATGCCCATCAAATGTGTTTATAGAGGAAATCCTTGAAAAAGTCCATGATATGAATCTTGCTGACTGCTGAATGAAAGTTTATAAAGTGGCAGAGGCCATAGGTGTGTTGATAAGAATGACAATTCATATTTTGCATTATTAGTTGGAGATGAGAAATCTGGGCTCACAACTGCTCACAAGTGACTACGGCTTTTAACTTTAAAACTTTGCTTGGGGAGATTTAAGCAAAATCTGAAGGACTTTTTGCATTAAGCTGTCACTGTCAATGAGACCCGATTGATCATTATACCCTAGAAACCAAACAACAATCAGAACAATTGTTTCCAGTAAATCTGTTCCGAAGAAGACAAAGATGGTTCCATCAGCTGGAAAAGTGTTGGCGACAATTTTTGGGATGCAAAGGATGTCAATGTGTATGACCTATTAGAAAACCGATAAACAATAACTGAGCAATACTACAGAAAGTTATTAGGTAGTTTGACAGAAGTTGAAGACAACAAAAACCCATTCTGCAAAGAAGAAAGTGCTGTTTCACCAACCAAAGCATCAACACATTCATCCAGTTGCAGTCAACAAACTGCATGAATTGCTGTTGCAGCCCCCATATTCACCCAACATGGCTTCCTGTAACTTTGTCTCATTCTCAAACATGAAGAAATTATCCTCAGGAACAAAACTGAGGTAATCATAGAGACAGAGGCATATTTTGCAGAGCTTGATAATTAATTCTTATGCTTTGGAGGGATTAAAAAGCAAAATAGCAGAAACATATGTATAGAAGTGTATATCCCAAAAAGGGGATTAGGTTGAGAAATAAATAACTTATGCCATTTTCATTCCTAACAAGGGTACTTATTGAACTGCTCTCATATGGTCTTAAAAATACTGTCTCATCAGCTCCCTAGAACATGCCATTTAAATTGTGTAGAAAATTAATAGAACATTCACTCCTTACTTTTAAGTAGAATATATGAGATAACTTATAATCCGCCAAAAAACATTCCTTAAAATTTTGGCTCATCTCATTTTACCTGAGATGTAGCAAAGGCAAAGAGAATGCCCTCCATCACCAGTAGTTCATGCAGACAGTTTTGTCAGAGATGTTAAAGCTGTTTGCTGTACGTGCTTGCAGAAGCAGTCAGGACACCATTGCAGTCAGTGTTTTAAGAGACAAGCCTACCACAAGGCACAGTAAATGGCAAAATCGTTGCAAAATATAAGGACAAAACAAAATACCAGAAGGAACATAATACATGACAGGTATAAATGATTCAACATGCTAAATATCGAACACTATGGTACTTGTTTTTCTTGAATAAAAGCATTAGATAAAACCAAGCCCACTCATATCCATAATACCCCATCTTTCATTGATTCCCAAGGAAAGAAGGGAAGCAGATCAGGAATCATCAGCAAGTGTCATAGGTTTTCTTGAGATCATAAAAACTACAGCCATATATATTTTTATTTATTTTATCTATTATATGCACAGATAATTTTATTCAACTGTGGAGGAATATGGTAGCAATAAAAACTTTACTGGATGTATGAAAGCAGATTTTGGGGCACAAGCCACCATGTTTCATTGATCATGCACTCCATCTCTTTGCAAATGCAACTGGTGAGGTCGGTTTGTAAATGGAAGGTTGTTTATGAATCCTCCAAGGTACTGGGATGAAGATGGCCATGGACCAATGAAAATTAAGGTTTGCCATAATAAAAACAGTGGTAAGGTGAAAAAACTAAATGAGGCAGAAAACATAAAATAAGTAGGGAAAATTGCTTCATTTAAGGAAGTGCAAAGCATTTAAGAATTGTTATTTTAATGCATTTAGGATGTTGTTAGCAGCAGTCCCACATAATATACACAAGGTGCAAATTGGAGCTCATCATTTCTTCTGGTCATCCTGTAATGTTCCTTTCCACACTGCTATGGACTGTACCAACAATCACTCTGTGTGCATGCACTTGCTCCACCATTTCATAAGCTCCATGGCACAGCAGTTTCTGTTAGGTGTTCACACAGACAGGCAGACAGACTGACTGATTATGGTAGTGTTTCTGTGAATTGCAATGGTGTTTGTTTAAATTTGCTTTGTGATATAAATTATTATATTAATTATTTTGTCTTAGCTATTTCCTTGAGCTTTGAAAACAAATAACAGACCAGTTAGTTTCTCTAAGTTTAAAATATTCTGGCATCACATCTTAAATCTTTGTTTGATAAAGCTTCAGTACCAACAGTAACACCTTGCAGAATTGTTCAGCTAATAAATTCATACCATGGTAGTTATCACACTCACAAGTTTCCAAATATCCAAAATCAATTTCCTAGCTACAGATTTCACCAAAATGATTCACTGGCACAATACATTTTCACCACCTCTTTTGCTGTGATGAACCACCAATCAAGAGATTTGGTCTAAGACCTGCAATCAAATGGAATGCGGCTGAATATGGAATTATGACAAATTCTCATGTCACACCCAGCAGCAGAACAGTGCATGAAGCTGGTAATTCAGGCATCACAAAAAGTTGTTGATTACAACTCCAGAAATAATTTTACAAAAACTACACTTCTTTCAAGATATTCAATGGCAAGTTTCCTCCAGGCAAATAGTATTTCATACTGCCAAACGAGAGTAAACATATATAAAGGACTATATTTCATTGCAAACTGAAATTTCACACAACCAAGAAAAACTTTTTTGTTTCAATGGCAAAATGATGTAAAATATATACTACTAATAAATTTTAAAATATATCCATTTTCTCATTTCTTTGTTTTTCCTATTCTTTTTACGAATCAAATATGACTGCAGCTACTTGCAATTGGAAGTTATTTCATTTTTTCCCCAAATTTATTACAAAAATGATGAAATTGGTACATTTTCTCAAAGCTTAGGATTGATGTGGTAGTGCCAGATGTAAACAAAACAAATTAATTTTATTTTTGCATTTCATTTACCTATCCTAGGGGCAAATTTTACATGGTATAGCAATAAAAAAAGAAACTTAAAATATTTTTGGCTCACCCTAACGAACACTATATGGCACTTGAGCTGAATTCCTAAAGGATAGGACATGTTCCAGCTGGATGGGCAATTGTCCCACATTTTAAGGCATTTTGTAAATGTTCCATGTGGAACTTTATTTTCCAAAAGTGATTCATTTTCTATCTGGAAACATTTTTGTGCTGTTGTCATTGGTGAAAATTCTTGCAATATACAAGCATAACTATCCTGTCATCTAGCTGCAACTAAACACAGCATAATCATTGCCAATAGTTCAGCCTTTGAAGGTGCAAGGAAACAGTTTATATGACAGCTTTGAAGCAGCATTCCGGATATAGGTATCTTTTAACTTCTGAGTTACTATTAGTCCATAGGGAGTGCACATTTTAAGAGTATCAAAATATATGTAGCTTATTTTAACTGGTGTTTTTCTTTAAGGGTTTGTGATATTTGATACAGATTTGGCATTGGATACAAGCAGTGATGAATATCCATTTACTTTATCACAAAAAAGGAGCCATCATTTAAATCCAAGAAAGGGGAAACAAAATGCATTTGTGCATATAATGTAAAGGTTCTTTTATGGCACATCTCAAGCCTGATAAGAAGGTCTCTAAGCAAAAAGCGGTCTTTCATGCCCAATATAGAATGGGATGCTGAGAATCACTGTAGCTAAAGAGCATCAATAAATAAAGTTCCATTTCATTTTTTTTGAACACCCATAATTATCTCTTGATTGAAGTAATATCCACAAGGCATTTTGTAAACGTTGAAAGATGATGTTCAGTATTTTACCATAGAGGATTCTCTGAAGTGGCAAGAAACATAGGCCATAAATATCACAATATACCCAGTTTATTCCTTCAGAACATGACAATATAATTTTTTTGTTCCACTTCTAGAACTATCCATCAAAACACACTGACTGTTTCAGAAGTGACAAAGGTATTTCACAATATTATTCACAACATGCCTTATTTTTTTACAAGGGTCATACAGAAAGTAACGAAAATTTGCAAAACTAAATAAAAATGTAAGATATCAACACAAAACTTTATTTACAAATTTACAGTATCTTACCCTATTTCTCAACATAATCTCCATTCTGTCAAGACATTTTTATTGCCACATGTATCAGTATTCCAATGCAGATATTTTACTTTTCTACCACAAAATGCACAAAATGTTTGCCAATCAAACTTTATGGGCAAATAATGCAAGTGTGTGGTGATAATGCAAAGAACAAGTCTTCAGTAAGGAAATAGTGCATAATTTACAAGTAATCAAGAACCAGTGTGCATGACAAAGACTGGAGTAAAAGGTCACCAATAGTTATGGAGGACTAGAAAGCAAATATGATAAAAGAATTTTAAAAAATGGGTTTCACTTTAGAGACTGTAAATGACTTTTTGGGTGGAAAATATTTCCTAACCAATGAAAACCTCAAAGTGGCAGTGATATCTTGGTTCAGGTTTTTAAGAGGTGGAAGAGTATAATATCTGTATTGAAAAACTTGTACCACTGACAACAATATCCTGATAGTAATGGTCATTATGTTGAGAAATAGAGTAAGGTATTGTAACTTTGTGAATAAAGTTTACAATTGATTTCTTTTGTTATTATTTAGCTATGTAAACTTATTTGTTACTTTTTGGATGACTCTTGTAATTACAACTCTAAACTAGCCCCGGTATTATTTTCAGACTCAGAAACAGGAAA
The DNA here is from genome assembly GCA_030762935.1 of Hymenopus coronatus. NCBI lineage: Eukaryota > Metazoa > Arthropoda > Insecta > Mantodea > Hymenopodidae > Hymenopus > Hymenopus coronatus. Next base: position 258,836,444 of record CM060900.1, read on the forward strand.
CGGCATACCTCTAGGATAGACTAAAGCAATAACAATTTTTGCTCTTGTACCTGCTTCTTTTTCTGGATAAGAACATATCAGAGAACTAATAGAGAAAAATAATTTATTCTAAATCTATAGATGTATTTAATTAAAGTCATGTCACAATGTACTTATAGTATTAAGGCACTTTCATAGTAACAGGGGAGTTGTGCAAGTTTTGCTGGACTATTATAAATACAGTAATGAAACTTTAGACTCTGCATTTCGTCAAATAAAAGACATGTTAGTTACAATATGTGTCTAAATAATGTGACATCATATTCTGCTAATAGTGCCAAAGTAAATTTTAGTAACAAATAGTCTGGCAAAGTATGCTGACTTCAATTTGCTCTGCTCATAAATTCCACAAAATAGTTAAGAATGGGACTGATGGGTCATTTTGATCTTGAAGTATTTTTTAAGTAAAATATTTAATTACTTCTCCTTCTCTAATTTAAACATGTGCAGGGTATAACTAAATTTTGTAACAATGAACAGGAATATAATTAAATAAGTAGCAGCAAGATGGCTAGTATTTACTCTGCAATAGAAAGAACCTCTAAATTGCTTTCCTGTGCTGAACCAGTCATTTTTTGATAATGCTGAAAATGACTAAGGAAATACATCCTTTGAGGAGCTCAAAACTCATTAACACAATTTTCATTCTAGGATAGTAAATTTAAAGGAATAAAAATACTATGAGCTTTTTCACAATCCTGTTGATGTAACTGTTCTTAAGTTATGAGGAAGTAAAAAATTGTGACCTGACATTGCATCAAGCTGAGTGTAAGCATCTAAAACAAGTGAGCTAACATTACTGTTCTACTCTCTGTCTGAGTTAATAAAGATTACTAATGGCGACAAATAAATTTGCCCTATAGTTTGAGCCATAACAGACTGAATGTAGTAGCAGTAATAATAATAATAATAATAATAATAATAATAATAATAATAATTGTGATTCTGACACTATATGTTTAAATGTGGAAAGGCATGTAGGAACAGTATTTTGGTGTAAATGTAGTGAAGGTATACTGATATTTACTGATTATGAAAGGGTGTGCTTCTAGTAATTTCAAGATGCTAAAGTTTGTGAAGAAAGATTGATAACATGTGTAAAAAAAAAAAAAATTCCCTGAATTAATGCTGGATTGCAATGTTTAGATCAAAATAAAAACAATTTAGCCATAAAGAGAAAAAGAAAACTAGAAATATATAACTAACAATCTTGACATGATCTGGTTCTTTCCAAAATGGTTTGTCTAAAATAATTTGCTTTAAAATTTCTTATGAGTCTGAATAATCATTAATCCACAATTTCTTTGCTTTTTCTTCCTTTGAGAGAACTTCCTGTTCATAAGACTTCAATATTTCACTTTCTTGCTATTGGTATTCATTTCTCATGTGATATAAAAAGGAAGTAAATTTTTCAAGAAAAATGTGCCTGTCTCCTTTACAAGTTTAGCAAACTACTATAAATGATTATTTATCTGTCTTCCCAAGCAGATATTTCTGGATATGTCTTTCACGAATTTTAATTATTCTTTTCATTAAGCTCTTACGTATGCCAGTTGTCAAACTCATTTTCACTATTATTACACTTTGTTTTTAGCAGATGCAATACAGCTTTGCGTTGGACAGCAAGAAATACTTTGATATTATGTTACTCCTGTTCACTTGGTCAGTTAAGTATATTTTTACATTTTCCAAATCAACCATTACCATTTATCTCTGCAATAATTAAAATCAATAAATCTAACAGAACTTAAATCCATAGCTTAATAAATGAAATATTTTGCTGAAAATCCAGAAGAATCATATTTGGCATCCACTGCTAGATAAACATGTTGATGGGTCATTTCTAGTAAATAAAAGTCTATATAGAATAGATGGCTTTTAATATTTTTTTATAAATTTAGCAAGTACTTAGTGTAAATGATTTGTAAATAATACATTGCAATTTTCTGTGGCAAGAGAAAGAAAATGCATCCTTGTAAAATTGTAAGTATTTAGTTAATATTATCTGTATAGGTAATTGCAATTTATTAGCAGCCTATAGACTCTCTTCGAGTATCGGGCATTGTCAGTTTACATAAAAAAAAATTAGCATTAAATAAACTTAGTCTACATAAATTATAAAAATACATTAATATATATCGGATGTTTGGTTTAACAAAGTATTAATATAGTCTACATAAATTATTTTAAAAATTCATTCATATCATACACAGGATTGTTCAGTAAATATGGTGTCCAATGTTAAACGCTTGATAATGAAATCATTTGTCTTCTTGCACTCCAATATTTAGCTGGGAGGTTGTAATCTTCTGTAAAAATCGGACAATGTAGAACATGATCACAATATATTTCTTCATTTAAGTTACAGAAAAGACATTTAGGAGTCTCTGCTATGCCAAATCTATATAAGTATTTTTGTAAACAGTCTTGTCCTGTTATTAATCTGAAGACTGCTACTGCAGATTTTCTTGGTAATCTTGTAAATTTTTTCCATTGTTTTCCAGATGTTTTGTTTGTGTATTCTTCATTGATTTTGTTTTTGAACTTATTTGATATTATTCTTTTAATAGAGCAAAGAGGGTAAACTAGGTGTTGATTTGGTGATAATTTTACTTCCTTTTTTGGCCAAAAAATCAGCCATTTCATTGCCTATTAATTCACAATGGGCTGGAATCCATTGGATTACCATTTCTTTATGTAAATGGGTTAATTGTTGTATTATTTCACAACATTCTAGAATATCAATTATGTACCTTATATAAAAATGAAACATGACAAACCTGATACATGTATATCATGTCTATTCAATAAATTAATATTACTATTATTAATTACTATTACCATTATCATCATCATTTATTACCATTATCGTCATCATCATCTATTATCATTATCGTCATCATCATCACCATTGTCATCACTATCCCGGCATTGGTCGAGGTCATTACGCAAACACTGATGGTCGACATGTAAGTACGGGGCCGCAAAGTGTTTACCCAGGTTTCAACACACTATTCCTTAGTTACGTTTTGTAAATTTGAACATTTAGTAAATATGAACATGTATTTTAAGGATTTCCTTTATTAAATAAATTGTATAATAGTACACAAGTGAAGGCTACAGCTAACTTTTCATTTTAGTACTGTAATATCCTATGCTATTTTATTAATATTTAACTTGCTTTCTTTAGTAGCAGCAAAATACTTGGATGACATACTGTTATAAATTTATTATGACCGACTTTTTATATTCCTCTGCAAAACTATATTCTAGTACAGCAATTTACAATGGGCATAATACACTAAACACATATAGAGTGCAATACTCTGTTGACATTACAACACATAATAATACTGTTCTATAAAGATGCTGCACAACATAACACAGGAATTACAAAGTTTACAACAAAATAGGTTCACTAAATGTCCTAGTGGGATTGTTTATATCTACTAGACCCTCCATAGAAGTTATTTTTCATGTTGAAATTCTTTGTATGTAATTTTCACACTGAGATAGTGAATTTGTTTCTGAATAGTTTCACTATTTTCTAACAAGCATATCTAGGGTTTAGAAATAGCTTCTGTTCTATGACATTTCCTACACAATGTAATAAAATTGTGTGTTCTCCACAGATGGGCAGATGGCATTCATCACATCTTACCATTATTTTGAGGTTTTTTTTTTTCTTTTAGAGCAGAAGGCACATTTCTTTCTTCCTGTACTGGTACTGGGCTTATTAGGTGTCTCAACTTTCTAAGTGTGGAATTTCTGTTCTGGACAAGCTTGAAGTTCCGATCGGAGACTATGAATTGAAGCTCTGTAAATCATGTGTGGTTTTGTGAGCACAAGAGCAAGCTTCTTCAGGAAAATTCTCCTGGGCATATCCACACCTGTATTTGAGAGGTAAATAACCTGTTCGTTTATTCCAGCAATGTTTATAACAGAAAAGAAGATCTGCAGTGGCTAGTGAAATTAAACCCTTTTGATTTTAGTTCATCCACCAGGTCTACTCCACCTTTTGTCAAGTTGTAGAACATGACCATTTCAGACTTGCAAGCATCACCAGTAGAGGAATCAATATGTCAGTACATAATGTTACAATTTATTCTTATTGATGGAAAGGGATCTTGGAATAATTTTTCCAGTGGTTGCTACAGTTATGCAGCGTAGAAGTGCACCATGTTAATTATTAAACCCTAATACCCTTAAACCATCTCACTTTTAAAGCCTTTTAAGTGTACTGAACATATGACAAAAAGTATGTTTGCCCTTCACCTAGAGATTGTGCGAGAGGTTTCAATTAGCAACAGTAACACTAGCACCAGCGGTGAGTCTGGTTACTATAATTCCAAGGTCTTTGGAATATCTTATCAACAGATGTCACACTCTAATGCAGCAATTGCCATTAATTCTGCATTTTTATGTGACTGGAAGCTTCTAGCTTGTTGCTGGAGACTGAATGGTATTTCTAGAGCCACTAATTGCATATATATATATATATATATATATATGTAATAATAATTTAAAAAACAACATACAATCAATAATTTATTTTATTTACTTCATCAGAAAAAAGTATTGTTCACAAATTATTTTACATTTAGCTACTATGGTAAACAGAAATGATCAAGTACTCTTCCAAATGTTCAACAGTAAGATTGTGTCATCGATTGCTCAAAATATTTTTATAAGCAAAAAAGTCCTGTTCCTATACCAACTGAGATCACTCGACAGTATTTGAATTTTGGTGCTATATTATTGCTTCTGGTGAAAGCTTACCCATCCCATTAATAAAACTATCAATTTGACACAAAGGTTCAAAGCCTGGGTTATTGTTCAAATTTTTGCAAACTTCTTTTTAAGTTTCCTCAGGAATACCTTCATCACTTTACAAATTTTGATCATTACTAAATAGATTCAGTCAACGTCAACCTCGAGTTTTGAGTCCTTTAATACACACAGGTATATGGGAAAAATGAGTGCTAATCGCAGCAATGTTTTTCTGAATACTGGAATTGTTAAATGCTTCCTTTCATTGACAAATTGCCAAACCCTCTACACTATCGAAATCATTTACATCTTTGATGGCCTCAAAATGTTCATTGTAAAACTACACAGCTTTGATCCAGGTAACCCAACAAAATACCACTGGTTCTGGAAGTAAAGACACATTTTGTAGTTTTTCTCTATAGGCCTTGATGCAAGCTGGTGCCTTAAGCAACACTTTCTTTGTTGATGAAATCAGTTTGTTTATATTCCCATACTCTACTTCTTCAGCAAGGCGATGAACTCTGTGTGCGAAGCACATCACATGAATCATATTTGTGTAGAATTATTGGAGGGCTTTTCGTGCTTTGATCATGTAGGGAGAGAAACACAAGCATCCATTCATCTGCAGAAGATTCTGGAAATACATTTTTAATGTCCTCGTTCACAAATCAGGCATTCATAGAATGATTTACATTTTGTAATTCTTTGCAGGCCACCAAATAGGAAAAAGAAGGCTGTTGTTTTAATGCACCAGCAATTAAATTTGCAATGTAACGGCCACAATTGTTGGTAGTTTCAATAGCTAAAATCCAAATGATATTATGCTTGAGTTCAATGCGTATTTCTTCCAGAATATGTAGATAAATTGACGGAATGTAATTCCAACACAGTGTAGATTCATCTGATATATGTTGATTTAAGCAATATTTGTGCAGAAAACCTTTGAGGATAGGGTTTGTAAGTTTGTGAAGAGGAATATTACTTGCAATGTATGCTTCACATAGATCCACGTAAAGTGATTTTTTTGTTTCCTCTGGAGGTTATATCATTACTACAGTTACTTGCCACTATTAAAGGTTGTTGTGGGTCTTTCTTTTGCATTCCTGCGATATGAAGACTTGTCTTGATATGTCGATCTATTTGAAACACAAAGTATAACTTACTTTCGTCATTAGTAAAAGTTCCAATATGGTCATCTAACCACAAAACGTTATTTCTTTTCTTATTTTGGGTGGCATGCTGTACTGCAAGTTACACACCATGTGTTGAACTTTGTAAAAATAAACAGAAAACTAAACTGAAACAATGGACCTGCAACAAACAATGTGCTTTCTTTGTTACTGGCCCATGCACTCTGACAGGCGAGGAGATCAATCGGGAGTGTGGTCAGCAGGCTATTGACTCTGCGCAGTTGTTGCGGTCATTATAAAACATTAAAACGAGAAAAAGCTTGAGCCCACCCTTTTAGATATCTAAAATATTATAAATATAGCCCTGAAATATGCATCATCACCAGTTTTTGGTTAAAATATGCAGTAAGTGGTGAATAGGGGCTAAATATGCAAATGCATATAATCCGGTCTCCAGCGATTTCCCTGGGGTTGGTAGGCGAATGCTGGGGTGGTCCCTCATTTACTGCACCCATTATTTCCTTCGTCATGGTTTCAGAATTATGGAACCAGGCAATGTTGTTTGGTGTGCAGCAGCTGGGTGGTTGATTGTGTTTTGTAGTAGAGGTTTCTTCACTGGTGTCGGTCTCAAATACCCAATCAGGCTCTGCCTCTGAAGTTGACCCCTCCAAAGGGGAGGGGTAGGTGGGGTTAGGTGCATTCAAACTGGAAACATTAGGGACCCCATCCATGCTGGTGCCTGCTGTCCCCAAATTTGGTTGCCGTTCAGGTCTCTCTGCTCATCCCTTTCTCCAAGGCCCCACATTTAAAACAAAAATGACCACAGGGCCTCGGTTGCTCTGATCCAATTGCAGGTGTCCCTCAATAAATTTGTACCTATACCTATACACTAGGATACAAAGCATCAATGTCATTTTGATTTATGAGCAACTTACCTGGTGCTTCAGTAATGTCACCAATTTAATTACATAATTCATTTATAGTCTATTTGGCGACCTCCATCAACTGATGTAAAGAAATCTGTTCGTTGGTGTAGTTTTTTACTGTATTCAAAAGCCATCATAGAACACTTCAGTTGCTTCTCCATATGTTTGGTAACTTTTAGATGGGAATTATATTAATGTACAGAGTTTCTCAACACCTTTTTTCTGCCATATCAGTTATCCAGATGTTTTTTCTTCTGCTTTCTGTTGAAGTTTAACATCCTTTAACTTCATAACAGATGATGTAAAATGAAATGGTAAAATGATGCTCAAAGAGCACAGGGTCTATAGAGCCAATCATTACCAACAGTCATCTTCTCAGGATAAGGGAAAACCCCAGAAAAACCTTATTTGAGTGATTCACTGTAACCAAGATTTGAGCTCTTGGGAATTATTAAATGTTTGATAGACACTCCATGAAGAAGTAAATCCATATTTTGTTCTTAATGATATTGAAATATATATATATATTGGAAGTGTATCTGCAAATATGTTGTTCTCTGTAGTCATAAAATTAGTGCCTCTAGTTCGATTTAACTTTGCAGTTGCTTTGTTGTTCATATGGTTATGCATCAAGCATGCACTGTGTTACCTATGATTTGGAATTTTGTAGGCTATAGTTTATATGAAAAATTAATTGACACGTTAACTTATACTTAATGAATCATTACTTATTGTTCAATAAAATGCACTAGTGGAAGCGAAAATATGCTTGGGGGACGATGAAATGATGAACGAATATAGATTCATAAGAAAAAAAATTAAAGTGAGTTTTATTTATGGATGCTCTATAACTCCTATGGTTCTTAATGCCCCATTCTATATTGAGTGTGCAAGACTGCTTAATTTTGATTAGAGGCCTATTTATCAGGTTTGAATCTGCTTTGTATGTCATAAGTCTGCAACATAGACCACCAGCTTTACTTCCCTTTTGAAGGAAGCCATACTAAGGATTTTTACACCCAAAAAAATCCATCAACCTCTGCCTGGTTTAAACCTGTAAGATCCATACGGAATTCTGCAAATTAATATTAGGTTTGCCAAGAGTTTCGCCAAATGCAGGGCGAATTTGAGCAGGGAAGAGCAAGAAATAAGGGGAAAGTGGATTAAAACATTCATATAGAGTGAAAATGTTGGATGGTGAAAACATTGTCAAGGGATGTTTATTAATTCAAGAAAGGGCAGGCTGGAAATTTACCTGATATGTGAAGATGGGAAAACTGCCAGAAGAAATAAAACTGGAAATGTTTGGAATGGGAATATAGGCATGAGAAAGAGTTTCTGTAGAGAAGTGAGAACACGAATTGAGGATATTGAGAAAAAATATTTTCTTAGTAGCTTAAAAGAATACCCAGGTTCCTCACCAACCTTCATTAAATCAGACCAAACGAAACAATGGTAACTGATCAGTAAAATATTTTATAATTTCACTAACATACGCATTATTCACCATCAACTTGGTAGTGTTATTAATACTGAACAGTGTGAATGAATGACATTTATTAACGTTTATCACCACTTTGTTACAGTTTTTGGTTTCTGGTGTATAAGTTTCTTGTTTAATTCTAGATAATCCCATTCTTTCTTCTACTCATTTCTTTCTCTCACTGGCACTTTTCCCAGGAAACATGCGAGTCAGTTGAGGAATTTAATGCCATGCTGGCATGTTGCTATGGTAACTCACACAACATTTAAGCAAGATTTAGTGAAGCACACAAGTGGTGTGTGCATGCGTGCGTGCATGCGTGCGTGTGTGTGTGTGTGCGTGTGCATATACATGCATGTGCTTGTGTTGTTGTGGAGTTAAGATGCAACATTCTCTGAAATACTGTTATCTATCATTTGCCTCAGAAAGAGAAAAGTAGTGTTTTACAGCATAATCAACAAGTTATTTTTACTTACTTGTATCACATGTTTAAATAAATGCAAAATGGGTTAGTTCATCATTTTTATTAGATCTTTGAATAAAATCATTAACTTTTTTGGCATAGAAGTTATAAACTGAATTTCCATAGAGAAGAAAGCTATAAGTGAAAACTTTCATGTATCTTTAAAGGCTTTACTACATGTTCTCTGCAGCTTGAATTTTTCAAACTGAGTATCAAGACAAGTCAGTTTTGCAGTAGATCTGAAATTTGTCTTTAATCTTCAACTTCATTCTCGGCATTAAAGATTTTCTGTAATTTTTGGGAATAAGACTAAATTATTCACTGGAACTGTTTAGAAATCAAAAAGCTGATTGGGGCAGAGAGAAATAAATGGATTTATGTGATAAAACAGGGAAAGAAGGATATGCTTGGGAAAGAACAGGTATTGATTTAATTGTTTCTTCACACAAGCCATGTGTAGAACAGGAGCTGGATAGGCAGACACTGAGAATTTCAATGCCATAGCTGGGATTTGAACTATAGACTTCCTGGTCTCTAGTCAGTCTCTCTAACCACTGAACTACCATGGCAACATATTGGCACGGCATTAAATTCCTCAACTGGCTCACATGTTTCCCAAAAACCAACAAGGTGATCTCAAATTATTTTGAGAACAACATACCCCAATGGCAACTTACAATGTTGCAAGTACTTTTAAGTTCGGGCTTCATAGTTCTGCCAAATATGTTGATTTAACTATTTTTTCACACAAGCCATGTGTAGTTGGATAGATACAGTCAGACTGAAAAATTCAATGCCAGAGCTGGGATTTGAATCATGGATCTCCCACCCTCTAGCCTGCTGCTCTAACCACAGAAAATGCAGAGACGTTTTTTCTACTGAATTAAGAGCTCAAAAATCAAGTAGTTCATTTGTCTCTGTAATAGGACCACCATGTAAGAAAGTGACATCCATTTATACCCTCTGCACCTTGTAAAATGAAACATATTTTATAACAAATAGGTACTTAAATACAAGTTTTCTACAGCATTACTATAAAGGTTACCATTATACTATTCCTTTCAGATACAAAGTATTACACAAATTTTATTTCTTACATATGAATCTGCAATAGGTACTATTATATGATGTGTTCATATGTTTAAAAAGTTTGCAACTACCTACTTATGGGATATATACTTACTTAAAATTTCCTTTACTACTTTGGTATTCACAAATTTGCAGAGAATTTTACTTGCTGCTTCCAGTGCTGCAACATCACTTTCTAATAAGTATTCACACAAAGAAGTGAGAACATGAGAAACAAACCCATAATCTGCATTATGTTCGGAATGAATCTGGTAAGTTATTAAGGTATTCTCAGGCTGCAACACAATTGTACCCAGACTTGCTGGACCTAACTCTCCCAAGCATTTGGTGGCTTCCACACTAACCTATAAATAAATAATAACAAAAAAGAGGTAATTTAAATGTTTGTCATTAATTTGAAGCAAAAAGTATAAGGTACAAATTAACTTCAAGGATTATCAATTATTTTGATATCTGACAGAATTATACAACAAAGTGCTACTCCATGAGCAGACAGTAAAAAGATATGTAGCACAAAACCAGTAGTCATAATATTAGAAATAACATAAAAGAGTAGACGTACAGGAGGAATATGGTAATCACGAAGGGTATCATAAAAAGGAAATATTTACAAACTTAATAAAATGCAATGTATTAGTAATTTCCCAAATGTACAGTGTGCAGCCTGGAAAACACTTATTGTGGACTTTTAGCACCACACTAGAAGTGTCATGTCTTGAGTCTGTAATAAACTGACTGTGCTGCAAAATATTTCTTATTGTGTTAATACATCCGCCTTCTAGGATGCCAAATATCATTTGAACCCTCTATTCAGTTAAGATACTGGGTATCAGTGGGAAAAAAAAAATTAAAGAAAAAAAATTAGAAGGAAAGCAAACTTAATTTCAGCTTATACTTATGGATTTCCAGGTTATGAAGGTTGATTCACACATTTATGTAGATTGCATTTTAAATACTTTTTTTCTGCAGCTAACAAGAGATGAACGATTGTGTGGGTGGCTTCAGCAGGACTCAGCTACATTGCTCACTGCTGCGAATTCTATGCATGTATTGCGAAGTGTGTATGGTGAAAGAATAATTAGTCAATGATTGTGACCACCTCATTCCCCTGACCTATCTCCATGTGATTTTTATTTATGGGGAACGTTAAAGAATAAAGTGTATGCATCCAACCCACACACATAACAGGAATTGAAGGACATCATCACGAGAGAAATACAGGCAATCAATCAAAATGAACTTCTTTGAGTGATATAGGGAACTGTTTTCAGAGATACAAGGAATGTATTCGCATTGAAGGCCATCAATGTCAACATCTATTGTGATTTTAGGTAAGCCTAATGTAAATTAGTACAGTTGTTAAGAGTTCTGTATATGTTACCTGCTGGTCCTTTAGGCATAATTCTGGCGGAGAGCGCTCCTGCCCTCACCCATTATGGCGCAGCTGCAGGGCAGTTCAGTCGCTCAGGGAATGCATTGTATATTGAAAGTCTGTATTAAACTAAAACAATGTAGAAGTACTGGATTTGTGTTTATCTTTGACACAAACCATGTCACCAATGTTTGTTACCCAACTGTACTCTGTTTTTCTTTTGGTGATTCTACTTTCATATTTTAGCCTTTTCTTCCAATTTAGTCATAGTCTTCAATTATGAAGTAGTTTGAGAAACACAGTATGTCACATAGTGTGCTTTCACAAGAATTACTCTGGAGGCAATGATGCAAACAATGGTATAGCTACATTTTATTTTCTTAAGGCTATAGGTAGTTCTCTGTATCAATGAATGCATGGATTTAATTTGCTCACCTGAAAGCTAGGTTTGTATGCATTGCATTTGCAGAGTTACTTCCTGGTTATGTACGAAGACATTAAACAATTTATTTTTCTGCACACATGACAAGTTGCAACCATGGATAAACCTCTCCTTTGGTACCGGCCTCCATTGTTCTCACAACCACACTCTCTAGGGTATTTCACTGCTATTGTCTATGTATATATTCACAATGTAATTGCTATTATTCCACCTTGCAATTAATAAATTTTCTGGCCTTGCTTTCTTTCTGTTAACTGTAAAAAATAAACCCTAATTTTCCAAAGCAATTTCTTCCTCTGAGGTTATTTCTTTATATTTCTGTCCTGACACCAAGGCAATGTTATGCTTCATGCTATCTTTAAAGTAACTGAAGATCTTAGTTTAAAAGTTAATCCATGCTTTCCATTCATAAAAAATGGCACAACCTATTAAGGAGTTGCAAATGAGGTTGTACACAATTAGGAAAATATATTAAAATTTTGCTTCTCCAATTTTGAAGTATAATATTAACTGCAATTTAATTCTCTGCATGGCTTTATGTATAGTGGCCTACAAACTAAATTCTTAATGAGAAATGTCATAAATGAGAAATGTCATAAATGTTATCTTTTGTATTATTGGTGTTGTAGATTCTATGACTGTCTGCACACAGTCGACATAGACTTCATAATTTTTTGGCAGTTTGATATTCATTTTCAGCAACTATAATTTCACCCTTAGAACTGTGCCAAAAAGGAGCTGATGTGTCTCCAATTCTAATATTATAAAAGTAGATTCATTCTCTCCGAGATTTTCAAATTCCAGTATTTATTTAAAAATGTTTGTTTAAAGAACTCAAAGCTCCAGTTCTCTCCCAAAAATAGACACACCAACTGTAGTTTAGTAGAGATTCCTTGTTTAATATTGAGCATTCAAAACTGTCTGGGTACCTGGTTAAGATGAAAACACTGCTCCAGGTCACCAGTTTTTGGTGGTCACTGCCATTTCCTGCAAATATGACATATTCATTTCATTGAACAAATAACTGAATCTCCCGACCACAAGGATCACATTAGCATACTCATGAAGGGCTATTTGAGGAAGGTATGTGAGCATAGGAGATTACCCAGTTGCTTCACTTCCACAATCACAATAATTATTATTCATGCTGGTGTTAGACTCATTGGAACAATTATTGTTTACAGTGGCATCCCCATTGGTGTTGGACATTTTATCCTCAGTTAACTAAATTTTATTAAGTGAGCCCCTAATTTCATTGATTTGGCTTTTAGCCAAGCTCATACTGAAATGTGGAAGGGTTGCTGTGCAATTTCTCATTTAACACTTCCCTAGTGGTCTTTTCACCATCAATGACACCATATCTAACTGATTTTCCACGTCATGTTGCTTTTTGTATCATAGCTTCATTTCTCAGCTGCATTTTGATCTTAAGTGTTCCCTGCTCACACTGGTCTTCAATTAATCAGCTCACTGTGAACCACAGTTAAATTTCTACCTCTGTGTTAACTTTGTCTACTTAAGTTTGTAGGTTCACCTGACTTGCCTGAATAACCTCATTTTTTCCCGTTTTCAAAATTTTTGTGGAATTTCCTCCCTAGTTCACCATGATTAAAGTCAAAATACTCCTTAAGTCTGCATTTTTATTTCTTTGCTAATCCAGCTAATTTAACCATGTTTCTCTGAAATCACCCAATTTGTGTACATTTTTACTCCGCCAGCATCTTTGTAGCATCACTTCTGTCTTGACAAGGAAATAAAGAAAACACTCCCTTTGTCCTTTTAACAAAAGAACTTCAGCCAACCAGAGTAATAAGAGCAGTATATTTCTCTAGGAAAAACACAATTTTATGGCTCTACATCTCCTCACCATGGAACAATACAAAGATTATTAACTTGATAACAAAATTATTAATTATGTACAAGGTATCAGATACACAGCATATATATAAAATGATGTAATATAAAAATCTCTAAAAATTGACATTAATGAGGTAGCAAAAGCATTCCCATCACACATACTTTACCAGAAAATCATTTTGAGAAAAATGGGTAACAGTACATTTCAGTTAATATGTGGAGGAAGCAATAAAGTTATGAGAAAAAAATTAACTACAATGAATCAAATTATTATTGAAACACCAGAGTAAGAGGGTGAGAAACACAAACATATGAAGCTATTTTTTATTACTCACCTCTGAACGAGAGGAATGAGAGAGCTGAACCAGAGCATAAATTAGTCTGTGGACTGCGCTTGTTGCACAGTCCTCTGTTAACCCACGTTTTGTTTGTAATACATCATACATCTGTGACAGTTCAAGCTTCCTTCCAACAAGCTGAAACAGTTAGTAATCATTAAACAATATTGCATCATTTACTATAAATGAAGAGCTTATTTCCAAAATATCCATTGTGCCTTCAGGCAAAATTTTGAATATCAACAAAGAAGTTCATACCTCTGTAAGTTACTTTAATGCCCTTCAAATATTATTTATTTATAGTATAAAACTTCATTGGCCCACTCATCATGTGTGATATTCACCTACCATGTGAAATACATATGACTATTATTTCCAAATGAGAGAGATTTTTGTAAATATTTCCCATATTCAGTAGTATGTTTCTTGGGTTTCTAATAGATAGAAGTATATTTTTCTGCCATAAAGCTGACCACTATCACACTATTTTTCTCAGGCTTATTAAAGAAATAATTTTCCATTCACACATTTCCATAGATTGATGCTCAATAGAATAATAAAAACAATATAGAAGAACACACTTAAACTAAAAGGTATGATGTCAGCTGCATTTGTGATGGTGATGGCACAGCGAATATCAACAGAAGGTGTATATATTTCAGATAGTTTATTAGAATTCTTAATATAATACTCGACCCTATTCACATACTAGCTTAGGATCTAAGTTTGTGACAATCTAAAACCAGTGCCATAGAACTTCAGAGTTGTGGAAACAGAGATGATTTTTGTTGGCTACTTTGACTGTAAATGAAAGCTTGTTTCATCTCTATGAGCATGAAAAATAATAGTAATTTTTAAATTGAGTTATGTATAGAGTATAATCACTTTTATGTTGGGAAGACATTTTCATTCCATAATGAGTCTTGAAACACCCAAAACAGCAATAATGATGACTGGACTTATTTAAAAAAAAGTGGTTTACTATTGAAAAACAATATTTATCCAAACCTGTTTCACACACATAGTAGACTCTTAAGTATCCACAGAGGGATTAATCACTTATCCGATTATCCAAAGCTACCGTTTATTCTTTAATTTTTCTAATTCCATTTATCAGCCTGTACAATTTACATTCCAAAGCAATTTCTACATGTCCCAAGGTGATTTGGTAGACTCTGAGTTTCTAAGGAGTGAGTAAGTCTCCCCTAGCAACTTTTTACTTAGAACATTGAAGAATAGTCAACATGAGTATGAGTGGTGACAGTGGCCAGGGCTGGGGCAGTGGCGTTCTTCCAAAGAATGCATACTATGCATGTACCTTATCTTGGGTGCTAATTTTATGGAAAGTGAAGGTTTGGGGGATCAAGAGAAAGGTCTCCTGCCTGTCTTTCTGCAGTGTTGTCAACCAAAGAAAGTTTCTTTCTTTGAGGCTCTCAGTCATTATGGTGAATAGTATATCTAATTTACTGTGACTAGTTAAATTATTAAACGAGACACAGCACCTGTGCATGAATTCTGGGGTATACCAGAGAATGAAACCTTAGCACCAAAGCAACTAGATATCAGGGTGTAAGTATATGTCTCAGTGTTGCTGTTCCGCTCTGCTTCTAAAATTGTGTGAAACCTCTCTCAATTAAGACTAGGGAGCAAATACCTAAGAAAAGGTGTGTGCATAGTGTCATTCAAAAGCCTATGAATGGACACAAGATTTCCTAGATTAACTCAAACAAGGATAACAGGAGAATTCCTTACTGTGTGATAAATTAAGGCTTCAGAAATTAAGAGGTGTGATACAAAAAATAATGTGAACATTGATTAAGAACATTTTTAACAGGATCTGAAAATCTTATTGGGTGTTTGTGATCTCAAAAGGAGGATTCATATTATAGCTTTCGTGAAGTATAAATGGTTCTTTTTGGGGAGGAATTACTACAATATAATTTTAAGAAAAACTTGACAAGCAGAAGGGATCAATAATGCACACTTGCTAAACAAATTGTGCTGACAGAAATGCCTTCTATAAAATGGTGCATTTCATGTCAATTTCTGCTTGTATGTAACTATTTTAATATCTATGAAAATATCCCACATTAGTACAGTGCATTCCCTGAGTGCCCAAACCGCCCCAAGGCTACACCGTAACGGGTGCCGGCAAGCTCTCTGCCAGAATTATGCCTAAAGGACTGGCAGATAACTTGTATGGAAATCTAACCACTGTACTAATTTACATTAGGCTTACCAGAAACCGCAATAAATGTTGAAATTGATGGCCTTCAACGCAAATACATTCCCTATATCTCCAAAAACAGTTCTGGTTCACTCGAGGAAGTTTATCTTGACTGATTGCCTGTATTTCTCTTGTGATGTTGCCCTTCAATTCTTATAACGTGTGCGGGTTGGATGCGTAAACTTTATTCTTTAAGTTCTCCATAAATAAAAATTATATGGAGATAGGTCAGGGGAACGAAAAGACTACAAATCTTGATTAATTATTCTGTCACCTTACACACCTTACAATTCATGCATAGAATTCGCAGCAGTGTGCACTATAGCTGAGTCCTGCTGAAACCACCCATACAATTGTTCATCTCTTGTTAGTTACGGAAAAAAGCTATTTAAAATGGAATTTATATAAACGTGTGAATCAACTGCCGTGCCGAAACTATTGCAATTGGTTTTTGCAATCTGTTTATAGTGGTGACGTAGACCCACTTTTAACGTTCTTCACTGATGAAGCATGTTTCTACCAAAAAAAAAAAAAAAAAAAAAAAAAAAATAGATACTGGGCATACTGGGCTACGGAAAATCCCTATTTTATTCATGGAATTCCTCACCATGTTGCAAAAGTTGGGGTTTGGTGTGCAGTAAGTGTGCATAGAACATAAGGTCCCATATTTTTTAACACAACAGTTGATTCACACGTTTATGTCAACTAACGCAACTAACAAGAGATGAACGATTGTGTGGGTGGTTTCAGCAGGACTCAGCTACAGCCCTCACTGCTGCAAATTCGATGCATGACTTGCAAAGTGTGTATGCTGACAGAATAATTTGTCAATGATTATGACCACCTCATTCCCCTGACCTATCGATTCAGAGCTTCTTCTTTGACTCGTCAACATGGGCAAGAAGAGAGCCGCTGCTGCTACGGCAGCAACCGAAGCCTCTTCCCCAGCAGCCGTAGAGGAAGCACCACCTCTGTTAACACCGATCGGGTCAAGCTCTGCTTCGTCGCCGGCCGCCTCCTCAGACTCGCCGGTACTGCAACCGCAGTTGCCGCCAACTCCAGCGCCGCCTCAGACGAGCTCCACACCGCTACCCCGGTTCAGTGCCGTGGTTCGGGGGGTCCCTCGGGACCTTTCCACCCGGCACCTCCGCGCCACTGCGAAATCCAAGTGGCCTTTTTATTTGAGGGCCACAAGGATAATTTGCAACCGGGGTCCTACACCCCTTGTGAGGCTGGAGCTCCAGGTCCAGACGGATCTCGACGCTGCCTTGGCATCAGGATTGCCCTTGTTAGGTCGACTCCTGGTCGTCGAGGCCAGCAAGATGGAGCGTCACCAGCCCTGCCGTGGCACAGGACATTTCACTGGGCAAGCTCAGTGCCCTCTTTACCCGAGGAGCAGGACTTCACCAACACCAGCCCAGACTACACAACCGCTGACCATCTCCATCGACGCCACACCACCTGCACCCACGATAGGCGCAGTGACGCGAGACGCCATTCAGGCCATCCAGGCGGAGATCCTTAATTTCGGCGCTCGTTTAGCTGCCATTAGATTAGAAAGGATTCTGTAGGTTCGTTTAGGCCAGGAAGCCACTGAACAGAGAACTTGTCAAGACATATACATGTATACATATGCTTATATACAATGGGGGGGGAGGGGAATGTATAAAGCTTGTGCTTAAAGCTTGGGTTACAAAAAGAGCATAATAGACATATAATCACACCATTTGTATTTGAGGGCTCTACTATACTTAATGTGCTCTATAAAAGCACATGAACTTCCTCTTTTTGTTGTTGTTGCAATCACATAAAAACAAAGAGTATCAAAAATTAGATTTAAAATATATAAATAAATATAATTTCATTATATGTAACGCTAATGTAATGTCAGATGATAGCCTTCTAATTATCGACATAATAGTTACTACTAGTAATTATATAAAACTAAAATATGATTATTATATTATGTACTCTTCATAAATGTCAACAAATTACAATACATATTTACAAATATGTTATAGAATTTCCAATGCAAACATTTACAATTATGCACTAGAGTGTAAAATATCAAAGCATCAGGCTTTACAGACCTTGTGTCATTGCAAAATACTAAAAATTCATTTGACACATTCGTGCAAGTCAAAGTATACATCAGTTTAATTTGAATATAAAACACACACACTAATATACACAAAATGCAATACATTATAATACTTATAAATATGATTGTTGACAGTATTGTCAGACAGATTTGTCACTAAATATTCTTCTACAGAGTAAAATGATTTATTGCAAAGGTACTCCTGAAGAGAGGCCTTAAAGGCCCTGAAATTTCCAACATTTTCTTTGAGATTACTGGGGAGAACATTAAATATCTTGATTGTTTCATAATATACACCTTTCTGAAAGCAACGAAGATTGGCATTGGGACAATGAATATATCCCTTTTGTCTAGTAGTATTGTTATGAATTTCCATGTTTGTTATAAAACTATGTCGATTAACTGCATAGAATTTTAAAATGGATAATACATAAACACAAGGTAAGGTGAGGATGCCCAATTTTTTAAATAGTTCTTTGCATGACTGTCTGCTATAAGCATTACAGATTATTCATATAGCTTTCTTTTGTATCCGGAATATGCATTTACTATCTACTGAATTACCCCAGAATATTATTCCATACTCGATGATGGAGTTAAAGTAAGCAAAATACACCAATTTAAGTGTATCGATTGAGTGAAATTTAACCAGTGCACATGCTGAGCTAAGTTTAGGTGTGATGTAGCTAATATGTGACTTCCAGTCCAAATGCCTCAAGGCCAAGAAATTTGACTTCATTTAGCTATTCTAACAATGTATCATTAATTCCTATTTATATGTGTGTTTGTAGTGAGCGAGTAGTTACAAATTGAATGATTTTTGTTTTTTCAAGGTTTACTGAGAGTTTGTTTGCTTTGAACCAATTTGACATACAATTTAGAACATAGTTTAATTTTACTACAGTCATTGAAATCTTTACTTGTTACTAGAACACTAGTGTCATCTGCGAATAAATAAATACTTGCAATACTGTTAATGTATAATGGGAGGTCATTTATGTAAACCGAGAACAAAAGAGGCCCTAAGATTGATCCCTGCGGAACACCATGTTTTACTGATTTCCATTCTGAGGCACTATTTTGATACCCATTGGAGTTATTAATTTCAACCCTTTGTTTTCTCTTCTCTAGGTATGAAATGAGCCAATCTAATATGTTATTCTTTATTCCATAGAAATGTAGTTTTGCTATCAGAATTCCATGATTCACAGTCAAAAGCTTTCGCTTGGTCACAAAAGATTCCAGCAACATGTTCCTTTTCATTTAACGCTGTTAACACTTTATGCGTGAGCTTGTAGATTGCATTATCTGTTGCTACTCCTTTTCTAAAGCCAAACAGTTCTTTGGCAAGTAAGTTGTTCTTTTCTAAGTAATAATAAAGCCTATTGAACATTACTTTCTCAAACACTTTTGAGAAAACAGACAAGAGAGATACAAGTCTATAATTTGAGATATTATCTTGTTTACGTTTTTTAAAAAGTGGTTTGACAATAGAGTACTTCATTCTGTCAGGAAATATTCCACTCTTTAGTGATTCATTACATAAATAGCTAAGGAGAATACCTATTAGGTCAGAACATGCTTTTAGGATTTTACTTGATATTTCATCATATCCAGAGGAATTTTTGGTCTTGAGCAAATTTATTATATTTTTTATTTCAAACTGTGTAGTCTTTTTTACTTTAAATTCAGGGACTCTGTTTACGAAAGAAGTTTTCAAAAAACTTAATGCTGATTCTTTACATCCATAATTTATATTTAATTTGTCTGTTACATTCAAAAAGAAATTGTTAAAAATATCTGCGACCTTTTGAGGATCATCAATTTTTTGATTACCGGAATTCAGTGCAATTGAGGAGCTTTGTTGAGATCCTTTACCTGTTTCTCTTTTTATTATATTCCAGATAGTTTTTATTTTATTATCAGAATTTTATTTATTATTATGCAATATTTTAGCAGCTTTTATTGTTTCTTTTAGAATTTTACAATACTTTTTGTAATGACATTCTAAGTTTGGGGTCTTATTATGTTCCGTTCTTGGTACAATTTTCACTTATATTTCCAAGAAGTTTTAATGCCTGTTGTAATCCAGGTGTTATTTTCCTTCTGATTATGTATTTTACAATATTTGACTGGAAAGGATGCTACAAAGTGAGAGTTGAAATGTTGTAGGAAATGATTGAACTTGTCATTTACTCCACTTATTTCATAAATTTAAGTCCATGATTCTTGTTGAAGGGCACACTTAAACAATGTGAGGGGTGCTTTCATCTACTTTTCGTGTTCTACAATATTTATAGTTTGGTTTTAAGTTTAGGTTAATCTCATTAATGAGAAGTATTTGTGCCTCATGATCTGAAAGGCCATTTACAAATGGCAAGGTTATTGAAGTTTTAATTCTATCTATATTTATGAATATGTTGTCTATTGCTGTAGAGGAGCTACCCTGAATTATTGTAGGAAAATTTACTCTGTGTGACATGTGGTATGTAAAAAATATAGAATTGAGTTGGTCCTTTCAGAGACTAAGTATAAGATAATCGCTATTAATGTCACCACAAATTATCAGTTCTCGTTTCGGTTTCAATATAAACTTTAAGGAATCATCTAACTGTTTTTGAATACCTCATAGCTACCTAGTGGGGACCGATATAGAGCTGTAATTGCAAAATTTACTTGATTTATGTTTAGTTGAACTGCATACATCTCTATGTCTAGCTCAAAACAAAACTTGTTTAGATTAATGATTTCATAGGGTACATCATGTGTTGAAGGGGTGTGCAGCAGCGTCATGGATCTGAAGCTGCAAGATTTTCAGGCTTCCACCAGCGCAGCCATCTCCATGCAACAAACTACCACAGCTGATCTAGCATCCCATCTGGACAGCATCACGACGCAGCTAAAGCACATCATCAGCCAGCAAGCGGCCTACTCCGCAGAGCTATTCCTTTACCTCGCTCCCGCACACTGTGCGACAGCATCCTATCTTTCATTTACTAACGTGGGTGCACATGCGGGACCGCGCAAAGCTTTAATGCATGATTATCTCAGCAATCTACATGTTATAACGTGGAGGGTTTTTTGGTGGGTATGTCGCATGGGGAGCATAGAATCCCACATATCCTCCCAGCAATTGCACTTCGGCTGGGGGTATGGGGAACATTCAAGCATAAAGTGTAAGCATCCAACCCGCTGTTACAAGAATTGAAGGACAACTCTATGAGAGAAATACAGGCAATCAGTCAGGATGAAGTTCTTTGAGTGAACCAGAACTATTTTTGGAGATATAGGAAATGTATTCGTGTTGAAGGTCATCAACTTCAGCATCTATTGCGATTTCAGTGACAATTAGTACAGTAGTTAGACTTCCATACATGTTACCTGCTTGTCCTTTAGCTGTAATTCTGCCTGAGATCATGCTGGCCTTCACTCGTTACAGTGCAGCTGTGGGGTGGTTTGGGCGCTCAGGAAATGCACTATATATACTATAGGGGTTATGGTCATTTTTGGATTAATGCTGTTTTGCTTTATCCATAGTAGCGTAATTCCCCATTACAATTCATAATAGAGAATGTGTTGCACATGGATATTATAGATAATAAGTGAGCCAATTAATTATATTCACTCTTTGACAGCAATTTAACAATATTTGTGTGTGTGTAAGAGAGAGAGAGAGAGAGAGAGAGAGAGAGAGAGAGAGAGAGAGAGAGAGAGAGAGTGAGAGTGAGAGTGAGAGTGAGAGAGCAAGAGAGAGCAAGAGAGAGAGAGATATTCTAATAATTTACCTGAATCCTTAAATGTTTAAGAGCTTCTGTGCTGTGTCCTTTTTGGTCCTTTTTCAATAAAAAATTTTCAATTGTGTCCTTTAATGCACAATCTTCTGTGGAATACTTCTCCTGAACTGCATTGATTTGGTGCAACACTGCATGTTTTTGTAATGGAACTAAGGACTTTATATACTTTTTGAGGCAGGCTTCATTTTCTACAATCAGGAACTGCAATAATCTTATTGCACTTATGCTTACATCATTATTTTTAACTGCTAATGGTGCAACTCTGCTCACTAAAAAGTTTAGCAGCTTTCCAATCACTTCTTGAAATTTTGGCAACACACAACCACAAAAAAGTCTATAATAATATAATGCTGCAGCAGCTACTGGCAATTCTTCAGACTGTGCATCAAGAAGATTCATAAATCTGTAAGTCACTATCTCAATAATGTACTGCGCAGCATTGCTAGGTATTTCAGAAGAATACTTTTGCAAGGATAATACTAAAAAGTTTATGTAAGTACAATACTGATAGAGGCACTTCAGTTTGTCTTCTATCAGCACCATCTTCTGAAATCGGACTTCTAGCATAACAAGCATATTTTCAATGCATAACAGTTTATCAATTGCCCAGTGGCAAATTATTTCATTGTATTTATTTGGCAGTTTGGCCTAAAAAGGAGAGAAATTAGATAGAATTAATTACCTGAAAGCACTCAATACAAGGAAATGGTTTTGTACAAAGGAGAACTGTAAGTATAATACCACACAAGAAAAAAATATTAAAACTTTATAAGCAGAATTTAATTATTAAATTGCATAACAATGAGCGACAGTTTTCTCTAATGCCTGGTAGGCTCATAAATAAGGTAGATAGTCTTTTCAGTATTTTTTTTTTATGCCACAAATACTACTTGTTTTATTTCAAATTAAATCTTTAAAGCAATTAATTGATTGTTCTAACCTTACCAGTGAGTAAATCAATACATATTTGATACCTGATGTTCTAAAATATGTTTACTACTCCTTTTGTTAAGAGTAGATGACATTTCAAATAGTTTTGTGCCAAAAACAAAATGCTATTAAAAACTTATATTGTGATTTCTGCTCAGCAAAATATGGTGCTAATGCGAAATCAACTTCTGTGACCATAGGAAATGCAATGGTAAGTGAATTATAATTTGAAGTAGCAAGTATTTAACACAATGGAAGCAAAGTAAGTAAATTATAGTTGCTGCGTAAATAAAGTTTTGCTTGTTTGCTTTTATTGAAGTACTAAGTCTTGGCTTGATGCGGCCTTCCCGGAAGACCAAGATACCATGGACACTAGTCGCCGAAACTTACGCAAGATACTAAGTTATTACTAGGGAACAGATTTTTAGGTAGATGCATACTTTTTCTGCTTGTAGTACAAGTGCAAAACTATACTGAATATTGAATATGCTGCAACTAGCAAATACTAAGTTTTATTACACATAAAAATGCATAATTTTAGAATAAAAATATGTAATTAAATATTATGCATAATTTAGTTATTAGTACAAATTTTATGCATTTTACATATGTACTACACAACTTTGTTTCTCCTTTTATTGTGTGGCAAACAACAACTTGGTATGTGAAAAGAGAAGCTGTGCAACCTTCTGCATATCCTGTAACCTGAGATTAGATTCTGTGCCATCAAACAGCTCCCTGTAATATAAACATGTACACGTAACAGGCAGGAAAGAAGTTTCACATGCAGAGTATTGCACCATGCACATACACATTTAAGTTGTTCTATTCTTGTTTCTTCAGTTTAGAAGTGCCAGGCAATGCTTACATATGTGTTGAGTGATTTGTATATCTGTGATACCAAAATGCCAAAAGTAAAAAGCAGTTCAAGTTTTCAGTTGCTGCAATATGTTACAGAATTCTCAGGTACATTCAGCACATATGGAAAAATTCTATATTGTCAGCCATGTGGAAAGTCTATAAAAGCAGATCAATATTCCCAAGTAATACAGCATTTATCCAGCAACAGACATATCTTGATGGCTTCTTCTATGAAGCAGGTACTTTTAAGTGAAGGACTCTCCAGCTCTCACATTCAAGACCTTCCAATTGTTATGAATTTTATACAGATTTATGCCAAATTTTTGTTTCGGCAGATATTCCGATACTTAAAGTGAACAATCCAGAAGCTAAAGCTTTCCTCGTGAAGTACACAAGCTTTGATCTATCAGATGAATCTACTTTAAGGAAATATTACATTCTAAAGTGCCATTAAGAAACATTACAAAAAACCAGGGCTGTGTGCAAAAATGACAAAATATGGGTGTGTACTGATGAAACTCAAGACTCAACATGAAGAAAAGTGGGAAATCTAATGGCCAGTGTACTTGAAAAATAACAAGACAATTTCTAAATCATACATTTTTGCTAGCTTACAAACAAATATCAGCAGCAAATCACATTAATGTTGCTAGGCTCTTTAATGAAAGTATGTACATATTATGGTCAAATGGTGTTAAGTGTGATGAAGTGCCCATTTTTTTCTGACCGACTCAGTGTCTTACACGAAGAAAGCCGCAGAAGCACTTATGTGAGCTACCTGAAAATCAAACATGTGACTTGCGTTGTGCATGAGCTACATAGGGTGTGCAAAACTGTTCAGTCCCTGTATCTCAATATGTACAATTTGGTATAAAATGGAAAGAGGTGTTGTTAAAGCCCCTAAAAGAGCTGATCTCTCTAAGAAGAAAAACAGCAATGTTCCATTACACATACAATTATTATTCACTGGGACACCTGGCTTTCAGTGTGGAAAATTTTGACAGCTTTAAATCAATTGTGGATGAACTGGACAAAGTTGATGCTTCAATAGAAATTGTTCAAAATCTGCTAAGTGACAGTTGTTTAAGAAATGAGGTGGCGTACATTGCTGCTAATTTGAGCTTCTTGTGCAATTCTATTAAAAAACTAGAAGTAACAGCTAATTTCTTGACAGAAAGTGTTAAAGAAATTCTTAATGTAGAAACTAAAATCAGCTGACACAAAAGCTTAAAAATGGAAACTTTCAAAAACAAATTCAAATCAGTGTTTGAAGAAATTACAGGGTTTCAAATTATGAGACAAGTTGCCCAAGTTCTAGAAGGCCATTAAGTAGACATTGAGAGAGTAAGTGATAGTGATGTGCCTCTTATGAAATATGCAAGAGTGACATAATGTGACGTAGAATGACCATTCCACCCATATCAGGGCAGTGCTGAGTGATAATCAGTATAGATTTCTAATAGACAATTTAGAGAAGATATGCGTTGTGCAGTATAACTCCAAAGAATTTCCAACATATTGACATGTTGTGTCGATTATTCAACAGTGGTGAGTTATAAAAACTATTTTTTAGATTATGGAAAATGAAAGAAAATATTTTTATCTTTTAGTAAATAGTTTGAGCTTTATACATAATTTTTTTGATTTTAAAGAATAAAAAATAAATAAATATCGAAAATGCATCATCATGATTTCTGTGTTGCCGAGTCAGGTACTCGTGCAGTCCATCATTGTCAGTTAGGTGCTTCTGTCACTGCAGTAAACATTGTGTGTCACTTAACTGTGGAAGAATGTATGTTTATTTGTAAAGTTTACTTTAAGCAAGAATCTACTTGCCACGTACACAGCGAGTTTGCTGAAAAGTTTACAAACTGTGTACAACCGGCAAGAAAAACAATATACCCAGTCCTCAATAAATTTTAAGCTTTAGGTTCAATGTTGGACAAAAAACATTCTAGGAGAAGGTCACTGTTAACAGAAAATAAATTGGATGAATTGGTGCCACTTTGGAGCATTCGCCTCAAAAATTGTTGAAAAAATTAGCACAGCAAACAGATGCATCTCCATTTTGTGTTAGAAATGCTACACGTCTGTTGAAACTAAAACCTTATCACTACACATGAGTGCAAGCATTAAAAGCAAATGAACCTGGTAAATGTGCGAATTATTGCAATTGGTTTTTCTAATCTGGAGAAAGATTTCATTGACCCATAGCTTTTGTTTTTCTCTGATGAATCTTTGTTTCACTTAAATGAGTGAGTGACAACATTTTTAAGAGATATGATACTTGTTTGAGAGCAGAAGGTCAACATTTCAAGCATCTATGATAAAGTAAGGATTTTAGTCGGCTTCTGCCATTATAGTTTTCCCAGCAACTCCTGGTTCTCTCATGCATTGTGTGTTACCATATAAAATAATGATCCTGTATGTTATATATATTCTATCCAGAGAAGTAGATTTTGTATAAATGCTACCTTGCCTTCTGATCTTGCTTCCAACATTGTCTTAATTAAATTGTTTTTCACATCTCTCTGAGCTTAGGTCTTTGTTCACAAATATGTTGCTTTCTTTTAACATTGTTGATATTTTTAAAATTTCATATATTAGGCTGGCTGTTGAAAACTGTATTATTGGCCTTTTTCTACTTGGTCCACAAGATATGCTTCCCCAATCTTCCATCCTATCAGATTATTTTGGATTTGTGAGTTAGAACTACCACCGCCACCACTACTACTACTGCTGATCCTGCACCTGCTCCTGCACCTACTCCTGCTGCTGCCGCTGTACTCCTGCACCTGCTCCTGCTCCTACTCCTGCACCTACTCCTGCTGCTGCTGCTCTACTCCTGCACCTGCTCCTGCCCCTACTCCTACTCCTGCTGCTGCTCTACTCCTATTCCACTCCCACTCCTTTATTCCATACATCTCTCTCCTTATTCCTAACCCATCTTTTTTAATACCTTATTTCTTTGGCTACTTGCTGTATGCTGTATTTTATGCATTCTTTCATTCCATCTATCTTATTCAGTTTTTCTTCAAACTTTTCTCTTTGTATCTCCAGAGGACCTGGATTTAATTCAATTCCACCTATCATTAAGAACATAAGTATTAACATTCAAAATACTAACTAATTTATCATTATATTTTTTCCAGTTTTACATCTAATAATTATGTATCCATAATTATCTAATAATATGTAATAATTATTAAGTTAATATTACCCAAAATTTTGTCCAGTTAGGCATCTAATAACTATAAGAAATTAATATCCAGGAAACAAATCAACTTTTCTCAGAAAGGAATAAGTCATTAAATATTTCACCAAAATTAGAAGGGAGAACACAGAAACCTGTGAAGCTAAAAACTTGAGTATTGTTTTTATACAAAATTAACATGATAAAAACGCATTGATCATATATATATATATATATATGTCGCTTAAATGAAATGCAGTCACTTGAGCATTTGAGGGGAAACTTTTTGGGACTATTCTCCATCACATGCTGCTGTGCTCCACTGGTGTATAGAATTAGACGAGGCAGCAGTCTCATGAAGATGAAGAGGAGAGCAGCAGACCAACAACAGTAGTGATTGAGGAAAACACCATGACTTTGGAAACAATGATTAGGGAAGATCCAAGACTAACCTACAAGGACATTGAGCAGGCATTAGTGATTAGGTCGCTGAGTGTTTCTACCATCCTTCACGAACACCATGTTAAAAAAACAAGAACAAAAAAAACTTCAAGATGAATGCCTCATAATATATGTGAAACACAGAAGCTCCAATGGATGGAATGGTGCCATGAGATGCTGCTGAGATTGAACTGTGGAAAGTCTTGCCACATTTCAAATATAATGTGGCGACAAAACATGGATACATCAGTTTGACCCAGAAACAAAACATTAGTCCTCGATTTGGGTGTTCAACCACCTGTCAAGGTCAAGAGAGCAAAGAGTGTGGAAAGAAAATGATTGCTTCTTTACTCTGGGCAAGTGGCCACTTGGCAACAGTTGTGTTTGAAAATCAAAAAACTATTACTGCAAAATGGTACACAAAAGATTGTCTTCCAGGAGTGTTTAAAAAAATCCATGCATCCAATGATAGGACTAAAGTAATTTTGTTGCATCATGACAATGCATCAGTTCACACCACAAATGTAACAATGGAGTTTCTGCAAGGAACTGAGGCAAAACTGTTGACTCATCCATTCTGGCACCATATGTTTGCCTACTGTTCCTTATGATGAAGAACCAGTTTCAAGGTCACTGATTTTCTGGCTCTGAAGAAGCCATTGAGGCATAGAAAGAGAAGTTATTTACAGTGCCAGAACCAGAGAGGTGTGAATGCTAACAGAAGTGGTTCCATGATTCTAAAGGATAGAATGCTACATACAGAGCCAGGGAGAATACTTTAAGAAACTGGGATAAAAAAAAAATGTTTCCATGGTATTCATTATTTGCTGTTTCAAAACCTACTTATCTGATGGCCATCGCATTACAAAGACCAGCAGGAACAAAAATGCGGAATCACTACATAAACGTTGAACATTTTTTACAAAATGTATATTAAACTGACTTTCAAATATTGTGAAGAGGGATTAATAACTGCAAATGTAGAATACTTAATATTCTACAATTCTAAATTTGGAGCTGTTAAAACTACTAGTCCTGGACTCTACAAGTTTTGACAAGTAATTCAAGACTTAATTTTGACATTGAAAAAGCAGCTATCATTACAATATGAAAAATTAATCATCCTACTCTAATATAACCATTGGGAAAAATTGAAGTCAAAATTAAACTTAAAAGCTCAGCAAATTTTCCTTAATGAAGTCCAAGATATCAATCAAATAAAAACATCCTTACTTAAAAGAAAACTTAAAAATTGCAAGTTAACTCTTTAGACCTATTTGATATTGAACACTACCTACACTTAGCTGAAGAACTTAAAAAATCTGAAACCTCTAATATGTTCTGAGACGAACGGCTATAGGAATAAAAATTTAAAATATACTGCTAATGAATGGCTACATGTTTATACCAATGGATCAAGTTTACTAAATAATGGAGGTGCTGATGCAGTAAGGCTATCCTTTTCTTTTAATATAAGATTAAGTTTTTTTATGGTGAAATTTTAATTATCCTTCACAGCCTACAGAAACTTCTATATCAAATAAATACATTTATGAGAGTTGTAATAAAGTAGCTATGATATCCATAGCATCTAATACAACAGTCAAAATTTAAATGTCCCGCAATGCCACAAAGCTATAAAACAGCAAATTAATTTAAACAAAAGAGCAGTACTTCAAAGGATATCAGCACACTGTAAAATACTGAGTAATGAAACTCCTGATTTTCAGGCAAACAAAGATTTTAAAATTAAAACAAAGATTTGAAAATTAAAACAAAATCACCAAATCTTATTATTTTTTCAAAAGAAAAATGATATCAACACACTATACAAAACTCGAAGATGAATATGTATCACAAACAAAAGGAAAAAAATGGGAAAATTTACATTACAACATGACAGAATTACTACAGTACCAAGAAAATCCTCCTTAGCCCTTCTTAAGGTACTAACCTGCCATGACTACCTCAATAAACATTTGCACAAGATTGGCATAGCAGAATCCCCTCTATACCTTTCTGTGAACTTAAAAGAAGATATGGAGGGAAACCACCTACTTCACTGCCCAGCTTTTGGTCAACATACTGACATCATATCAAATTATTAGAGTGCAAGAGAACTAACTATTCAATATTAAGATACCAACCAACTGTATTTTTGTAATTTTTATAAATAAAGAAATTTTATAGAATCACAATATGCAGGGCATAACTGGTCTAAAAATTCCATACAATTGGTCTTAAAAGTTTGTCCAGGTCATTTGCTGATAGCTAATGTTGTGAAAGTAGATTGTATGACTTGCTGGGCAAGTGTCCTCCCAGGGTAATTAAATGCAATACAGCTTAGGCTTAAGGTAAGCTGACTTAGCTGGTCAGTGGGTGTTTCAACATGTGAAATTGCATTTTAAAGTTCCTGAACTTTGGCAGTATATTCTTTCTAAGACACTTGCTAGAGGAGCATATAACACCCATGAATTTGACAGTCAATTAATAAGCATTACTTCATAAATGAGTGTTTTAAGAGGCACAAGAAAAGTCACTGAACATCAACCTCATTAGCTAAAGTAAGCTAATAACAGTTGTCTATTGCTGCCTGCTTATAATTCTGTGCTTCTCTTCCAAATAGTTGTACAATATGGTGTTTCTTTACTCATGTAAATTAATGCTTAGAGTTACATGTGTCTTAGCTTGTAGGGATCTACAGCCACCACTCTACTCAGATCCCTTAGTGTGGAACTTCTCTACTGTCCTCTACTGAGCTGCCTGCTTTGTAATATGCCACCTTTCCATCACAAAGTATAGTGAAAATATCTATGCATATGGTACAATGTGACAATACATACTGCCAATATACATACAAAAAATAAAATGAAAGCAAGGAAATAAGAGCTAGGAGAACACAAACACATAGACAATTTTAGGGTGCATGAATTACATACTCCTCACAATGGTGTTTGGAGACGGGACTAATATATTATATTTGGCTTCTGACAAAGTGATACATTTTTATGACAAAAAAATAGAAAATACTAATTAACAATGCTGTTATATACTTATATACGAGTCATTTGATATGAAATCAGACAGTAGAAAGCAATCAACATTTATTTGGAATTCAAAATATTTACATATGCTTAAAGGGACTGGAGATAATGAGGTTTCTGCAAAAATAAGTCATCTATCACTTAAAGTTTCCATACTATCAATGTTTTTCTATTTCCAAGTTAAATCACAAAGTACTCCAGGCACACTGGTCTATATATACTGAAATTGGCAATAAAGTAAATGTTATTTAATTTTCTTGATTTTATATGACATCAAATTATATTGGTTTAGTTCCCGCTCATTTTATTTCATTCTAAAAAAGTCCTATATTTCTGTGGGATTAGTTTTCAGTTTAATGGTGCCAACAATAAAATGCAAAAACAATCCTTATCTTTGCATTGGGAGGGGTTTTTGCCATACAATATATTATTTATGCTCATTTCCAATCACAGCAGTTTATCTGGACAGAGCACGATGGGCAGTTGTACAGATGCATATATACAAAGTGTTTAGCAATTGCTGCTAAAGTTAATACCAGTGAATAGATCCAAAAGAGGTATGTAATTATACTGTTTAGAGTAAACTTAAAATGAATAACAAATGAAAGTGGTGTAATTTGGCTGAGTGTGTAGTATACATAATAATATTTTAATATTTTATTCATTTATAGGTTTCCCAACATGGGAGAAAAAACTTAGAGAAGTAGTCACTCTTTTCATCCCCTACAGAACCCACATTATAAAGGAAAAAACATAGGAACTGAGAGCAGCACCACCTGATCACTATTCTATTCAGAAAGAATGTTCAAATCAAGTTAGAATTTGTACAAAATGCAAACTAAAGATGAAGGAAATTCAGGGTTCCAAGGAACTTGAAAGTAAAATTACTACAAATACAAAAACACAACCTAGCTGCAGTATACAAGTAAATGTGCATTCTAGTACCAGTAGTATAAGATGTGACATAGGTATTAATGTTGCATAATGCATTTCTTCCTGTCAAAGAAAGAAAGAAAATAAAAAAAAAAAAAAAAAAAAAAAAAAAAAAAAAAAAAAAAAAACATTCAAACACTAGCCCTATTATCATCCTCATGGTCAGTAAGGAAAATTCAGCAGACCTTCAATGCCAGAAAACACATGATTTCTATAACCAAGAACTTGAGTAAAATGGGGCTAATTAGATTTCTCTTTACTAGAGAAAACTTCAAAACTTGTTTTAAATTTCAATGAATCAGAAGTTGTGCAATACTAGGTAAGAAAGACTTTTTACCATCTGTGTGTGTATGACTCATCAGAATACAAAGCTAATGATAAATGATAAAAAAAATAACAGAGCGGAAAGTCAAAGAAACCACTAAAACTTGCCACATATTAACTGTGTAGTAAGAATTATGTCCATTCCTGCACAACCAGATTGCTTCCTTGATAGCTGTTCTGAATGCCCAGCAATGTAGAATTAAGCTAACAAAAGCTTGCTTTTGAAAAATCGGTGACTGACATGGTAACAAACAATGGGTAGCTGTGGACAGAACCAGTCTAGGAATTATTAAAAAGAACAAGGATGGTTTTATAGAGGATTTCTTGGAGTAAGTGAATGCAATAAAAAAGCACTAATTCATAACCACACAGCAAACTTCTCTTTATACAGAAGTTAAAACAGGCCTGAAACCAGGTGACTTTGCAGTACTGTGTGATTCTTTGGAGAATTAAATTTTCATTGCCCAAGATGAAATCCATTGATTCATTGGAATAACAATCAGGCAACCCTACGTTCTTTAATTATATATTATAGCCAAAATAATTCAAACCAAAATGAGCTATTTGCTGTGATATCAGACTCTTTAAAGCATGACACATTAGCCTTTCATAAATTTTAAAAACGTACGATTTGGTTCCTTCATAAAACATTTACAACTATGTCCAAAATGTATTATTTTAGGTATGGTGCTGCTTAGCAGTAAAAGAATAAGAAAAGTTTCTTCAATCTCAGCTTTTGTAAGCAGGAACGGCATATTTTTGTCATATGTTACATGCCAGAAAGTCCACTGATGGAATTGGAGGAACTGTGAAAAAACAAGCAGCAAGAGTGAGTCTCCAGAGCACTAATAAATTAACACCAATGCATGTATTTAACTGTGCACACTCCAATTTGAAAGGAATCACATTTTACTTTGTTTCAAAAGAAGACCATCAACACAAAGGCACAAATACTTAAATGCACTCGCACAGTTCTGGGGATCCTGGTATCCCTATCTCAGAGACATAAGAGACATTTAATTGCAACAGATGCTGATGAAGAAATATTCATCAGCATCTGTTGCAATTAAATTTAAAAATCCAGCAAGAACCTAAATTAAGTCTGGTCCTATTTACTTTACATATAGGATGTATTATTGAAAATTAGGAGGAATAACAACTTCATGCCAATAATAATATCCAGATTCCTGGATTACTTTGGCAGATGACCTAGCAGTAGGTGCAATTATAGTAATAGTTTGAAATGGTCATTGCAACAAACAAAGAATACTGTAAAGAATGGAGACTAAAAGTCACCACAGAATGACACATATCATAGTGTGTAAGAAAGGGGAAAATTGAGTAAATATGAAAAATGGAAGAAGAAAAATAAAAGCATATTTGGTAGTGAAAGAATGCAATTACTTAGGAGCTAAAATGAATGTTGGCAGCAGATTGGAAAAACAAAAGAAATTTGCACTGGCAAAAGGAAAAGGAGCTGTATCAGCTATCAGGAGCTGCAAATACAGAATACCTAATATAAATATTAAACGGTTTTAAAAAGTATACAATATGGTGATTGAGGCACAAACATTATATACGATAGAATTCTAAGGTGTTAGAGAAAAAGTAAATATGAAAAAAAAAAAAAACAACGAAATGGATTTTTTTCAGCAGAAAGAAAAAACTATTTATTACTTTCTCTATACATACTATGTACATTGTGTATAGAGGAAGTATTGTATTCCACCCAAAAATTTGATACCAAGATTTCACTGGAAATACTTTTTTAGGACCCCCTGAATCCAAAAAAAGCATTTTCAGAAAAAGGTCCGTGTGTATGTGTGTGTGTCTGTCCGTCTGTCCGTCTGTCTGTGGACAACATAGCCCAAAAATGAAAAGACTGTTAAATACTAAATTTGGTGTTTCAGTTTGGTATCTTCCAAGGATGTGACACAAAGATTTTCAAGAAAATCCCCCCACCCCCAACTACCCTTAACATGTCAAAATTTTAGAAAATTTTCTAAAAAATGGCTCTAACGATTTTGATTAAAATCCTGTATATTAAAGATATTTACATACCAAATAAAATGTATATCTTGAATTTTCTGGGAATAGCCTCTGAAGAGCTCTTTATTCTGGATGAATTTTGCTAAATTTTGCTTAACTGCTAAACGGTATAAGATAGACAAAAACTTACTGCACAGAAAATGTTGATCTGATGAAAACACACAATTTATGTCCTTTACATTTTTGCTGTGGAGGTAACTGTTTCCGAGATATTCCTTGTTTTTGGTTTCAGTTGTGTACTTATACTTTTCTCAGACTAAAAGTATCCGATTTTCTTTTGTTCTACTCCTGGCCAAGCAAGGAACTGATTTGCAATGACAATCGAATAATAACAGCTTTTAAAACATTTGACTATTGGTTTAGCCTAGTGTATTCCCTTATTTTCTTTCTACTTATAAGGAACTAAGTAGTAAAAACATTCTGCTAATGATTATCTCGATTAGCAA
This sequence comes from Hymenopus coronatus, assembly GCA_030762935.1. Lineage (NCBI taxonomy): Eukaryota > Metazoa > Arthropoda > Insecta > Mantodea > Hymenopodidae > Hymenopus > Hymenopus coronatus. The sequence continues at coordinate 258,870,696 of CM060900.1, forward strand.
GGTGCAGGAAGAAGAATAATCTTATTTAAGAAATTTGTAGAAGAGCTAGAGAAAGTCATGTGAGTGTAACACATCAGATTTTTTTTTTTTTCATTACAGTTACACCATGAATATTGAACCCCAAAATTTTTTTACATCATGCCTATATACAATGAGATTTGATTTTTTTAACCAAAATACCTGATTTATCTTATTTTGACCTATTACACAACACTGGCTTATTTGTTTTCTCATCTAGTTATATTATCTTGACCATTTAAATATGTTTTCTTGTGTTTTGGTCAATATCAAGAGTTAGTGATATTAGGGGAAAGTAGCCTAATATGGGGTGGTGCTTAATTTGGGGTACCTCAATATTTCACCTACTTAAGGCAAGAGAGATTTGTTGACAAAGCATCCTGGGAGCATGTTACCACATTGTTGTGTTGGATCACATCACAATGAGATAAAGAAGTTTGCTCCTTGAAATTATTAGCTGCTGTTGACATCTCTGTATACAAATACAATAATGTAATTATTCTGTTAAACACACTTATGCTCATGTTGTAGTTTTAAGATCAGTTTATCTTCTAATATGCTGTACCTTGCCTAAATTCAATTACAAAAAGAACAGGAAGAATTAGTCCACTAAAATGGCAAGTTCCCTATTGTGGGGTAGCATGGACAGCTTAATTTGGGGTACTCCATATTAGGATTTACTTTACACCTCATAAATGGTCACGCTAGAAGTATCAAGCAGACCCCAATATCAGGACATTTTTGTTTGTTACTACTAAATAGATGTATAAATCCCACCTCTCTTCTTTATCACCGCCAGCAGCAGCAATAGCAATAATAATGATGATGATGATGGTGATGGTGATGATTATAATAATAAAAATAATAATAATAATAATAACAATAACAATAATAACAATAACAATTATAACAGCAACAATAATAATAATAGCAATTACAATAACAATAATACTAATAGTAACAATAACAACAATAATAATCATAATATTAATGATGATGATGATGATGATGGTAATACATGCATTTTAAATATATCTGTATTTTAAAGATATATTTTAAATAAACCTTGTCAGAGAGAATCCGCCTCTCTACTCACAGCACCTACAAACTTCAACCCTTTGACATGCCTTTCATGGGGCCATTGAAGACCCCAATACTGCCAGGATATAGAAACGTGGCTGAAAATCATATTAGTTGAACTATTACAGTTTACCAACTCTTTGGAAAGGCCTATCCACGTGCAGCAAGTTCAGAAACAGCAAGTAGTGGATTCTGCAAAATGGGGATATGTCTATTCAACTCAATATTTTCAGGCCCCAGGAGTTTGCAACCCATGAAAATGAAACTGACCAACTGCTTCAGGAAAGTAATCATCAGTAAGCTCCTGAATCTACAAATGTGTCACAAGTGCCCTGTTCACCAGTTTCACAGCAGAGATTGGTCCTAGCAGCAGATATCAGCCCAACCCCATCACTGAGGTACTGAGAAAGCTCATCAGGACAAGCCAAGACATCTTGTGTAATTACGCCATACAGAGCTCAGCTCACTGAACAGAAGTCAAAGAAGCTGACTAAGACTCTGCCTAAAGCCAAATGGACCTTAGCATTACAAACCAAAGCAACAAAGACAGCCAGAAAAGGAAGGATGCGCATTGCTGAATCTTCATCCTCTGAACACGAGGAAGCTGACGTGTGCCTCTGGAATCGGAAAAGAAGTGGGGAAACGAGAGTAACAATGATGATGCAGAGTGCCTCTATTGTGCAGGCCTGTTCTCAGAGGACCAAGAGGTAGAAATTTGTATCAGTGCTGCACATATTTTAAGTGGACACACACTGTGCAGGTGGCAATTCCAATAAATTCTTCTTTGAAAAGTGGGTGAGCAAAGGAAATAAATAGAACAATGAACTTTCTAGTTATTAGGGACACACGATACCATGCCAGTATTTTAACATTGAACTTTCATTTGGTCATCAACCAATCATATTTAGTACAGACATTAAGTAGTATAAACTTTTGTACTTGTAATGTTCTAAATTAACACAAAAAATCTGATGTATTCCATTCACATGACTTTCTCTACACCTCTGTAACAAATTATTGTTAAAAAGCTTATGCTTCTATTTACTTCATGCTAAATGAGAAAAAAATTAGCAGAAATTGTCTTATTACTTGCTTCCTTGTAAGTAGAAGGGAAATAAGGGAGTATCAGCCAAAAGCTGGGTGCTATGTGACTGAAGTTTGTTTGGACAGGAGTTGACAAATTCCTGTATGAGAAAGGTATAACTATTTTAAAGCTGAAACCAGTAACAAGGAATATCTATATTTTCTGTTAAGTTAACTTTTGTCTATCTCTTGCGGTTTACCAGTTGTCTTCAGAGGCTATCCACAGAAAATTCAAGCTGTACATTTTATTAATCAGGTAAATATCTTTAATATATGCTATTTTAATCAAAATAATTACAGTCATTTTTGAGAAAATCAACATTTTTGAAAAAGGTTCCATGTAAAGGATAGTTAGGGGTGGGGGTATTATATTGAAAATCTTCATGTTGCATCCTTGGAAGATACAAAACTTAAATACCAAGTTTGGTAGTTAACAGTCTTTTCATTTTTGAGCTATGCTGCATGCACATACACACACGCGTGCGCGCGCACACACACACACACACACACACACACACACACACACACACACACACACACACAAACCCTTCTCTAAAAATGCCTTTTTTGGATTCAGGGGGATCCAAAACCTATATTTCCAGTGAAATTTTGGTATTAAATTTTTGGGTGCATTACAATACCTTCTCCATGTGCTATGCGGTACGTGTAGAGAAAGTAAAGGCTATCCCATATTAGGAACCCCAGTCAGCCCATATTAAGCACCACCCCATATTAGGAATCCAATTTTGCTAATGTAGAAAATTACATTGCATTTGCACAAGAGCATTTAAGTTTGTGTATTACACTCTCCAAGGTACATAAATAATTGGAGTATACATTCATATATACAAATATGTGTTACTTTTGAAATTATTATTATTTTTTTCTTTTTTTTTTGGTAGTGTTTAGCGCCCACTTTCACTACGTGTGGTACTGCAGGCGATGATACGAAGATGGAGCACTAGCAGAATGTGATGGCAGGGGAAACTGGAGAAACTGATGAAAACCTGCCCCTGCACTGCTTTGTCCACCACAAATCTCACGTGCAGTCGCTTGGGATTGAACCCGAGTCATCTAGATGAGAGGCGATGGCCTAACCACAGCCAAAATGTACCCCACATCAGGCTACTTTCCTCCAGATGTCAGGAAGGATTAAGAAACTAAGTAAACCTTTCATGCTTGCCACAATTTAAAAAAGGAAAATATTAAATAAAGCAGAACATTGTATCCTTTTATTCATCTATAAACTCTACAATATCCAGTAAAACATCAGCAGATTTTACATAGCTCTTAAGTCCCAAGAAAATTTATGATAACTAGGTAGAAGCAGATGAAGAATGCTGATTAGGTCTCTTCATTTTGTCTAGAATGGATAGAGGTTCAGTGTTATACTTCTCTGATTAAAGTTTTCAGATGGGTGCACCCCTCCTCAAGAAACTCAGTATTTTGAAAGGCTCATCCTTACTTAAAGAGTTCTTGAATAACATTCGCCATACTCTTTTGTATACCAAAACCACTTGATTTGACATTCCCGTAATCTTCCATTTTCCTTAGTAGAAAAGGATGCTTAAGAAGACTGGAAAACTCCAACAAGTCAAGCTGATTCAGCTCAATAACTTGATACTTATTGTTTCTGGATCCAGTGGATTTTACCAGTTGGTATCAGTCCTGAGGACTGCAGACTGGTATTTTTATATGCTTCTTTTGCCCCTCACTTCTGCCATGGTTATATCGCATTCCAGATAGCTGTAGCCACTGATCATAAATTTGTAATCAACAGTCTCCAGATGTTTATTGTCTTGCATCGCTGTGAGAACATCGCCAACATGTGAGTGTTTCTGTTTTTCCCTCCACATGTATCTACATAGAGGACAACATGTTTTACTTCAGGGGGCAGGGACACCAATTATTTACAAATGCACATTACATTCTGGTTGCCACCATGAGCACATTCCCCCCCATGCCACATGTAATACTTTATTTCACTATTTGTGGAATCATATTTGCACTGCAAGGTTCAAAGTCCAAAGCTGCCTATTGTAGAAAATCACTGACTCAGTAAGGAATGGAGTTGGCAGACACTGTTGCAGATCAAATATGAACATCTCACATATTCACTGTTAGGCATAGGCTTTTTTGTAAAGAAGACGTTAAGTAAAGGAGTTAAAGAAACTTGGTCAAGGAGAAAAGAAATACTATGGATTGTATTAGAGGAGAAACAAATAGTTGAAAATGTTATATGTATAGGCATAGTATACAATCCTCCTCTTCCTTCGCGCTTTCATAATCCGGACCTCCTTAAACACCTAGAGATAGAAATAGAACATTTAAAGGAGAGATATGGTAATTCTGAGATTATATTAATAGGAGACTTTAACATTAGGATTGGCGAAAATGATGTTATTGGAGGGAATAGGTGGATGAGTAATGATACATTAGAGAAACCTGAGAAAATTAGATACAGCAAAGATAAGATAGTTGACAAAGGCTATATGAAATTTATAGAATTCTGTGAATTGAATGCCTTTGATATTTTGAATGGGAAATATGGAGAAGATGTGAATGGAGAATATACGTATGTTAGTAATAATGGTCAAAGTGTGATTGATTATGTATTATGGCCAATTAATATGGGGCATATTTTAAGTAATTTTAAGATACTAAATTTAAGTTCCAACAGTGGGCATTTTCCATTGATAGTAGACATAAAAACATGCACAGAGCAAATAGTCTATAATTTAAGGGAGGAAAAGTGCAACATAGAAGAATACAGTAGATACAAATGGAAGGAAGAGTATTGCAATAAATTTAGGCAGACACTAAACTCTAATTATGGCCAGATATGTCAGTGTGGAATAAGTTTTATGATAAAGGAACAAGAAATTGAAAGTGCTATGGATATCTTAAATATCATTATGCTAAGGGCTGGGGAGGAAATGAAAATGAGAAAGAAGGTTTACAAAAGAGATGAGGGCTGGTTTGATGAAGAATGTAGAGTAACTAAAAGACAAGTCAAACAGCTGCTCATAAAGTGGAGGGAATTAGGAAACATAGAATTAAAGAAAGAGTATATGCAAGGGAGGGATTTATATAATTCATTACTGGAACAAAAGAAAACAAGCTGGATGAAAAAATATGAAAGTAATTTGATACGAATTCTAAATGAAAATAATGCAAATGAGATATGGAAGGTTATGAAATCAATGTATAATAAATATGTAACAAAACCAAGTATAAAACCAGGAGAATGGATGGAATATTTTAAAAATTTGTATGGGGAAAAAAAGAGTAAAAATGAGATAGGAAATTGGGAAATAGGTAATAACTATGTAGATATACTCGATGATATAATAAGAAGTGAAGAAATAATCCAACAGGTGAAAATAATGAAGAGAAATAAAGCAACGGGAATAGATGGAATCCCGACAGAGTTCCTTAAGGAATGGTGCACTGAAATAAACAGAGTTAAGGTTTTAGTAGACTTATTTAACACAATTAAGGTGAAGGGTTATATACCAGATAAGTGGAGGAAAGCAATCATACATCCAATATACAAAGGCAAGGGTAGTGTTGACAAACCAAACAACTATAGAGGCATTGCATTATTATCAAATGTAGGAAAAATTTTTACTGGTATTATGGCAAGCAGGATACAAACATGGGTTGAAGAATATGATATCCTCTCGGAACTTCAGATGGGCTTTAGAAAAGGGAGGAGGACAGTTGATAATTTATTTATTATAAAAACACTGGTAGATAAATACTTGAAAGACAAAAGAGGAAAGTTATATATGGCTTTTGTGGATTTAGAGAAAGCATACGATAGGATAGAGCTTCAATTGCTGTGGCATAAGTTGTTGACTAAAGGAGTGAGTAAACAAATGGTGGACACCCTTAGAGCATTATATAAGGAAAATACTTTTTGTATAAGAGTGGAGGAAGGGGTTGTAACAAGAGAAATCCAACAAGAGAAAGGCCTTAGACAGGGATGTAAGTTAAGTCCAGTCCTATTCAATTTATATATAGATGATGTATTAACAGAAATTGGGAGAAATAATAACTCGATGCCAGTAATTAATAATATTCAGATTCCAGGATTACTGTTTGCAGATGATCTAGTTATAGGTGCCATTAAAGTGAATGGCTTGAAACAATCCTTGCAAACATTAAATAATTACTGTAAAGAGTGGAGTTTAAAAGTGAACCAGGACAAGACGCAGATTGTAGTGTTCAAAAAAGGGGGAAAATTGAGCAAATATGAAAAATGGAAGAATGAGAATGAAAAGGAGTACAGGGTAGTGAGAGAATGTATTTATCTAGGAGTCAAAATTGATAGTGGTGGCAATTGGGAAAAGCAAAAGAAATTTGCATTGGCAAAAGGAAAAGGAGCTTTATCAGCTATTAGAAGTTGCAAATACAAAGCACCTAATATAAATATTAGATGGTTAGAAAAAGTGTACAATATGGTGGTTGAGGCAAAAATGCTATATGGGATAGAAGTATGGGGATTAGAAGGAGGATGGGAAGGCATAGATGAGGTGCATAGGAAATTTTGCAAAGAAATACTGGGGTTACCAAATGCAACTGTTAGGCAGGTAGCACAAATAGAGCTGGGTAGAGTGGCAAGTAAGGGAAAGATTATGGAAAGGGCATTGAAATTTTGGCATAGGATATTGAAATTGGAAGAAAGGAATTTGTTAAAACAGTGTTTAGTATATCAAGAGAAAAGTTTAAAGAACAAGGGATGGGTAGACTGTCTTCGAAATAACCTGGAAAGTAGTGGGTTAGGGGAAATGTGGAGAAGAAGAGAAAATAATGTGAATAACTTCTGGAAGTTGGCAAGGAAAAGATTTGAGGATATAGAAATACAAAAAATATTTAGTGAAATAACTGAAAAGAGATCTTTAGTTTTCTATATACCAATGAAAGTCTCATGGGGAAGGGAAAAGTACATTGATGTGACAAATAAAGAGGAGCGAGAAGGTATTGCATGGCTGAAAGCAGGAGTATGGAGATTAAAAGGTTTAAGGAAAGGTATTCCACAAAATCAATGTCCTATATGTGGCGGAAATGAAGATATAGAACACATTTTATTTAAATGTAAAGGAACTGAAATTTGGAGAAAAAAGTATATTAATAAGAAATGGTTTAAAATAGATAGAAATGTAGTAGTAGTTGAAATGTTTCAAAAAGATAGTAAGAAGATTGGACAATTCTTATGCAAAGTGAAAAATAAATGGATATGGACAGTAAATAGACAAAATGGTGTAATAAACTAGAATTAATAAACTATTGTAAAATATGAGTATGACCGGTAAAGAGCCAGGGCTGAACACCGGTCATATTCACCTGTATAAAGCTTAGCATAAATAAATAAATAAATAAATAAATAAATATTCACTGTTAGTCTGTTCTATATTGCTCATAAGCAACGTCAGCTCTCTCTCTGATGGGAGATTAACTCTCTTTCTAAGTCTTATTTCTTGGAAAAATCTGCTTTCACCTTCTTCTTATTATTATTAAAATCACCACACTTGAAGCATGTGTCTATCTGTGGTTCTTTGAATGATATATCAAGTTAATGGAACTAGTACTTCAACTAACTGGGTCATCTGGGGTTTCTAAGTACTTATCATGTAAAATTGAGAGGTAAAGATGAGCTGGAAAATAGTACTTTTCACTTTCTCATCTTGTATAGTAGGATTAATATTTTGAGATGGAATTTACATATCCTGCTACTTTAGTTAGTTTTTCAGCATTGTATTTGTTTGGGGGTGCATGTTTTACCCTATTATCATCATTAGTTGTCCCTGACACAGTCCCAGCTCAGTTTTGTAGTGAGGTATACACAAATAAATTTTTTTTCTCCTAGGGTTCTCACAAAACAATCTTTACAAGCAAGTATTTGTTTACCATGAACCTGGAAATGTAATACATGAGTAAATAATCTGAATTTTTGCTTCTCAGGATCTGCAGCTTTTGTGTATTTAACTTTTGGAGGTAGAGTCTCGACTAGCCCGAAAATATATGCTACTCATTTATTGTGTTTCAACTACTCCCCAATATTGTGTTCTTGGTAAGTCCTGCCATCAGCTGCATATGATGTCTCCAGAATTTTTTTTAACCCAATCTGCAGTTCCTCAAAGATTTGGGATTTCTAGCTGGTACAGTTTTCCCCTTAGCTGTTATGTACTGCTTACCATTGTTTCTGTAAGTTTTCCTTTCCTGTCTTCTCTTTCTTGAAAACACTCCCTGTCACACTCTTTTTGTTAACATTTGATTACTCTCACCTCCGTCATTCTGTTTCTTTCTTGTTTCCTCTATTGAAGAATTCCTAGTCATATCAATATCTTCAGATCTGCTAACATTATCAATGGAAGTATTAATAGTTGTCTCCTTTATATTCTGGCCCCCCTCCCTTACAGACTCTGCACCATCCTTAGACATCTCTGGAGGGATATTCGAACTTTCCCATTCTGACTGCTTTGGACTAAATGCATTTTTTTCAGCATTAGCTTTCTTTTGGGTGAAAAATATGGCATATCAGACTTACTACATGAAGAAGAGTTGGCACTATTATTGGGGATGTAGGGTTTATCCTGATCCAAGTCTCACTGAAATGAGGACTGAAAGAGAGCCCGTTTCTTCAACTTGGATTGAACATGCTTTGGATTGTTGATTATCCTCTTCACCTCATTAGCCAGAATATGCTCTTCATTGACTTCCTTTCCCTCTGCTGTAGCAAACAGAAATCAATACATCATTGTTTTCAGTGCTGCTTTATATATTAATCTGAGAAAGTTTCTGAAAGAGTTATGAAATATTTATATATTATGGAAAACATTAATGCAAACATAAGCATTTTATTATAATTGTATGGTGGACTTTGTGACAGTAATGTGTTTTAATGAATTGAGATTAATTAGCAAGTCTTTTTTTTTAAACAATACATCATTTCCTGCTTCCATTTAAAATTAAAGCACGTGATATAGTATTACCATAAGAGAAAAGAAAGAGAATAAAAGACCCACTAATTAATTTCAATTCAAGAGGATTTTAGGTTAAAAATTTAGATACCTGAAGCATGGAAAGAGACATGCTGGTTTTAGTGTGACTGCAGAAATAAAATTTGTAAAACACTTTGTAAAATAAAAATGCATTACTATTATTATTATTATTATTTTTTTTTAAGTTTAATGTTCTTTAACCTGGTTGGTCATATCGGATGATGAATGAAATTGGTGAAATGACGCTCAAATGATCTCAGGGTCTATGGAGCTTAAAGTTTCTTGACATTAGTCTTCTCAGAATAAGGGAAAACCCTGAAAAAAGCCTTATCCGGGTAACTAACCCTAAGCAAGATTCGAACTTGTGTCCTTTTGAATATGGGGCAGACACGCTACCGCCACACTACCCAGTTGAGCACATTATTAATATTATTCTCTGAAATTAGTTCTAACTAATAGTGAATAAAAAAAAAAATTAAAAGTATTTTGATACAAACACAGAATGATAGGTTAATAGACTCGTAATACATTTTAAAAATGTGTCTTGCCTGCACTGCTCATTTCTTCCACCATCCAATGTCCTGTTGATTTCATTTTAAAAGTTTGTTGTGCTCCAGTCATAAAAACCCTTACGTAGTCTCAATATTATTGAGAATACACTGTTTTACAAACTACATGAGATCTAATACACTTATGTACACTTGCCATTGTCAACAATTATATGCCACAACATTTCATTTGAAGTAACACCTGACAGCACAGACAACAATAATCAAAAAACAGAAGGTTTGCTTTAACATAATACATGTTCCGTCATGTGATAGCAAACTGACTTACTCGCTTGTGGCCAATTTGTAACTAATCAAATATGATCTCAATAGGATGAGCTGACTTGTTTGTTTTTTCTCTATTGCAAAGGAACCATTGTTTTTTTTATTTGATTTTACACAAGCCTCATGAAGTGTTTTGAACAGGAATTGAGTTGTTTGAGTTTTACCAAATTTAGATCACACAACCTTCTAATCAATGGTATGTTTATTTCAATTTGGCCATTTTGTGACTTATTTTTCTTTTCGCTAACACACTCTAGAATTATGGGGATAAGAGGGAGAATGGGAAGTCATGTACGAGGCATGCAGGATATTTTGTACAGAAATTTTTGTTTTGCTAAATGAAAATATTATATAGGATGCAAATAAAAATTGCACAGAGAGGCAAGTAAGGGAAAGATAATGTTAAGAGCATTGAAAGTGTGGTATAGAAACTTTAGCTTATAATTACGAAATTTCATAAACAGTATTTAGAAAATTAAAAGAAAAGTTTAAAGGGCAATGGATGGGTAAATTGCCTTAGAAATAGCTTAGGAAGTAATGAGTAAGGAGAGATATAGGGAAGAAAAGAAAACAATGTGAATAATTTCTGAAAATGGGCAAGAAAGACATCTGAGGATATAGAAATACAAACAAATATTTAATGAGGTAGCCAAAAAGAGAAGCTTAGTCTTCTATATACTAATGAAAGTTTCATGGGGAAGGAAAAACACATAGACATAACAAATATACGGTCGTCTCCTTAGCGCGGTGGTAGCGTTGCTGCTTACCAAGCGGGAGACCTGGGTTCGATCCCCAGTACCAGCATGGGGATTTTTCCCCCGCTGGGAGACCTGGCCCAGGATGCACTCAGCCTCGTAAGGTCCCTGGGGGACTAATTGAGGAGCTACTTGATGGAGAAGTAGCGGCTCCAGGTCATGAGGACCGCATTAACCGGCCAGGGGGGACTCGAGGTGCTGACCACGTCTCACCCTCCAATACTACACCCCATCCATGACGTCTGTAGTGGACCGAGATGGGGGACGCAGTGGCCGGGCGGTAGTTCAAGGTTCCCCGTGAGCTGTCGTGCCATGGAGTTAACAAACAAATATGAGCAAGTAGGCATTGCATGGGTGAGAACAGATGTATGAAGGCTAAAAGGTCTAAGGAATAATATCCCTCAAATTCAATGTCCTATATGCAGTAGGTTCCTATATATCTGCAACACACAATATTTAAATGCTGAGGAACTGAAATTTGAAGAGAAAAGTACATATATAAGACATGGTTTTTATGTTAGACAGAAATGTGGTTATAACTGAAATGTTCCATAAAGTTTGTAACAGGATAGGACAGCACTTTAACAAAGAGAAAAAAAAAAAATGAATATGGACAGTAAACAGAGTTAAATAAGAATATACAAACAAGACAGCAAACTAGAATTAGGGAAGTATTGTAAAACATGAACATGACTGGTGAAGAGCCAGGGCTGAATACTGCCCATATCTAGCAGCACATAACTTAGCATAAATAAATAACTTAATTAATTAATTGAATTTGCATTGGCCAAGAAATGAACAGTTTATGTAGATCTACAGTTATAAAGAAGTTATAATATATAAGAAGAAGCATGTTTCTAAATTCAAATTAATGCTTCGTCTCTGTTTATTTAATTTCTCATACACATTTCTGTTCAATTAGAAAGAATTTACATTGTGACTCAGCACTAGATAATGAAGCTGCTTTTCTTTATCCTCAAGGTTCAGATACCCTGAAGAAATAATCCATGTCCCACTGTAGGCAGGGCATGCACGCACATACGCACGCATATATATATCTCTCCCATGCTAATCTTAAATTTCATGGAATATTTTATTTTTTATCTCATTTTTGTAATATTGTACCAGCATTTTTATAATGGGTAAGTATACACATTGTATATAGAATTTTATATATTTTTTCCTATCTTTTAATATGGCCATACCTATTTAAACTCAAGTTATATTAAAATAACAAATACATGGTGAAAGATAATATTATAACTATAGCACGCCCTACTGGTTTTTATGATGTTTACTTATAAGTATTGTTCTTTCAAAATTCACAATTTTCAGTAAATTTATTATCAAAAATGAAATTCTGCCTATTTTGCACAGATGTATGACATTTTGTAGGAATTGTTGGATTATGCGTTCAAAAAAAAAAAAAAGCATGCGCACCCGCTCCCACACCCATGCACACACACACACACACACACACACACACACACAAAATATTGCAGATTTAAACAAAATCCAACGTAATTTTTTTCTATTTACTGTTATTTTGAGATAGACTTGGATGGTTACTAATGGAGAAAAAACAAAATAATCTGAAATTAAGGATTGGTTTTAGAAAAGAGAGTAGCAGTTGGTCTAAATCAGAAATGGCATTTTGTGGCACTCTATGTCATCCTCCTTCTTTCTCCCTTCAACTTTGTGTTGGGAGCATTCATACTTTACAGTGACACAGTGCTAGTTGAATAAAAGTTTCTTAGATGGTAGGCAAACTAGAATAAAACAAGGGGATAAGTTAAACCTTGTATCCCTTCCATGACAGCCCAGGTGTAAATGCCCAAGCATTCAGCATGGCCTTTAGCTATATTTTTCTAACTCCTAAATGTAGCAGGAATAAACAGTCAAATTCTATGTAATGCAAAACACATTGATAAAGGTCATAAATACAGAAGAAATTATCTGAAAGCCTTATCAATATCTTTGATGAAGCCACACATTACAGAAAGAGCTGAACTGAAGAGCCTACCTTCAGATATTCAACCTTTTCTATACAAATATGGAAGGCAAGAAGAACAGCAAGAAGAAATACCACCAGTCAAAGTAAGACGATGGTGCTTTTCTAGTGAGAGAAAGAAGAACAAAATTACAACTATGTCATGTAGTGAATGTAGAAGATCATTGTGTAAAGAACATTCTTTAACAGTAATCACTTGTTTAGAGTACGGCGTAACAATGTTGAAGATTTGTCAGAGCTGTGCCATAGTTCAGTAGACCAAAAACATGGACCTGTTCATAATTAAATAATGCACACAAATTTAAAATTTGCCTATGCATTCTTGGATCCAATAATGATGTAATAACTGTGCTCGTAATCTTTGTCGTTTAAGTAATAAATTAATATTTAATTATTTAAATCATACTTAATTACTATGAGAAGAAGGAAGAAAGAAAGAAAGAAAAAAAAAAAAAACAGATGCCATTCATCACATATATCTGTAAATCTAAACTGTTTAACTCATGAAATGCCCTATAGTTTTCATTTTTAGGACACTTCTGCTCATTCTTTAGTAAATTGGGTACACTTTGGTTTTAAAAATTGCACTCCCACAGACAGCTTCATATGATTATCTATTACTTGAAATTTGATTATTTTTGGATTCTGTTAAATGCACTAACAGTTGCTTTTAATTACTTAGACTCTATATTGAAATAACATTTTTGAGAGCCTCCACATTCTACAATATTATATTTGGTTTGTTAGTGTCAGCATTTCATTTTCATTAGCACAATTTATTTGCAGTTAGTTTGCATAGCATTTTGGTTGTATTTTCAAATGGGATATTATGTTTTGCACAAACACTTGTAAACATTTTCTGTAGACACTAAATTAAATAATTCTGTGCCTAATATATTTAGGAATGGGGGAGTGTGAGTAACTCTTAATATATAAAAGTTATGTGTCAAATTACGGATCAGAAACTTTAATTCCAATGTCCATTTTTTAACAGAATAAATGTTTAAATCCTACCTTTTTTAAGATTAACTTAAAATAGACATACCTGAAGGAATTTGAGCACATTCTCAATAGCCTTTATGTCACAGCATGGTAATCCTGGTTCAGGCAAAATCACACTACACTGTCCACATAATGTGAAGAAATGTATTGGATCATGAAGTAAATGCAGAACCTCTACAAACATTATGTGAGAGTTTTCACTGAACAATTTACTTATGGTTTCATCTGTAAGGATCTTAGTAAGACATTGGTAAATATGCTGTGAATTTTCTTGATTCAGTAGTAGGCAGTGCTCAAGGTTATTTGCATTTGACAATAAGAGTAAACAAGCAGCAACCACATACTGAGCATTTTTAACTAGCAGCTCTTCAATTGTATGGCCAAAATCAGCTAAATTAGCATCACTTATACTAATGTTCTGGACCATTAATGGTAAGATGACCTTAGCTTCCTCTCTAAAAAATTCTTCACCAGAACGGAATCCAAACAGCACCCATCTGAAGTCCTAAAGGAAAAACATTACCTTTATAAATGCATGAATGGATGTCTGTGTGTGTATGTGTATATATATATATATATATATATATATATATATATATATATATATATATATATATATATCAATCAAATAAACATTTTGTTTAATTATAAAAATTGCATCCATGTAGAGCAAACACCTTACCTTTATATCATACTGATAATGAAGCCACCAGGTTATCATATACTGAAGCTGTTGTTTCATCACAACAAACATATTTCCCCCAGACTTCAAATTTAGCTGTTTAGCTAGAAGCAGCACTGTTCTCTTCATTAACTCTAGAAGTAGAATCATTTAATTAACACACTACTTCATAAGTAGCAACTATATGCCATTGAAAAAAAATAGATAAAATAAAAGCACGGAGAAAGAGAAAAAGAGGGAGAGAGGTAGGGGGGTTCTGTGCGTGTGCTTGTGTGTGTGTGTGTGTGTGAGCACGCGCACATGTATGCTTTTTTTTTGTCAGTTATCTGGATCATCACTGCCAGAAGTGTTATATTACCTTACTCTTTGTTTTTCTATAGCAATAATCTTACCTATGTTGATGGAGTGAGTCCTCTCCACTTTCAAAATGTTAAACAATGCTTTCTTTCGAAAGAAGGAACTAACCACCATAATAGTTGCCCAGCTTTGTAACACAATAGCAGTTCTGTTGGCACTCTCATCCACACTTTGAAAGCCCACTGGTACATTCTGGAAACAAAGCTCAGTTACAAGAAACATAATATTAGCCCATAATATACAGAAATGCAAATGGATAATTAGTTATGTTTTGCAATCAAATATTTAACAGTGCTTTTCTAATCTTCTAAAATGAGCCATCATGAATAACATTGTTTTATTTCCATTGTAGGTGTAATTTAATTATGAAAGTGGACTGAATATGGATAAATTGCATTACTTGAGAAAAAATTGTACTTATTAAACCTACCACAGTAATGGATGAAGTAGTACCTACCAATGAAAACATAAAATGTACATTTTAGATGAGAGTAGGAAGACAAATCTAGAATTGAAGGCTCAGTTGGTGGCAATCAGTGACACATCTACTACTTTTGTACTATTAAAGTTACTATACATTCGCTGTGCTTTACACATCTACTTAATGTACAAATAATAACCAACAAACCACCCAGTGCATGCATTCACTAACTTTCTATGCCCAAATGCGAAGCATTGTGGAATGCTTAAGGAAGGCCAGTTTTCCAATTAAGCTGTTTCAATATTAGGACAAACTCAAACATTTTTGCATTACTGGGTGGAATTCTACATATGATTCAATTACATAGATGTTGACATGTAAAAAGCTGCCTAAGTTTTTAGCGTTTGAGCTTAAAAATGTTCAAGGTACAAGGAAACTCGAATATTATAAATAACAGTCCTTAAAGGCAAAGATCTCCTGATGATGCAGGGAGTTGCTGCTAGAAGCTCATTAGGGTAGCAAATCCTAAGAGACTCTTGCTTAGTAGACTGACTTCCTAGCTGCTTTTGAACTGCTTGCTCTGGTACTAGGCTAACTTCAGGGGGCTAATTGTTGTTATGACAGCTGTCATTGACATTATTTTCTTTAAAGTTGAAATTACAAGAGCTTGAAATAGAAAAGTTTATTAGATATGTGAGAAATTAAAGTAAATCTGAAAGCAATCTTTAATCACATTTCCTCAACCCAGAGGTAAATAAGGCATAGCTACATGTACAATCTATTTTTTAAATTAGTACAGGCTAATACTGGTAAGAGGAATAAAACTAATCTGCTTTGTAATTCCATCTCAGAATGCTGTAGGCATCCCATGTGATAGGTGTTACTAAGAAGCAATATCAGTATATGGTCCTGTAGAAAGGCATTTGGTCTTGCACTCAAAGAAGGCAAGTTTTTAGTGATATTCCATTTGGAAAATCAATTATTTTAAAAGACTGCAGTCCTAGTAGTACAACTGCTACATTTCTTTGCATGTAATTAAATTAATTCCCACTCATTTATGTCTTTGTATCTCTTGTTAGTTGCTTTCTATTTCATGTTATCTCTTAAATTATTTTTGGTATTTTATGTTTGCTTCTGTGTATTTAGGGCCCTATTCCACAAATGTAAGATGGCTTACACTATAGGTAAATTCTCTAGAAACTAGTACAAATGCTAATGCTTACATTCCAGAAGGTTTTTCAAAATCACCTAGCACTTGACTACTTCTCACTTATAAATTAGCAACTAAATTTTATGATGATGTTCAAAGAAACCAGTAAGCTGCAAATAAAAGTACTTATCTATATGCCTTAACAGTGAATTCCTATGAATATTCATGAAGGAGACCTTGATGCAAATAGGTAGTATTGTGCTTTTTTCTTTTCTTTGTTTGTTTTTTGTTTTGAATTTTTTTTAACAATATTTAATGCCCATTCTTGCTTCATACATCACAGGTGGTGACTCTTATTAAGTGCATTAAATGATATGATAAATAAGAAAGGAAAATTTAAAGGGATCGAAAAGTTCTAGGCCTAATTTTAGGACACTGGCATTTTCTATCTATCACCAAATTCAGAAAGGATAGTCCAGGAAAGTCTGAAACATCGACTATCAATTTTCATTACCTCAACCTCGAATATCCATGTCGGTATCTATTATTGCTACTTAAAAATACCTACAACATAAAGCACCATTATACCAACTAGGGCCATAAATATTCATTGTCCTGCAACATAAAAGCAGTCATTGCACAGTTAACCATAGCTGTCCAGTACTTCTATTGTCATTGCCAGTGAGCTGCTATGTGCAGAGGCAATATAAGCCCCTTGACCTACACTCATTTGCTGTGAGAGCAACAATTTGTTCACCTGATCGTCATTATTGGTATTATTGTAAATTAGTTGTGGATTTCAACATAAATTTTACTGAAAGAGTTCTACCAATTTGTGAGGCTTTCACAATTATACCCCTAAGATATAGCTGATTAAGTGGCAGAATCAACTGCTGACAGAGTTTTCAGAATTTTTACAGCAGGATATAAATAGCCACCACGATTAACTTTAGTTTAGGAATGTCAGCTCTATCTTACATAAAAGTAGACTTATAGCTTTTACATTCTCAGTCATCTTAATTATTGTTCAGATCAGGTAACTGGTGATAACTAATAAAATGGGTGTCATTAATAGTGTGTCTTAGATGGTAGATACCACTTTCAAGGTGCTTGAAGTTCTTGCTGAACAGAAGGTGCCACTCCAGTGCAGATGCCATGTCCTGATGATCCTATCCAGAGAAGTGCAGCCACTGCACTATGGTTGAAGAGAAAGAGTGTGCTGTAAGTGTCCATGTGATTTTGGCAGTGCTTGCAGCTGGATGAGATAGAGCAGGTCTGAGGAGGTAGCAGCTAGCAATCTCCAACTTAGAGCCACTCCTCAGAGAAGTTAAAGTGGGGATCAGAACATACTGAGAAGACGTTCCCCCAGGATTAGCACGTACAAGCCCTCCTGGTCCCAATGAATCTCACTGAGGACCAGAATGGTGTATTATTTAAAGTGTGGGAGTCTCCTACTGCAAAGACCCAGAGAGAACAGCTAATCCTCTCTCAGACTAGGGGACGGAAGTCCTGGAGGAAGCACCTGCAGGGACTTCAGGAGGATGTTAAAGACCAATCAAACACTGACAAGTTCCAACAACAATACTACTGGCTGAGACTATGAGTAGATGCTGAGAGGTAGGGCTGCCAATGTCATGTGGGTGTGGCAAGTCACGGCCCACAGTCAAGGAGCCTGGGATGCATGCAGCGGTATAAATATTACTTCACTAAGCAGCTGGAGGTGCATGCCATTCCTAACCAAGACATTGCAAACTGCCTCGTAGAATAACTGTTTTGTCGCTATGGGATACTGTTGGAGCTAGAAAGTAATCAGGGCACCAACTTTGAGTTCAACCTGATGAGGGAAACAAGAAGCAACTTGGAATGCCCAAGACACACACATAACACCTTTCCACCCAAGTCAAATGGCATGGTTGAATAATACATCAAGACTCTTGAAAAACACTTGAGGAAGGTTGTGACCAATTACCACAGAGACTGGGATGTCATGGTGCCACTTTTCTTGCTGACCTACTGCTCTACAATCACACCACTGGGTTGATACCAACCAGTTTGGTCTTTGACAGGCAGCTGCATCTAAACTGTGGCCTGATGTTTAAGAGCCCTCCTGGGGTAGGACAGCCAGCAGATGACTATGTGGAGCATCTCAAAGATAAATCAGATGGCCCCTAAACATGTTCAATAGCAAGCAATTGGATAAAAAACCATTATGACCGTCAGCCCAAAAGACAAAGTATCCATCAGAGTGCTCTGGTATGGATATATTGCTCTACCTGGAAGAAGAGACACTGTCTCAAACTTCAACAACCATTGTTAGGGGCATACCTTGTGGTGAGGATACATGATACACGTACATCCAGAGGTTGCCTCGAGGGAAGAAGCTTGGATTGTCTAGCCTGATACAATGGTGCTTGGTGGGATGAGCAGCCCTGAGAAGGGAGTAGTGTCACTTCACCTTGCTGGCCTGTAATTACTGCATGTGTATTGGCAGTGTTGCAAATGAGAAGTCAGCTTCCTTTATACAGCTGCACTCATTGTCGCAAATTTAAGAAGTGAGGAGTGGCCGCAGAACTCTAAAGCCTTTGAATATCATACCTGGGTACAATTGACACATGATGGAAAGTTTGCTCTATCTGAAAACACCTATCTATGTCCACAGGTGTAAAAAGGAGCTGCAAGCCAGGAGTAACTTAGTTTGCACTATTGAGTGCAGAGCATGCAGTAGCACCACAGAGAGCAGTCAACTGTCTATGCATCGAAGAGACGAGACAAATTGTTGTGAAAGCATCAAATAAAGATAATTATTTGTAACCAGATTTGAGTGATAAAGAGTGTTTTGTTACAGTGTTATGAAAACACATCTAAGAAATGAAAAATTATATCCACATATCCTCATAAAAATAATTGATAATTTCAGAAAGAGGTAAAAATAATTATGCTCACAAACCTTTCTCAATCCTCATCATACATTCAGTAATATCAACTTAAATTTTGTATTAACCTTCAATCAGGTTTTATTTAATTATTTTTATATATTGAAAAATTTATAGTTTTCTTTCCTGACAGCAAATATATTTACTCTATCTATAGTGTATCATGAACACCTGAGGAGCAAATACTTTATTTTATTTATTCAGAACTTATTTTGGTAGCTATGTATATCTCAATACAGTTTCTGACCAATAAAATAAATGATTGCTCTCCGAAGTAGTTTTTGACATTCACATAAAAAGAAGCGAGTGGTGCACCACAAACTAAATTACATCTTTAAGATAAATCTACAACACTTTTTCCAATAAAAATCAATGAAGCACAATATGGAAAATTGCAACTGTTTGTTCAAATAAAGATTTTTATTTATTATAGCCAAATTATTAATTTGCTTGCAAAGTTTGAGTTAATCAAGTATCCAATTTCAAAATATAAGTTACAAATTCCTTTTGCCTTTGCATTTGTCACATGAACATGGAATTAAAGCATAAATGCATTTCATTCAGATACGTTTGCAGAGTGCTGAGGAGCAGAGCAAAGTAACAATTTCTTGTCTTTTAAGCATTGTACAGCCATTCAATTTCAGTTTTTCTAAGCTGTGAGAGATTCTAGGATCAAAATCACCTTTTCTTCACATTCAGCTTGAGAGCTCTTGATATTCATAATTTTGGTGCAAAACAACTGGGTTAATATTAGATTTTAAAGTTCTGGTAGTTACACAAAAGAAATGAACAATCATATATTGAGCTTAAAAGCATATCTTATAGGTAATTAAGTTGATAGTCTTCCCCTGATATACACTACAATGAAGGCTAATATAAATAATATTGTGTGGTTTAACCCAATTTTGCACTTTTAAATCAACTGACTGTGTAGTCTAGGCTGCTGTTAGATGGTAACAGCATCACATGTCAGCAGCCATTTCCATGTTAAATCAGCAGTTTTCTGTATTGGTACTGAGAGGTATTTTATATTTATAAATAATGATGAATGGAATAATTCCTGTTTACTCGTTTGGTTTTAGAGTTAATTATTATTTATCACACTTTAGTACCCAAAGTTTCCAATATTTAATTTCAGTAATATCAGATTCTGAAAGCATACCATTTGTCAGATACACTACCCGTAACTCTAAGATAGAAATTTGTATTATTTGCTACATATGCATATTATAAAATATTGAGATTTTAAGGTTAATTTAATATTGCAGAATTACCTGAGGCTATGCTTCAATAATTATTTCAGGCTGCTATTTTGGGTTAAGAGGCTAAGTATCACAAGCAAATTGCGACAAAACTTTGTATTTGTTAAATAAATCTATGATATGAAACATACCCAGATTTTAAGGTTAATTTAATATTGCAGAATCAGATGAGATTATGAATTAATAGCTATTTCAGGTTAAGTGGAAAATTAATTAGCCATACTTCATCAATATATGAAGTATGGAGAAGATGTATGAGAAAATGCAATTTGGAAATGAAACAGCAATAGCAAAGATGGAGGAGAAGATGGAATCTGGTACAGGAAAGATGGAAGAGCAAGTGTAGTTGGCAATGGAGAACCTGAAAAAAGGAATTTCTAGAAAAATCAATGAACAACTGGCTGGAATAAAGGAAGTGAAGGAGCTTGTAGGAAAGATAGAGGAGCTCGAAGGAAGGATGGAGGAACATGACAAACATGACCTTTGAGAGGGTCAAAGACCATGATGATGCTCTGAAAAACCTTGGGGAATGCTTTAATGCCCCAGAAGGAAGAGTCAACAGCAGTGCCAAGGAACTGAATGCCATAGTGGAAAAGATGCTCGATAGAAAGTTGAAAGACTTGAAAGTCCAGATCCCAGGATACAAAACAACATCCTTGCACATCAAACCACTCAAGTACAATGTGATGTCAACATTTGAAGTCTTTCGCTGACAGTTCACCACTGTTGATATCTAAAACTGATCAGCAGCAGAGGAAGCTGCAGAGCTAATAGCAAGTCTCCAGGACTGATGTAATCCTGAAATCAGTGAAGTTCAGGGAGATCTGGAAGGCACTTGAGAACTGCTTTGGGAACCATTGCTTGCCTGTAGCCTACTGCGTCAGCTTGAGGTGAGCCACAGCCAGGTGAGATGATGCAGGAGTTCACCCTCGCAATCGAACAGCTTGTGAGCCTACCACCTAGCTACGTGTCCCAGGAAGCTGCCTAATCCTTCGTCGATGGGGTACATGATGCCAAGATACAACAGTGCCTGATGCTTAGCAACTATAAGATGATCCATGAGGTATTAAATGGAGTATTTAGAATGGAGGCGGCCAAGGTTATAGCAGTCCCTATCTAGAGGTTTAGGAGTTTTTGGTACCCTAGCAGGGACACAGATTCAATGCAGGGATGTTGGTAAAGATCTTTCAGTGGTTTGTCTTGAGAGCATGGCTAGCCAGGACACCTACCACAGAACTGTCCACAACAAGACGTTGAGCAGAGGGCACCTGCACATAGACAGGAAAGTGTGGACCTGAGTAGGGAGTAGCTGGCAGCAGGGTTACCAATAAGTACCTGGTGCTATGTAGAAAGAAGAGCAACACAAGAATGATGACAGCAAACTTTAGATGGTGTGTGCTGGGGATGTGCCTGATTCAGGCACATGATGAAGGACTGTACCCAACCAAGATGATGGGTGCCAGACAGTGTGGGTTGGGAATGTGGCCATCCAGGACAACTAGTAAAATTCTGTCCGCAATCTAGTCAACTAACAGGCGGGACATGAACAAGACCCAACATCGCAAGATGCATACCACCATATTATTATCTCCCTCTCTTGATGCTGGGTGCCTCAGAAAGAGGGATGGAAGATAGCTTCATCGCAGACAGCTGGTATGCGGGAAGGCATGCCGGAACATAGTGGACACCGGAACAACCATGACAATAATTCTACCAGATGTAGCAGAGAGCTTGCAGACAATGAAATCGAATCAACCCTGATAATAATGCTAATGGACAAAACCTTGCCAGTGGAGAAAGAGGTCCTGCTGAAGTTGAACCTGGAGCGGAGCAATCTGTGGGTGTTTGTTTTGAGGGTAGCTGAAGAGGTGATATTGGGACTGGCTGTCTCAGGAGCCACGATGTCAAGGTTGACATCAGCAGGAGGATCTTACAACTTGGCAAAGACGAGGTAATGCTCCGGAGTTCAAATGAAATCCTGGAATCTGCAGGGTGACCATGATGGAGATTGTGATGCCTGTTGGGGCACATCTGGTAGACCAGCTGTTTAAAGACTGCCCGATTTGTCAACATATCCAGGGCTCAAGCAAGAAGGTGGAGACTATTATGACCAACAGGTCAACAGGAAGTTCCCAGCAGGACGTTCAGGCGTGGTTGTATCTCTGAACCTGTACCAATGGGAAAAGTCCAAGGTCCAACAGTCATGGGCACGACCATGCCATTTGGTGGACAGGAAGAAACAGGGAATACATTTGGATTGTCTAGCCTACTATGATGGTGCTGATCAGGACAGCCAGCCCTGAAACAGTGCCGTATCTGGCCACAAATTCCTATGGTATGCAAGCTGGTGGAGATGGAGACCTTCGAGTGCTAAAAACAGGAAATGTTAAGCAATGGTAACCAGAGGCTTTGAATGTGACACATGCTAGAAGCGCCCTTTAGCTTCAACAAGTTTCCAGAAAGTTCTGTGATGTCATTTTCCAGCAATAAAAGGAAGAAGAATGGCAAGCCAGTGTGTGTAGTTGTCATGTAGCGAGTTGTTTTTTGTGAGCCAGACTTTGACTGGAGGTTACTGTGCAGTGACATGCAAGTCATAGATGGAGAAAGTCATCAACTCATCGAAACATCCAGTGAATTGCGGAATTTATTTGTAACCAACTTTTAAGTGAATAAATACATTTGTACCATCATCATTAATTACAGGGCTACAAGAATAGCTACTAATTTGTCCAAAACTTACAGCTATAGTAACATGGTTACCCACCATTTTTAAGGCAACAGTAGTAAACAAAAGAATCAAGATAGGTACTCATGGAACTATCCTATCCTAAAATATGATAAATAAAATATATATACCTTAATCCGGAAGCAATCCTCCAGCTGCTCAGAGAAGATTTCAAATAAACACTTACACCCTTTTATATCCATCATATTTGGTTTGAAAATTATGCTTAAGCACTTTGTTGCTTCCATTCTTACATCCTGATTAGTATGATTCAGGTATTTAAATATATGGCTGTAAAACGGGTATTCATCTGTTTCTACAAGATTCTTATAAGGTGGAGCATCACATACAGCCCAAGTGGAATGAGGATCAGCCTGAAACAAAAATATTAAAGCATATTTGAAGACAAAGACTAAATGATGTTACTGACTGTAACAGCACTAGTTCAAATTATGGGAAACCAATGGTACCTGTATTAATGTTTGTAATTATGAAATTGATTTACATAAAGTATCACAGTGGTAGTGAGATTAAAAATATAAAATTATTTGTTTGTTAACAATTCTGTCAATTGCCAAGATCTATCAGTGCCACAGGTGTGCTGGAATTTCTTCCCACAGGAGTCCTTTTATATATCAGTAAATATAATGACATGGGTCTGACACTTAAGAATACTTAAAATTCATTTGAGCTGGATTTGACCCTGTGACTTTGGATTCAGACACAACTTAGCCACACAGAACAACATGGCAGTGAGTGGTAGTAGAACACACTCTCTGTGATATATAAACCTAATTTAGAGATATATTCGGACAGAACTGCACAGCATGTGAGTAAAAAAATTAATAAAAAGGGGAGAGGGAGAAGCATATGTGACTTCTAGTAGTGTTGTCCATAATGTTAGTCACTGGAGGAGTAGAATTGAATTCAGGCCCTGAATATATGGACCTTATACCATGTACCAAAATGTAAATGCAGCTGTTTTGATAAAATGGAAATTTAATAGTAATTTCTCCTAACAGATTAGTTATATTTTGCTGCCTCCTTTACAAACTTATCAGCCATCTTGTTACCTTGTGTTCCTGCATGTGCCTTTATCCAATTATACAGTATACTCCAATTGTTTGTGTTGATGTGATGTTGAGTTTCCCTATTCTCCCAATTAGATGGTTGGGATTTTTGCAATTCATTATGGAGTGAATTGTTATTTTACTGTCAGTTTACATAGTAGCTTTTCCTTTTTTGTCATCCTTTAAATTATACCAGAAATGTTATAATGCCCAACTGCTCTGCAAGATTGTTAATGCATCTGTTGTGAAATTTAAGTTTAAGGTGAAATTTCTGTTACTTTGCTAGGTATACTGCTACTCCTGCACCCACTCCTTTGTTGCTTTCGCCAATATTACATACTATACACATAGAGGAGTAAATCAAAACATTAAACTGACTGACTGACTGCCTGCCTATTGCGTGCGTGCGCACGTGTGTGTTTGGGGGGGTAGGATGTATGTGTGTATGCAGGTGCGTGCGTGCATGCGGGTGGGTGGGTGGGCATACATGCGTGTGTGTGTGTGTGTGTGTTAATTGTTTTACTCTAAAATACTACTGCTACTAAAGGAAACATATTGTATGTAGTTAAAATATGAGCTAAAATATGGTAACTGTTCCCTGGCTTTCAGCCAGAGATATTATTGGTTTAAAATGCCATGTCAGCAGTGTTTTTCACCTTTGTCTTCAGCATAACCTGATAGATGTTGAAGTCCATATCTCCATCTTAGGGTGACAGAGATTGATTGAATCTGTAATTACATGGTTTGCAGGATTTTTCTTGACCATAGAGCAGTCTTGGTTTAAAATGACTGTTACATGGACTTGGTGGAAAATTGTTATAAGACCTTAATGAAGTTCCCTTTTAGTGCCCGGTGTAGCATATTTTACCCAAAGGCATTTTTGTAACCTTTTAAATTTTGTACCAGCTTTGGCTTTTAATTTCCTAACATTCTCACCTTTAGCAATAAAGTACAGGTATTCATAGCTGTGTTAAAATGTAATATTTTTAAATGTTTGCAATTAAAATATAGTTTTCCTTTTAAGAACAAAAATAAAAATCCATTCAACTGCAGTGAAATGTAACCTTCTCATCATTCATGCGTGTCAACACACCAATTGTTTTACTTGGAGCCTCCTACTCATCCTTTTATCACAGGCATATTTGACTGCAGTAACTGGTATTTGAATTTGCAACAGTTGGCTTTGAATGGATGGGGTCTATTAAAGGGATAAGAAAGCTAGATTAGAAATTAGAGCATTCATCACAGCTCACTGCCTACTTTTCACTGTATGACCAACCACATGGAAAGCAAGAATTTTTTAATTCCTTCAGTGTTGTTTTAGTTTGCAACATTTTGCATTTGAAATATGTAATCCACTTAACATTCATGATCCACTTAACATTCATATATATGCAAGAGACATAATAGAGCAATTACATTTGCATTTGAAACATGTAATCCACTTTTCATGTGTTAATAGGCTCATGATTGATAGAACAATTACTATACACACACAAACACACACACACTCACACCCACCCCCACCACCCCCCACACACACACACACACACAAGAGACATAATAGAGCAATTGTTCTATCAATCATATATATGAGGAGCAACTTTTCAAAACACTATAAATCCACAAATATAAATTTTACAGGAGAGGCCAAAAACTGATATTGAATAACGTTTTATAGATGACGTAAATTTGAACACTGGGATCTATTTAGAGTTCTGAATACCGAAAAATAGCATAAATGGCAAAAATCTCACTCTTTACTGAAAGCCACTGTTGCTAATTGAAAATCTGTGAGCTTAACTCGTTTTTCACTAAACAAAAGGACATATTGTATTTTGAAGCAAATTTATACAGAAATAATGCAAGAAATTACCCTTTAACATTCATTCTTATCCAGTTTAATTGATATAATGAAATCACAAATTGAAGAACATGTTCCCAAACATTTATTTAAGGAATACAACGAAAATCAGTCACTTGTCTTAATATTACATCCTGTTTTTTGAGAAATATCCAGACATTATTTAAGCAATATGATTAAAATTATAATCAAGGAGAACAACTGAAAATATTATTTAAAATATACAATCCAAATTCTTACTTCTTTAATTGTGTTCTTTTCCTAATTTTTTAAACTATATTATGCAAATTAAACTGAACCACTAATAATTCTCCAAATTCCCTTCATAGCTTATATTATAACTGTTAATAACACGTTCAAAGTGTTATCCTGCAATTTTTCTCTTTTCTTGTCTTTGATTATTTGTTTTTATTTTTAACATTATGCAGGGACTCTCTATATTAATAATTCAAAAAAGTGTTTTGATATTCATTAAACAAAGCAATAAAGAGTTATCCTTTTTAAAAGTAAAGTGTTAAAATGTTTTGTGTCAAGTTTGAAAAAACAAAATAATACAGAGCATATATTACAAAAACAAAATTATAATATGAATATCACCAACAAAAGTAGTTTCACATACACATTTTCATGCACTTCTTCAGAGCATTTGATATCTAATTTCCTTCTCTAAGCAATAACATTCATCCTCAACTACTACTTCTTGCTCTTTGTTGTTTGTTGCATCATCTCTCTCTCGAGTACATCAACATAAAATTTCAGACTTTCATCCTCCTTCCAGCTAACACCAAAGCACTGTTTCAGAAGAGCAATTAAGTCATTCTTTTTTCTGACTTTATAGTGTGTGTCAAACTGACAGCATCTGAGTCAGGTATTTGAGCAGCTGATACACCTCTTTTCAGCAAGGACACATAATTTTTTGAGCCATCATCCAGTCTGTATAAAGGTCCCATTTTAAAAACAATGACAGTGTTGTACCCTTTGAATTTCTTTTTCAGAATTACACATCTCGTGTCTCTTAATCCCACTGGCTTCTTCAGAACACCACAGAGGCTCTTGAAGTGTAAAATATTCCAGTATATACCTAACTTGTGAACGTTATCCATTTTCTCATACATTTTATGATATTACTCAAGAGTTAATATTTCAGATTGTTTCCGAAGACTCTTCTCCACTGTGCCAAAAAGGCGGTCTGCAGGCAAGTAGGAGTGGCCATGCCCTGGGAATGAAACGTGTATTTCTTTAATTGAGTCTGGGGATTTTTTTAGAAGCCACTAATACAAAGATTAACTATGTGGGCATTTCTGTTCTGCGCAGCGCAGCGATCTCAGAATAATCTTATGGCTGAAGTGTGCTCATCGTATCTATGCTTACTTGGAACTTCTAGCAAAGCTGAAGCTATTTCATTTGGTCCATGACCAGCCTGGTTTTTGCTCCAGCAATACAAGTTTGGAGACTTATTTTGTATGTCTGTAATGCAGAGAGCATAATATGACAATTGTCATGCACATGCCTCGCCAATAGTAAGTTCTGGCAAGGGTTGAACTTGCTGAAGATCGAAGCATAAATACAAGCAGTTGGGTAGTTTCTCTTTCATAATTTTAAAAAGCTGTTTTGCTCTCATTCTATGGGCAGCAAGCTCTGCTTCCACTTTTTGTACTTTTCCAGAATCTTTAGTGAGTTTCATTTCGTGTTTCATTCTACAGCAATAGCTACAGACATCTACTGCAGGATCACCAAATCCCAAATTAAAATGATTAGAAGAGATATTATTGAAGAACAACTTTTCTACCTTTAATGAATCAGGAACACTTTCATTATACATTTTAAAGAGCTTTGTGCTATTCATTCCTGAAGAAAGATAAAGCCTTTTACTTTTTTGTCTATTGTAGTGGCTTTCCCTAGCCCTCATATTTGAAGTGAATTTAATCATTTCCTTTCCTTGGAATGTTTTGTTTTGTTTTATGATCCCCTCCTCTTCTTTCAAAAATGGCATTACCAGCAATTAGTGAGGCAGCAATACTATTAAATCTGGTTGCTCCTAAGCCAAATAAAACTCTAAAAAATTTGGAACACACAGGAACTTTCTCATTATTTACTCTCAGCTGAAACTTTATAACTACAGTATTCAGTTTTCCGCTTTCTTTCCAAGGACGGTGCTGTTTTGGGCTAGACACTAACATAAGTGATGAGAGGATCCCGTCCTGCAGCTGTTTGATTACATGGGTGTATACCTTTTTTCTATTCCTGATAAGATGGTAGACAGGTATGGAGCAGCATTTAAACCTTCCCTCCCAGTGTGCACAAGGTGGTTCAAACTTTAACATTTCAGAATTTTTATCATGATACCTAAAACAATTGCAATGCAATCACATAAGTAGATTTTAATCCATAAGTAGAGCAAGAATATGCCGTTAGTAATAATTGTAAATAAAGGCATTTACTAAGAAATCTCAACCTAAAAATTGCGTTTTCCATCTGCTCCACTTTCTTTTCATTATGCCCTTCTGCCGCTTTCTAGATCCAGAAGAGTGGTCCCCAACACATACAACTTCCATGTTACTCATTAAATGAACTGCAGACTAGCACAAAAACACAATGCTGATAAACAAACCTGTCGCACATGACAATAAGTAGGCTGCAACACTCACTATTATTCACCAAAACATTGTTGTGATGGTTTGGAACGTTTGTTTTCTTAGCTTCACCATTATTATTCAATATTAGTGCAACATATGATTAGCGATCATAATGACCTGGATTTGGCACAGTTTCAACCAAATTCGATGCTGGACTTATTGCGTTTTGAATAAAAACTCATTTTTAGCCTCGATTTAAAGGGTTAAAAAGCATATTTTGAATCAAATCAACACCGTAGCTCGATGCAATGCATCTTTTTGAGTACAAATCTGCTTCAAACTAATTTACATGCAAAAGAGGACTTATCGCATTTTGAAACGTCACTGCTTATGTATATATCTTCATAAGTTTGAGGTAACTAGTAGTCGTTAACAAAAAAGAAAAGTGCAAAAATTTATGACAATTATTACTGTATTACCATAACAGAATAACAAGCTCAATAACTTGATTGAACCATTGTAATTACATTATAGCTTCAACAGTAGTAATGTGCTATTGCATTAATGCATTATTATGCTACAATTTTAATATTCTGAGGGCAGAATTTTGCCCAAAACTAAACACTCATTCTGCCACTTTCTATAAATAAGAAAGATTCCTCCTATTCAGGCAAAAATGTAGAGTTGATAGCTTGTGTGTTGGATTGCCTTCAGAGGTGATGATGCACCTTACACACCTCACAGAGTAAAGTCAAGGCATCTGGTCAATGACATAAACAACATTATTAAAGTATGCGACTGATTTTGGTACCTTTTTAGAATGTTGTTTATTGGTGATAACTTTGTCATGCTTGAACTCAGAAGAACATTATTATTATTATTGTTCTTCTGATAGCATGTTAATAGTCATGTCACCTGAACACAAAGGATAGTAGTGTGCAAAGTAACTTACTCCTGAAAATATTGCCACGATAATTATTTCTTCCTCTGGAAACATACAACTGTATTAGACACACTATGCCATGCTCCAAAAGGGATACATCTGTCTGATGCTTTCATCTTTACCAAAGTAAGGAAATCTGCTAACCACTTATTTAGAGTTTATATCAACTGCAAGTCAAATTTTTATTCCAAATTTTTCTGGTTTATTGTCTACATATTCTGAAAGTGCATCTAAACCTGAATGTTAAGAGTTGCTAATTCACAGTGACATTTTTACTTGGATTGTAACACTGTACAGAATTGGCAATGAAAGGATTCCACATGGGTGGCAGATGCAAAGCTATCTGTCCTCAGTTTCTGACAATGTATGTTCTTTTCATTTAAAAACTTACCACAAGATTTCAATGAATATAGTTTATTGTAATGTAGAGAAATGCTGGTCCCTATATTTTTGTGAAACATCTTAATTGTGGCTAAATCTTACAGCAATTCTTGAGGAATCTTCCTCAACATACTCTCTGCAGAATGCCACAATCCAATCAAACGGCAAATACAACAATACTCGTGGATACAAAGGTTATGATGTGCAGTTTTGAGGGGGGGGGGGGATTCATCTAGTAGGATCTTATTGTTATACTTTGTAAAAGCTCAAAAACCCTTAAATTTTTGCAAATGTGAGAATACAACACTTACAAAAGTAAATCTGCTAAAGTACAGCACTTTTCCAAATGATGAGTGTGGCCCTTCTAAGGTTTTAACTCCCATAAATTCAATAAATAATGCATTTATAAGTTTGACTTTAAATATATCACATTAAATTATTCAATTATACATCAATAAGTACATACCTTAATGATTTTGATTAGCAACTTCTGAAAGAGAAGAATTGCTCGTCCTCCAACAGATTTTCTAAAAACTATTCTGTTATTAATAAGTTTCAGGAACATCATCATCCTCAATTGCACTTCTTTCAGACTTGTATACTTCAACATTTCTGAAACATGCCATTATAAGTATGTGTAAAACTTAGTCAACTGAAAACAGGTTGTCCATTGGAAAAGAGAAAGACTTACACTTAATATCTCATAAAATAAAGATATCTTAATGACAAACAAATGCATTTAAACTCATACAGCTAAGAGAAATTTTTATAAAACTTTCTGCAGAAGAATTAAAATCCAAGAATTCAGTATAGGTATTCACCATTTTAAGCAGAAGTCAATGCAGCATATCAGGTCAGTTTATTTTTATATATTTTTGTGCTTTTACACTCAGTATAACAGCTGTGTATTTTACACACCACTTATGAACCTGTGGCTTATTAAAGTATTTTTCTATAAATTCAAAAAGAATGAGTCTAGCAACAAAAATTACACTCTATACCAGACATGGTAAAGTCTCCTATTTGAGGCTGTTGCCATGCCATAATATCATGCTACAAGACAACCGGTACCTCTCCAGTGCAAGTACCTCACTTTAATTAAACATCTCCTAGAAGCCTCCTAACTCAGTCTAAATAGTCTAAGGGTGAACAGCCCTGTCAGCAAATCTTGAGGAAATTCGAGACGCAGGTTTAAATTAAGGTTTGTACTGTAATGTGCTTGTCAGTTGGCTATTGAGCAGTTAAATAATTTTTCACCACAGAAAAGAGTAGAATTTTACAAAGGTCTGAATGATAGGCAATTTAGTAATCTTAAAATACATGCTTCCGCAATATAACCAATATCTGCAAGTATTTATGTACGTGAACATACATTTTCTAACATGAAGCTTTCAAAACCTCAACAGAGAGAAAGATTAATTAGGAATAATCTATACAGTTGCATTTTTTACAATTTCAGACCAGATCCATTGTGTATTAATAATGTCAAAAGTAAGCAAAAAATTAAATTTATGAGATGCAATGTGTTTTTTGGTATAGCATTGTGTGGATTATGTTAATACATACATAATAATAAATATCTTAATTCTGTATATTGATCTATTTCCCCTTTACAAACTGTACCTTCAATTGTGTTTTCCTTTGGTTTCTTGTTGCACAAGCAGTTTATTTTTTCAAATTAAGTACAAAAGTATGAGTAATACGTTTCTGATGCTCAATGAATGTGTATTAATGCAACAGAATAGAATTACTTTCATTTATAATGCACTCAAATGCATGTATTTATACGCTAAATATCTGATAGAAATGTGCACATGGAACACTATATCTCCAAAGAGCTCAGTTTCTTCAAAATATAATCATTGGAATTTGACACATACAACAAACAAATACCTGCACCTAAATATTGTACCACAGAACATTCCACACATGCCAGCAGCTATTATTTATGGCACTGATGTTGACATCCCTGCTCCATATACAGTGGAAGGGAAACAAACATGCTATTTAGGTTTTCTTCATCCCTCAGGAAGAAATCAACACCAGAAGTAAAGTTATTATCAAGTAAGGTGGTGTTGTGGTAAGGTATGAGACTTGCATTCACATGGTTTTTATTGCAGGTTTTTTCCAAGTCATCAGGCAGGTGCTGGGGAGATTCATTACACCCCCTAAATTTTTCTCTCCATTTCTGATTCCCATCACTTCTTTGTCATTTGTTTCAGAGCTAAACGACCAGACAACAGTGTATAGTGGTTGCAGCTGAATAATGGCTTGTGCACAGTAGAAGTTTATTGCTGGTGTCATTGCAGGACCACTCTAATGGGACCTACTTTCAGGTATTTTTGGGCTAGGGCCCCTTCCAAGAACACCTGGGGGCTTGGAGCTTGTGGGTCAAGCTTGAGAGGCAACAGAAACATTCACTCTAGTACCTATATTCCAAGCTTGAACCTGTCGTCATCGAATCTGGTTGTCATTTGGGTCTCTCCCTTCTGGTGTCACACAAGTCATAAAGGTCCCCTAAGGCCTATGTGCAGTGTTCTGCCCTAATGACTAAGGTCCTTTTTTGAGTTTTTCCTAGTCCCAATACAGAGACTGATAAGTAATAAAAATGTTTTCTAAGCCTGATAAATGCTGAAAATTGTAAACAATGGTTCAATCAAACTTTAATCCATCATCATCATCATGTCCTGCTGTTCCATTATCTGGAGCATAGAGCCTAATGAAGCTTTTTCATTCAGGTCTATTGCTAATCGGTCTCTTTATTTCATTCCAACTCTTTGCCAATTTCTGCAATTCAATTTTCATTGTCCTCAAAGTTATCCATGGTCTACCCGTTTTCCTCTTCAAGCCTTGTGGGTTCCAATTCAGAGGTTGTCTTTTAATAGAAGATTGAGGCTTACGTATATTGTGTGTCCTAACCAGTCATTTTCTTTGATTTATTTGTAGTTGTATGGCTATTTGCTTTGATTTCAACTATGTCTCGTCCCGTCCCCTCCCCACCCCTCCCAGCCATCCAATACTGAATTTTCATTTGTATTGAACAGCTGTAGCTTTGTTTTTACAGACATATTCTTATTCTTCTGTATTTGGTATAACCGTACAAAGGGCCTATTTGCCTTTCTAATGCATCTTTGGACATCCTCCATAGCACCTCCATTTAAAGTGACTATGCTGCCGACTGCCAAGATAAGTAATGTATTTGTTCATTTAATTTTCTTCCCATTTTTATCTCAATCTATATTTGCACTTAGATTGATTCTCATTTCTTTCATTTTGAGACTTTATTTTCAAACCTACACTTGCTGCTTCATTTTTTAGTTTGTCTAACTTTAATTTCATATCAGATAATTTTTATGGGAATAAACCAATATCTTCAGCAATATCTGTGCCTTCTAATCTATCTGTCATGTTCCATTGGATTTCTCTTTTTCGTCCTTTCACCATTTTTTCATAACATAGTCCAGGGCCAAAAGGAATAGATATGGAGATAGGATACAACCTTCTCTTGATCGGGAAGGATTCCGTCAATTTACTCTCATGTATTAACTGACATTCATAATCTTCATATAATTTTATAATTATATAAACTATTTTGGTTGGGATGTTATACTTTGTCAGAATTTCCCACATTTTATATCCTTTTTTTGAATCAAAAAGTTAATACACATATAATGTACTTTGCCATTCTGTATTTTGCTCCAGTATAATTCTAAGGGTGTTAATTAAGTCTATACAACATTTTTTTTTAAAAACCAAATTGTTCTCTCTGTAGGCATTTCTCCATGACTGGTTCTACTCTGTTTATAATTATTCTTGCCGAAAATATACTTGGTATATATAGTAAGGTTATACCTCTCCAATTCTCATATTTAGAGGTGTCCCCTTTCTTTGGCAATTTTATTATTAAGCCTTCTCTGCGATCTTTTGGGATTTCTTAAACTTCAACCCTTAGAGTCAGGAAATGTCCTTATTCTGATCACCCATTAGAAGCAGAGTTATCACTGATGTCCGATATGCTCTGTGTCTGGGGCTCTATGTGCCCACCTACACTAGTTTAAATTACATTCATTATGACAAACAGTAAAAATGCCTGTGTGTAAACTGAAAATTGCTAATGGCTTCAAGAGTAGTTATGTCAAGAGTTTTCAACAGAGTTGGCCTAAATTAGTAAATAATGTAAAAATTATAGGTGTTGCAACTACAAAGTGCTGAGCTGATGGCAATGATAAGATGATGACTAACCTTAGGGTCAGTACATTTCTACAGTGGTAACACAGATGCTGGTATTGTCAAAACAAGTTTAAAACAGAAATGTTGTGCAATAATTGAGCTACTAGTCAACATAATCGTACCTGTGTCTATTGAATAAAACAGTGAATTGTATAACGTTTGTGATTATTTCTTATGTAAGCAATAAATTCAATAATCAGAATAATCTAATGGGGCAACTTTAAAATAATGTTACAAAGGAAGCACTTCATATTCAGAATATAAGATGATATATTTATTTAGGCTAATTTAACTGAAAATTAATAAGTAAATTAATCCTATACCGTCTTGGATACACACATCAAGTAAATTAAATTTGATTAGCACATTATGTGAAAGACTCAAAATGCACGGGCACTTGTGCCATAGTTGTGGATCATAAATCCAAATTAAAAAGAACGGAACTAATAAAGAAGTTAATGCAAAGACGTCCAGGTTAATGGGTGTCCCAATGAGTGCATGCAATCAGATTCTGTAGAAAACTGCTTAGTGTAAAAATGAACAAAAAAACTATTAATATGACAGATTTGGGTACTAAGGTGCGCTTTGAGGTCATAGAATAAT
Source organism: Hymenopus coronatus (assembly GCA_030762935.1). Taxonomy (NCBI): domain Eukaryota; kingdom Metazoa; phylum Arthropoda; class Insecta; order Mantodea; family Hymenopodidae; genus Hymenopus; species Hymenopus coronatus. The sequence goes on from CM060900.1 coordinate 258,905,682, forward strand.
AATGATGATGATGATATCTTCCACAAAAATGTTATATGTAGCTTTATACAGTTCTCCAGAAAATGATTTTGAAGTACTCATGGGTAAACTTAACATTTTACTATATTATCTCAAACATTTTACTATAAGATTGTTATTTTTGGGAATTTTTTTAATGAATTTCTTTCTTACTTGTTCTAATGCTCTGTATGACTTATTTAGAATGGAATTTTGTCTTGGGATTGTGAATAGATCTATCTGAGGCAGAACTTGCCTGAATAATGTGTTTACGGTAAACACCAAAATGATGTTCAAATGTAGGCAATACTGATTTCTCTTATCATAAAACTTGTGTAATTAACATTTAAACTAGAAAACTTCATAAATTCCAGTATGACAACATTTCTAGGAGAAACTGCAATGAATAAAATTTTAATATGTTCAAACTTTACTTATATAAGATTGATTAAGACACTGTATTTACAAATACTTGCACCCATATTCTAACATGGATTGCTACTTAGAGCCAGCTCTACAATGTTCCAACAGCTTGCCTATATTATTCTACAAATAAAATTTACTGGCACATAAGCAATGGTGTCATTCTACAATCACACAGCTTTCTCTGGGCATTAACCCTATAGGATAATTTGTGATCGATTAAGGAAACATTAAGTCAGACTGAAAAATGCAATTTCATAGCCAGGATATAAACCACAGATCTCCTGGTCTTTGTCTAGTTGCTCTAACCACTGAGCTACGATGGTAAAATGCCAACACAGCATGAAATTCCCTAACTGACTCGTGTTGTTCCAGGTAAACTAAAATGGGATGGCATACACTAATGGCAGATTAAAACTTCAGAGTAAGTGAAAACTAATAAGTTGGTTAAACTATAAAGCCCAGGATTTAAATTACTTATGACAATATAAGTTGCCATTAAGGTATACCATCTCAAAATAATTTGAGATTTGATTTACCTGGAACATGAGTCAATTCCGGAATTTAAGGTTGTCTTGGCATGTTACCAAGGTAGTTCAGTGGTTAGACGAACTGGACAGAGACCATGAGGTCCATGGTTCAAATTTCAGCTATGGCACTGAATTTCTCAGGCTGACTTTACCTTTCCAACACCTGTCCAACACATGGATAGTGTGGAAGAAACAATTAACTGACACTTTGATGTGTGAATTTTCACATTCTGAATTTGATATAACCACCACAACTGAGAAATTTGTAAACTAGAAAACAAATGAGAAATTCTTGCAAAGGAAACAAAAATAAAAAAAATTATAGCTGGTATTCATCACATCAATTCTTTTTCCAAAGAGTTAGAATAAAATGGAGGAGATGAAGAGAAGCAGCCAGGTCTCAAGACTTGACTCATGATGACTCGAAAAGACTGTTATGTCTCATAGAAACATATATGACTCCACAGGAATAAAATGTCTGATGCAGAGAGGAGAAAAAATGTTGGGACACAATAACAGCATAGTTCTCATTACATACCTCTGAGTTGGTGACTATTAGCTGATGTAGGTACTTCTGATTTCTTTATGCTCCTTCTCCTAGGCTGAAATTTATATTATAATAATACAGTACAATTCATTTAAACCTGAACCATTTTAATAGGCCATAATTTCTCTATGAAAGCACGTAGAAATGTGAAGTTTGTTTTAATGATCTCAGTGGCTCAGGGAGAATGATGGCAACAATCGATCAATGCCGTCAATGCCTGTTTCTAGCTTTGCATTTTTATTTTATTTTTTTTTTCAAATTCCTCCAAACAAAACCATGCTCTTAATGAAATAGTCAATGCCAATTTCCTTCAGTTGCACCAACAAGATGGTTATACAACAATCAGCTTATATAAATTATTCATGATTACAAACAACAATTAATCTAGTTGTTCGATTATGTTGTTGCCAGTAACACAGAATTTCACCCTGAGACTAGGTTTTGTTTTATTAATTTTTGCAAGAACTTGTTTGATTTTGAAGTTAATTTCATATTGGAAATGTTCCATTTAGTTCATCCAAAGGCTGAAATGCTCTTAAAATTGAAACAGAAAAAGACAAGTGGCATAGTTTTCTGTTTGGGAAAAGTAAAGTTCTTCTCTGTCTATGTTGTGAGTTTCATGTTTTGTGGAGTAAGATTAACCACATCTCTGTATCAGACTATAATTCATTCACAGAACATTCCAGCAAGAAGCAACAATTGGACAGTGCTGGAAATGATTGTGAAATTACATTTTGGTGGCTGTATTATGAAATACTGTACAATTTTATAGCTCATATAGAAGAAAGATTTTCCGATCTACACCAGTTGAAATTCTTTGCTTGGTTAGATTTCTTAAAGTTTGAAAACACTCTTGCAAATTACCAAAATCTCACCTTCAGTCCCTCATTAAGTCACCTTATGGGCATTTCTTTGATGGTGTGGGGCTTAATTCCAAACTATCTTACATCTATAATTCATCATCATTCAAATTATAATCAGTCTCGGAAATGAGTGATTATTTAGTAGAAAATTACCTAAGTGAACCTTTCACACAAATGTCAACCCTCATCAAATTAATTATGAAATACCAACTTCTAGTGGCATAGGAGAAAGAGGTTTCTCTACGCATCAAGACCTACTGCAGAAATTAAACAGTTCAAGATCATCTCAACAGATTGTCCTTAATATCCATAGAAAACATCTTGTTTAGAAAACTGAAGCTTTCATAATACAATTATAGACATTTTTGACACCAAGGACAGAAGGATTGAACTGAACTACAAGTAAATAACTGTTATACACTGTATTAGAGACCTAGCTAGTAATGCTTAATTCTCTCAATAGCTTCATCCTACACACTTAAAGAACCAGGAGTCGCCACTACTTCCATCAGCAAAACATACTAAGTATACACTATGCAACATTTCATAAATTGGAAAACTGTTGGGGGGATATTAAGGAAGTCAGACACATTGTCAATGTTCCACTTGCTGTAAAATGAATCATGATACATAGATCTCTCATCTATTATTTGGAATATTTTCAACTATTCCAAGTTACAAATACAAGGGATAAATAGGTGAATTCACTCTAAAAACCCTTTGGATTATTGTACAACAAAATCATTAGGAATGAGAGGGGAAAATGAAACAAATTTATTGAAGATTAAAAAGTTAACTGTGTAACATTGTGTAAGCCAGCCAGTAATAGTATGTAGAGCAAAAAAATGGTATGTATGTGTGTACAGGTTAATCTTGAAACCTGCTCAACTGATTTTGATAATTACTCTTTCACCACTGAAACCCCCAATATTTTGTGATAGACATTGGCTATAAAATGCCTTGCAATTTTAATTCACAAGTTCCTAAAATACTAATAAGGGGTTTGCAAAACCTTTGTATTAGAATCCAAAAACAATAAATGTACAAAGGAATATATTTTCAAAGATGGGATACAGGTTAAGGAAGTCAATCAACTTGCACAAATATCTAGTTTTTTTCAATTGTTAGTATGGACCTGCAAAAGGTGAGGTTAGTTTTTGAACTAAAATTGGTGTATTCTGTTATTTTCAAATGGTTTATTTCAGCATTTATTAACATATGCAATATATCTTTTGGTGCACCCATTTCACTTAGCTTTCAAATGTAAAACCTGATATTAGTACATATTAATTTCATTCAGATTTCCTGAAGCTTGTCAGGAGGGATGGATTCTTAGCAAGATAGTTTTGTGATGCAGCACTGCAAGATTTTTAAACCTGTCCCTTGCTGAATCTTGTGACATCAGTAGATTGAGTTGAGTCATAGTATCACATCCTCAGCCATTCTCATGATGAATATTAACAGGCTTTCAACAGTGCTCTATCGCAGAGTCAACTCCAGCAGGGCCGCCTTCTTCACAGGTAAGATGTCACCCAATGCGGTCACTAGTTGATAATGCCGACTTAGTGTTTGTGTTGGCAAGCCCTTCACTAAATCAGGTTTGATTAATCACAGCCACACTTTTGTCAATGTCCGGCACAGCTCACAGGCACAGCGAGGAGGCTATTGTCTGCTCTTCTGCCAAAGGCAAGCAGCATCATTCAAGTGGGTGGTGAATATGGCCTTGACATACCCTTTCCCACACCAGTCATTACTCACCTGCTAGTCAGCTTGATGTAGACAGTCATTCATTAGGTCACCTGTCGCTCCACACCCCCAGCACACACCGCTTGAAGGCACTCATTGACCCTGGGTTACTTCTCTCTCCCTGTCATAGCAAATACTCCTTGTCTTCAAGGTGGGCACAGCTTATCTTGGCCGCCTCTAACATAAGTGCTGCCGTTAATGCCTCATAGATCACCGTATAGTCACCGAGCATTAGGCACTGTTATATCTCAGCATCACACACCCCATCAACAAAGGATATATTACTAGGTGGTAGGTTCACCAGGATTTTGTTCAGAAGCTGTCTGTCCCTAGGGTGAACTCCTGCATTGTTTCCCCTGGCTGTTGCAGCCTTGATCTGAGCTGATTGTGGTAGGCTGCAGCCAACTGATAGTTACTGAAGTGGTTCTCCAGACATCCCTGACACTGGTATCGCATTCAGTACTTCTGTCTCTTGTCCCTGGAGGCTTGCAATCACCTGTACAGCTTTCTCTTCTGCTGGCCATTCGTAGTGGTTGCTAACACTGCAAGCTGTAGGTGGATGACTTCAAAAGTGGATGTTCTGCCATACTTGGGTAACTTTTCCAAAGTTAAGTTTACTAATCCTTGGGTTGTGCTATTTGGGATTGCAGGTTTGTGAGCTATAGGATTGTAGCTATTGTTTTTATGTAGTTTTCTGTGTGGGTAGATTTTCTAAAGATGCCGAAAGATAGTTTACTGCGGCTTCTAATGATTTTAATGTCCAGATATGGTAACTGTCCATTTTCTTCTTTTTCCATAGTGAATTTTATGGATCTTTTTTTGTAAATTTAGCAATTTTAGGGTATCTTCTGCAAATTTTTTTGAAACTATGGCAAAAATATCACCTACATATGCATACCAGGTTTTGAAAAGTTGTGGGAAGTTTTTTGTGTTTTGGCACTCAAAATGACTCGTGTATAATTCTGTTACGAATGGTGATAGAGGGTTGCCCATTATTAATCCAGTGGTTTGTTTGAAGATTTTTGTTTGGAAAGAGAAGTAGCTTTGGTCCAAGCATAGCTTAGTTAGCTTTACATAGTCTTCAGTTTTTGCACTGGGTAAATATCTTAGGACAAACCTTGTGGATTAATTTCTGATCAAATCAAATTTTCTGATGATTTTAACCAAAAAAAAAAAAAAAAAGAGCAACAAAACAAGGAAAAAATTAAAATAAACTCCTTCACAAATTCTGAATAATACATTTTGAACAAAGGTTTAAAAACTTGTATCAGCTTCACCAAAACAACAGAAGACTTAGTTGCTGACATTGAATTAGCCACAAATCACCTTCAAAATAATGAAAAAAAGTACAATAAAATTCCAGTGTGAGTCAGTATTGAACCAAATAAAACTTCAAAAAATTCACAATATCCCAAACAAACATACCATAAAATCATGAAAAGAAACAGTGATAATATACACCATATCTGACAAAGGGAACACTTTAGTGATCTTGTACAGAGATGATTATGTAACCAGAGTTGAACCAGTACTGCAAAGCCCAGAATACATAAACATAGATGGAAGCCCTTTAAAAGCATGCATCAAAACTCTCCAAAACACACTAGCAGATACCAAAACGCTAACAGCCGATAAATATATTTTCCCATCATACCCAGAGCATGTGTGCTACCAAAAATTCACAATCCAGGTAATAAAATGAGACCCATAGTGAACAACATAAACTCTCCCACATACAAAGTAGCTAAATGGCTGTCAAAAACATTCAACTCTTTACCTGCTTTCCAAAGTCTCAGCATAAAAAACTGTATAGAATTAACCAGACATCTATCAAAGATAAACTTTGCACCTACAGAAATGGCTATCATTTGATGTTACTGCATTTTTCCCTAGTATACCAAAAGAAGAACTATTGCACCCTAGAACATTGTTTAAAAAACAAAGGGACACCCAGTGCAAAAACAGAAGACTATGTAAAGCTAAGCCATGCTTGGACCAAAGCTACTTCTCTTTCCAAGCAAAATTATTCAAACAAACCACTGGACTAACCATGAGCAACCCTCTATCACCATTCTTAACAGAATTATACACGGGTTATTTTGAGTGCCAAATCACAAAGAACTTCCCACAACTTTTCAAAACCTGGTATACACATGTAGATAATATTTTACCATGGTTCCAAAAAACTTGCAGAAGATACACTAAAATTGCTAAATTTACAAAAAAGATCAATAAAATTCACTACGGAAAAATAAGAAAATGGACAGTTATCTTATCTGGACATTAAATTCATTAGAAACCACAATCAACTAAATTTCGGCATCTGTAATCTTTGTAGAGTGTCTTTACCACCATGGTGTTTAGTTCCTTGGTGCTGCCATTGACTCTTCCCTCCAGGGCATTAACATGTTATTCAAGGTCTTCCTGGACATCAACATATCAACATGATGGTCAATGTTCTTCATTGTTCCCCCCAAGTGTGTTTCCTCCAAGCTCCTCAATGTCCTCCTTCATGCCAACCAGTTGTTTGTTGTTTTGTTAGAAAGTTCCATTTTAATTACCGACTCTTTCCCTTCCACTTCCCTGTGCCAGATTCCATCTTCTGCTCTATCATATGCTCCACTCTGAACATCATTTCATCCATTCCATTTTTATTACTTCCATTTTCTCCATTCCTCTTTTCTTGTTCTTCATTTTTCTAAGCAGAGCTTTTATCATCTCCTCCATTTTGGCACTGTTATTCGCCACTGTAAAAAAAGTATTTGTTTTACTCCAAAATTGGTTGGTTACAAATAAATGTATTTAATTCACTACTGGTCAGAAATTCTACCATACAATTCAGCTCTTTGATGCATAAACAGTTGACTACTCTCTCATGCCACTGTGAACTTGAACACTCCCAGTCAAAGACTGGATGAAGACTGGCTCCTTAGCATGCAACTCTTCCTTTTTATAGCTGCCAATAATGTCAACAAAAATTTCCAGAAAGAAAACATACTAGCGTGTATCCATTGCACCAATGTGTCACAATCTAAGGCTACACTTGCTACCACCACTCTTTCCATGTTTTTTATAATAGAAGGTTTAGTTACTGCTGCTGCGCATACCAAGGCTTCTGCTGAAATGAGTACAGTTGGAAACACATGTAGTGATTATGGTCAGCAAGGCAGGATGTTGTTGCTGCCATTATTTGTCATAATAATAATCATCATCATCATCAAGCTCATTATGACTTATTTTTCACATAAAAATTGTTTTATAACTAGCATAAGTATTGCACAGTCTGTTATTTTATTTTAATTGACACCTTTTTTGGAACAAAAATGTCTTATTACACAAACTATACGCTATATAGAAAGCAATTTGTATTCTCTCCCACAGATTCACTGTAACAATAAATTAGAATCTGAAAACTGAATACCCTATTATCCTTTTGCATTTAAATGCATAATTTTGTCAATTTCATTTGTCTGGTATTTTGTTAAACAGTACTCCTCTTTAAACATTTCTTTATCAAGTTCAACTGCTTATAAGGTTAAAAGCTTCAGAAAATCTGGATTTTGCTAGGGCATCATTTGTATCTTCTTCTTCTTCTTCATTGCTATCATTTTAATTTTAGTTTTGGGAGTTAGCATTTATAAAGATTTCTACAGCTGAACCAACAATCTGATTGGTTGTGATGTCAAAACTACTCCTGAACACAGACCTGAAATAGCTTCCAGATTGCTTTTTGCTTCCCCAGATATTCACCCTATTCTATAGAAGGAAGAAAAACTTTAATTTCAAAAGTATTCAGTAGTGTCTATGGCCTTATTTATTGTCCTACCACATGAATCCAATTTGCAGCATCTATCAGAATAATTAACTTTGTAATTTCACTGGCACTGAAAATTATTACTTGCAGAAACAATATTGTTCTATGGCATTTGAATGTGTTGGCCACAATTTGATCCATCATCATTGCAGTGATGGTCACACATTTTCCCTGACAATATTTCCATACCTTAGAAGCAAAAGGGCGTATGTCCAATTTTGCCAATTTCAAGGTATTCATACTTTAGTAACAAGCATGAATGAACACACGTGGAAACAAAGCAGATGCCCTTTCATACGCCATTTTGCAAATTTTGTCATATTATTATGGCAGATGTCATGAAACATTTGAAAGAAAATGGGCGCATGTGGGACATCCGCCCATTACCTCCAATTTATAATATCTTTTTGTGGCTTACTGTGTGTACATGGGACATCTGCCTTTGTTCACCTCAATTCTAGAATAAGTTGTACATGTGAAGCCTCAGTCCTCAGTATTTCTCCCTCCAATATTAACCTGGGAATAGACAAGACTGCAAGCTAATTAATGTGCGTTTTCTTGTTTAATGCATTTTTTATGCCACAGACAATTGAATCAGATGTAAATTAGTGAGGAAGTGAGTTCTATCATAAAGAATTATAATGAATTTTTCAAGAGAAAAGCTCATGGTGCATCTTGCAAACAAGGTTCTTAAACAGAAGGTAATTAAAATTAATGTGTGGTATATTTTATTTATTCTATTCTGTATGTAAACTTTTCTGTGTAAATTTAATAATGTATTTCTTTTATCAAATATCAAGTATCATATCAGAAATCTTTTAATTTAAGGAGGCTACCCAAAAGTTACTCACGCCAATCATCTATAAATTGTATATGTATTATTACGAGAATACATAATATTTTCAGAATATGAAATTCCTGAACATGTTGAATCTGGAAAAAATGTATTAGAGGCCAGAGTTCTTGTACCTAGCAAGAAGAGGTTTTAGAAGATACCCACAATGTTTTTGGTTCTGATTTCGTTGATAAGGACCTTAATTATGAACCTGAGAGCAACATGATGATGATGATGATGATGATGATGATGATGATGATGATGATGATGATGATGATGATGATAATAATAATAATACTAATAATTGCAAAAATATTAAGAATATCTGTATGACATATTTCAGTATGCCAAAACAACACACTAATCAATGTTTCTAAGCTGGTCAGCAACACAGAAAATAGCAACGTTAAAATAAAGAAACAAGGCAGAAAGAGAATCTCGGATCCCTTGACTTGGAAAGCAAAGTTAAATGAAAAAGTAATCCTAGTGTGTAAAAAAATATTTCTGAGCACTTTGTCCATAACAGATAAATTTGTTGAAATTTCAATTGCAAAAAACAAATTTGGAACAGTATCAACTGATAAAAGAGCCAAGTCAGAACCCAGTAATAAAATACCAGTCTATATGGGAATCTGTTAAGGAACATATTTCAAAGTTCCCAAATTACACTACCTCTCAAAAGTTTTTGAACACACCTCATTTTTAGGATTTATTGAAACAATGGAATAAAAAAGACATAGTTTGTAGTCACAACAGTATATTTAATGAAAATCAGCAATATAATTTAGATTTTGCTTTCTTCAAAGTAACCTCCCCTTGCTTTAATTACAGCTGCGCAAACTTTGGGCATTCTTTCTATTAAGTGGGCCAGAGTATCTTCAGGAATATCACTCCATATGTTGTGCACATGACTCCACAATACATTTACATTAGTGGGTTGTTTCTTTCTTACCTTTCTGTGCACATGGTCTCAAAGCAGTTCAATAGGATTGCAGTCCAGGGCTTTGAGGGGGCCAAACCATGTTCTTCAAGACTTGTGTCTCTTCTAATCATTCAACGTTTCCTCTACAGAATATAGATGTATGCTTGGGATCATTGTCCTGCTGCAGAATGAACCCCTTGCCAATTAACCGCATCCCAGATGGTTTGGCATGGCGTTGGAGAATATTGTGATAATGCTCCTTCTTCATCATTCCTTCTATTTTCACAATATCGCCTGTACTATTGCCACCAAAACAACCCTATACCAGCACTGAACCACCTCCATGCTTGACTGTAGGGGATATGCACTGAGGTGCCATGCATTCACCTTTTGCACTTTGAACAAACTGGCGACGTTTTGAGCCAAATAGCTCAAACTTAGATTCATCAGTAAATAATACCTTTTTCCACTGATCAACAGTCCAGGTTACATGTTGCTTGGCCCATAGTAATCTTTTCCGTTTATTGACAGTTCTCAATAGGGGTTTCTTTGCCACAATGCAACCGTTCAGATGTGCATCCTGAAGTTGTCTCTTCACTGTAGAAACACTCACAGATTCATTCCTCAACTGGTTCAGTTCTGCTGTCAGCATGGGTGCTGTTTTGAAACGACCACCACGTTTGGTGGTCACTATTAAATGTTTATCCTCACTTTCTGAGGTCACCCTAGGCCTCCCCTTTCGATAACGATCCTTATTGCTATTTGTACTTACATACCTCTTTACAGTGTAATGGTCACTTCCCAAGGAAACGTGTTCTTGTGTGGCCTGCTTTATGTAAGCTGACTATTGCAGCACGTTTTTCTGCTGAAAACCCCCTTCTTTTACCCATTTCAGACTTTACAACTGCACAATAACAATATGTTCCATTCACCTGCTTATGAAGCACTGAAGTGCTGTTCGCAGCCGATACCTATGTACAGATGTCTGTGAACGACATCTAGGGAATCACAGACATACTATGACATCCAAAACAACATTAGAGTAATTGTTCCTATAAGGGCCAACAAATGCTACATTTTCAAAATGCACATAATTGACAAACATAAGGTAGCATAGTAAATTTCAATTATGTCTCCATGGATTTCCACCATTTATAATATGACACTGGCTTTGTTTGGCATTACATACTTGTTAATTGCAGCAAAACAGGCTGTTCAAAAAATTTTGAGCGGTAGTGTATGAAAGTCATTATTCCAGAGTAAGAACTGAGAGAAGGTACCTTGGACCTGATCTCAACCTTTCTATCATGTACAGAGCATACGTAACATGTAAAGAAAGCAAAATTCCTGAAAGGAACATAGGAAAGGAAAATGTTCAATGAGGATTTTAATCTCTCTTTTAAATTCCCTCATACAGACACTTGTGATGATTGTGATTACTAGTAGAAATTACTTAATTATGCCAGTAACAATGACGCAATGACTGAAGCCAGAGAAAAGCTTGATGAACATCATAAGAAAGCTAAAGAAAGATGTGCTTTGAAAAATGCAGACAAAAAAAAGGCAAAATAAGAAAGTACTGACTATGGACCTGCAAAAATATCTTCCAACTCCTAGCCTGAGTAACTGCCAATCATTTGACTTACGAAAACTGTGGACTCTGAATTTAACAATCCATGATGCAGCATCTAACAAGGGGTATTGTATGTAATGGGACAAAACCATTGGCTGAAGAGGAGGGAATGAAATAGCATCTTGTTTGCTGAAATGCGCTCTAACACATTTGAATGAACAAACTGAGACAATTGTGCTGGACAAAATCAAAATGTTCAATTAGCATTGATGTATACTTGGGCTTGTTTCACAACTACCAAATCCTCAATCCTCAGGAGATTAATCACAAGTATCTTTTAAAAGGTCATATGCACATGGAAGTTGACAACATTCATTCCACTATAGAACAGAAAGATCAAACTTTCTAACTTACAAACTGCTGTACCTTGTGACTGGGCCCAATTCTTCTGAGCATGTCAATTAAAGCAACCCTTAATGGTTCATGAGATGCAAACTTAAGGTTTCAAAGACCTCTCTTCCCTGATGGCTAACTCTTCAGCTCTGTCCAATGCAAAAAGTCTATAACTGGTGAAATGTTTCACATTTTGAAAACAGTTTACCTTAAAGTATCTGCCAAAAGGCCTGGAATTATCTCTTATAAGACAGCCTTCTCAGATATAACATTTCAAGAGGTTGATCTTGTATGTCAGTGCAGAACTCCTCTACAGTTGCCAGACAAAATACCAGTGATTCAGAATGGAATTAAACTTATCAGCTGTTTAAAATATGCAGAACTCCAAACATAAACCAAATGGATACCAGAGTGTTGTGCTGCATTTTTCAGAACTATTCCACATGGCAAAAACCAAAGGGATTGTCTCCCAGATGATTAACTAATTAATTACTATTTTATAAATTTAAAATTACATAACTGTGTTTTTATTGCAGTCATGAGTCATGTAAACCAGTTTACATAATATGAACCTTTTCCTGGACAAAATTATTTTATACAACCAATATTATTACAAAATATATCTATATACTGTTAGCTGGTTGGAATAAATGCATACATTTAGAAAATTTAGAAGCTTCAGATAACTTATATTATTGCCCACAAGAGGACATACTAAAATTTGAAAACCTTCATTTTTTTGTGGAAAAGAGGCATATCTCCATATTATTTTGAAAAATATACTACTTTTATAAGTCACTATTACATAAAATGTTGCATAAATCAACAAACTAACCCTACTGAGCACCCAAATAGTATAATTAAAAATTGCACCTCTTAAGTAATACTTGTCATGAAACATTTATTGCAGCATAAACCAGTTTTTTTGCTTCTCCTGCATAATTATGAAAATGGGCATATGTCCCTTTCCTTCTCAGGCATGGATTTGATGACATGTAGCATGCCCTCCCTTATTTTTAAACTTTCAAAAATTACATTTGGAACACATTAACTTCTTTGACTGTGTATAAAGCTAGCTCAACACAAATTTTGGACAAATCAGGTAAGTGCCACAGTGTCCTTAAAATTCACTGAAATTGCTATTTATGCACTTCAGATACCACTTTTTTAATCGCATTTACTGTTTGCTTTTAAACCCCTTATTGTGCATAGATGAGTTCAGGTGTGTCCATCATCAATTTTGAAAGAATGGGCCGATTTGTACAGATAAAATATTACTTTAGGAGCTAATGCTAAGGTTTTGAGTGAATTTCTTCTTGGTTAGTAAAAGCATGAAATGTGATGCAATGTTTTTAAATGTAACTTTTATAATGTGAATTTTTCAATGGAATGTCTAAATGGTGCTTAAAAGTGGACTTCCTAAATATATTTATCCAATAGCTTCCGATTCTAACCAGATGGAGGGCACTGACCTTCTCTCCTACAAGTAAGCTCTTGGTGATTTTTCTGAAATGTTCTCTGTAAAGTAAAATTAGATGTATCCTAATGCTTCCTTAGTAGTCAAAGAAACCCAAATATTTTGGGAAAAGCCTAGTTACCAATAAAAGAACAGAAACACTGTATTAGAAAAAAGACCTATACTACCAAGAGAACTGCAATATTTAAATTTCTCAAAACTTTATAATAATTAGCTCTTCATGTGACTTTATTATAAAGTGGCATCTAAAAATATATTATTTCTTAAACTTATTATACTTACCTATTAACAATAAATGCAAAAGGGCTGCCAAATTTGAATCAGAATAAAAATTTTCAGAACATACATGTTTCATAAAAATGAATATTTCAGCTATATGAGTACCAGTTAGTGATGCACATTTTATTAAGTTCTTCACCACATTCTGTAATAAAAACATAAAAGAGCAATCATATACATATAAATATTATAAAAACATAAAAGAGCAATCATACACTTATATATTATAAAAACATTAAAGGGCAATCATACACATATATTACAAAACATAAAAGAGCATTCATACAATTATATATTATAAAAACATAAAAGAACAATTGTACACATATTTTATGGCAGCAGATGGAAACTTCACCTTCAGTAATGACAGATACAACTTTTATCTTCTATTTTAGTATTCATGCTCATAGTAGAAAGTTGTTTGATATTCACTCCTCTGCATAGTGTAACTCTAAGAAAATCACTTAAGAAAGTATTCCTACTAAATAATGATACATATATTTCTTAAGCAATTCACAACCCAAGATATATTCCATAAATTGCTGCAATCATTAAGCTTTTATATAAACATAATCTGAAATTTTCATGCACACAAATTGCTTTACTGTTGAAAAATCCCAGCAGTGAATTCACAAAGTTATTCTCACACTAACAGTGGTTTTATATCGACCAAGTATGATTCATTTTTGACATGGTGAGATTTATTTTGTATCGTGTTATTTTTTTATTTATAACAAATCATTCTTACTGCATATGGCACTTCAGGCCGTAGACACTGATGACACACAACATAAAATGATAATTGGTATACCCCAGACCTAAGTTTAGGCTACCTCCTCAGCTTTCGCAGTTATGAGGATGGGTATTATGGTCCTGGCAGAATTTGAACTGCAGAGCTTCCATTCATAAATCTATACTTGATGACCTTGTCTATATCCATGACAGTATTGTGAGAGTGTAGGAGGGGAGGGTAAGGTGCAGCATTTTATATATTACTGCATAGAACAGTGTATGGAAGTTCAAAGTAAGTTGGTTGTTTAGGATGAACATTGGCAATGATATTTGTTCTTGTATATTAGGTATTGTGTTAATGTTTCCAGATTTTGGCTTTCTCATTTGACATGCAAAATGTTCACATGTGCATTTTTGTTTTGTAATATGTCTTTTCTGATTATATGATCTACACAAATTGATTTGTTCTATGCACAGAAAAGGCATTTTATGCACTCCTTGCTTTTAATATGGAATAATCTGCTTATATGATCTGCATAGGAATTGCAATTCTTAGCATATGGGTTGCTATGCCCCTCATAAGTTATATTTATCTGTGTGTTTGTTGGAGTACTTCTAAAATGTGTCTGTCTTTGATGCTATTTGTACTTCTGCATAAATTATGTGTGTGCCAACTAATGCAATGAATCTATTTTTCCTTCTGTGCGTTGCAGATAGTTTGTTTCCACAATATCTGTATTAAAACATAATTTAAACAAACAAATGGATAGCAAAACTACTTTAAAGAATAAGCTTCAAAGAATATGCAGATAGAAGTGGACCTGATAAGTGCTAGAAAAATGTTTACAGTGACCCAAGAATGGAAATGGGAACAGGAAACAAAATAGCCTATAACCTTATGATTCACAATAACCTAGGAATGAGAATGGGAATGCATATCAATAAAGTAGAAAGTAAATTTCGCTTATTGACACATGATTTGCTTGGAACTGACCAATAAAAAATGTTCAATTGCTTCCAATACCCAAGTAATTCAGGTAAACTGACATAAAAATGTAATGCATATAGTAAATATTTTCTAAACCTAGATCCAATAATTTGTGATTCCTCTACTCGTACGAGATGTCAATCCTTTATTAACAGTATACATTAGAGCCATTTGTTGATCTTTATCATTCACTGTTAATTTCTAATGGTGTTTTTGCTGTTTGTAGTTTTACAAGCGGCATAGAAATAAAATACAGCATCTGTTTCTTTCCTTGAGTAACCCATCATCTCACTGCCTCTTGCGATTATTACTATGTGACGTTATTACCAAATAAAATCCACTACTGCCTTTTGCCATAAAAAATAAGTTCTCACTGTAAACATTGAATAGTGAATTTAATCAATCCCCCTACAGGTAAGATTACTCTTACAAAAATACATAAAATGAATCTATCCTAATCATTTTTTCAACTCTTTATGCACAACTTTGCACCGTTTCACCAATCTCCACAAAACTATGGGTTAGTTCGTAGTCATATTCATAATCTTCATCAAATGCTTTTCTTTTTCTTCAAAATTGGGATAAACATTTAAATTTAAATCTGATAAGTTCTTTTTCTAGTTGCTGGGATACAGAATCTCAGCAAATAACAAACCACAATAAAGACCATACAATTTTTTTCATGAAATAGAGTTAACACTACAGATATTTAAATTCACTACGTATACTTTTAAGCTACTGCAATCTTGATGCTGTTTTTCTGATCTTCCTGTTTCTGTTTCAAGCAATTATTACATCATGCAGTAGGCTTTTTCATGAATTCAAATTAAATAGTGTTTCTTATCCAGTTTTGAGCATGGTTATGAAAATAAAGTTAAATATTTGTTGATCATGTTAGGATTTTACAATTTGAAATTTCAACTTTTACTGTAATTGCACTTCAACTTGCAATACTTGCATTTGTTATTATGTTTGTTAATTAGGTCGGCTTTTGAATGTTGAAATATTTAATTTTACTTAGTTTGCTTCATTCTTACTCTTTCTTCTATATTTACTTAAGGTTTTTTAATAGAGTGCTGCACTGGTCTCATTTTCTTGGTTTTGTCACCCTTAATGCACACAGAAAACGTGTTTTGAAACATTATCACTACTCTTATTCTTGGTGGTAAGAACTACAGTTTTATCCACAGATTGAGTTTTACACTTAGCAGTAAGTGTGGCATGTTAATATGCTTTCTGTGATTCTATCATACACTAATGGTTATGTGCACCATTCTTGATCAAAGTCTGAACATGGTCATTTTGAAATTTGACCACCTTCTACACAGTCTTTAAGTACCTCGACAATGATTAAAGTTAAACAAGGTAGTTGATTATGGTCAACTTTGGCCACAGGTGTTGGCCTGGTCAATTTCATTCATTACAATCAAGCTAGGAATATATTTGCTCATTTATATTATCTTGAAAGTATTGATGGTGAGATAATATACCTGGATTACTTAATCAGAATCAACATAAAAATGCAGATTATTATAGAAAGAGTTGACCCTTTAGAAGAGTATTGAGACAGGAAATTTGAAGAACAATTCTGGGTATCAACTGATACATATGGTGACTAGTAAATGATATGAGAGAGGTTTAAGTTTTAGTACAAACCACAATCACTAAAAAAATGTTTAATTCTGAAACCAAATGTTAAAGGAGCTTTAAATATTGTGACTTTGGCATTTCTAACATCCACCCAACAATGGCATTGCATAATATCAGCTATATGTCAAATAATATATATGCTTCTTTTTGTCTCCATGATTTATATTGTTTTGAAGGCAGAATTAAAATCTGTGATGGACGGATTTCATCAAATCTACGGATTTCCAGGTGCGATGGGAACAATATACATGTATATATTTATATTGTATTAGCATTTATTAAAGTCACTACAATCATTTTAGTAACTTAATTGAAGACATATTTTTTCTTTGTTATTTAATTCTATTTATTTATTTATTTTTTTTGGTAGTGTTTAACGTCCGCTTTTACTGCTCTGGCACCGCAGGCAATGACACTGATGATACATGAAGATGGAGCGCTGGTGGAATGTGATGGCGGGGGAAACTGGAGAACCCAGAGAAAACCTGCCACTGCGCCGCTTTGTCCACCACAAATCTCTCATGTGGTTGCTTGGGATCGAACCTGGGCCATCTAGGTGAGAGGCAAGTGGTCTGACCACTTGGCCATGGTGCGGCTGAATGCCATTTAATCAGATAGATATACAGGATGAATGCAATGGGTTAAATGAAACTCATAAGCCTAGGGTCTATATGATGGACATGGACCACATTGCCAAGGCCAGTAGCCCCACAAATGTGAGCTTTGTGAATCTCTTCTGGAGATATGACAAGCCTTGGATTAACAGAAGGGTGAGGGCTGTTAATCACAGGCTTGATCAGTTTCTTAGTCGAGAGGGAACAAGCCACATTAGAATCACTGACGTATCATCCATTGAAATGCATGGTTAGCTAAACATGGCTTGCATCTGAACTCTCGAGGCAAGGCTATGCTGATGAATTCCATTGCTGAGAGTCTCTCATGCACAACCATGGATAGTCCCTGTAATATTCCTACTCTTGTTACTTCTAATGTTGCTCCTTTTCTACAGTAAATCAGATAAATAGAACAGTAAATGTTTCAGAAATAAAACAGCAAACCAGATAATCATTGTTCCAAGTCATTAAAAAAAGAGAACTCACTCACAGTATTTCACCAAAACATCCAAAGTTTAAGAATATAAAGTAAATGAATTATTAGTTAAGTTTCAAATCTGAAAAGTTAAGTCCAGATATTTTAGGTATCACAGGACATCATTTAGAAAAACATGAAATATTACATTTTTGAATCGATGGTTATAAAACAGCAGCTTGGTAGTGTAGACAAAAATTCTCTAAAAGAGGTGCAAGTATCTTTGTTAAGAATAATAAAAGCTTCAACATAATTGGTCTCTTGGAAAGTATTGTTTGGAACAAACCTTGAATGTTGGGCTGTTCATATTAATACAGTAATCCAACTAATTATATTAGCAGTACATAGAGCTCCCAGAGGAAATCTTGACAACTTTCTACATAAGCTAGATATTATTCTAAAACTGCTTTTCAAACCAATGATTCACTTTATTTTGTGTGGCGACATGAATATAGATTTCTTGATACACAGTAATCAAAAGCTGTAAACTTGTTCACTATTAAGATCATACAATCCTATGCAAACAGTCAATTTTGCAACTAGAATTCAAAATAATTCCAAAACAGCTATCGACAATATTTTTATAGATATATCTAAAAAGGAGTACCATGAAATACAATCCTTTGTTAATGAACTTTCAGACCATGGTGGACAACTAATCAAAATTGATTATCATACGCCCAATTCCAAAAAAGCAACTGTGTAACCAACTTTAGAATTGTAAATAAAGAAAGCATAGTGTGTTTTAAAGCCAAACTGTCCGAGGAACTGTAGGAAGAAATGTATAAATTAAATAATATAAATGATAAGTGTAACTCCTTCTTAAACACTTTCGTAAGAATCCATAGCTCCAGTTTTACACTCCACACAAAGAAAATTGATAGCAATTTTAAAAATGGCTGGCTAACACAAGGTATAAGAATATCATGTAGACATAAAAGAGATCTTTATTTAGCAACTAGAGAAAGTAAGTATGGTAGACATTACAACACTATAAAATTTACTGTAGAATTCTAAAAAGAGTTATAAATGCAGCTAAAAAGCTTTGTTATGAAAAACGAATGAATCGCTTGGTGAAGAAACCCTCATGTCCACTTTTTTGCAGCATTTGAATTTGTTGGTCATAAGATACTATGCATATAGGTACATCAATTTATATCAATACCCCTCATGTACACTGTAAACTATGGATCCAATAGATTGCTAAAGTTTTCATTTGGTGCATTTTCTCTCTCATTCAAATCGCTAGTTTGATTGCAAGTCGAGCCATTTTCAGGCATTTTCTGCTTGTTCCTGCATTATTGTTGCCAGCTTAATGTTTATGATTGTTATTTAGAATAATAGATATGTATGGCATCTGTAAGTGGTGAGTTCTGTGATGAAGCGAAAGAGAAGTGTTAAAGTGTTATATACAAATGTAAGAGAATAAAAGAAAGTAGACTGAAAAACCAAGAGTTTAAAACTACAAAGGTGAAACAGTTAAGCTGAGAGAACAAAACTATGATCGCAGGTAAGCCATATACATTAATTTTTCATTGTGAAACCCTTTTATGCTTTCATGCTAAAATAATTTTGCGTTTTCACGTTATTAATAACAGTACTCTGTTGTTGCAGATAGCAACAGAGTACTTTACATACATACATTACATACATTGGAAATGCATAACAACAAAAGTTAGCTCAGATGTTATGATGGAACTAAATTCTAAATTCCTAACTCTTGCGACAAAAAATGAGCAAGATGGTTATTTGCAAAGTCTAAAACAGGCTTGTCCCATTGCAATAAAATGTCCGCAACTGTCAGAAGATGATGAGCATTATAAGAGAAAACCCAAAGAGCACTCATACAAATATTGGTTGTCCAGATCTGGTGGTCGCGTTCAAGTATGTAAAAGGGCATTTTTATCTGTCTATGGTATTTCTGATGATAGATTATGAAGACTAAGAGACCTGATATGTTCTGGTAAATTGCCCCAAGATATGCACGGTTAACACCGATCCGCCAATGCAATGCCGGTTGAGGTGACATTATTAATTGAAGACCACATTAACAGTTTTCCAATTAATGAAGGACACTACACAAGTGGAGAATATAAATATTTGTCAACGAATCTTAATGTGAAGATTATGTGGGAATTGTTTTAATCAGATCACCCTGAAATTAAAGTGTCATACTGGTTTTACTGGAAAATATTCAATAAAAATTTTGATTTAAGATTTGTTGATACATGTTGTGTTTGCAACGAGTTAAAAGTGAAAATAAAAATCCCCACCATGAATGAAAATGCCAAGCATGTGACAGTGGCTGAAGAACAAAAAGTTTTACAAAAAAATTGACTATGTTAAAAAGATGTGTCCAGAATGTGACAATGTTGCCAGAATCTCATTGATTACATGCAAAATCTAATGCTTCCAGTTATCCCCATTCCACACACATTCTATCTGCACCAGCTAACTTAAAATGTCATCAATATCCATGTTTTAAAATCTAACAAAGCCGTGTTTTATTCATATGATGAAACAACAGCTAAAAGGAGCCCAAATGAAGTTTGTTCACTCATTCTCAGTTACATCAATGAATATGTAAGCTCAAGCATTAGGCAATTTTTGCTTTTCTCAGATGGCTGTGCAGGCCAAAACAAAAATCACTGTGTCATCTGACTCATGTTGGCTTTGTTAGGGAATGGAAAATTTGATTCAATCCATCAATATTTTCCCATCAGAGGTCACAGCTACCTCCCATGTGACAGAGATTTCAGTGTTGTGAAGCAAACTGTAAAAAAACGAAGACCGTATGTACTTACAACTGCACTATACAAAGTTAATTACCTCTTCCAGCTCTAAAAGTGCATTCACTGTGCATATGGTCCATAAAGAAGAAATTCTTGATTTCAAATCTTGGTGGCCAGTACATTATAAGAAAAATGTACTATCTATGGAGTCATGAGGCAGGAAAGTACTGAGAGCTATGAAACAATATTTTTCAATTTCTGAGTTTATGGAATATTCCTACTGCAAACAAACTCCTAGTGTAGCCAAAGCTCGACAGGTCATTGATGGGCTGCAGGAACATAATTTCAGCATGCAGAAAAACCACAATTCCAGACTTTCCATTAAATTCAGCTTTCCCTTCTGAAGTGCCAATGATAAGTGACAAGAAGGTGGCAGATTTGAAAAACTTCAAGCCTCACTTACCCCAGGATCCAGAAATTCAATCCTTTTACTCAGAATTGTATTCCAAACTCACATATGTGGCTCGAGAAGTGATGTAAATTGTATTGGACAACCCTCTGTGTTTGTGTATTGTGTTTTTTAAAATGTAATGTACTCTCTTTCAAAATTTAAGTCCATTTGTAACAGAAACCCCTCATATTCAACATATTTAAGTTCCAATATTTCAGAAGTGAATAATACTGGATGACTACAAACTTGGAGAAAACATGTGCTTTCCGTTCAATTTACAATGCTGAATGTGGATTCCCATTAGTAAATTTACGTGAATAATAATTTAGTTTTTCCTTCTCCTAAAAAAATTTGCAATTTTTTGACATGAGGAGTTTCTGCATCAAGTGATTCAAATACAGTACTCTCAATAAGCCCAGCACTATATGGAACATTATCAAAAAATAGACTGGTAAATGCCACTCAAAAAATGATATAAAGGAAATTAAAGTAAACCAAGTGACCGCAAATGATTGCAAATGCATTTAATGAATATTTCATTCAGGTGGCAGAAAATTTACTGACAAAGAAACAGCCTAAAAGAGATCTAATTTCATACTTTCAGGAACCCTGCATGAAAAATCTATATCCCTAGAGATAGTAGCCAAAATAATATATTAATACCATCACTCAAAGGCAAGAATTCATCAGGTTATGATGAAATAAGCATAAAAGCCTTATGTGCTGACATTATTTGCAAACTTTTAAGTCATATATGTAACATATCCTTAACAGGGATATTCCCAGACAGATTAAAATATTCATTCATTAAGCTGTTATACAAGAAAGGGCAAACTCCAGAAATGTCAAACTATAGACCAGTATCTTTACTTACAGCTTTTTCGAAAATCTTTGAAAAAATTATGTTTACAAGAATTTATCACCATCTAGTTAAATATAATATGTTAGCAAAAGAGAAATTTGGATGCAGGAAGAGCATATCAACCAGTGATGCCATTTTCAGGTTAACTAATGAAGTTCTTAAATCATTGGATGACAAACTTAATACACAAGGAATATTCTGTAATCTACTAAAGGCATTTGACTGTGTTAATCATGAATTACTTCTATTAACATTATCACACTATGGTATTAGGGGCAAAGGGTATCAATGCATTACATCTTACTTATCAAACGGAAAGCAAAAGGTTATAGTAAAGACTTCAAATAATAGCAATGCATATTCTGAATGGTCTGAAATAAAGCATGGTGTCCCACAAGGTTCTATTCTGGGTCCCTTATTATTTTTAATGTATATAAATTATCTACCTCCAGTAATAAACAACAATACCATCCAGTTCTTTTGCAGATGATACAAATATTTTAATTAAACAATACAATGTCAGTCAGCCCCCAATTCATCTAATAAAATCTTCAACACACTAAATAATTGGTCTGAAAGTAACAAAATGCATATAAACTTTGAAAAAACTAACTGCATTAATTTTTGCACAAAGCATAAATCATGGAAAAGCTAAGGATAGAATATGAAAATAATCAGATTGCAGAAGTCTGTAATACAAAATTCCTAACTTATGATTGATCCTAACATAAATTATTGGAAACACCATAATGATTATATCTTACCCAAACTGAACTCTGCATGTTTAGTAATCTAATCTTTAATTCTGCTTACAAATAAAAGCATACTAAAAACAGCTTTATATGCATATTTTCATCGATTGTTTACCTATGGAATAATATTTTGGGGAAATTCAGTAAATGCTAAAAAAGTGTTCATTATGCAAAAAAAAGGTAATAAGAATAATGGCAGGGGCAAGAAAATAAACTCACTGCAAGCCACCTTTCAAAATATTTGGGGCTTTACCATTAGACTGTGAATATATTCTAACCCTATTGTCATTTGTAATAAATAACTCCAGGAAAGTTTACAAAAAATGCAGACATTCAAAACTAAGAGTCCAAACATAGGCAGCACTTACGTAGACCAATAAATAATTTGCTGTCATTCCAAAAAGCAGTTTACTACAAAGGAATAGTTTAGTTTAATCTACTTCCCTATTCTATAAAAGGATGACAAATGAACAAAACCAAGTTTAGATCAGAATTAAAAGGATACCTTACAACTCACACCTTCTATACAGAAGAGGATTTCACTCAATCAAAAAATACTAGTAATAATGTAACATAAATATAGCAAACATGAATACTCTAAGAATGCATGTGTATGAGCAGGTTTTTGGAAACACACATGTAATTATAAATTACACAAAACTGAACCTCTGAAAATTCATTGTCAGAGTTATTATTACTAAATAAGCGTGCGTGTGCGCGCGTGTGTGTGCGCGTGTGTGTGCACGTGTGCATGTGCATGTGCATGTGTGTGTGTGTACTGTGTAGCTCAAAAACGAAAAGATTGTTATCCAAACTTGGTAATTAAGTTTAGTATCTTCCAAGGATGTGACACAAAGGTTTAAAAAAAAAAGAAAAAAGAAAAACCTACCCCAAACTACCCTTTACATGATTTTTTTTTTTTTTTTTTTTTTTTTTTAATTTTGTTTTTCTCAAAAATGGCCCTACAATTTTGATTAAAATGCAGTATATTAAATATATTTACATCACAAATAAACTGTATATTTTCTGGGAACAACCTGTAAAGACCTCTTTATTCTGGATGAGTTTTAAAGAATTTTGCATAACAGTTAAACCGTAAGAGATAGACAAAAACTTACAACACAAAAATTGTACACCTTGTTAAAACACATAATTTATGTAATATACATGTTTTTATGTAGAGCTGACGTTTCTGAGATATTCTTTGTTATTGGTTTTAATTTTAAACTACTTAAACATTTCTGAAAGTAGAACTGATGTTTCACTTCATCTCTTGTTTTACTGCTGGTCATGCAAAGCAAGCTGAACTTCAACTGTTTCACATAGGACCAGCTTTTAAAAGATATGACTATCGATTTAGCTTAGTGTATTCCCTTATGTCCCTTCTACTTAAAAGGAAGCAAGTAATAAGGCTGTTTCTGCTAATGTTTACCATGATTAGCACGTCGTAGATAAAAGAATAATCTTTTGCAAGGAAAGTTGTTTGTGTAACAGCTAGAGAAAGTCATGTGAATGAAACATTTCAGATTTTTCAAATAAGGGTGCTGGAGATATTCCATGTGCCAAAACATTCAAAGCTTCTCCCAAAGACGAAAGAGAGAGGAGCTGAAGAGTAAGCTTCAAGGGCAAAAGGTTGCAGTCTACTGTGCCAAGACGAAAAATAAGCACAATGAATGCATCTTTGTGATTATTTTTAAAATTATAAAAACTGCAGAATATGCAGATATTAGAAAGGGATATACACATGCTTGTAGATGCAGATTACAAGACCTGCTCTTGAACCATTGCAGACACATTGAAGAAGCTTAACATCCCTTTTGATTATGCTGTGGCTCTTGTTTCTGATTCTGCAATATACATGACCATGTGCTTCAATATTTGGGTCAATATTCTTACTAATGTTTTGAAAAATGTCAAGTGCTGGGTTCACAAACTGAATCTGACAAAATTAAATTCAATTCAATAGCCACCAGCCTGGGCTTTCCTGAACACGTAAAACAAGAAGCTTCAAGTCGACAAGTATCCAGGACAAAATATACCAGTTTCCTATGCCATTTCTCAGTAGTCATGACATGAATCAGTAGTAAACCTTCCAGATTACTTGAAAAATGTGGTAACCTTCCTGAAAGTGAAGATCTGGTGGACGTTCACAATGTCAGGGTTGACTTCATTCAGCACGTAAGAAAGGATGCACTGTATGCTACTAAGGTAACAGCTTGTTTTGCTTTATATATGAAGTGAGAAGTGGCATTATAGATTTAAACATCTGGAAGGCCAGTGTTATCCCACTATCCATGTAATAAATGACTTCTGAGGAAAATACAACAAATAGTGCAGGTTGCAGATTCTGGTGTGTGACAAAATCAAAGAGCTGGTCAAGACTTTGAAAACTGTCATCGTAAAACATAAAATGAAGACAAACCTAGCCAATGTTGCCTCACACTGGTTGACAAAACTTTCAAGTTTGCGATAGAGTGGCACTTCTGTGCTGTTTTATAAAGTAGTTGCTGTGTTTGGTCCATTTGAGGTATCACAAATGAATGGGTGAAATATAGTGAAAACTGTTAGAAACTGAAATTTGTTAAGTCTTGCCGAATGATGCAGCCACAATGAGCTATGGAGTTTTAGAGAATTGTAAAAGGTAAACTGAACTCCAAAGAGAAAGTGGACATTATTCCTATATTACAAGGAATGACAACAAAATATCAAGAGTTTGGCACAAATGCAATTCAAGTATTGTGGAGTCCATGTGCAAATGCAGACTTTTGAACGATTTTGCTCCTAAAACACATAACTACCATCTAATAGACATCACCGCTTCAGATCAATGTGATTTTTCTTTCTTTCTGAACTGTATTTTGAAAAGTAGATATTTGAGTAAAGCATTTTATTTTCATGAAAACAGATAATTCTGATTACTGATCAATAATAATGTGGTACGGAGTAATTTTTACTGAACATGAAGAAAAAATTAATTGAAAGCACAGATTTTCCCTATTTAAAAGTACTCATTACTGTACTTTTAACTCGAAAAATAATTACTCCCTATATACAACAATTACAAATTAACATATTTCTTGGCCACCTCAATAATGTCCCCCATGTCTGCCTCAAATTCAAGAGGGCGTGAGTTCAAATCTTGTTTAGGGTGAGTTAACCAAAGGGGTTTTCCCTTATCCTGAGAAGACAAACGTAAAGTAACTTTTAAAGCTCCATGTATCCCAAGATCATTTGAGCATCATTTCACCAACTTCATTTATCATCGGATATTAGGGTAACTGGAAGAGAGAAGGTAAGCCATTCTGGCAATTTTGTTTCTTTGACTGTGCACCTGTGCGCTTTAGCATGTGCACTCTTTTGGATAGCAATTGAAAATGAACACTTTAAGCCTGTTAATAAACCTTTTTAATAAAAAGTGAAATATGTTTCAAAATGTGTATTTAAAAGTTGAAAAATTGCAATAATTTATTAAATAATGTAAAAGCACAACCTCTCCATTTACTTTCCTTTAGTATTTTAGGCTATAGGTAGCTACCAGAAGTGATACGTACCTCTAACATTCTGTGCAAATATGTAGGAATCAAAGTTGTGAATTGTTTTCCTTTCATAAGCTAGTTTTTATATAAAAGATTGACTAAACTTATTTCTTTTTAGAACAGCTTCTACTTTAGGAGCTATGGGAATTAAACTTACTCAGGGCTCCCAAAAAATGTTTACCACAATTTTGATAAAAAGAAAAGCATTCAGCACACTACACTAAACTGTCCACCAAAATTTAAAAAAAATATACACATGTTTAGTGCATATAATTTTACATAATTAAATATGAAGTAAACAAATGCAAGGCAGAGAGAGAGAGAGAGAGAGAGAGAGAGAGAGAGAGAGAGAGCGAGCACATGTGTGTGGGTGTGTGGGTGTGTGTGTGTGGGTGTGGATGTGCGTGTGTATCTTAAATTTTTGACAATGCTCCATGCTTGTAAAAGTTTCATGAGCAATAAATGAATTGAATTGAACTGAATTGAATCTGATTCTCTTCTGTCTGCATAATTCTTTAGTACATCATGATAATTTGCACCCAAGTTTCATTTGTACAATATACTTTTAAGATGCCATGATCTTTGAAGACAACATTTTGTTTGGATGATGGGGAAGACTTGAGAGCAATGATGCAAGTAATAATAAAATTAGTTTCAGGTGATTTATAACACATGCAGGGTGTAAATTAATAATGCTGCACACATTTTACTGGTAATAGATGGTTTATAGACAATCAATTTGAGATAGGAGACCTATAATCTCAGAATACAATTTACAGAGTTTTGCCTTAAAATTGTTAGTCTGCATGCATGCCACATATAACACCCACTTCAACTGTAAGACATGTTTAAAAAAGAAGTGGAAGAGTGGAAGAATTTGGAACCTGTGTTCATTAGCATAATGGCTATGGTACAAGAATTCAAAAGTACACATGCATTAAAATTGCAGGTTTGAATCCCCATGGCTCCCTCTCTTCCTCCCTCCCTCGGAAACTTAATATGTACTAAATGAACCAGTTCAAGCTCAACAACTTACAAAATGTAAATAATTGATAAGTGCTTGAAAGAGCTAAATGTTACTGAGTTATTATAAAAATAAGTTGCATTGGTATTAACATTGCAATACAATAGGTAGATACTTGGCAGAACAAAAGTAAGCAGACAAATTAGGAGTATGCACAGGTTTAAAAGGAATTGCTCTAAATGACAACCACTAACATTGCTGCATAGGTGACATTGTAGCAGAAGTGATTCCTGAACCCTGTTGAGCATTCCTGGTATGTTGCAAATCTCATCACTGGCTGCAATATGTCTCTTCTGAATCAATGGTGACAAATATGCCATAGTCTAAAGTTGGCCCCAGAAAAAAAAGTCCATGAGGTCGAGATCTGGGGAACGAGGTGGCAAGGGCATGGTAGGACTGCCTCTTTTGATCCTGTGACTTGGGAAGACTCGATTTAGATGCTCCTGTGCATTTACTGCATAATATGCAGGAGCTTCATTGTGTTGGAAATGTAGTTGAAATGAGCTCAAACATCAAGCAGTACTTCTTCCAACAGGGCTGGCAGTACATAATTCAGAAATGTTTTGTAAGTGTCACTACCAGTCGAGGAGGAAGGTCAGAAACATGGTCTGAAACAATGCCAGCCCATATGTTCACCATGAACTGCTGTTAGTGGCTCTCCTGAACAGTGGCACGCAGGTTTTCATATGCCCATATGCAACTATTCTTGTAATTAAGAAAGGCCCATCCCTGATAAATATGGCCCCATCGGTGAACACCACCAATGAAAACAATTTTGGTGGCTGCCTTAAGGCCCACACAAAACTGTAGGCATAAATTACAATCCTCCAGAGTAAAAGCTGGCACCTTTTGCTATACACTTGTGTGGTTGGTACCCATTGCACATGCAATAGCACAGGTGCTAGTTGACAGTTCCTCTTCCAGTCTATGTGATACATTTTGTTCAAACTCCAGAGTGTAAAAGGTACATCTTGCACTGCAATCTGCTTTATTCAGCAACACAGAACCACTTCTCACAAATGCAAAGTTGTCCGATGAGGTTGCTGTAAATCCATGCATTTATTGTAGAATAACATCCTGTTTTGCCATACACAAGGTGCATATCAGTGAGTTCAGCAAAAGTGTAATTTTTCTCCATGTTCCCCGAGTATACCTATTTAACTGTTTCAATGTAGTGTTTTGTACAGAAGGCAAATAAGAAATGAAATAATGGAGACTTGATCACTGAACACAAATAAGAAAAAATTACTGGATGATAGATGTAAGTATCTGCCAGGGGTATCAATGGCATCTGTTGGCAGCATTAGACATTAATCATGCTACCATATAGGTACTCAGTTCCTCTTTTGGGGAGTCTTAGTACTTTGTGCTATTGCTTATCATCAACCGACAATTTCAGAGTAATATTAACATTCAACCCTCCAGCCTTAGCCATCAGATAAAAGAGAAAGCAACCCTAACATTATAAATGATGGTGGTAGTTTGCGATTTTAAGGCGTAGGCATAAAATTGCTAATAAGATGGAAAAGAATGAAAGAAAAAACTGTTTGCCCATATCCAGGTTTGGACTTGATTCCTAAGGTTTATTTAGGCTCTCAGTTATTCCGCCTAACCATGCAGCCAAAGTACAACTATCAGAAATTCCTTACATTTGTTTAGCCATTAGCAACAGCCTGTTACCTACTGTAGTGGCATGCAGCTACATATTAGTTCTGCAATTTAAGCAATTTCGGTAACATTGACATTTAGAAATGCTTCTTCAGAGAGATAAAGACAGGTCTTACTACATGCATAATAAGCTGTAGTTTAATTTCAAATGCAGACTATTTGCATATTTCTTTCTGATTATGCTTTATTGACCCCAATCTTTAATTACTTTGAATACACATAACTTGGTAACTTATCTTGTCGACCATTGGTTTCTTATCTCAAATTGATCAACTAGGAACCATCTACTGCCAGTAAAATTCATGCAATGTTATTCATTTACATCCTGAATACATAACTTACTCAACACGTCCTAAATGTTAAATAAGTGGTGCCAGGGTTACAAACTGATTAAGTCTTGTAAATTTTATTAAAGCATAATATGCTCTATGTGAGCCTGAAATTTCTGCAAAGAAAATTATTTATTAATTCAATAGTCTTATTACTTACCATTCCAATTCCAAAGAATTCCTGAATATTAGCTCTATCTAAAAATCCCATTATTTTCTTGATCATTTTACTCTGCTCACTAGTCAGCTTCTTTCCTGCCACAACAAGACAAGAGCTGTTTATTCATAATAGAAAATAATATTACAAAATCAATATTTAAAAAAAAGGGCAGAAAAAAAGTATGCATACCTATTCAAAAATTAAGACAAATAAGATTTTTTAGCAGATAAAGACAAAGCTATTGTCTTACAGTAACCTCGTGTGCATTTAACAAAGCAATTGAAACCTGATTACACATACTAATTGAAATCATAAAACCACTGCTTTGAGGTTTCACAGCTCAAATTTTGTGTTCAGTTTGAACATCCTGCTTTCCTTGAGCTTGCAAGATAAAAACGGGAATTCCTCCACTGCCATTTGCTTGAAATAAATAAACACCTGTTATTGCGTCACAGCCTGGCTAGTATATACACTAGTACTTGTTAAACTGTATAGTCAATTAGTCACTCATTTGTCATTTGTGAATCCGCAAAGTTCATACAATCTTCTAGTTGAATTGAGAAGTTACATAACAACAGTTTTTGACTTCACAATGGATTAAACATGCCCAGAGTGAAAAGTAGTGCCAGTTATTGTGTGCAACATTATGCTGTGGAATTGAAGGATATTTTCAGTTCTGATGGTAAAATCCTGTATTGTCAGCCACATGGTAAAGCCATAACAGCAGACGAATGTTCGCAAGTGATACAACATTTAAGTGGTAACAAACATAAGGCAGCTATTTCACATTTTACAAAAAAAACAACCTTTTATTAATGATCCAGTGCCAAGAACTTCAGCAGGGCCTTCTAAATTTTTAGTGCATTGTGAGGATTTGTGCAGAGCATTTGTTTCAGCGGATAAACCCATCTCAAAAGTAAACCAACCTCAGTTTAAAACATTCCTGACAAAATATACAAATATTGACACACCTGATGAATCAACTTTGCGAAAACATTACCTTCCCAAGCTTTACGAAGAAACTGTGACATATATATGCAAAATTTATGCTAATGAAAAAATATGGGTGAGCATAGATGAAACTGCAGATTCTACTGGCAGAAAAATTATAAACATTGTTATAGGGGTATTGAAGAATGAATCCGAAATTTCAAAGTCATATTTTCTACTGACCTGCTAAAACATGCCTGCTGTAAACCATGTGACTGTTGCCAGATTATTTAACGAAGCAATGCAGATATTGTGGCCAAACAGTGTATGATATGACAATGTTTTGCCATGTTTGACTGATGCTGCATTATATATGAAAAAGGCAGCAGCAGGAACTGCAGTTAGTTATCCTAAAATGATTCATGTTACATGTGTTTTGCATGGCTTGCATAGAATATATGAGGAGATTAGGGTCATGTATACTGACATTGACAAATTGATTTTTAATGGGAAAAAAGTGTTCATCAAGTCACCTCAAACAATTGAAATTTTTCACAACAGAAATCTGAACACTCCACTGCCACCTGCACCTGTGGTGACTTGCTGGGGAACATGGTTGGCCACAGTTCAATATTATGCAGAAAACCCGGATGGTTTTGCTGCTGTCATAACTGAACTT
This sequence comes from Hymenopus coronatus, assembly GCA_030762935.1. Classification (NCBI taxonomy): domain Eukaryota; kingdom Metazoa; phylum Arthropoda; class Insecta; order Mantodea; family Hymenopodidae; genus Hymenopus; species Hymenopus coronatus. Next base: position 258,936,663 of record CM060900.1, read on the forward strand.
AATTATAAAGATGCCAGTTCAATCAAAGTTCTTCAAGAACTTTTAAGTGGCACTGTGTTAAGAAATGACTTAGAATATATTTCTGCAATTTTGTGTTTTCTCTGTAATTCCATAAAGAAACTTGAATCAGTAGGAATGCCATAGAGAAAAGCACTTCAAATAGTTCAGGACGTGGAAAAAAAAAACAACTAAATGCTCTTTCTGGTCCTGCTGCAAAAAATTTAAAAATAAAATGGAAGGAAGTGTTCGAAAATAGTGGATTTAACATAATGTGTAAAATTTCAAATGTGTTGGACAGAGAACATGAAGAAATTATTGATGTGAGTGAGAGTGACATTCCATGTTAGAATTACAATAAACTTACTTCTTGTGATAAGGAGCATTCATTTTTTAAATTCCAGGCACTTATTCGTGAAAATCGTCAATCTTTCGCAATGGAAAATTTTAGAAAGCATGTAGTCGTATACTGTAATTCTAAATCCCTTCCAGGAATGATGTCTGGTGAGTACCACGTACATTTATATTAGATCAGGCATTCAGATCTTCAAAAAAAAATTGTATTTTTTTGGCACATATTTTTAACATAGTTAGTGCATAAAAATAAACATTTCCCAAGTTTTTAACAGCTAAAAATCTGAGCCCTAATGATAATATTCCTAAGGCACTTAATAAGAAATGTAGTAATTCACAGAGATCAATGAGAATTCCCTGTGCATTGGCAATCATTTCCAGCCATGTGATAGGAAATTCAAATTGCTTGACACAAAAAAAAAAAAAAAAGTATGCCTGTAATTGTTTTCCGAGTATGGAAACATATTAGCAAGTAAGCTTGCCTAAGCAGGTCATTTGTAAAAAACGCATTTTATACAATTTTCAATTCTGGAGCAAAATATATTGAATTATGCATACTGCAAAATAGCATAAGCAATGTGGCTCCAGATACCTTCAGATGCCCTCACTGTCCTTCAATCACATAAGCAACACCATGTAGTAGAATATTGTAGTGTGTATGATACAATTGAAAGAAGGCAGGTAGGCAGGGTGGGTGGGTGGGTGAGATAGGCAGGTGGGTTGATATGCATGTATGTATGTATTTATTTATTCCTCTGCTAGTATTAAGTTACCAGAGCTAAAAATATATACAAAATAAGGTCACAAAGAATAATGCAATGAATAATGAATAAGTATATCAACAAAACAATTCAAAAAAGTTCTACTTACACTAAGTTTACATATAATTAATAAAAATTATATGAACTAACAGCTTTCAACACAGATTACTACAGCTTATGACATTGTACAACTAGATATAATACTGAATTACAGACAATTGTGAAGTCGTTAATTGTTTTGCTATTTCCATCAAATCAGTATCACTATCTAATAAGTTTACCATTAGTATTTTCAGCAATATGAAATCACAAACACACACTTAAGTATGAGGGTGATTCAAATATAAATGGTAATTGTTGCATATCACAGAGGAAGCAGTTCAGAGCAGGGTGGTGAAGTGGGTGGTTGAAGGCTGGTATGTTAGGGAGGGGGAAATAGCTTTGTTAGCCGCTTCGCTAGGTTCTGGCATAATACAGCCATGAGTGAGTAAGAAGTCCCTTGCGCAACGCATTATCAAGTTTTTAACCAAGGAAGGGGTTAAACCTTCAGAGATTCTAACTCATTTAAGGGCACAATTTGGGGACACTACACTGTCACAGAATAGTGTTTGCTTGGGCCAGACAATTTGGGCAACCGAGAATTTGTGGAAAACGAAGGTCATGCTCAATGCCCAAGTTCAAGTCTCACAAATGACAACATCCGTGCCATTCGAGAGCATTTTGAAGGTGATCGCCACTCTACTGTCAAAGATATCTCATCAGAAGCTTACTATTGCCAATTGTTCAGGTCTGTAAAAGCTGCCTACCAAAGCAAAAGACGTTGTATGCCCATCAGAGATGTCATTCTTCTCTTAGAAAATGCTAAGCCACACACCGCCAATTTGACAATGGACACAATGGCGGACATGCACTGAGAAACCCTTGTCTATAGTCCAGACTTGGCCCCCCCAGACTATTTTTTGTTTGCACCCATGGAGGGAAACATTTCGAAAACAACGAGGACGTCGAGGAGCATGTGCGCAATTGGTTGGTGACACGCCCTCAAACTTTTTTTGAAGGAATGTTCAAGCTTCCAAAACGTTGGCAAAAATGTGTAGAGTGTGAAGGAGGCTATGTTGAGAAATGCTGATGGAGTCACTTGTGTATACATTTAATCAATAAATATTTTTAACAAAATTGTCGTTTATATTTGAATCACCCTCCTATCATTTACAATATATTATAGAAAACGTAATGTACTAAGATTTTTCCTACATTTCCACAAGGACAGACGACAGCCCTGAAATGCAGCTACTGGCAATTCATTCCAGATTTAATGGTTATACTAACAAAATATAATTTTCCTACAATGGTTCTGTAGCTTCCACTCTTAATTTTGAACAAATGATTGTTTTGTGCATAATATGTTGGGTTCTGTAATTCAGTAATGTCCACCCATGCATTTAAACCAGCATAAGCTTTAAATGTGTGCATAACCTGTTTCTTACACTGAACTTTCAATGGCTCCCATTTGATCTCCTCACTTTTTGTAGGCCTAAAATATTTACCCCTTTTTGTGAATTTTATAGCCCTTCTATGAATCTTGCACTATGGACTTGTAGGCAGTTTTCCTACTTTGCACTCCCCCTTTTTAGAATCTGTAGGCAATTTGCCTGGACTTTGCATAGACCCTTTTTAGAATCCTCATTAAGAAATGCAATGTTTATCTGCTTTCCTAGATGCTGAATTCCCATCCAGCATTACTCACCAAGTAAACTACCCAATTTTTTAAATTGTCCACCAATGGAATCTGCCCTCTGCTCTTGTGATAGTTATGCAGAATTTTCCCTTTAGATCTACTATATGCAATGGACTTATTTCCCCTAGTATTTTCATTTTATTTGCAGCAGCCCAAGTGCCTATTTCATTTAAGTCTTGCTGAAGAATGGTTTCATATTCAATACTCCATATTTTATTGTAAATAATACAATTGTCTGCAAACAGTCTTATCTGACATTTGATGTTTATAGTTATGTGTTAATAAAATAAGAGAAATATATATATAAGGGTTAAAAGCAGTATGTCTGAGCCTCTTTAAATTAGTCCAGTTGAGCTATTCTAATAAGCTGATGATATTCTTTCACACAGTAAGAATAAGAAATAGAGATATGAATAACAGTTATTTGCACATTACAGTTTATAACTGCCACAGTTACAGTGTGATAACAGTTATATGTAATGGTTACCAGTAACGATTAAGTTATTTGTTTTAATAGTTATCACCTTAGCAGCTACATTACATGTAATGGTTATCAGTAACAATTAAGTTATCTGTATTAATGTTTATCACATTTGTAGTTACACTGTGTTGATGGTTGCCATTAATGATTAGCTGCAACTAAGTTTCTATAGAAAGTATTTCTACACAAACTTACTTTGATATTTGATGCAATCTAAAAAGTTTCTCTAGTTGTGTCAACACTTTGATTACCTATTATGGCAAAATACATTCTCATCTCCCTCTGCATTCCTGCACATACATATCAGGTCTCTCCCACTCTCCTCTGCTTATGTTATTTGTTCCTGCATGAAGTAACACTAACTCCCGTTTCCATTGTTTTAGGTCCATCTTTTCAATTTTATCTTGCAGCTCCTGCAGTCTCATTCTTTTGAAATTTGCATTGTACAATATTAATAACAGTATTCAATTAATTATGATGTGTTTTGTAGTCTTTTCATCTTCAAGGTTTGATTCTAGAAATAGTATTGTATATCTTTCGGTCATTTACTGTTTATTATTTAAGGTTAAAGGCATAAATATCCATGATGATAATTCGAAAGGAGCGTAAACCATAGGCACCTCCACACATACTTTTTTGGAATTCAAAATATGGAGAAATTTCAAGTTTCTTTAAGCAATCTTAGAGAATAGACTTACTGACATTATGCAACTCTGGATTTTGGTTCAGCACTGTTGAAACTATGTATCCTTGTTTCAATATACCAGCATACACACATTTTGCTGCTAATCAGCATTAATAGTTCATTCATGCCGATCATTTATGCAAACTTGTGCATTTATAAACCATATGCTAACATAGTAAATGCAATTTTTCTGTATGAGTAAGAACTAATGTGCTGTGCCTGTGACCTACATTCAAAGCGATAAGAACACTGCAATAAACAATTTTTGGAACTCTATGTGATGATTATACGAACTTATAAACACCATTGGCTATTTTACGAGAATGAGTCTACATCAAGTATGTGTCTTACACATGCATTGTAAACTGTATAACAATCTTCAAGATCTTCTAAAGGAAGATTATATGAATGCAATTTATCAGATTTTTTACAAAGAAAGGCCTGTGCATGTGAAATACACGTTTGTCTAACAATCATTACATCGGAAAAGCTGCAGTTAATCTCAGTTCATACAGGTATGTAGCAAAGTTGATAGCTAGTAGGATTTTTTTCTTACCAGATTATTAGATCAACAATGTATTAACTTCTTATGAAGGATATTAATACTGTGTAATGTGATAACTATGTATACTTCAGGTAACCGATGCCAATTCACAAACATGAATTACGTCACCCCAACTCAGCAACAGTAAAGGAGATAACTAGTTACTGTGCATTCGTTACTTCTGTAACCATTACTGGGTAAATAGTTACTTTATGGTGTTATATAACTACTGAGAAACCAGTCACTCTCTTTCTCAATTACTTCTGTAACCATGATTTATCGTGCAAGCTAAGTTGGCTTGGTACTATTACTAAAACAAGTAAGTAAACCTGAAATAATTTTTGCTACATATTTGTAAATCTATACAGAATTATTTTATTTATACTCTCTTGTGTAAAGCAGCTCAAAAGGATTCTGCCAGGTTATTCTGAAGCATGCATTCATCAACTAAGCAAAAGCTATGTTTATCATATGTACCTTCTGCACAATTACTTGCAAATGAAGAAATAGCCATGAGTGCTTCATAGAATACTTCAAGTTTTCTTCCTATTGTTAAACGTCTCAGGCAAGTTTCCACAGTTATTTCTGAAATAAAACCATAAACTTTATTATGCTATTGCTGCTATGAAAATAATACTGAAACACAAGTGAGAAAAGTGATAAATGAAATAAAGCAGAAAACTGGATATGTTGAAGATGATCAAGGGGACAAATAAAACAAGTTGAGAGAAATTGCTGAATAGGATTCATTCTAAAGATCTGCTTCACTTTAGAAGACATACCTATCAGTTTCATAATACAATCTTATTTCATTTATCATTCTAAATCCACCTGGTTTCCAAGATTATGGGTTCAAGCCCAGCAGAGCATGCTGGATTTTTTTGGGGTGTTAAAACTATTAATATGGCTGAATTTGGAAGGTAAGTTAAGCCAGTGGTCCCATGTAATAGATTTATGGAGGACTGGTAGAGGCCTCTGAGCAAAATTACCGATTTTTCATGCCCAAAATACAGGGCCTCATTTTTGACTCGGGGCCAGTAGGCACTGTAAAATGGGACACTAAGAGCCATCATAATTAAAGAGTGCACATTAACATAACTCATTTTCAATTTCTAAATCCACATAGTTCTCTATAAAGGTAAGAATAACTATGTATTACCTCTTTTTCTCCTTATGAAGGTCCAAAACATACAAATATTCAAACTTATACTTGTTTTATTTCGTAATAAAGAAAACCTTTTTCTATAGTTTTTTCCTCTCTATAAGGCTGTATTTTATCTTAACAAATGTGATTATAGTGTATGCAGTATATTTTATGGGTGGTTTCTGCTAAACAGTGCTAATTGTTAATCACAAATATCCATTAGAATATAGCTCACAACAACCTGCATTGATAAATATGGTTATAATTTTAATCAGAAACTACTACAAAATGAGTTATAATTTACTTCTACAGACAACAGCAACTTGTAAGTTATAAAGATTATATAAATTAGCTTAATGACAAGCTATCAAAAAATGTGAATGTTACAAGAATTTCTAATCTATTTACAATGTTGCAAAAGTAATGATAAGTTTAGGGACAAGAAAAGAAAAGTTGAGAGAAGCAAAGGTAAAAGTGAACAAAGGTTCAGAAGCTAAATGTTTATGAAATAGTGTCATGCTTTGCTCATTGTGGCCTACTGAATACTAAGAAGTAATTGTTTGTCCTCTGCATAACAGCATATATATTCCTGTCCTCCTTTCTCATTGCTTGAGCCTCAGTAAATAAGAAACAATCAATATTAGTTGAACATGAATACTAAGTAGATTGTACATTAAAGCTTTGTACATAAGCACATACAGAATCTTAGTTATAACAGGTTTTGTAAGAAGCAATGTAGAGTATGTAGAAAATATTCACTTCATATATGGCCAGACCAAAGCAAACTAAAGATTTTGTTAAAACTTTCAAATATGCAAAGAGACTTATGACAGTGATGTGAGTAAATTAAAAACAAAAGAATCTGAGTTAGTTTTTGTAACACAAACATCATTTATTTTTTTGAGTGATTTACTTTTTGTTTTTAATTTAATCACATCATTGTCACAAGCTTCTTTGCATATTTGCAAGTTTTCAATTTAAGTCAATTAACAAATTGTGTAGAAGCAAACTTTCCCAGTGAGTAAAAATAAGTGATGTTTGTATTACAAAAACAGACTCAACTTCTTTCATTTTTAATTAAGATTTTGTGTTTGTGTGCAGAAGTCTTTCCTGACAGAAGACACCCTGACAGTCAACTTTGACCAGAATCCATTAATGTCTTTGAGAAAGTGAGTCTTTCAGAACCAAGAACCAGTAAGTTGACCAATAATCCATAGCTTTTGATGTAGACCACATGTTAACATGTAGATATAAACCCAGAATATCAATAAGATGGTGTGTTATTTAAGAAGGAATATGTGCAAGTAGCGAATTTTAAATTGCCAGTTACTGTAACCATTCCATATTCAACATGCTCATGGTTTCAAGAGCACAGACTTCATTCTGGGATTGATTTTCTGCCAGCAGATATAACTATAGATTGCACTAGACTGCCAGTTCTTCAAAATTACTGCATTGATCCAGTTTTCATGTGCTAGGTGCAAGAAAGTAATATTTTCTTTTCCCGCCTATTATATTGGTCTACACATTGTTCTCTTCCCCACTCTCTTTTTTATGTTTTTATAAAAGCTTATGGATCTTTTCCTTCCAATACTTCCCCAAATTTCTTGCCTTTATAATGACTTCCATTCTGCTTCTTACTAACTTCCAGAATCAATTTGTATTTCTCTCTCCTAGACAAATCCTCCATAAATCTCCCATTCTTTTTTTCTCAGAATTTTCTCCACTCCTGCCCACCAACTATTTTTATTTGCCTTACTCCTCTGTTGATTCATAGATATCCTCCCTCCACCTTTGTCAAACATCTAACTAGAATTTCAGAATTCTTTCTAATATTAGTCAACTTCTCCTTGTTCTTCTCAATTCTATTAAGGCTACCTCCCCTGGTCTTGATCTTGGCAGCTCCAGTAATTTTTTACAAAACATTCTAAACACATATTGATTTTCTTACTTAATTCTGATCTCCCAATTCCGAGCCTGCATAAAGCATTCTTGACTAGTACCTCATACATTCTTTCCATCCATTTAATTGTTGTTTCTAGCCTACATTTACATATTCTTATTCCAGTCATAGCTGCCCTCCCTTTAGCTATCACCTTTCAACCATGGTCCCCCCCATTATCCATTACTATTCATCCTTACTCCTAAATAGCCATATTGTTTGACTACTATTTTTGGTTCAGCCAAGAACCATTTTTCTGCTTGTTTAATTTTTTTTCCTTTGATTTGTTTATATTAACTTAAATTCTTCACAACATTTTTTTTAGTTTCATTAGTTGCTCATTACAGCCCTAACAAAGTTATTTGCCTATGACAAGCCTTGTGTTTCTTTATCTGCTACTGCTGGACAGTGCTAGTGTACTTCTTTTACTCTTTCTGGTATATTGTTTTTAAATAGGTTAAATAGTATGGGGCTCAGCTTGCACCACTGCCTTAGTCCCAGCTTTTGTTGTGTCATCTGTTTAATGTAATTTTTTTTTTATCTTATATTCAATATCACCTATGCATAAATTACCTTAATTTAAGTGCAGTTACAAATTGGAATTAGTTGCATTGGAAACATCATTGAAAGGTAATTTTACCTGGGAATTTTCAAAGCACAGTACTCTCATTTTGTTGCCAGGTTTTGTGTGTTTTTGGTAGGGCATACAATCTGGGTAAGGTTGGTAAATCTGGCTTTAATTTGGATTTCTCTTTTTCTGTTATAGTTTTGCAATTTGCTGATGTTTCTTGTAAAATCTTTATACTTTTATTTAGTGGATTGCATATTTCTTGATATTCCAAATTGTTTAGCAAGATTCTATTCTTTGGTTGTAGTCTTCTTGGTCCAGTATTACTATTTGGTTGCCTTTGTCTGATTTTGTGTAAACAACTGGTTTTTGGGTTAAGGATTTTATGATTTGTTGTTGCGGATTTTATCTTTTTATTCTTGTATGTACTTGGTCCAAAATTGATTCACATTGCTTCTTAATTGCTTTTTGGCCTATTTCATTATGGTGGCTTGTGGCTATTTCTGTATCTGCTACTAAGTTTTCTTGTTCTTTTGCAACAATCTACACACGTTTTTAGGCCTTTGTTGAGAATGGCTAACTGAGATTTGTTGAAAGTTTCGTTTTTGGATAAGTTTATAACATGGTTTTCGGGAGGTTTCTTGTGTCTGATGGGCTATTTTTATTCTGCTTTTTGCAAAGATGATTTAATTTTTTCTTTAGGGTAAGCGTTTTCCTGCTCAAGATAGGCAGGAAATTTGCGCATAAATTGCCCCAAAGAGTGTGGCCTAACTTTTGTGGTAACGCTAAGTGTAGTTCATACAGTTGAAGTTCTAAACTATGTAATTTCGCATAGTGTTTGTTCTTTTCAATTTCTATTACCTTTTTATCTGCGAGTCTTTGATATTTACTGTTGTTATCATATTTTACAAATCTTCTGACGAAATGCGGCATTATCTGAAGTTGTTGCCAAAGATTTCAGAAATGTATGTCTGCAAAAATATTTTTCCTCTTCTCTCCTAGTTTTAAAAAAGTTTTAACACCTACCTTAGCTCCATCAAGATTTTCGTTGAATTTCATAGTATGCAGTATTACCTCCATTTTTTCCTGGTCATTAACTAATACCGATTCAGTGCCGTAGTACGGCGGGTCCCTCTGGACCTTCCCACCCAGCATGTGCTCACCACCACGCAGTCGCGGTGGCCTTCATGCTTGAGGGCCACCCGCATTTACTGCGACCGGGGGCCAACTCCGTTGGTAAGAGTGGAGCTTCAGGACCCGGGCGACCTGGAAGCTGCTTTGACGTCAGGGTTACCCTTATTAGGGCGACTTCTGCCAGTCGAGGCAAACCGGCAGGAACACCACCAGCCCTGCCGCCACTGCTGCCCCTTTGGGCACAGACAAGATGCCTGCACATCAGCGCCGTGGTGCCATTACTGTGGGACCAGCGTCTTCAGGACGCAGTGAACTGAGCACTCTGCAGTCCTCCACCGCTGAGCTGTCCAACCGGATAGCCAGTGTCCAAGTGCAGCTACTGCAGGACCACCCAAATCAGCAGCACCATTCCGCCGACCAGTTTCCATACAACAACCTGCTATACACAACTCCAATTTCAACAGACGCTTTATCCAGGTTCCAGCAAGGACGACAGATAAACGAAGGTGCTCTGTAGTAACATTACTTTTTATTGAATTATTTGAAAATACTATTTTTCCAGGCCAAAATATCTTTATATTATAACACAAGATACCTACATAGGGCCTATATGCTGTCAAGAACCCCAAACTTAAGAACCCACTGCCACTGACACCACCATTAATATTTCAGCAGAAATCGGAATTTTGCTACTGTACAGAAACACGCCATTTTGCATCACTTATAAACAACGCCTTTCCTAGTAATGATTTTGCCTACATGAAATTTCGGTTTCTTGATTATGATATGGGTATATTCCAAAACTCCAATTGCATCAGGGAATGTAGTGCACTGTTGTCTTATTGCTTTAGTCATTTGAAATGCAGCAGCATTTACCAGAAGTTTGTTCCTATCAAATCCTAGTACCCTTGTATAGTTGCAGCAGACCAACATTCCAAAAAGTTTTGGATACTAAATTCTGAGAGGCCTCTGTATCTTCTGCGATGTCACGTTAAAACCCAGGCCAAATGGTCACCATGTGGTTTCTCACTCAAAGGTCCCTGGTTTGATTTTCGAGTGGGGCAGGGAATTTTTTTTTAACTAGATTCATCTTCTTTCCTCATAGAGTCTCTAACTGTGCTTGTGTGTGTTTGTGTTTAATAGTATGAAACTGAAAAAATGACATTAAGGAACCTTACAGTTCAGCGAGAAATCACCAGCTGTTGTTTCCAAAGTAAAGCACCAATATGACTACAGAGAAGTTATTGGAGACTATATAAATGAAATAACTAAAGACAATAATATTATAATTTTTACTAATTTGCATAAAACTCCTCTTGTTCCAAATGCTTTGGGAAGAAAATGCTGTGCAAGGTACTTCATATTTTGTTTTAATCTTGAAGTTTGTTATAATTTAATTCTTCAGAATCCCTCCTGGTATAATAAAGCTTCCTTCTGCGCTCAAAAGCACCAAAACTGATACCAAATTTGCATATAATTTGTTGCAAAAGCTGAGTTTCGCGTGATTAGACACCTTCTGAGGTGAACAAATCACGAGATGCATCTCATAAACATAAGCTGCAGCTACTTTTTATTCATTCCAAAACCTGAGACATGTCTCACTATGTAGGCGAGTGAGACCTTGGTCATGATCAAGGTCACTTCCATCTTGAATCATTGAGTTTTATTCATATGAAAGTGAGACATGTCTCAAAAATTGCAAGTTTGGAGACACAGCTCACTTTTATTCATACCCCTCAATCAATGTTCCTGGGAAAGAAAAATGCTTTCAACAATCAAAAGATTCTGAAATTAACCACTGAATGACATGATTTGGGCAAGTTAAATTTTGTATTACATTTTCACAAGAATGTTAAAGAAGTTGTGTAATTGCACAGGTTACACCTCTTATTTTTTTATTGAAACTTTGTGTGAAATGGCTTAGAATAAAGCAATTAATTTATGATAATAATCAGCTACATATTTTCTTTTTATTTTCTTTCTATAGAATCAAGCCCATATCATGGTAACAGTTCTTTCAATCCATCCCAACAAATGAAAGTCACTACTGAAGAAAATATAGCAGCAGAAAATATTTCCTACCCCAAAGCTAACTAAGCCATGCTTGGACCAATCTACTTCTCTTTCCAAGCATAAATATTCAAACAAACCACTGGACTAACCTTGAGCAACCCTCTATCACCACTCTTAACAAAATTATACACGAGTTATTATGAGTGCCAAATCACAAAGAACTTCCCACAGCTTTTCAAAACCTGGTATACATATGCAGAAGATATTTTGGCCCTAGTTCCAAAAGAAACTTGCAGAAGATACCCTAAAACTGTTGAATTCACAAAAAAATCCATAAAATTCGCTATGGAAAAAGAAGAAAATGGACAGTTACCTTATCTGGACATTAAAATCATTAGAAACCACAATCAACAAACTTTCGGCATCTTCAGAAAACCACTCACACAGAAAACTACATAAAAAACAATAGCTACAATCCTATAGCACACAAACAAGCCATCCTAAATAGTACAACCCACGGATTAGTAAACCTAACTTCGGAAAATTATGAATAAAAAAATAATACCAGTACATCATGCAACTAGCCATCAAAAATGGTTTCCAAACAACCCTAATAGATAAGATTAAGAAATTTGAAAGACGAAACATATTCAGGAAATAACAACACTTCAAAATCCACAAGAACCACAAACATACAGAAAGTTCACTCACCACCCCTGGGCACACCACAAATTCCCAAAAAAATCTTCAAATAGCAAAACACCACCTTAGCTCCTCAGAATCACCATAGTATACAACTGCTGTGCAACATAACAAAAACCCTATTCCCAGAGAAAAGTTAACTGGAATATACCAAGTAGATTGCAACGACTGCAATCTTGTATACATAGGCAGAACCAAAAGAAATCTGGAAACAAGACTAAAAGAACATATAAGACGTCAATACCAGAAACAGACAACTCATCAGCAGCACATCATTTCTGGACCTCAAATCATGACATCACATTTAGCATAAACATGTGAAACCAATAAAAAAACAGGTACAACTTAGAAACCTGGGAGAAAATTAACATACATAAACAAATAGATCATGTAACAAATTTTGAACTACTGCCAAAAACCACCCTTAGGAGATTCAGCACTCCATCACCAGAGAGCACCAGCAATCTACAACTTCCCTGGCAGGAAACGAAAGCAGCACAATCAGTTGGAAAACTGTTGAGGATGAGAACAATACCTTACACGTCCAAGTTAAGTGTTTTTATAGTGATGCAGTGTTACCATTTGCCAACTCACTTATTATTTGAGAACACATCATTGTTTTATAACATCTATTTATTGCAATTAGGCATTTTTAAACTAAAAAAAAACATGAAATGGGTACATTGGGGTAATAGGCACTTTTAGATATAATGAAACTTCTACAAAGGATGTAATTTTACATATCACATGAACACATACAATTGGCTGGTTTATTTCTTCAGGTAAAATAGGCATAAAACCTCAAATCTAAGGTCTACTGATAGAGCATTATTTATCACTTACAGCTTATGAGCAAAAGTTTGCGTGTAAAGTATGTTAAACAACAAATCTTCACAACATTCCTTACATTAGAACACTTTTTCAAATCTGAATTTAAACATTTACATGATGAGTTAAGAATAAACTAATAAACATTATGGGGGTAACAGGAACAAAAAACATATAAATCCAGAGTTTGGAAAACTGTTCAACCTTTAAAATTTATTTTTCTCAAAAGGCAACTTTATGGAGTTACCACACTTTACCCCCTCCCCCCTGCTGACCAAATATACTCTACTGTGGAAATTCTATGGGCTAATATTGATCTCTATATTGTACTAAGAGTTAAAAATATTTTCTTAAGGGTGTAGAAACTGTTTTTTAATTTTGCTATGACATGCATAGTTAATTACAGAAATTACAGTTTCTAACAAATGTTTGAATATTTAGTCATTAAGCGTAATTCCTAGTTATGAGTGCTGACCAAAGAAGCAAATGATAAAAGTTAGATTGATATCAATTTAAACAATTTTATACAAAGTTTCATAATGTTCTCAGCAATATAACATTGTCAGTTATCCTTTAAAATGTCAAACAGCTACATATAAAAGGTTTCAAGGTGACGCATGTAAAGATATGGAGGACATCAGTTTATGTACTATAAAGAAAAGAATATTCTTAAAGATTAAATTTGATTTTTCAAATAAATTCCCATATATTTAATATACCATAACTTAAAAACAAAACAAATGTAAATTATGGTATTTAAATTCCAAAATTAAGCATATTACACTCACCATCAAAACTTAGTTCCTGATAGAGATCCATAAAAGTTTCTTCTTCATCCAGACATTTTATTTTTTCTGCAATGCCAGCTTCTATGTCAAATTCTGCAATTATAAAACAAGATGTACAGAACATATTGCTTCCCAAGAATACTGAAAAGCTTCTCCTTATGTAAACATTTTTATTTTAGTATTTCTGGTAGCGATACAGTACCTAAATTTCTAATCATCTCTGTAAGGATTAACCATTCTAAAACTGCAACCCCTATGAAAGGAATATCAACAAGGAATATTTAATTCATTGAAAACTGGGAGTTTTGCACTGTTGCCTACTGAGATGATGTACTTTTAAGAAATTCAGGTAGTTTCATCCTAGGGTGGCATTTAGGACTGTTTTGTGGACTGAAGTTTTCATGGCTGACCTTGTGCTTGTACCTAGTACATGGAGAAGATGGCCAACATCAGAGTGAGTGATAAGGTGCAAGCTAATCAAGCACAAGACTTCAACACTTATAAATGGATCTAAATATCACTATGGGCTAAACCTGCCAGGTTTTGAGAAGCAAATCACTTTGGCCAGTTAACTATGTGAGCTTTGTGAAATCCCAATTTAGTACAAGATGATTATTCTTACTGAAATGCTTCTAAACGCAGAGTAAGAAGGGACAATAAAATAAGATAATGAACTGAACATGATGAATTCAATTGAGTTGCACTGATGAACATTCATTCTTCATTTTCAGTTTGTAAAACAATTTCTATTTCAATTGGCTTATTTCACAGTTTCACAACCCTGACCTATTTAAATAGTAAACAGCAGGAAAATGTTTTAAGAAGTTAAGCGAGAGGTATTTCAATGCAGAGTTAATAATAATGGGAGACCTCAATATAAAAACAAGAGAAAAATATGTGTAGCTATAACTGGATAAGTAATGAAATAATGAAGAAAAGAGAAACTCTTAGAAACCTGAAGATGTAAAACTAAGTATGGATGGTACAATAAGAGGTTTATTGAGTTTTTTGAGTTAAACACACTTTACAAGCTGAATGAAAAATATAAGGACATAAACGGTGAATATGTCTTTGTCAGTAAAAATGGTCAAAATATAATTGATTATATACTATGGTCATCAGGATTATACGAGAGGGGGGGGGGGGGGAGCACACTCAAAAGGGGCTCCAGAAATAGTCACATCATTGCATAAAATGTTAACCAGATCAAATTTGGACAGAAGAAAATCTATTACATGAAAAAGCTGACATGGTAATACTGCATGCCATAAGCACTGACAAACCGTATCAACTAACAGGTCTCACGAATAATGTTTGGTACTCTTGAAATGAGTAATGTAACAATACTGCAGTGTATTACTGCCAAAAAAACTATTTCTTCCAGCTGATTACAATAAAAAATCTGTTTACAAATACATGTCTTTTCTAGGCTTTCACAACAATTCTACTATACAGTTTTCTTTTGATGCTCGCTACGGCATTGGCTACAACTGCATGCTCTGAACTTCACATCAAACCTGACTCGCTGGAGCTCATTCTCTCCTTTTTATACCTATCGATAAAGAGATCAGAAACTTCAGAAGTAGTGCATACTGTCACACATGCAAACTATTACAGGTGTCACAAACTCACACACAGGTGCAACAGAGTTTCAATGTTGAGTGCATTCTGACTGCACAAGTGTTCACTCACACAGGTGTAACAATGCATTCCTAATGAACGGAAGCCACCGGTGCATGGCAACAATCAGCTTGACTTTTGAAACAAGCCACTCACACACATGTGACAATTATTGCCAGCAAGGCATAGATACACTGCTTCCTCCACAGGGCTGGTCATCCTAACAACCACTATTGTAGAGGGCTAGATAATCTAGCCTCTTCTCTCAGGGTAGCCTCTGTATTCAATAGACAGCATTTATTTTCTTCACCACAAAGTATGGCCCCTGATATGGTTGTTGAAGCTTGGGTCAGGGTCCCTTGGTCTGAGCATGGCAAGACCAGATCAATCCATTGAAAACTTTGTATGTTGGCCTGCCAGTGATAATGGGTCTTCAGCAGGCTCTTGAAACTCAACAGCCAGGTGAGAGCAGAGTAGTCAATTCTCAGATGGAATGACTGACATATAGGTGTTTGTGGAAGTGCTCCAGTGCCTTCACTACGGTCAGGAGCTCCTGCCGGTTAACATTATAGTTCTTTTTGGTCTTGGATAGTGTCTTGCTGTAGTAGACCATTACCCTCTCCTGGCCATTCTGGACATGAGTTAGAGTGCCTCCAATACCTGTATCACTGGCATCAAGGTGCACAGTAAAAATGCTGGTAAGTTGTGGAAATCCCTTGAGGCACACTTCAGAGAACTGAAGTAAGAACCTGGAGCTCTCCTCTCTGCCTCTTCTGTCCACATGTAAGGCTGGTGCTCTTCTATAAGATGAGCGATGGGTTTTGCATTGTTGGGGGAACCTCTGACAAAATGGCAATAGTAGCATGGGCCCCAACTCTTATTTATTTATCTTTAGAGTGACTGCAATCTCTCACTGCTGGAGCCTTCTCAGGGTCCATGGACGCCTCAGATAGTAAGAATATGTGACCCAAGCAGAAGAGTTAGCACTGCATATTCAATTTCTGGTTAGCTGCCTGCTTAGTCAGGTCTTAGTCAGGTTCTTAAAATGGTCATCAAACATGTTCTCTGCAACAATGATATGCAGACAAAGCAGGCAGGCATTGTAACTCAAGCCTCTTATCACTGATTCCTTGAGGCATACTGGAAGATAGTTGGCACACTGCACACGTCAAAGGGGATAACAGTAAATTACTAAAATCCTGATCAGTTGAGAATGTGATATTCTCATTGTCTCTGGGATTTAGGACTACTTGCCAGTATCCCAATTTTAAATGTGAAGTCAAGAAGAAGCAGGGATTAAACTGAGCTCAGAACATCACACCCAAGATTAGTGTGTACAATTCCTACTGGGCCCAATGGGACTCATTGAAAACTAAGAATTGTGTACTGTTGATAGTATGGGATTTGCCTGATGGGTAAACCCAGAGAAGGCAACTGATCCTCCCGCAGTGTAAGGTGATGGAAGTCCTGGAGGAAGTACATGTGGGGACTTGGAGGCCATTTGGTACCCAACCGAACAATTGACAAGCTCTGACAATGTGTATCTGTCCATGACTTCAACACTACTGGCTGAGGTCATGAACAGATGCTGAGAGGTGGTGCTGCCAATGTCATGCGTGGGTGGCAAATAGTGGCTCACAGACCCAGAGCATTGATTGAATGCAGCATTATAATGTGGGGGTGCCCTTCAAGTGCATTACTATTGACATAGCTGGACCATTTCCTTTACCAGACAGAGAAAACAAGTATCTGTTGGTGGTCAAAGATTACTTAACCAAGTGGCAGAGGTATATGACCTTCCTAAAAAGGAGGCCAAGATCATCACAGACTGCCTCATAGAAGAATTGTTGTGCTGCTTATTGGTACCATTAGACTTGTATAGTGATTAGGGCACCAACTAACAGTCAAATCTAATGATGGAAACACTGGAGGAATTTACAATGCACAAGATACGCCAACACCTCTCAACCCACAACCAAATGGCATGGCTGTGCCCTATCACCTGAGTGACTGAGATGTCAAGAATGTCATTTTTCTTGCTTGCCTGCTGCTCTTCAACCCATGACACAATCAGGTTGACACCAGCCAGCTTGGTCTTTGGCAGGGAGCTGCATCATGTTTACGAGTACCCTTGGGCAAAAAAACTGCCAGCCGACTACTTGGAGAATCTCATAGTCTGATTTCACTAGATGCACGAGATAGACTATCAACTCAACCAGTTAGTGAGAAACTGGAAAGACCCATTACAACCAGCAGACCAACAGGTGAGATTTCCTGCAAGATCTGGTGTGGCTTATCATCTTATCCAGACCAAGAGATACTGCCCCAACATCAACACCATGGCAAGGTTGTTAGTGAAGCAGATTAATATCGTTATTTACTGACCCAGAGGCTGTCCCAAGAGAAGAGGCTGGTTCTCGTTCAGTTCAAATATAACAAGATCCTTTTGATGTATTATATAGTTTATAATACGTATGTCAATTTTATTGTCTGAATCAGCTATTTCACTAATAGCTTCGTAAAAGTTCACTTCCATGTCGTTAGGATTTACTTGTTTACTGTCACACCCACAGCACTGCACTGTTTTATCATCCAGGATTTTAATATTGCTTAATTTTGCACAACTGTTATGATAATATTCACAGATAAAACATTTTAAGCCACTAACAACTTTGGCCTTGCATCGCTTACAAGTAGCTGATGCACTAGTCGTTCCTCTACCCATTAGGTTATGTTCACAGACAAGAGTGAATACATGGCACGTCCGTTCACTGCGACAGCTGCTATACAAATATCCACAAGCAGTGACTCCATTTAGTTCATAATTGTTGTAATGGACAACCATAAGTGTGATAACCAAAGCACCGTAGTCTACTGTGTAACCATTCACTTGCCACCTTTATCACCCAGCATTGTAGTTTGCATAAGGAGGGGCCCAATTTGAACTTGCAAGAATTATGCATACGAAAACTTAATTCAGTCACATCATATCTCAGCTAGGTCACAGGTATGCTGTCAAAGTAATGAGTGTAATTACAATGCCACCAATGGACAAACGATATGGCTAGCTAAAAACAGAACTTGTCTGCCATTCTCTCAAAATCTAAAGAGCAGCTTGTCCAACAACTACTGACCCATGATGGGTAGCAAAATCCATTGTAGTTTCTGTGCCATTAGAAGAGCTTGGTTCCAGATGTTCTGGATGATTTCCTGTGCATTACTAGGTGTAGTCATTTACTAATGTTCTGACAATAATCTTGTTTGGGCAGTCTGAAGGAAACTTTGATGCAGTTTAGGTGGTCAGCAGTAGCAAACATTGGACACAGCATACATCCTGCAGCAAACTAAGTTACTGTCACAGCAGGTTGCAGCACTCACTGCTTCAATTCTTACAGACCACCAAGCCCCTACACGCCTAGCTGCACAGACCAGAAACGCTATCGTAAAATGAAGAAGTGGGCTGGAGGGCAAGAGACTCCCTAGGTTGCATGCAATACATTGTTTGTAATGGGAACACAGTGAAATTTAAAACAGCCATAATTACATCATAAGGATACCTGAGTAGGAAATAATTGCAACAACACGTTCTTTATGTTTGTCAGCATCTATGCACAGGGATTAGATCTTGAATGTCCCGTTGGAAGTAGAATAAAATCACTCCATTGGCTAGACAGCATTTTATTCCACAACTGAACAAAACAGAAGTAAATATTATCATTGAACTTGAATATCGCATTCCTGCATTTAAAGTGTTTTACGAACAGCATATAAGCATTCATAGAGAGCATAATTCAGCTTTAATTCCATTTTCTCAATTTTCTAATGATTCCATGTATACTTTCTGCTTTTTACTTTAATGCACAAAGACGTCAACAGGAATTATAAAGAGGGTTTGTTAAGAGCGTCTCTGCAGTAAAGTGGTCAAAATGCTGAATTTAAAATGAAAAATATGCTGGGTTTGATTCTAGACTGATGAAGTTATTTTTATTCCCCACCCTCAAGAGCCTGGAAATATGAATGTGTGTTAAGTTAATTGAGAAATACAGTTTTAATGTACAGCTCAAATTTAAGCAGCCATTATAGAAGGTCAAAATGGTAATACGACAATATTACCTAAGGCAGTATATAAATAAATAAAAACAAATAAAATGATTTAGCAGGGAAAAAAAAAAAAAAAAATATGCAATATTGGATTTTCAGAGATGGTATGTACAGTATAAAATTAGGTACATTACAGTGAAATTAGGTACCTGTATTCCTCTTCAGTAAACTACATTCAAGATGTTAATTAAACATTTTCTATCAGTATTTGTGGTATATTTGAGTTAGATAAGATAAGTATATTAATATGTGCACAACAGAGTATGGTCTGTGCTTCCTGAGATAATTTATAAACAAATCTAAAATTAGAATTGATTATTAATATTATTTATGTTCTAACGCTTTTGCAAAATTTCCTTTTTGCACCCTGTGGGATTGTGATTCAGCCTAAAATTACAAATTTGAAAAATTAACTTAATTGAGATTTTGGGTATTTTTTTTTTTTTTATTTAGGACAAATTATAATATTGAATCTAGTATTTTAGCACTGCCTTCTAATGCCAGAGAAACATACAAAATAGTTATAAGAATGAAATTAGCGTTCTCATTAGCTTTGTCAGAAGAGATGGGAAACTAAATACTGAAGGAACTGTTTCAGGGTTCAGCATCATCTTGCCTTTATTCTCATGGAAACAATTTTTCATTTCGATTGCACAAATTTGTTACATCTCGGAGCAGCTTATGGCTTGCTCAATTATTCTAGCCTATGTAGCAGAAACCTAAAATAAATCATTCACTTAGTGACGGAGGAAACCCACAAGAATAAATTGGAATCAATTTGGAATGCAAATGTTACAATTTATTCTTACCGATGGAAAGTGATCTCAGAATCACTTTTCTGGTGTTTGGTACAGTTATGCAGCATAGCAGTGCACCATGTTAATTATTAAACCCTTAAATCACCTCACTTTTCAAGCCTTTTAAGCATACTGAATATATGACAGAAAGTACGTTTGCCACTCTCTTACCTAAGTGCGAGAGGTTTCAATTAGCGACAGCAACACCAGTGCCAGCGGTGAGTCTAGGTAATGTATTCCCATGTATTTGCAGATTACTGATGCCTACATTCATGAGGGTGCAATTACAGCGATTCTGGCCATTCTCAATTCTCCCACCAATGTTTTCCAGCGAACCCAATTTACTGGTACTGCATCACTTTGGGGATGCAACAGACAGGTGTACCCATCCCTACAGTTTCCAGTTGGAAGGAAACACTATGTTAATGATAGCTAAGGATTTCCCTCTAAGCTTAGGCCTACTTTTTACTGTTGAAAAGTCAGTGAAAATGCAGTTTCTGATAGACCTTAGTTGTGATGGTACCACACATGTTCCAAAGGACCTTCCTTTGGCCAAATGGCATTCTCCACTCTACCTTGTTCCCAAAAAGGACAGCTGGAGAACCTGTGGTGACCTCTGAGTACTTAACACTCATAACATCCCAGACAAATAACCTGAGACACACACTTCACTATTACCATCACCTTTCCAGCTGTACAATATTCTGTACCATTGAACTTACATGTACCTATCACCATAATCCAGAGCACCATAATGACATACCTAAAATAGCTATAACCACAACCTTTTCATTGCCTGAATTCCAATTTATGTCTGTGCGCCTCTGTAATGCTGCTCAAGCCTTCCAGAGGTTTATCAATGAAGTGTCGTAGGACCTAGACTTCTGCTTTGCATATCTGGATGGCATCCTCATCTTCTCATCCATGGCAGAACACTATGAACACGTCCAGAACCTCCTTGGCAGACTTTCCCATTACGGAGCACTGCTTAACCCTGCTAAGGGTGTCTTCGGTAAGCCAGATGTTACTTTCTTGGGATGCAGAATATCATCTTAGTGAACTTGACTACTGACTGAGTGCAAGGCTGATCTGCAGAAATGTCCACTTTCAATGATGCCCATCAACTATATCAATACTTTACTGTGTTAAATTGTTACAGACATTTCCTTTCTAAAACTGTCTTGATCCGAGCATCTCTACATGCTATCCTATCTGGTCAGAAGCTTAAAGGTTCCTACCCCATATCATGGAATCCAGTCCTTCTACAAATTTTCCAGAACTGCAAAGACAGCCTTTCCAATTTGGCTATTTTAGCCCATCTTCAATCCTCTGCCCCACTCGCCTTGGTGATTGATGCAACAGCCACTGGGGCAGTTCTGCAGTGGCAAGTGAATGACACTTGGCAGCCTCTTGCATTCCTTTCAACAAAAAAATATCCGAGCGTTTTGCACCAGATATATAGTACCCATAAGCTTCTTGATGTGTACGAAACCACAGAACATTTTTTGACATTATCTAGAGAGAAGAAACTTCACCAGCTGTGGAAATATAGCTGCTATGTAAACGCATTTCTGGTGCAACAAATTTGCTGTTCTCTAATGGAGTTTGTGACTACTATGACATGCACAGAGGGCTGCTTCCTTGAAATACTGAATACGCCTTGCATGTTACTTTCCAGTAAGTAAATTTTCTGGGAGAACAGGCTATATCATGCTTTTTATCACATAGAAATGTTGTGGAGGAAAGTGAAGCGACAGTGAAAAGTTGAACTAAATCATATTAACAAAAAGACAAGAAGTTACTGAAGTGATAGTTAAAAACTGGACTAGCAATATTTTAGCATTGCATGTCAATGATGAATATGAGCTAATTTTCTTAATTTATTATATTCTCCATCAAGTGGGATGCTTCAGGCAGAAGCATATGAGTCTCTTATTCTGGAGGTCCTGATATTTCTCACTGAATTGGCTACCCTGAGGCCAGTCCTTACACGCCTTTCCCAAGTTGATATTTAAATGCTGTAATGGATTCTATACTACCATTATTTCAGATATTTTCCTGTCCCTTATTTCCTCTCATTTCATTTCCTTTCAGTGACAGGGCTTGGAATGAATGGTTGATGGAACATAGAGCATGTGCTGTAAGCAGAGACAAATGGCTTCCAGAGCTTCAAAAGAGGTTACTCATATCTTCTTCTCCATCCCTGACACACAACTTCCCACCCAAACTCTCTGTACATTATACTGAACATGGGGGGATAAACCATGGAAAGGCATCTGGGGATGACCTAAGTGAAAACAACTTGAAAACCCTACTAACAGTTCTTTGTATTTTCCTGACTAGTCTCTTCCAGAAGCTTCCACTTCTTAATATTAACTTCTTCCCCTACTTCCAATGAGATACTCAGTTTGGTAAGTAAATTAAGTTTAGTAACATACCATTTATGTGATTTTAAAATAACAGGGAATTTCATTTTACAAGAATCCTTGAATCCTTTTATCAGAATCCAGCCACAAAATGCAAATAAGATACAAAATTTTCTCGAGGAAGTAGACTTTACAGTTTTTTCCATTATTGAATAATTGAGTTCATATACTACTAGTTACAAGAGGTCACTAATCGTACAATCATATTTTAAATCCACACACTATACGTTTTGTTACAGTCCAGTGAAGGAAGATCAAGTTCATTGACAGATAAACAGGTAAGTTAAGGCCTGTCATGCTCTTTATACTGATTAGAGTGATACATTCAATCTGTGATCCTAAGTTTAATATAATGCAACAGAATTATATGCTTTGTGTCATATGAGGTGAAAATCTGTAATACTTTGAATCCGCTACAAAGCCCAAAAAGGCATCCTTTACCACAAAGCCGTAAAAGGGTCTTTATTCCAGAACATTTTACATACGAACTGCTAAAGTTGGCAAACATGTATGGAAAATAGGAAAGATATTAAGCTTTTTGAGCTTATAAATAAAACTTGATACATTAAGTCCCAAACTTCATATGCATCACAAAAAGCAGGATTTGTTAGGCGTAACGATTTATTGAAGTTTGTACTTACCTTGGATTTGCTTATGTTTCAACAAATGTTTTCTGCTTCAGTCAATCTCTGTCAATGTTTATAATATAACAGCATGCAATTGTCAGACTTGAATACAGAAACCATCACAGAACATACTATATGTACTATGTATGTACTGATTCTTGGGTGTTAGGGGGAAATCGAGGACTTGCCTTTCTGTCTCTCTGCAGTGTTGTCAATCAAAGAAAGTTTTTTTCTTTGAGGCCCTAAGCCATTGTGGCGAGCAGGTAATTTACCATGAACTAGCTGTATTATTAAATGAAACACAGTGCACAGGTTTGTGGTGAACTCTGGGACCTACAGACTGAATGAAACCTCAACATTGAAGTCACTTGATATCAGGGTGTATAGCATACTTCAGGTATCAATGTTGTCACTCAGCTCTGCATCAAAATTGCTTGAAACCTAACAAATGAAGACTGGGTTGCCAAGTACCCAAGAAAAGGTGGGTGCATAGTATGCAGTCAGCATAATTAAATCACCCAATTTGTTAAACGCAATTGATCAGACACATTCAAAACCGAGTTTCTCTGGGGTGATGAACTTGTTTGCTCCACTACCTCCCTCTCTTTCTTCTCTACATTGTTCAGTCTGATATTTAAACCATGACTTTTAATTTCTCATCCACGTTTCAACACTTGTGGTGCTTAGGTTGAGAATATTAAACATGTTAGCTCAGCATCTTCTTAGATAAAGAAACTAGTGTAACCAACCATTAGTTAATGTAACCACAGCACAATGTGTCATATATATTCACTGAAAACATAAAGGAACTTGAATTAAAAAATATTTAATCATATTCAATAACAAACATCTAATACAAGATTTAATGTAATAAAATAACAAAATATACTGTCTTGTAAAATGCAACTTAAGCACTAGAACCTTGCTGTTTAAAATGGTCTCAAACTTAATCACAATAGCCATTAACAGCCAAAGCAGCTCTATCTTTTCAATTTTCCAATGGCTTTAAATAAATGCTTACCTGTAGAACTGGGTAGTGACAGTTGAGCAATTGAAATCTCTAGAATATGAGCACTGAGTGAGGAGAAACACTCCTGCTGTATGATGCACAAGACTGATGGGACAAATCTTGCACCAAAAATATCATTCAGAGTCCTGTAAAAATCTATTAAATTGTCCTGGCTGGCAAGTTGAGAATTTTTATCCAGGTATTCTCTTGCAAATTTTGCAGCAGTTTTTGCCATATTACTTAGTGAAGCCTTCAATCTGTAAGAGAAGCATTAGGGATGTTGGGTATAAATGAATATCCAAAATATAAAGTACTTCAGTCAGTTACTCAGTGATATCAGATTCAGCATCATTCATTACAACCCTAGCCAGAGTTTGAATTCATATACAAATTCTGATATTAGGCACCACTCACGCCCAATATTTTACCTACCAGCTGAGTAGCCTGATGCCCTAGTTTGTTACCTCAGTTTATAATAATTTAGTCCAAGATTCCACAATTACAGCAAAATGCTTTGAATTCCAAAGCTCTTGTCAGAAGCAAGAATTGTAGTCATATGCAACCTTGTGCATTAAGTTGCAATTGTAAATTACATTACTATAGTTTGATTACAACCTTCTCACTTAAACTTCTCTTTTCAAAACTATGCTGTCATTGCTTATTGATTTCATTGTTGGAACAAAATTTTTAGACAAAAAAATTAAGTTTTAACCTTAAAAAATGTTAGAAAATTATAATTTTAGCTATAAGAAACAAAAGACAAATATATAGTGTATGTTTATGAAATGCTCTAATATTTGTACTTCTAAGATGCTGAGTATTGAGAGATATGGAAACAAAGTCAGGTGAGAAACTCAATGCCACAGCTGGGATTTGAGCCACAGATTCCCGGTCATGTCTAGTTACTCTAACCACGGAGATTCCATGGCAATATGGCAACATGACATTAAACTCCCCAGCTGACTTGCTTTTTACCTGATAAACCACAAATAGATCTCAAATTATTTTGAGATGACATACCCCAATAGCAAATTAAAATGTCGTTAAGTGCAGGGCTTCAGAGTTTAACCAACAAACAAGTCAATCATTGTCAATTAATTGTTTCTTCTATTCTATCCGTATGTAAAACAGGAGCTGGAAAGGTTGAGTCAGATTGAAAAATTCAACAGTATAACTGGAAACTGAACTATGTTTCTCCTGGTCTCAATCCAGTTGCTCTAACCACTGAGCTACTATGGCAACTTACTGATGCAACATTAAATTCTCCAAATGACTCCTGTTTTTTCTGTTAAACCACAAGGAAATCTGAAATTGTTTTAAGATTACATATCCAATGGCGAATATATGTCTTTGGGGTGTATCATCAGAAAATAGTTTGAGATCTGAAAAGGTAAAATCATACTGGAAATTCAGTGCCATAGACAGGATTTGAACCACATATGTCCCAGTGCCCATCCAGTTGCTCTAACCATTGAGCTACCATGGCAAAATGCTGACATGATGTTTAGTTCCCCAAATGACTTGCATCTTCCTAGTAAACCAGAAGGAGCTCTCAAATCATTTTGAGATAATATACCCCAATAGTGACATACAATGTTATCAGAATGGACAAGAACCAAGACACTGAACTAAAACAGTATTTGTACTTAGGTCCCAAAAGAGGATGCCTTCGGGAGGGATGAGGTGAAAGGATACACTGGGTAGCCAGAGCCAGAAGCAATGGCAAGGCAATAACAGAAAATGAAATGGCGTGTTGTTTATGGATGCTCTTTAACTGCTGTGGTTCTCAGCGTACCATTCTATATTGGGCGTGAAAGACCGCTTAATTTTGCTCGAGGCCTCTCTATCAGGCTTGAGGTTCTTTTATGTGCCATAAATCTACGACACGGGACCAACAGCTTTACTTCCCTTCCAAAGGAAGCCATGCTAAGGATTTTTAGACCCAAAAAAATCCATCAACCTCAGCCAGGTTTGAACCCGCGACCTTGGGTATATGAAGTTAGCATGGTAACCACTACACCACGGAGGATGACGAGGCAATAACAGGGTTCCTACAGTTTCAAGATTGAAGCACCTCAACAGACTGTGGACCCTGCCCAACACAGAGTCTAGCACCCCCACCACGGTGGTTCTCAACATGGCAAGTAGCCGAAGTCGGGAGATAAGAGAGAGACACAATGACCATCATGTCTTCCTGTACCACTCCACCTCGCACCATCACCACTACTTCCAACTCTGAAAGGAACCAACAGGAGGAAGGATTAACAAAATGACATGGAGGGACAGGAAATTTTGGGATGGAAGAAACCTTCCTAGTGAAACCTCTGGGGGGGGGGGGGGGTGGAATAGGATGGCCACACGGATCAAACCCACAACCCATGCGAACCATAGACAAAACTGCCTGAGCCATCCGCTTGGTGTGACTTAAAATGTTGTAAGTACTTTAAGTTCCGGGCTTCATGGTTTAATCAACTATTAGGTCAATCAGTGATAATTGTTTGGTTCCACACAAGCTGTGTGTAAGACAGTGCCTGTGATAAGCTGAGTTATTAAGAAGAGAATGTCAGTGAAGGGGAACTGCATATTATTTCAAGTAATATGTACAAATGGAAAAACCCTAGAATGCTCAAAATTGTCCAAATTTGTCACACATGAATTGATTGAGAATTTCTGGAGAGATTTTGATTAAGTGATATCAGCCTTGCTGGTCTTTGATAGCAATCTACTCTCTGGCTCCTCTTTTAGTAAGATGTTAAGAGACATATAATAACCATAGCACAAAGTGTTGAATGAGGCCAGGGTTTGTTTTGTTTTTTTCTTTTGTTGTATTCAGGATTACTTTACCTGTGACCATGCCTATCAATAATGATATCCTATGACATGTCTTAACCTAATATGTACGTGATTTTATGCTGTAAATGTTTTCCAAGTTGTTAATTACTGTCACATGATGATTTTCATTATAAGAAACCTGGTGACAAAGTCCTAACCCCACTTGAATTAAACATTATGCCGACTTTCTATTGTTCCATTATAGTGAGATTCAACTGCTTAATTATCTGTGTATGATATGTCCTCATTTCTGGGTGGCTCAATTGTTATTACTGAAAGTAATCTGAATTAATCAGGATGTTTTCTTTTCTTCCTTGTAAAGTTAAGCCTTATTCGTTTCTCTTCATCTGGAAGTAAAGCTTTGTTACCTTTTCTATGATGTATGAAAGGGCTATTGTGACCCACCCACCTTCCCAAACCTACACCTACACACCCTCCCACACCTACACCCACACCCACACACATATGAAGATATTAACCTCTAAAAGTGGCACATGACAGTTTACATCCAAATCTTTAAGTTTTGCTTCATCACAATTTTGTATGACTTGTAGTGGCACTTATTGTGGATGCTGTGATAACTACAAAAACGGGTTTTGCTTAATTTAATACAGCCATTGACTTTGAATTATTTTTCCACCATTATTGTAGTGTGTATTTAATGGTTTACATGCAAGTCTTTAAGTTTTGCTACACTACAATTTTGCATAATTTTTAGTTACACTTATGGTGCAAGTTGTGGCAATTACAAAAAGATTTTTTTTAAGAATTTAATTCAGAGTGGCATTTAGTATGAAGATTGTGGCAATTATAAATAAAGATTTTGTGTTTTTCATACACTATTTTAATATTTGGTTATTATGGTGGCAGTATGGATTTGACAGCATTTAAGGCTTCCATTTTTTTTTTTTTTTTTTCATTTAACAATTTTACATATTCCTCTGTGGGATTTCATTCAGGTAGTGGCAATTTTAAATTGAGATTCTGGACTATTCTCCTTATTAATTATCTTGGGATTTTTGCTACTTCTTTGGTTATTTAGTACTTAACAGTTATCTTTCAACACATAATTTTTTAGTTAATTTCCACAAATATATTGAACTGGAGTAAATATTTGTGTCATACTGTCCAGCCACCTATTTTAAAGTGCATGTATTAGGTAAGTTCCATTTGATTTGAAAAGCATTACCAATCAATTTCCTTCTTAACACATGGTTTACAGGACTTAGTAACTGTTTGCAGTGGGTGTGTACAATTCCATCACTAGGACTTGACATTTGTGGGACCAATACTGTGTTAGTATATATGTGGGCTTATGGCTAACCAAAGAAACAGTTTTAATGTGTATACTCTTATTATATTGATCTATACTGCCAATAGTTATTTGGAGAGTTTGTTACTAAAAGTTCTTGTACATCAGGGCACAGGTTATTCTCTCTATAATTAAACTCTGCTTCCCTGTAACCCCCATTACTGAGTGGTAAAATATTCACTTACAGGGGTGTAACACTGCATACTTAAATATTAAACTGATGCTAAGGAAAACTAAATTTAAAATTTATACTTATTCTTTTATTGTATATTTTGTTACACTCATTACCATAACTACTATAACATATTACTATATATTTCAGGTATATACACTCTCATCAGAAGCCATGGTTCTTTTAAACTGAAGTTTTATGCAAGTAAAAGCACAAAGATTTTTCTGATATCTCAAGAACTACAACAAAAATTGCTTTATAGCATTCTATTGCACAATTTGCATCACAGAGTTTCCCCATGTTTGATGTTTTTCCTCCAAAGAAATCTGTCTGATTGGTTATACTCTTGATTACACATCCTTCTGGTGCTTGATGGTTTCTAGGATAAGAAATAAATGTTGTAATAACTTTTTCAGCCAGTTTAACTAAATATTGCTAGATAACCTACAAAAGCTTATTTTAGGAATAACATCACTGCACACAAACATTGGGAATTCAGTCAATTTGCATGTGCAAGAGTTACCAACTTTCCACTTTAATGGAATGATTGAACCAAAGTGTAAGCCTTGCTTAAGCAGTGTCTTATTAAAGTTCAAGCCAAGCTTAAACTGTGTAACCTGTATTAAATCTCCTGGTTTATGGCAGTGATGTCCACAGGTCGGTAGCATGAGTAATGCCACAGTGGCAGGCTATAAGAGAGTCAGAACCTCTGATGAAACTATGTATAGTTTAGGTCAAGAAGGAATTTGTCATTTACCCCCTCAAGTCTAAAATTTGCCAAACTTTTTTTCGCGAATTTTTATAAAATGAAAGATACAGATAAAATTAAGATATAGTTATGTTAGTTGTGTGATTTTATGCAGGTTTAAGCTTGCAATATTTCGTGATTTTTTATGTTTCAGGTTTATTTCACCAATTAGCCCGTAATTACTGATTTTTTTCCCGCAAAATTCGTCACCATTTCTGATGTTTGCCAAAAAAAAAAATTAATAAAAAGGCATTTGTATTCTACTATCATTCTACTTTTCATTGTTTTCAAATGTTAATAATGGCTGTAATAATGAACAATGATCACAAGACACAATCGCAGTTCCACCTGGGAAAAAGAAGTGCCTATTTTCTGATGTCCAATCACTTTCTTTTCTTTTAGTTCAACAATGAATTTAAAATGCAATTGTTGTTGCCACTGGCACTATTACCAAGTTGCATTTCTACTTGAATTGAAAGGTGTTATTATTGTTTATGTGAAACAGAGGATAAGGTGCAAGACAAGAATTTCTTTGAGATTTTGACAGACAAAAACAGGGCAAGTGCAATTTCTTTTTCCAAAATACCCAAAGTTGTGACACTTCAGAGTCGAGTAGATGAGTTTTGACAAGATGGATTTTATGTTTTTAATCGTGAAAAGAAAATATGCATGTGCAAATACAGCAACTCCATTGTAGATTGGAATAGACTGGATAGCTACAAGAAACATGTGGCGACAGAAAGTCACAAGACAAAGAAAGCAAAATCCCTAAAAAGAGAACAAGCAAAGTACCAGACAATCTTAAATGCTACACTACTTGGAAATCCAAACAAGCATCAGAAACAAACAAAAGAAAGAAAAAAAAAGAAAAAAAATTAGCAAGGGGTCTGATGAAAGCATTCCTTTCTGCAAATATTCCACTTGAAAAAATGGAGAATGCAAATCTTTGGAGTTTTCTCAACAAGTACATTCTAGGTAACTTCAAATACAATTTTTTTTTTTTAATTAATTACAGTATTATCCCGCATTTACGATCCCATCATTTGCAACACCATTTGCCAGTGCCTCTGTGTGATTACAGCATGTTAAAAGTTTATGTTTATGAAATGTTATGCTCTGCTCCATGCCATATAGTATGCAAGCCAGTTGGAAGGGGGAGGGGGGGCAGTATTGAAGTAAAATGGTGTTGCTTCCAACCAAGAAGATAATGTGATGGTCAAATCAAGCAACCATAGCATGACCCCTTTTTCCCTTGCACGTGATTATGCATCGGCACATCACACTTCTTCTTTTTGAAGCCACATTGGTGTAGAGTCACTAAAACTATCAAGCTTTTCCTGTAGAAGCTTTCCTTTTTGACTGAGAAATATTTTGGGCATTGTTTTGTCGCAGTTGAAGTCATTCTTGCCAATTCATTTACCTTTGCAATCTAATTATTTGTTATGCCTTTCTTTTGACACTTTGTTCTTTTTATCCCAGTTCGGCAGCTAGTCATTTTTCGAAAATCGCTGTTGCTTTTTCGTGTATCTATTAATTCTTTTTTGTTATTGTGTAATAATATGCTGTGTCGGCATTGTGTGTTCACCATGCTTGAAAACACAGAGCATCCATATTACACATGTGAGTTTCTGATTTCTGTGTCCACGTAGATATCTGGTGAAAAATATAGAAAGCACTAAATCCAGTTTTTCAGGATGTGGCCCAACATCCAAAAAACTAAAATACGCAATATTCACAATACAAATAAACTGGAAACTGGTTCGAAATTTCAAGCAAAACACCTAGCCAGTTGATGGCATGCAGAAAGACACTTAAGCCGGGATTACGATGAACGTAACATGACAGGACTTGAAGTTCAGAAATGCTGAATTAACGCAACGCAAATGACTTATGATTGGCAGGTTTTATCATGCTACTCCTTCTTGTGACTGGTTCTAATTACCAATTAACATCAAAATTAACAACAGGAAGAAGTTTGGCATTCGTAAACTCTCGTTATTGTCAATCCAAGTATCATTTAATCCAATGTGTTAGACTTCCCATTACATTAAGTTCATCGTAACCCCAACTTTTAAGGTGACCAACATTCTTGGGATTTGGCCGGCCCGTTAGCCATGGTCTTGACGCATTTGGTGTCGATGCTCTGCCATGAATGTGTCGCAGGTTTGAATCACGCTTCGGGCATGTTCTGTTATATGTTTGTGTCCATCTAGTGAGTTATCCATTATCCGATGACCAAATGGTGTCCATGCCAATGGCCAATATCTGTGGGGTGAGGATGGGGGAGGAATCTTGGGATTCAAAATTTTAGTGCATCCATTGAATCAGAAAGATGTATAACAAAACTATTTGTCAAGAATCTAGTGTTGTTAGCAGTGAAACAGTGGAAGATTAGAGGAGCTGGCTTTGAGATATGAACCCAGTGACATTTTCATCTTGGATGAGACTTGATTTTCTATCTTTACTTTCTGAGGAGGAGGTATTGTATTCAACCCAAAATTAAATACAGATATTTCACCAGAAATACATGTTTTGACTAAATAAATAATAAGTATTCAATTTATTGAAGAAATAGGTATAAGTTCAGTACCTTTCAAGGGTGGTCGTCTCCTTAGCACGGCGGTAGTGCAGCTGCAATTACCAAGAGGGAGACTCGGGCTCAATTCCCAGTACCAGCGTGGGGATTTTCTCCTGGTGAGTGTCGCCCTCCATGGTATAGTGATTACCATGCTAGCCTCATATACCTAAGATCACGAGTTCAAACCAGGCAGAGGACAATGGATTTTTTGGGCATAAAAATCCTTAGCATGGTTTCCTTTGGAAGGGAAGTAAACCTGGGGATCCCATGTCGTAAATTTACAGCACATAAAAGAACCTCAAGCCTGAAAGAATAGGCCTCTGAGCAAAATTGAACGGTCTTTAATGTCTAACATAGAATGGGATCCTAAGCTCCACAGTCAATGAGCGTCCATGAATAAAGCTCAATTTAAATCATTTATTCCTCCTGCTGAGAGACCTGGCATGGGGCTCACTTAGCCTCGTTAGGTCCACGAGGAGCTACCTGAATGAAAAAGTAGCCGAGAGGGAGCGGGGGTGCTACCACGTCCCACCCTTCAATACTCCACCTCACTCATGACGCCTGTAGTGGGCAGAGGTGGGGCACACAGTGGCAGCCTATGACTCTGTTCTGGCTGTCATACCATGAAGTTAAAGTTCTTTCAAGGATAAAACGAGGTTAAAAAAAACAACAAAAAAACCTGCATCTTTTAAAGTCCCAATCCTGGATGCAGTGTACCTAATTGGAAATACCTGGAAAGAAGAACTCTACAAGAATTGTGCCTACTCTCAGCTGTCAGCACAGAAATAAGGCTTCTTCTTATTGCATGGGAAATGTTGCTAACTGCACTTTAGGATACTTTCTGCAGGTGAAAGTGGCTTCATGTGATTTACCCTTTCCCCCTGTTTACACCATTGCTCCCTTGTAAAAGAGGGGAATACTGAATTGGCAAATGAGTGGTTTTAAAAACACTCTTTGGTCAGTATTTCTTTACTCCCCCCCCCTGTAATTGCTGCTGTCCAAAGAATTTACTAAAACAATTTATTTCTTAGGTGCTGGTGATCTTCCTCATGCTGATGCATTGCACACCAAGTATATTCCTGTTCTTTGAGAGGAACGTATACAGGCTCTAAAGGAGGCAGTGAAGGACAAGCCAGTGGTGATCCTGAGTGATGAGACTACAGTCCCCAAAGGACAATGCATTTTTGTAGTTTTACCTCGTCCAAAATGTGGGTGGGGTCAAAATCCTGGAAAATGCAACAGCAGCAGAATGTACTTGTGCCATATTAAGTGTTGTTATGTTTTGCAGTATTGAATTTGATAAAGTTGTAGCAGTTGTTTCAGACTCAGCACGATATATGGGTGCCTGTGTGGATTCACTGTGGGGGGGGGGGGTTAGTGTTTAATGCCCACTTTAACTACTTATGGCACCACAGGCAATGACACTGATGATACATGAATGAAGATGGAACACCGGTGGAATGCGATGGCTGGGGAAACCGGAGAAACTGGAGAACCCGGAGAAAACCCGCCCCAGCACTGCTTTGTCCGCGACAAATCTCACATGCGGTCGCTTGGGATCGAACCTGGGCCGTTTAGGTGAGAGGTGAATAGTCTAACCACTTGGCCACGTGGATTCACTGTGAATACCATTTTCAGACTGTATGATGCACATTCAATGCTGCGCACACAAATTGAACATTATAGCCAGCATGTGGTCAAACCTTCTTCCTGAGCTCAATACCTGTGTTGCCCAATCAAAGGCAATGTTTATGAACACAAGGAAGAGAAAACACTGCTTCCTTTCTTTCCTTAGGCAGAAATATGTAAATGATGAGAGCAAGTGCACTCTGTTTCCAATGCCTGTATTAACTCGCTGGAATTCATGGTTCAAATCTACAGAATACCTTAAGGAACATGTTAAAGATATTTAGGAATTTTCTTCATCACAGCAAGAGGAAAGCTGTGCAGTCACATATTTCAGAAATCTTATGCAAAATGATGAAAATGTGATAGTGGCCTCAGCATCCTTTCTTTTAGAACATTGCAAATCAGCTATCAATCTAATCCAGGTTTTTGAACGTAATTCATACCCATATGTGCACAAACTAAGATCATATTCTTGGTACATTTGAGGCAGTAGGTAGCGCTGTACTGGGTGAAGAAACACAAGAAACTTTTTACTTTAGTTCACAAGAATTTCAGCATTAAACAAACATTCCAGAATTTAGGACACAGATGTCACACAAAATTATCACTGCTACAATGTGAGGATACAGGTTGAGGGTTCATCACCAATATGGGGAAATTATTTGATGAGCAAAACATATTAACAAATTCAGTTGGTCCAAATCTGCATTCTGTCATTGCTGGCATGCCTGTGATGAAAAGTTTATCACTTCATGAACTAGCTGAAGGGTATAGTGCTTTGAAGGCCAGCATTAAGAAAGCAGCAGTAAATAGGGACCTAATTGATATTGTGACAATATTGCTGGCAATGAGGAATGAATACCCAACATTTATTGAGAATAGTATCCAAGCACCATGGATTCCACCATCCAACATTGATGCTGTGTGTGCCTTTTCCCACTGTGGAAATATACTATCAGATTTATGTACTAATTTAAAACCACAAAATGTGGAAATAATGCTAGGGAAATATTTTGAAAAGTAGGAAAAAAATCACATTGTATTACAAATGTTAAAGGAGCATTTCACAGTATATATTGCATTGTAGTTTAGCTTTATTTAGTGTTTATCTTCTAAGACATTAAACACCACAAATATTAAAATTGTCTCAAATTGTTTCATGGTTTTACTTACTGCTTTCCACATGTATGAACCTTTTTATATTGACTATTTTCACCGTCATCCACCACTTTTTTTAGCGATTTTTAAGAATTTTACTCAACATTTTCTAGGATCCCTAATGATTTATTTTCATCTCATTTCTTCTAAGAGCTCACAAAGCTGGTAAGCAATACAATGATTTTGTGTGCAAGGATTTTGTAATGTCCATTAATAGCATTTTTATCATATAAATATATTTTTCTGGTATATCAGATTTCTCCTCAACTATGTTCAGTTTCTTCTATGCTGTTATTTTTATTTTCTATGTCTTCATTAGATGCACAGTTTACACAGTTTTGTGGCTGTATCATGTGCACTGATGATTATTACAAATTCATTGTCCATATGAATTTCATTATCATTTCATTATCTCCATTTGGCCATTCAAAAGTTTGGAAATGATATCAGGGCAGTTTAGTCCTAGATAGTATAAAGAACCAGCACCTTGAGTCATCATAAACAACAAAAACTGTTAACATAAGGACTGACAAAAAAATAATGCAACTAATGATGACATCTCAGAGACACCTTGAAAACATTGGCTTCTTCCAGCCCATTAATAGCAAAATAGAAGTTGATGCAAGTGATGGCAAAATATTAACTAAACTAATAGGAAGGTACTATAAACATTGCCGAATAGCTATGCTTACTTCGATAGGCACTAATTCATAACATCAACTAAGTCTGAGAGATGTCATGTCACCAGGTAAGAGTTAAAATGCCATTGCTAGGACTCAGACCATGGATCATTGGCTCCGAGTGGTAATATTCTTACCACTTAAGGTACCATGGCAAGATATCTGTTTGCACATAAAACCTTCTCATCTAATTTAAGAATCCTGGTAAACTTTATCTAAGACTGGATTTTTCAGCTTTACTGTATAAACATAAACTTACCTTAGAAAATTATTATCCACATCATCTTCATCATCATCATCGTCATCACCACCACCGCCGCCACCACCACCACCACCACCACCACCACCACTGCTGTCATTCAATACATGACATTCCACCATGTCTGATAAAGTATTAGAGAGTATCAACATTTGATGTATAAATATTTTGAAATTTTCTAGCATATTATCACTGGTGCTGCACATTAATTCTATAGAAGCATTTGCATTTTTTTCCAGAATTTCAACTAACAGAGTTTTGTTATTTGGATCACAGTTTTTTGTAAAATAGTTTCTTGATGACAGAGTTTCTCTTGAATCTTCATCTTTTATTAATGACCCCATTTCTAAGGATGACCACATCAGTACTTCCTCTAAATAGGTTATTGCCTCTACTTGTTGATTATTCTCAATATCAGTATGTCTATCAACTCCTTCATTGCACACGAGTGACAAATAAGCTTTAGCTATAGTTTCTGGAGCAATTACAGTCATTTTCATATTCTTTGCAAGAGGTGAAAGCCACTGTAACAGGCATACAAAATAAGCCTTGTTGCATCTCCCTTGAATATGGTATTTATCAAACAAATTGAATTTAGAGAACAGTGTTATCCATGTATTCAGGCTTGCCTCTGAATACTTCATGCCTTGTAAAAATAAAACCATTAATTCTCCTGGTTTAGGCACTTTACAATGAATGAGAAGTTCTTGCAGTAAACTGTGACAGGCCACTTCATGCTGACTAAGACCCACCATCCTAAAACAAAAAAAAGTCTTGAAACTAGCACTTAATAATGTACTGTGAGATTTAATAAACACTATTCATGTAGACAGTAACTTTGAAAGAACAAAACACATACACAACAAATCAAAGTGCACCAAGGGAGCCAAGGCCAACTAATACACCCTCTTATCTCCAAACATGCAGTGTACTATGGGCAAAGGCAATTCTATAAGTGGTGTGTGATCAGTTAGGATAGCATCTTGGGAAGCGATAGAGGGACCCTGTGAATTAATGTTACAAACCAACCAAGTAGAGAGAGACTAATTCACAGCTGATACACTAAGAATTTATATTGTTGGGAATAGCAATCTATGCATCTTGAAAGAAAATGAAACTGATAATGAATGCTGATGACCTGTTGCATAACAGCAAATGAATTATATAAATATTAATAATTCCCATAATCAGCAGGATTTATGCTTACCATCCACCCAACCTAAATTGCCACCACTAGTCAAAATATCAAAGTCTACCACAGACCCAACGTCCCATTTTCCTTGAATTAGTACCACTATGTATACACGTTATTGTAAACACATCACAATTCTATGCGATGCTGTGATAATTTTGATTCTGTCTGTTTATTGGTTCCCAAGATGCTATCCTTAGTGATCAGAAATCTGAGGTCTCCAATTGTTCATACTCAGTTTTTGAGATCAAGAGTAGCTAGTCCCCTATCAAGCTGAACACACCCTAGTAGTAATAGTAGTAGTAGTATTATGGCTTTAGGGTGCACAACTAAATTGGTTATTAGCGCCCTAGGGTAAATAAAAGAGCTAACAGTTAAAAGGCATAAAAAACCACTAAAACAGAAGTACTATACAAGGGTTAAAACCAAAGAGAATAAAAAGGCTACCAAAGCCACACTAAAACCGAGGGTCTAAAAACACTAGACGGTAAAATGTAAAACCCCAAGATAAAATTAAACCCTACTGTAAATCCTGCAGCAGCGGAGAGAATTAAAAAGTCCCTCGCAAGAAACAGGGTTGTTGCCCAGAAGGGTGGGGACGTCAGTAGGCAGACATAGGGACGCACGCAGCACAGTAAAAAGGTGGCACTCCAATTAAACATGACGCACCGTCAAAGGCTCGTTACACGAAGCACATTGAGGTGCGGGTTCCCTACATAAAAGATGCTGGTGGCTAAAACGGCAATGCCCGATACGCAGTCGCGCTAAAACCACCTCATCGCGGCGAAATGCACGCGAGGAGGCAGGCCAGGGAACAGGAAGGGACTCGATCGCTCTCAGTTTGTTGTCACGCACCCCGGACCATTCCGCGAACCAGTCAATAAAATTGCAGACTTGGCAGCTGTGTCCTCTTGTTCGTTTCCGCTCACACCTACGTGACCAGGAACCCAAATAAACGACACGCTGACGCCAGCGTCAGCGAGCGACTGCAGGCGATCCTGAATACGCTGTATCAAGGGATGGCATGGATACAGCTCACGCAGGCCCTGTAGTGCACTGAGGGAGTCGCTACAAATAACAAAATGCCTTAAATCCTGTCCCCGGATAAAAACAAGAGCCTGATAAATACTAAAAAGTTAGGCGGTAAAAATCGAACACTGCCCCAAAAGATGAAATGTGCAACTCCGCAAATTAAAAACGAAAGCACATTCCACAACACGGTCTTCCTTGGAACCATCCGTGTAAATAAAACAATGGTTGGGAAACTCGGCCTGCAACTCTAAAAATGCGGAGCGGAAGACTGAAGGTGAAGTCGTTGATTTCGGCATGGATGCCAACCCAAGGTGGAACTGGGTGTCGCAACGTAACCAAGTGGGGAATAAACATTCCCCCAGTGGAAACACAGACGGAAGGCGAATATCCAAGATCCGAAGAAGCAGACGAAAACGAATTCCTGCGGGAAGCAAGGCAAGCGCGCTGACAGCATATTCACGGTCAAGAGACTCATCAAAGAATAACCTGAAACACGGGTGATCTGGCAAGGTAAGGAGGCGGATAGCATAGCTGTAAAGAAGCAGGTCACGCCTATGAGACAGTGGAGGTTCAGCAGCCTCCGCAGACAAACATAACCGGGCTAGTCGGAAACGCACCCAGCGCCAGGCGAATCCCTCGATGGTGAACAGGGTTTAAACGTCGTAAAACCGAAGGACATGCCGAAGAGTACACAATGCACCCGTATCAAGTTTAGATCGGACAAGCGAACGGTAAAGCTGTAATAGCACAGTGCGATTTGCTCCCCAGGATGTGTCACATAAAACACGTAAAATATTAAGTGCTCGATCACATCTAGCCTTCAGAGAAGAGATATGGGACGACCAGCTAAGCTTCCTGTCGAACACCTAGCCAAGAAACTTCACGGTTTCGGCGAAGGGCAGCGGTTCGGTTCCGAGATGTAGAGAAGGCGGTTGTATGGTGTCCGACGACAGAAGTTGACACAAACTGTCTTCTCGGAAGAAAAACGGAAGCCATTTGTAACATTACAAGCATGTAGACGGTCAAGACATGCCTGTAGGCGACGCTCCAAAAGGCACGTTAGCCGAGAACTTCAATAAACTACAAAATTGTCCACAAATAAGGAGATATCAGCAGGGATACACTCGAAAATGGGATTGATGGCAACAGCAAAGAGAGTTACGCTGAATACCAACCCTTGAGGCAATCCGTTCTCTTAACTGAAAACACGGGGACAGACAGATCACACACACACACACACACACACACACACACACACACACACACACACACACACACACACACATACACACGAAAAAAACTGCCCTTCGTGAACTCCCGGAGGAACACTGGAAGGCGGCCACGGCAGCCCCAACAATGCAAGGTACGCAGTAAGACAGTCCTCCAGCAAGT
Source organism: Hymenopus coronatus (assembly GCA_030762935.1). NCBI lineage: Eukaryota > Metazoa > Arthropoda > Insecta > Mantodea > Hymenopodidae > Hymenopus > Hymenopus coronatus. The sequence goes on from CM060900.1 coordinate 258,975,905, forward strand.
GTCACAAGCTTTCTCCAGATCGATAAATATGGCCACAGTTTGACACTTCCGAAGAAAACCATCCAGGATGTGAGTCGAGAGGGACACAAGGTGGTCAGTTGTGGAGCGGTAGTGGCGCAGAAGGTTCTCAGACTCGAGCCACCATCGTAACCGTCCATTGATCATGCGCCCCATCACCTTACAAACCGCATTGATGAGGGAGATAGGACGGTAACTTAAAGGAATACTACGATCCTTCCCCGGTTTTAAAATGGGAACGGTGGCTTCGCGCCATGCCTTAGGAAACACACCCTCGTGCCAAATGCGGTTGTAGAGGTTCAGGAGAAATAGCTTACTGTCAGAAGAGAGGTTCTGTAGCATGGCAATATGGAGACCATCGGGTCCTGGAGCGGAGTGTCGAGAGGATGCTAAACAGGCAACCAGCTCCCGCATGCTAAAATCAGAGTTATAACACTCGGTATCCAAGGAACGGAAAGAGAGCCTCTGAGATTCCTCGTCTGCCTTAATGGCACGAAACGCCGGGTGATAATTGGCGGAGCTGGACGCAGTTGCGAACGTGCTACCAAGGGCGTCTGCAACAGCAACCGGATTAACGACGGTGTCAGTTTCCACGAGAAGCCCCGGTAAGGAAGTACCAATCTACTTACCGGCAACACGGCGGAGATTCTCCCACACAACAGATGAAGGTGTTGTGCGACTGAAGGTTTCAACAAACGAAGCCCTGGAAGCCCGTTTGCTATCTCGAATAATGCGCCGTGCCCGGGCGCGTGTTTGTTTAAAATTGATCAAATGCTCCAAAGTAGGGTGATGGCGAAATACCCGAAGAGCCCTACTGCGAGCACGAATAGCATCGCGGCACTTGGTAGTCCACCAAGGGACCGGTAATCGTCTAGGGTAGGCAGACGACCGCGGTATTAACTGCTCGGCAGCGGAGATCACGACAGAATTGAAATGCTCGACCATCTGGTCAAGGAAGTCGAACTAGCGGTCGCTGAAAACAGCCAGAGCGGAAAAGAGAGTCCAATTCGACTTAGACAGCTGCCAAGAACTCCGACGGGAGGAGGAAATGTGGTGTGATATAAGAGTAATGACACAAGGGCAATGATCACTGGAATGAGTGTCTGTTACTACGTTCCACTGAAAACGGTGAGCAAGCTGTGCAGAGCAAACAGAAAGGTCCAGGTGGGATAGCGTGGCAGAAGAATCTTGAAATGAAAGTAGGTTTACCGGTGTTCAGAACAGAGACACTATATTGAACGAAAAGGTCAGCAAGAATAGTTCCCCGCGCGCAGGCCCTAGGGGCACCCCATAGGAGATGGTGGGCATTAAAATCACCCAACAGAAGAAAAGGTGCTGGGAGCTGTGACAAGAGATGAAGCAAGTCAGCGGCGCAGAGGATAGACGAAGGCGGAACGTAGACATTACATACAGTAAAGGAGAAACCAGGAAGGGTAAATCGGATAGCAACAACTTGCAAGGTAATAGTAAGCGAGACTGGCTGACCGCAGATGTCATTGCGCGTGAGGATTATAACACCCCCATGAGCAGGAGAGCCCTCCTCCGGTGTAACATCAAACCGTAGGTATTGGTGCAAGGCAAATGCAAATTGGGGGCGAAGCTTTGTCTCCTGCAAACACAGAACCAGAGGGTAGGACCGTAGTAACAGCTGCAATTCAGTCCTATGGGTACGGATACCGTGGATATTCCACGTCAGGAGAGCCATGGAGCACAGTTACAGGCGTGAAAAGTTACCGATTAAACATAATATGAGCTGGGATGCAAACAAATGGTGGAAACGAAGTAGATGAAGTTAGGGTGGGCGTTTCTTGTTCTTTGCACTCTTTGGACCCACAAGAGTATAGCCACTTTCGTCGCCGCTATCCGCTGATGTTCGGGATGCGGAAGATCCCCTACGGCTCGTAGAACGAGAACGGGACTTGGAAGGTTTATCTGTGGCCTTGGGTTTTTACGACTGCGCTCATGAGGAGCAGCGACAGATGGTGTCGGTCTAACTAGCGGCTTGCGAGGAGGTTCTGGAAAAAGAGAACTTGAAGCAGTGGGTGCTGTGGATGTTGAAGACAGCAAGATTGTTATGCTCGGCGACTGCTCTGTTTGCGAACACGCATCGGCTACGGGCACGGTTTGTAGAGCCACTGAGGAAACAGGAGTGCGGCGGAGCGCAGATGCGTAGTCTGAGATGGTCGTAGGCTGCAGTTGTTGGAAGCGACACCGGGCTTCACGAAAAGTTGGGCGTTCCTTAACCCGCAACTCCTGGATGGCTTTTCCCTCGAGTAAACGCAGCCACTGTCGGGAGCTGGAGGAATGGTTCCCTTTACAATGGACGCAGCAGGGGTTTCGGGCACAAGCAGTTTCACCATGAGCAGATTGGCCGCAACGTTCACATGTAGCGTCGAAGGTGCACCGACTTTGGGTATGACCAAATTTCTGACACCGAAAACAACGCATGGGATTTGGTATATACGGTCTCACAGCAGCGCGTACGTAACCACAGTAAAGTGCCTCAGATGAGGTGGTGCCTTTGAACGTTAGGAATACTGTTCGCAACGCAACCGACTGACCATCACGTTTACCTAGAAGATGGTACGCCTGACATACACCCTGGTCGGAGAGATGGGTAATAATGTCTGCATCTGAAAGACCGTCTAAGCAGGTGGTGGTTACCACACCTCTTCAAGTATTCAGAGATTTATGTGGGGCTACCGTTATTGGGTAGGAACCCAACAAGCCGGCTTTCAGGAGCTTCTTAGACTGGTCTTCGCTGATGGTTTCCACTAACAGCATACCGTCTCTAGTCCTGGTTGCATTGATTACTTTACCACAGATCCTGTCAATTTCCCATTGAATATAAAATGGGTTAATATCTTGCATAGTTTTAGATTCTCAAGCCAAAGTCACTACCAAAAATCGGTTAAATGGAAGAGTTTTGCTCGAAAGGATCGTGATGAAATAGCCCCCTTCTGGTACTGTCGGCGTTAGCCTTCCATCCGGGGGAAATAGAAAAAAGACACCAAAAATACTTTCCAGTCTGTGCTGCCTGGGAGATCCCTTCCAGACCAATCTCAAGGAGTACTTAGGAGGATTTACCCTCCAGCCTCCACTGCTGGTCCATACGGGTAAGCCCTCCACCATGCACAACCCGGCTTTATCCCCCTCCACAGGTATAACCACATCTGGCCCCCCACTTTAGGCCATGATGCGTAATGACACATCCATGGATTCAGGGGACTTGTGGTGTATTAAACCAGGTTTCTGATAGCGGTAACACGTCCGGCCCGTGATTCTAACCCGACGACCTGCATTCGTCAGGAGATTAGCACGGGCTGGGCTCCCAGAGAAGCTACGTGGGTGTACATATCGGTATAGACGAGCTACGCACCTAAGGCTTACACATAGAGGCAGTGTGAAGGGTCCACTCAACCGTCACGCCTGAGACCTCCGAAGAGCACACAAGTTGGAAGCCACACTGGAACCGTGGGACAGGAACCATGGAGACAGAAGAAAAATCCCTGTTGGTGAGGCAGGAGTTAATAAACAAAAAGCCTTAAAACTAAATATATAGGGAGTAAGCCTAGAAGAGGAAGAAGATGAGGTGAGTAAACTCGCACCCACAAGTACACAAAGAAAATGCGCAGACATAAACACAAATCGTGGCCCAGTGGATGGCGATGGGGAGGATACTATGGTGGCGAGTGGCTTGGGAACCCCCGGGTGCACCAAACCCGTACCTACCGTAGTAGGCCCCTGGGGGGTGAACACACCCTTATAAACAACTCCAGAATGAGAAATATTCAAAGTAAAAGGAATAAATTAAATCCATATCTCCCCTGTGTGTGCACCAAAATGCATATAAGGATGAGTGGTATCCATTAGGTTGTGGTTAATTATATTTATGTCCCATTAATTATTATACAAGGTGGTGCATGAAAAACTAGCCCCGAGTAATAGACTGCTCATTTCCATTCACCAATTGTTGTTTATTGTTGTGAAGCTGTTGTGAGTATGTTTTTTTTTATTTTCGGTATGAAAGGTGTTGTAATTTGGTTAAAAAGTGTGAAGTAAATATCTCAGTGAGAGTGTACTCTCTTCAATAGTGGAGGCCCATGTGTCCACCGGTTTATTTAAGGAAACATACAACATTTTTTACATAAAAGTTTCCTGGTGTTTCCATACCAGGAAGAAGCATATATAGGATTTAGTGACAAAGTTGCATACCACAGGGTAAGTTGCAAATGGAAAAATAAATCGTAAACATATGTATACTTGCTGTGACTGTGGATATTCAAGTATGAATGATCCAGAATCCAAAGAAATAGATACATAAATTGTCACAAGTGAAAACTTTATGTAGAACTTGTCAACAGTTTTACACAATATAGGGATGAAACCCTACAAAATAATAGTTGTCTAAATACTGAAGGAGGAATATAAGGCAAAATATGTGAATCTGCTGCTGTATTTCATGAGTCATTAAGGCTGGTTCCATCTGATAGAACATGTGAACTCCCAGTATAGCCAATACTGTCATCAACAAAAAATTCCTATACGATTAATGAGGAACTTCTTCATTGCGAAAAATAGTGTGTGATGTGTCATGTCAGCAAGTCAGATTGTGGGTCCCATATGTTTTGAAACAACAGTAAACACTGACAGTGAATCTTTGAGGAATTTTATGCACAGTTGACCCCGTGAACATATTATGCTGCCTTTCAACAGGATAGGGCTAAATGTCACATTTCATGTGAGACAATGTCACAAAATTATGAAAGTCCGCCTGGGTAGCGTGGTGGTAGCATGTCTGCCTCACGTTCAAAAGGTCGTGAGTTCGAATCTCGCTTAGGGTGAGTTACCCGGTTAGGATTTTTTCGGGGTTTTCCCTTATCCTGAGAAGACGAATGTCGAGCAACTTTAAGCTCCATGGACCCCGAGATCATTTGAGCATCATATCATCAATTTCATTCATCGCCCGATATGACCAAACCAGGTTAAAGGACGTTAAACTACAAAAAAAAAAAAAAAAAAGATTCACAGAAAAGATTATGACTATCATATTCACCGGCCATAACCACTTATGACTTTTATCTGTGGGGCATCTAAAGGGAAAATTGTATGCAAATAACCCAAAAATGTTACAGAATTTGAGGGATAATATTTGTAATGAAATTTTGATAAATGATGCAGCAGAGTTGTGCAAAGTGCATATTAACATGTTGGGACATGCACAAAAGTGCTTTCAAGCAAAAGGAGGTCATTTTCAGCACCTAATGTACTGTAAAAGACAAGATCAATTCAGTAAATATAGACTTTTGTATTATCTTATTTGTTATTCATTATCTAATTATTATGTTTTTATCTATTTGTTGTAATTGCTCAGGGCCGGCAACAATTTGTGTGTAAGGTGGGCAAACAATCTTTACTTGGGGCCGGTTTTACGTAGTGTATAATGATAAATAAAATTTTGACTACAATTTTCCAATGAATTTAGGCTGAAAATGCACTTCCCTTTCTTGTTATTATTTTAATTGATACACCGTGAAATTACAATCCCATCCCATGATGTCAAAATCCTTAAAACTAGAAGGAAAAAGAAATAACGCATTGGCAGACACCCATTTCCTGAACCTTTGCCTACATCATGTTAACCTATCATTAGAAAATATGTCAAATATGACACTAACAGCAGATAAAAACAAATTTCAGATAAAAGGTAAATTAAACTAAAAAGAACATACATTACAGGAAATTACATATTCTAGAGCTACATCTTTATGATCTACATTTATCTATACCACAAAAACTAGGTTATACACTCTGTGATAATCTGCATTCTAATTTCTTGCCAATCTTGAGCAGAGAAATGAGTAAAAATGATAAAACTTAAACAAACAAAAATTTGTGCCAAACAAAATAAAAAGAAATAATTCTGAAAAAGGACATCTGCTGCAAATCATGTAGTGAATCCCTTCAAACAAATTTTCAATAACCACAGTTAGTAGCACTCCAAAAAAACCTATAAATATTTGTAGATTGTAGAAAAACTGGAAAATATACAGCAGATATACAAATAGCCATAAAAAATTATCAATAACTCAAGTAAATCAACGTGAACTGATTAGAACTACAATGAAATGAATAAACAGGGCACAAAAAAAAAAAAAAAAAAAACCACCAGAAAATCATAAATTCCTTAATTTCTAAACTAGTTATAGACACAAACCCCAAAGACAACCAAATAGTGATTCAAGACCAAAAAGATTATAACACTAAGGAAGAAAAGGTACTCAACACCTTGAACACGAAGAAATAACCAATCCCCTGAATAAGTATACAAAGACAGTACATGAAACTTTAGCATATTATATGAAATTAACAGAAAAAGAAAAAACCAGCAAGATTGTGTACCCTACATAAGATACACAAACCTAGCAATAAAATAAGATTCACAGTAGAAAATATAAAAACCCCCCACATACGAACTATTAAAATGGCGCACAAAGAAATTCAAATTTGTTCCAAAGTTCAACAGCAATTGTGCATCAAGTTTGCCAGACCTGATCAACTATTTAAAAGATATAAGCCATCTCCTTATCCCCCAGTATAGTCATAGAAGAGCATGAGAAAACTCATTCTTTAACTTCAACAATAAATACTACCAGCAAACAACAGGTCTAGTGATGGGAAACTCAATATCACCATTTCTATCAGACATATTCAAGGGCAACTTCAAAACATTGAAGCATTCCCACACCTTTATAAAAAATAGTAAAAGGTATGTAGATGGCATCACTGCCATAGTTTCCAAGAAGTACATAGATGATGCACTTACACTCCTCAATATGCAGAAAAAAAGGAATACTGTTCACCTTGGAAACCAAACAGGAAGGTTGTCTAACATTTCTTGACATCAAGATAATAGCTATAATCCCATATATAGCTTACAAATATGCAGTCCTGAAGAGCCTAACATACAGACTGGTCCATATTCCCATGGAAAATCATAAATACCAATAAGAATATTAGAAGTTAATCCAACAGATAATCCAATAATGGCACCTACAAAAATGCAGTGGACAAGAGAACTCACAAATACAAAAAATTTAAACACGCATAAAAAAAAAAAAAAAAACAAACAAACCTACAAAACCATTGCTACCAACATCTGTTTAGAAAATTAGATACTATTGCAGCAAACATCAAAGCCAGGAATTTATTAAATAAAATGCTCAGACTGTAATCTAGTGTACATAGGAAGGACGAAAAGCAATTGGACTAAAAGAACACAAAAACGAACAAACCTACAGAACCATTGCTACCAATATCAGTTTAGAAAATTAGGTCCTGTTCCAGCAAACAGCAAAGCCAGGGATTTATTAAATAAAATGCTCAGACTAATCTAGTGTACATAGGAAGGACGAAAAGCAGTTCGACTAAAAGAACACATGCATAACCTAAAATACAAACAAACAAAAAATCAGCAGTTGCCCACCACTTCTGATCATCAGGACATGGAATTACATTTAATATAAAACTATTAAAATGGGTTTATCAACATACAGAATTAAACATCTGAGAAAAATCTACTCCATGAAAAAAAAAAAAAAAAAAAAAAAAAAATTATGAACTTTATCTACCACAATATATTATCCTTTGGAAGTTCGTAAACCCAGCACCAGATACTTCCAAAGTGATGCATCTCCACATACATACATCAAGCTCATCTATGGCACTAAGTAAAGGAGATTCAGTTGGAATTAGGGTTTGAAAATTGGAACAACATGCATTCCCAAAATCAGTCCCAATAGTAATTTTAAAGTGTTATTTAATATTACAAACTGACTCTAGACTTACCATAAAATATTAATCATATTAATGTCACAAGCTTCTTTACAAATTTCAGTTTAGCAATATTTAGCAGTAGGTTGATTCTATGATATTTTGCACCCTTGCCAAATGGTGTTAATAGTATATTAACTGAGATTTGTAACTACAATTTTTAACTACAATAATGCTATTTTATAAAATAAATATCTTTATACAACTGGACATGACCATTTCTCAACGGACTCTATGTATTAATAGCACGTTTATCTAGATTTACTAATGCTCCATACCTTATTGTTGTTGCACTTACAGAAACCCAAATTTCATTTGCTTCAGCTTTATTACTGGCATTAATCAGGTGCTCCATTCTTAGCAAGTGCTTGAAGAATCTGTGACAGAAATCAAACACATAATAAACATATGAAAAGTGACTCTACAAATATATCTGTATAATTTGGATGTTACTATTACTAAATTCCTCCAGCAAATTAAATATGAAACAATGTTAATTTGATCAAACTGTAGATTTAAATGAACATTCTTATGTAAACCAGACAGCTAATGCATGTAATAAACAACTTGGTGAACCAAATATTCTCAGAAATGTTAGCCTCTTAGAAAATAGTAATTTAGACAGGAGTTGCCACACATGGCATGATGCTTTATTTCTAAATGGAACATGAAAAAATGAACTAATAAGTAAAATCTGTAATATAATTAAGCATTATACAATAATTATACACCAATGCTATTAGGCTGTGTATATCAATCATAAGACCAGCAGGGAAACACCAAGGAGAACCTGAATTAACAAATAAAAGCTTCCAGGCTTGGGATGGTCTGCATTGTTAACCTAATGTAATTTTTAGCTGACCTTTGGTTTCTAATCAGAGTAGTTAAGACAATGCAAAAAGTATCATTCCTATTAAAGATTCTAAAACACCAAGAAAACAATAAATATATATATCAACAAAACGTTCAAAGCTTCTTAAGCAAGAAACTACAGTTTGAAGAATTATTTGAGGATGAATTGTCTGATATGGATTTGCTATGCTTTACAGAAAATCAGTTAAAGAACTGCAAAATTGAACTCTTTGGGTTTTCAGGTTATATACCCATATCCAAATATTGTAGAAACAATAAAAGAGTGGGTTATATATGTAAAGCTGCATACTGAAGCAAGAGCTGTATACAAGTTTGATCATTTGCTACAAGAGGAGCACTTTGAAACAATCTTATTCAGTTAATCCAATTAAGAGATTTGTTTTATTTCCTCTAGCACATTATGTACAACATACATAGTAGTTATAGAAAGTATTGCATTCCATCCAAAATTTTGATACCAGAAATACATGTTTTGAGGACTCCTGAATAAAAGAAAAACACTTTTTAGAAAAAGGTGTGTATGCAGTGATGTGCAGTGTGAGGGATTCCTTCTCAGAGATTCAGGATCTTGGGTTATATTATAGGAAAATAAACCTTAGCTAACTGATTAGCAGGGCCTCCAATGACAACACAGCCTTTATGAAACATGGATATCAATGTAAGAGGGGAGACATCACCCCTCCTGCATAGGAACTCTAATAGCAACAATAGAGACTCCTTTAGGGGTCCTGGATGGTTCAAAAGGAACAGACCTCAGATCAGGAAAAGGTGGAGAACCTAGAGATATTCATGGAGTTCTACGTAAACACCTTTGTCTGTGCTTATAGAAGGAAATGCCCTCTCACTCTAAAGTAAATGACAGAAACAAAACTTAGTTGGAATTTGTGTTTAAGATTCATCAAAATTATGTCATAAAGAGTACACAATGCAAATATGACTAACAATTGTCAAGCAACATATGAGCCATACAAAGAATACCAGAGATTATATAAAAACGAGATAAGCAGAACTTCTGCAGAAAGTTGGAGGCTCTTCTGCAGTGACCTACAGAAGCAGTCTTGTAGCTGCCAAATTATGGTAACTACTGGTCTTGGGAAGTGGGCCAGGTTTACTTCTTTGGAAACCCCTCTGGAGCTACGATGCAATCAAAGGGGCAGGAGATCTTGAGACTCTTGTTTGAAACACATCCCAGGTACCAGTACAACTGATGAAGTACCAGTTTTGGTCATGGCATATAGCCCTTCACAAGAAGGCTGGAAATGGCCTTCAAAATTGGGAATTATAAAAAAGTTAAATGGGCTTTTCTTTCCTTTTTCTTTCTTTCATTTTTAAGCCCTACAGAAGTGAGGATGAGAATAGAGCTTTCTTAGCACATAGAGAGGGAATGTGGCTCATACATCCCCATCAGTATGCTTCCTAGCCAAGTAAATGCATGTAAGCCACACTCCACAGCTGGTAGTTCAAGACTAATAATCAAATTACTAGTGTCTAGAGAGCAGAGGATTTAGTTCTGGATAATGACCTCTGACCTAATGTATTTTACTTGAAACAGATGGAAAACAATATTTGCTCTGATTAAGAAAATACATGATGGCCCCAGTGCTCTATTGCTATCTCTAAGTAGGAGTTTTGTTGCCCACTCGGGTATCTGGTGGGGATGATTAACTGAACAGGCTCAACAGAATGGGAATTCATGTTCAAGGCTATGCCAATGACATTATGCCTTGTAGAAGGTGAAAATTTCTGGATATTGTTTTTGAGTTCATTAAGTCCATTTGTGAACACAATTGCTGCAAGAGTTAATATCCTTTGCATTTGTTTGTGAAATAGGTCACAAGGGTGAGTATGCACTATCTTAGGAAATCAGGATGGTGGTAATTTAAGCTACCCTTTAAGGGTGACTCCCTTAAATTAACCATGCTGCAAGAGAGATGTCCCATTACCTGCATTAGATAGGATTTAATAAGGCTTATTTGTAATATAATTCAAACTTTTCTCAGTAGTAGTACTTCCCAGGAATAAATAGGACATAGGAAAGGTATCTCCTGAAAACTGGGGAACAAGAATGGTTCACAGATATTCCATGTTGAGGGACAGAATGGGAAATGTGATCTGGGGCCCTACAACCTGGCTTGCCATTCCCGTGGGAACATATACCATTGTTTTTCAGGCTGAAATATATGAGATGCCTGTGGATTGCATACTGTAATGACACTGTTATTTATTATTCAAAAAAGCAATTCTTTATTGCTTCCAAAACTGTTTATAAGTAAACATCCTTATTCCAATTACTTTCACAACAATTCTGCCATACAGTTTTCTTTTGATTCTTGCTGCAGATATGACTGCATACTATGAACTTACCAAAAAAAATTGTCTTGCTGGGGCTCATTTCTCCTTTTTATACCCATCAATGGTGTCAACAAAACTTCCAGAATTAGCGCTAATTATTGCAGGTGTTATAAAGTCACATACTGGTGCAACAATCAAAGCTTCGATGTGAAGCGCTCATCAAATGTACACACATTCATTACAACAGGTGTAACTGTATTAGCTAATGAAAGAAAGCCAATAGGTGCATGACAACAGTCAGCTAGGACTTTTGAAGCAGTCACTCGCACATATATGGCAATTATGGCTGGCAAGGTGTAGACACACTGCTCCCACCTCAGGGCTGGTCATTCCAACCAGCACCTTTGTAATGGGCTAGATGTTCAGTGTACCACCAACCACCTCCCATGGGGAAGGCTCTGGATGCAGTAAGACAGCATCATTTATTCCCTTCACCAAAAGGTGAACCTTTGCCATGACTGTTGAAGCTAGGAGCAGCATCCCTTGGTCTGGATAGGATGATATAGCCACACCAGATCACCCTGCTGGGAACCTCAGCTGTTGGCCTGTCAGTCATAATGGGTCTTCATCCGGTCGCTCATTACCTGAATGTTTTGATGGGCCATCTCATGTATGTGTCAAGTCAGTCTATAAGGTTTTCCAAGTAGTCAACTGCTGGCTGTTCTGCCCCAGGAGAACTCCCAAATATCAGATCACATGGTAGATGTAGCTCCCTGCCAAAGACAAAACTGGTTGGTGCCAACCTGGTGTTGCCATGGATTGAAGAGTGGTAGGCCAGCACTCACAACCCAGTTATTCTGGCAATTGGCCACAAGTTTCATCAAATTTTCTTCTAGAATCTTGATGTATCACTCAACCATCCTGCCTGACTGAATGCAGAGATGTTGAGTGTATCTTGTGCACTCAAAGTTGCTCCAGTGTTTCTCATCCGGTTATACTCAAAGGTGTTCCCCTCATCACTGTGTAGCTCCAACAGTACCCCATATTGACAAAACAGTTCTTCTGTGAGGCAGTTTGCGATGATCTTACCATTCTGGTAAGGGATGGGGTGTAGAAACATACTTCCCGAGCTTTCTGCCACATATTCAACATAATTTAAATAGCTTTAAGAATTAAGAATCCTTAAAGGTAGTGTCTTTAAAAGTGTACACTGGTCATTCCTGTACTGCATACTATAATAACCATCTAAAAATGATTCCAAGGCCACCTTCCATCATTAAGTACGAATAAAATGTAATACTTGTAGTTTGTGTTCCCAATTAATTTCAGTTTTCACATTGTTTTATGCGGTTGCTAAGCGAATGAAAATTTATATTGGGTTTATAATACACAAACCAGAACCACTGAGTAAGTGATTAGCTGCTCAGATGTGTGACAAATTTGAGCCATCCAAATATCACATACTATGTTCAGTGCATTTTAAGGAACACTGTTTCTATGAGTGATGCTAAACACATATGCAGTTCCTTCGGTATTTAGTTTTCCTGCCCATCTGATGAAGGTAATGAGTAATTTAGTTCTTACAACTGTTTTGTACCTCTTCATTAGTATCCCATGTTAGTGCTAAATTTTAAATTTTAAAAATTAAATCAAAATCTTAATTCTCTTGGTTATGTCTGTAAAATCAGACTAAAACACAACTCTATGGAAAGCTGAAGCGGAATTTTGCAGATACATTAGAATCCCAAGAAAAAATACTAACTCTGATGTTTAAATACAAATTGTGCAGATTACAGAAGAGCATAATGATAGTCGCAGTCCCAGAAAAAATAAAAATAATGGAGAATTAGTTACAAAGAAAGTCAGGTCTGCTATTGTATTTTTTCTACTAAAGTTTTATGTATAATTTGTTTGTGTGTTTTTTTGTTTTTGTTAACATACCTCCTTAAGTAATATCATTGTTTTGTCAGTTTGACCCTCTGAAACAACTGCTTCAGTTGCAGTTAAAGTATACATTAAAATTGTACTTCTCAGTTAAAATTAACATCAATTAAATTTTGCATTCATGTTTCCAAACTCTTTTACGTGATGGAATAATGATAATCAGATCAGAAATTCCTTCACCAGCTAGATTTGAATACACCATTTTTTGCATTTTTAATCCAGCTTGTTGCCCAGTTTACTATAGAACCAGTCTTGGCAATTCCTGTTTATAATTGTTTCTTGACGACTTTGTGCATTAAGATGACAGGCAGAAAGTAAACATAGAACTTCTGAAAAGAGGCTGGAAAAAATAAAATTGAAGTTGAATTCTCTCTGTAATGCTTAAATCTCATTTTGTAAAACACTTTAAATGCAGGTATGCAATGTCCATGTTCACTAACAATACTACTTACTTTTGTTTTGTTCAGTTATGATGAAACTCCACCTAGTCAATGTACTGATTTTATTTAACTCCCAACAGACATTCAAGGTCTAATCCCTGTGCATAAATGCTGACAATTATAAAGAATATATCACTATTTCTTCCAACTCAGATATCCTTATGATGTAATTAAACCTGATTTAAATTTCACCATTTTCCTTTTGCAATCAATGCTATTGCACGCAATCTTCAAGTCTCTTGCCCTCCAGCTTGACATTTCTAATTGCTCTACTTGACATCATGCGTACCGCCTGCATATGGGGGATTGGGGATGGCGCACACCTACAGCCACTTGTTGAAGTAATCCATGGCAATCAACAGATATTTGTTGCCCCTGTCTGACACAGAGAATGGCCCAACTACATCAATGACTATGCATTCAAAGGCGCTCCCACGTTATATTGTTGCATGCGACCCCTGCTCCTGGTCTGTAGGCCAAAACTTGCTGCATACACATTACATAGGCGGCACCACTGCCCCTAGTCTCAGCCATTGTCGAAGCTTATGGTTCAGTTGGACACCAAATGACCTCCAGAAGTCCCTCCATATACTTCCTCCAGGACATCTGCAACCTTGCTCCAAGGAACAGCCACTGCTCTCTCTGGACCTTCCCATCACGCCTTCCCATACTGAAAGATACACTAACCATGGTTTTCAATGGGTCTCATTGATTCCAGTAGGACTGACATATGCTACTCCTCTGTTTAATGTCTACCCAGATCGGTCTGGTCCTTGCCCCCACTTCTCTCAGGAGTGGCCTCAACACATTCGGTCTGCGCTATCCCATCAAGCTGCAACCACCGCTGTAATCACAGACAGCTATGGCATGCCCTTTCTCATCAACTTTGGTGCAGTGGCCATACTCCTCTGGACAGGGTCATCTTGACATGGCATCTGCATTAGAGTGGCCCTTTCCTTTCCAATGTTCTGATGTGAAGTTGTACTCTTGGAACCTCTGGACCCAACAGGCTGTCTGGCCCTCCAGGTACTTGAAGCTCAACAGCCAGTGAGGGCAGAGTGATCAGCCCTCAGGCGGAATGGCACTGGTACAAAGTGTTCCAGTGTTTTTTGCTACTGCCAACAACTCTCACCAGGTAACAAAATAATTCTTTTCTGCCTTGGAGAGTTGCTGTAGTAGCTATTACCCACTGCTGCACATCCTGGATCTAGGATAGAATGCCTCCAATGCCAGGGTTGCTGGTGTCAGTGTCCATAATAAAGCCACCACCATTTGCAGAAATCCCAAAATAGGCACACTGCAGAGTGCTCAGTTAAGCACTTGGAACATGCTCCCTGCCTTTTCTGACCACAAGTAAGGCTGGTTCTCTATCAGTCGAGTGAGCAGTTTCATGAAGTTGGAGAAAACTCTGACAAACCAGCAGTAGTAATTGCATAGTCCCAGGAAAATTTGCAGCTCTCATTTCTCTTTTTTGAGTGAGGCCAATCTCTCAAATGCTGAGCCTTCTCCAGGTCATGGCCACCCCAATAGTGAAACTATGAGGTCCAAATAGTTAACCTCCTTGCAAAAGTTGACACTTCTTTGCATTCAACTTCAGGTTAGTTGCATGCAGCACCTGCACTATCTTGTTCATGTTCTCAAGATGGTCTTCGAAGTTGTTTCCTATGATGATGATGATGATGATGATGATGATGATGACCAGATAGACCAGACAGGTGTGTTAAGTTATCCCTCTCATCACTGATTCCATGAGGCACTAGAAGGTGGCTGGCACATTGCAGATGCCAAAGAGCAAAAACTGTAAATTGCCAAAGACCTTGGCTAGTCAAGAACACAGGATTCTGCTTGCCTCTGGGATCTAGGGCCACTTACCAGTATCCCAATTTCAGGTCCAAAGTCGAGAACCAATGGGCACAAGCAAGTGTGCCCAGCATGTTATCAATCCAGCATAAGGAGAACAGTCTTTTCTGGTGATGACACTCAGCTCCCTGTAGCCCATGTAGAAGCATAGCTTGCTATTCTTTATCAAGACTACAGGGGAGCACCAAGGAGTGTCAGGCTCTGCAATGAATCCCCCTAGATTTCATGTCCCCCAGTATGTCCCATACTTCCACCTGTTTTGCCCGAGAAACACATCTTGGCGGTTGCCAGTAGGTCAGGCATCTCCAGTGTTGATTTTATGGAGTACTCACTGAGTCCAGCCTTAATTGCCATTTCCAGGGCTTAAGACAGAGTGGTATCATCTAAGTAGTTGCCAGATGCTCTCCAGTTGTGAAGTGGTCAGATAGTTGACTGCCCTCTTCAGCAAGCCTTTCAGGTGCTGGCTGGTCAGCACCATCACACGGCATACATTTGCTGCTGGCTCACATTTCCTTAACTGGTGTTTATTGGGTTCAGTAGCTTCATGGGCGCTTCCTCCCAACAAGGTAACAATGCCTAGGTAATGCATAATCCATTCAATGTTCCTTGACCATTGTTCCTACAGATGTTCCTTCACCACCACCTCATTTCTTGCAGTTACAACTGCGACATCCCTCACATTTCTGGCTGCTTTTGGGAGCTGCGTTGCAACAGCTCATCTTGGCTGAGTAGCAAGATCTTCTGGGCAACCTTGACCATTGCCTTCTAGATCCTGAGCACTTCCAATCCCAGAATCATATCCTCTCAGCCATCCTTACAACAAATACCCACAGGCCCATAGAGCTCCCTCAATGTCAACACCAGCAGGGCCTCCTTCTCCACAGGTAAGGTGTCTCCTGATGCAGTTACTAGTTTGTTAGGACTCACTCAATGTTACTATCAGCACTGCCTTCACTACATCAGGTGTCTGATTACAATCAAGGCTGCATCTGTGTTTCCTAATATACGGAACTGCCTACCTTGTGCCCAGCTGTCTGCAATGAGGCTGTCATCTATTCTTCTGCCCAAGGCACATAGCATCACTTGAGCATGTGCCCCTTGCCATGTCAGTCCTTACTCATATTCTACCAGCTCATCAGCTTAGTATGGACAGTCCCTCACTAGATGACCTGGCTCACTAAACTCCCAGCACACACCACTTGAAATTTTTTGCCACCTCTGGTTTGTTTCTCTCTGTCATGGCAAATATGCATATTCAAGGTTGGCAGAGGTGTCATCTTGGCCACTTCCAGTTTTAGTGCTGTCGTTAAGGCAATGTGGATTGTCTTGTAGTCACTGAGCATTAAGCGCTGTCATATCTCGGCATCACACACCCTATTGATGGAGTACGCTACTTTCAGAGATGCGTAACTAGGTTGTTGTTTCAACACAGCTTTATTCACCAGCTGTTCAATTGGCAGGGCAAACTTCTACATACCACTCCCCTCTCACCTAGAAGGCCAAAGTTCGATCCCAAGTGACCGCATGAGATTTGTGGTGGACAAAGCGACAGAGAATTTTCTCCAAGTTCTCCAGTTTCCCCCTCCATCGCATTCCACTGGTGCTCCATCTTCATTCCATGTATCATCAGTGTCATTGCCTTCAATGCCACAAGTAATAGAAGTGGGCATTAAACACTATCAAAAAAGAAAAAACTACATCATCTCCCCTGGCTGTTGAGCCTCAATTTAAGCTAACTGCAGTAGCTACAACTAAGCGCTGGTCCCAGATGTCTCCAGACTTTAACGACAACAAGATCGCATTCAGTTCTTCTGGTGCTTGTCCCTGGAGGCTTGCTATTAGATGTGTGGCTTTCTCTTCTGCTGATGAACATTTGCTGTTGGTGGTGACAGTGATGATGGTGAACTCTCAGCAGAAAATTTTGAAAGTGGCTATTCCTTCTATTTCAGTGGCTTCACATGTGCAGATGCTGTTTCTTGTCTTGTCATCTCGAACTTCAACTCCTTCAGTCTTCTGCCGAGCATCTTTTCCGTTATGATGGTCAATTCTTTGGCGCTGCTGTCAATTCTTCCCTCCAGGGCATTAAGTCATTCACTGACATCCTCCAGGATGTTAACTTGCTGGCTAAGTTCTTTCACCACTCCACCTTTCCTCCACATCCTTTTATCATGGAAGACAGTTGTTTATTGATTTTGTTTGATATCTCCTTCTTGGTCATTTGTCTTCATTTTCGGCTCCATCTTATCCATTTCCAATTTCATTTGTTTCATTTCAGATTTCATTTTCTCTTCCATCTTGTCCATGCTGGATTCCATTTTATCCTGTCTTCTCCACTGCATTTTCCAAGCTATATTTAATTTAATTTTTCTATCTATTTTCTTCATACCAGACTGTATTTCCTCGATTTTGGCAAGGAGAGTTTCATCATCACCTCGATTGTTACTTTAATTCCCACTACTGACACTAGTTGTAACAAAAACTGCTCTTTATTGCTCAAAAAAAACAACTCTTTATTCCTTCCAAAACTTTTTAGAAGTAAACATATTTATTCTGTTCCTTTTGCAACAATTCTGTTGTACAATTTGCTTTCAATGCTCAATGCAGGTACAACTGCATGCCCCAAACTTTCTGCTGAAAGTGACTTGTCAGGTCTCACTCTCTCCTTTTTACACCTTTGACAATGTTAACTGTAACCTCCACAAGTAGTGCTTATTGTTACATGTACAAACCACCACAGGTGTCACCCCCTCTCTTCGAAGAGAGACTCCTACTCCCGGATCATCAGTTTGGTTTCCGTACTGGACATTCCACAACCCTGCAGTTGCTGCGACTGGCTGAGAAGGCTGCCCTGGGCTTCCAGGACAACTTCAAAACAGTCGCGGTACTCTTGGACGTGGAAAAGGCCTTCGCCACCACGTGGCATCAGGGACTCTTGTACAAGCTCAAGAACGCAGAAATCCCTCCCCCCTACCTTCATCTGCTTAGTAGCTTCCTTTGGGACCGCACTTTCAGGGTGAGGGTGGAGGGGAGGCATTCCACAGTCAGACCCATAGCGGCAGGAGTGCCGGAAGGCAGCGTGCTGTCGCCGTTACTCTTTGCTGCCTACATGTCCGACTTCCCCACAGAACCCAGTACAGTTACGTGCCAGTATGCCGACGATGTCCTCATAATGGCGCGTAACAAGAACGCCCGATATTGCTTCCCCCCGCTACAGAGACAGCTCCAGGCCATAGGCAGATGGAGTGAACAGTGGCGGATGGCCATCAGCCCGCAGAAGAGCTCAGCTCTACTGCTGGCCAAAGTCTGTGGCTGGCGACCGGGTCCGCACCGCCAAATACCTTGGAGTCCTCCTCGACCGCGGCCTTACTTTCACTCCACATGTCAGGGAGAAGGTCGGTTTGGGACACGCTGCCCTACGGCAGTTGTTTCCCATCTTCCGCTCCACCATGCCTACACACCTAAAACTACGGCTGTACCGCGCGGTCATCCCGCCCCTGATGCTGTACGGCTGCGAGGTCTGGGGTTCGGTGGCTCGTTCCACCATCCGCAGGCTGCAGACCGTGCAGAACAGGGCATTGAGGATGATATACGGCACAGACCGCAGATTCCCATCCCACATTCTCCATTCCCACTCCGGAATCCCTTACATAGTGGACATTGTGCGAGAAAGAGCTCGCACAATATACACTAAACTTGCTCCCCACCCAAATCCCCAGGTGAACACTCTCGGTCTTTACGACCACACGCTGCCTAGGAGACGCGTAAGCTACCGCCTCTCCCCTTATTGTTCTGCCTGCCAAGTTAAGCAGCATCGGGCCTGGTCACGACTCGGTCGGGTGACCGTCCAGTTGTACTCCGACCAGATCTGCAACACTGGCTTCCCCCACCCCATACCTATATCCCTTCAGTTTTCCCCGCTAGCCGGCACTGCTTTCCTTGACAGCCTGCAAGCGGCTGGCCATGGTAAGCAGCATCGGGCCTGGTCCCTCTCTGGGTGGGTGGCCACTCAGGAAGGCAAGCCAGCCCGCGCCGGCTGCACAGAGGGAAACACCCTGCCCACATTACTTTGACACAGACAAAAACGCTTGCATAAGACTACATCTTTTATATCACACGGGTAAATCCGCGAGAAAAGCGGATAGGTACCGTGGTGATTTGCCCCCGCCCGAGTACACTCGGGCGACTAGTTCCTGCTCCTGGCTCCTGGCTCCTGGTCACAAACTTGCACACAGGTGTGACAATCAAAGCTTTGATGTAAAGTGCTTGCTGAATACATACCTGTTCACTCAAACAGACAGACCATGCCATGGCCGAGTGGTCAGACCATTCACCTCTCACCTAGACAGCCCGGGTTCAATCCCAAGCGACCGCATGTGAGATTTGTGGTGGACAAAGCGGCGCCGGGGCGGGTTTTCTCATGGTTATCCAGTTTCCCCCGCCATCACATTCCACAGGGGCTCCATCTTCATGTATCATCAGTGTCATCGCCTGCGGTGCCATTGCAGTAAAAGCGGGCACCAAACACTACCCAAAAAAAAAACTCACACAGACAAAACAGTGCATTAGCTAATGAAAGGGAGCCAACAGGTGAACAGCAACAATCAGCTATGACTTCTGAAGCAACCCTCTCATACAACTGGTGATAACAGCTGGCAAGTCATAGTAACAATATCATAAATGCGCTAGTCAAACAAGCAAAAATAAATATCTACTCAGACAGCTAGGCAGCTTTACAAGCTCTGGGGGAGTTAAAATCTCAACCAAATTGATCTGCAATGCCAAAAGATGTTAGATACATTCTGTGACAGCTACCGTCAGTAGTATTATAGGTAATGAGATGGGAGACATGCTCACAAAGAGGGATGTAAGCCTTAATTTTAATGATATGAGCCCTTTCGTGGTGTGCCTTACAGAAGTATTAATCGTGAGATAACCCAACTATAAAATCAGGCTCACCTTAAGCATTAAAATAAACAAATTACTCTCGGGCAAACCCATGAATTAATTTTGGGTTTAGGGGGTAAGCAGAGTAAGATTCTATTGGATTTAAATAGATCTAAATTCAAGTGGTGGTGTCTTAAGCTACAGCATTAGATAGATACCCTTTTTTGCTGGAAATGTGGAAGGGAAAATTACACTTCCCAGAATTTACCATGTGAGTGAGAACCTTCTGTAATGCATATACATAGATAAGTAACATTGGGCTCCTTTTTCTTGGAACCTGAGGATAATAAGAAGGATAAATATCAAGGGCATGGCCTGTTTTATTGAGACCACTGGATATAACTGAATGCACAAGGGGCACCCTTCAAAAACTATTTTTTTTACCATTATTATCATCATCATAATCACTCCTAATATGCAAGATAAACTGTTCTATACATTAATGTAATTAGAACTAATTAACCAAAGTATCCAATGTTATAATATATATATATATATATGTATATATATATATATATATATATATATATATATATGTATACAGAATACCCCCAAGTTCAACTGTGCAAATTGGCAGGATTGTAGAGGGATCCATGATAAACATTTTGAGACAGGGAACCTATTGGCTATGGGTTCTAAATTCTTTGCCAGAGCATAAAAGATATTAAGAGTGGTATGCACAGTCATTACCTAAAGGATTACTCTAAGTTTCCTTAGCAGTTTGCACAAATTTTATATACATAGCCACAAATACTTAAGACCTTGACTAATCCTCCAGCAACAGAGAAGGCCACTTGAGTGCATCTTTATCCCTTCCTTAAATATTCCTTTGCCTGATTTTTCTCACAATTGCGGGCATTCTTAACCATAATTTAATTGAGTTTCTAGATTTCATAGAATATGAAGATTTTGAATGTGAACCAATTGCCTTGGAGGTATTTAAGAGACAATGAAGATCGTCTAAAGCATTACAGCCATGCAGTTTTATTGTATGAGATGGGACAGGATAGATAGATCTTTCCCAAATTGAAGCCTGGGAACAACTAGAGCACAATTCAATTTGAGGAATTTGTTAAATAAATGCTGAAGCACACTATATCAATAATTGTGACAAATCTCAAGAAGAACTTGAGAAACATATTTAAGCAAATTGACAAATTGGCAGTAGCATACCATTTCTGGACAGATAACCACAATATTGGAAATAAATTTAACTTATTAAAATCATTGACAAAACCAGAACTCACTACTTGGGAAAAAACATTCAGAAACATACAAGAATATGTTAAATTTTGAAATCCTAGTAGTCAGAAATGTTATAACGTATACCGCCAGATGGCAGCAGTTTAAAGATCATGCTGCCAAAGGAGGAAGAATAGATAACAACTATCAGTCGCCACCATGCTGAGGATGGAGATAATGTATACCGCCAGATGACAGTAGTTTAAAGATCATGCTGCCAAAGGAGGAAGAATAGATAACAACTATCAGTCGCCACCATGCTGAGGATGGAGACAAATGTCTCCAAATATGTTCCAAGTTCTAGAACTTGACATAAGTGAAGTTTACGTGTCAGCATCAATTCATTAACATTTTTAAACAAAGATAGATATTGAAAGTAACTTCACAGTTAACAGTGTTTCTCTTATGAATAAATCATACATTACACTGGTATGCAAAATTCAACTTTTTGTCTGGGGGTTATTATTTTAACATGTTCAGTATCCCTAATTTGAGTGTGCTGAATAAGAATCTGAACATAGTTTTTCTCCATCACATACCAATTTTTCACAATATGAAAGTAAAGTATGAATTTTATACTTGGCTCTATCAAAATTATGTTGTATTATTAAATAAATCCATAACTGTCTACACAATACTCTTCAGAATTAACTAATATTGCACATCATTTTTTCATTTGAACATTAGACCAGTTTTTTACATGCTGCCTTGAAATAAACACATTTTGGAGTTCGTACTATGGAAATAATTTTATACATCTGTTTTCAGTGACCAGCAGAGTCATCTATCACATTCACATTCCACTTTCCCTGGTAACGCCTTTTCATTTCCTTTATGTCCTAGTGAAATCTTTCACTCTGCTCCTCACTGACACAGTCAAGATTTTCTGGAAAAAAAGTCCAAATGAGAGTATAGGAAATGTACTTTCACATTCATATTGCAGCCCAGCTTTCGAAAGTTCTCAAGCATATTGTTTTACAATATTTTTGTGATTTGTATCCTTGTAATTTTATGCAAAGTTTTCGATGACACTCTTAAAACCAATCCATGCCTGTTTTTCAGTATCTGTCATTGTTTCTTCAAATAAGGTAACAGAAATCAACTACCTAATTTGTGGCCCAACAAATATTCCTCTTTAACTTTAGCATCAGATATTCCAGGGAACTTCTTGCAGATGTATTTGTAGCAGTTGCCATCCTTATTTAAAGCCTTCACATATTGCTTCATTAAGCCTAATTTTAAGTGCATAGGTGGTAAAAGAACATTTTTGGGGTTCACAAGGCACTCATGAATTATATTTTTCATTCTTGGCATGAGACTGTTTCTCTGCTTCCAATTTTTTCTTGTCCAGTGATCAGATCGAGCTCTGCTATCCCATTCACAAATAAAACATGGCATTTTATGGTAGCCTAATTGCTTACCTAGTAGTATGCCAATAACTTTTAAATTTCCACATATCTGCATATTTGACTTTTTCTAGAAGTAATATTAAGTTATGATATGTTTCCTTGAGGTGAACTGAATGGGCTACTGAAACTTATACATATTTAGCTCCATTATATAAGAGTACACCTCTTAAACAAATTTTAGAGGAATCTATAAAAAGTCTCCATTCACCAGGAATGTATTCAGCAGCTCCCAAGGCAATCACTAAACCAGGAATATCGTGACAATATGTAAGACTTTCTTCCTGAGAGAAATATGGAACAAATGCCTTTTCACGGTATCTGTACCAAGAAACTGACATTCCCAGGGAGAGAAGATTTTTTGTTTTAGTCTGGATCCCAATAATTTAGCAAAATCCTTAGGAAGATTTAAGTCTCTAACCAAATCATTGAATTCTGCCTGTGTGAATTGTTGAGGTTAATGAAAATCCTGTTCTTGGATATCCAAAGCACTTGAGAATCTTTTTTTCCGAATCTGATGACAATTCCTTTCCAAATGCTTCTAAAGGAGAAGGCACAGGAAGATCAGTACCATGTGATATGGTCTTTTTGCTGATGATAAATTTGGATAAGCGATTTCTTTCATACTTTTGTGTTGTGGCCTGTAACATCACATACACAAAAATAGCAATGGTTTCGAGGTTCATGCCAGATCATAGGAATAACAAAGGGCATACTAGTTTTCTTTATTTTTTTTTTCCTTTACTCCATTTCCTTAGTTGTCCTACACAAGGTTGACATACTTTTTTTGAAGCCCATTTTTGTCAATATCTCCAAGCTTCATATGATAATAGGTATTGTAGGCCCTTTTAACAAATTTTGAAATATTTTGTCTTCTCTTTCAAACAACAAAATTGCCACAGATATGGCAAAATATATCAGGGTTATTTTACACTTTCTAGAAGATTTATTGCTTTAAATCACACAAATGTATGATATACAACCACCCCTCACAAAAATAGATCTTCACTATTTGAAAAACAACTACAGACTGAGCTAAATTTGCAGGGATTGAACTATTAAAATATGTATTGTTGTGTGTTACATTGTTGTGAAACAGATTAATTTCATCAATGAAATTAGAAGTATTTCTTAGTTTTGTAGTTTCTTTTTAGTTCCATACAATATTTATGCACAGAACTACATTAAAACATTTTAGGTGTAACTGCTAATTGTAAAAATAAATGATGCTTGGTAGAAAAAAACTGATTAGAATTTTGGAATCAGCACATCAAATTTAGGAAAGTAGACATATTTTGGAGGAAACCCCAGAATCATGGATACCAGTGATATTTATTGGAAAGGTGAAAGTAGACATATTTTGGAGGAAACCCCAGAATCATGGATACCAGTGATATTTATTGGAAAGGTGGTGAGTTGAAGAGGCCAACAAGTAGCAGGTGAATTGGAGCAGTCATGCATGTAAACTGCTGGTAGTAAAGATTGTATATATGATTCAATTTAGTTGCTTTGGACTCAAGAAGTTCAGTGCACTGGTTGCTCGCATCATCTAGTGCTATAGAATGCACTATTTTACTTGTCTTTATTGAGTAACAAAATACACATATACCAATTAATTCCCTCTGAGCATGAGCAGATAAAGAGTGAGAGTGTATATGTTGTGAGGCAAGATTTGCATAAAGGGGAAGTTGCTTTCCTTCCCTCCCTCTTTGCAATAGCTGAGAGGGGTAATTAATTGTGATGCCAGCTTGGCACAAATAACACAACAGTATGCAGTGTTGTTTTTGTTTTTATATAAGTATATATAGTGTTTAATGCACACTTTTACTACATATGGACTGCATATGATGACACTGATGATAATGGAATGAAGATGGAGCACCGGTGGAATGTGATGGTGGGTGAAACCAGAGAACCCAGAGAAAACCCACCACTGCACCGCTTTGTCCACCACAAATCCCACATGTGGTCACCTGGGATCAAACCTGGGTAAGAGGCCTTGGTGAGAGGTGACATAGCTAACCAGTAGACCATGGTGTGGTCTACAGCATACAGTGTACAGTGTTAAACCATTATTGCAGTTTACATGAAAGTAATTGTAGGCACATATCCATACTTATAGGAAAATCACTTTGTTTTAAGTTAATTTCTATACAAATATGTCATTAACAATCTGTAGAGAGTGAGATCGAATGCTTTGCTTGAAGGAATGTTGATCTGCTTTATTTTTGGTTGCAATCCAGCTTATCACACAATGAGTTGGCAAACATGATCATAGTCGATGTTATTGTACCCACCACATGTTTCTACAGCACCTCAATCTTGCTCTTTGCACCATCATCTTTGTCCTCATAACTAGCATTGCTACTGATATCCTCTGCATCATTGTCTTCTTCCCAGCAAACAATAATCTGCTAGTATTTATTTCCATAAACACTAAAGAATGCCCCACCAAGACCAGCACTAGGTACTTCACTCCTTTGTGGAAGAGACATTATGGCTTTTGTGTGTACATGTTGGTGAAACTTCTACTATCAGTCCTTTAGGTAAAGAGTTGCCACTGCATAACTTAATGTTTTGCTCTTGTCTACCTCACAACCTTTACCCAGCACTTTGGCAATGTTTCAACTAAACTGAAATAAAACTCCAGTCAGTCATAGTGCTCTCTTTGGACTATCCTCATTACATTTCTTAACTTCTTTCCATTTGTTCTTCAAATTACAGGCTGCTCATTCTTTCTAGATGACCAACCTTTACCAATGGTACAGTGAGCTATCCTTGAGAAACAGGTCAGCAAATAGTTTATGTTATAATAACAAACAGCTTTCCTTCCTGATGATTATGTTTCAAGAACACAAGCATACAGTTGACTTCAGAGTGTTATGCGTCATGGATTTATGTCATTGCCTATGTTTTAACGACAGCTGCTTGGTTACTAAAGTGATAATCCATCCTATAGTGTCAAACTCTTCATAGTCAAAGTCACAAAAATCATGTAATGTCGCTGCATACTATGTTAATCCTAAATTTATCTCCTAATCTGTTCTAGTAATCAGCAATGCTTCCTATCATAATGCACAGTTAGACAAACCTTAAACGTTAAATTCTTTAAAAACACATATGCAGTCCTAGCTACAAAACCACAACATTCCCTTTGATGAGCACAGCACAAATACACAATTGTATAATGTAGTTTTAGTAAATAAACCAGCTGAGAAAAATCTGATGTGTTCCATTCACATGACTGTCTCTAGTTGTTCCACAAATAAACTTTTCTTACAACAAATTATTCTTTTATCTACCTTATGCTAATCAAGATAAACATTAGCAAAAATTTTCTTATTATTTGCTTCTTTGCAAGTAGAAGGAAAATAAGGGAATATCCTAGGTTAAAGCGAGTCAATTCTTTTAGAAGCTGGTCACTATGTGAAATAATTGAAATGTTGTTCTCTTTACTTGCCAGAGTAAACAAAATACAGACAAAAGAAAGATGACCTTCTATTTGAAAAAAGTTATGCAGTTTAAAAATGAAACCAATAACACGGAATAACTCTGTAAAAAAAAAAGTCTATGACATAAATTCAGGTTTTAACAAATTATACATTTTTGAGCAGGAATTGTTTGTCTATTTCTTATGGTTTACCAGTAACACAAACTTCAGTAAAATTCATCCAGAATGAACAGTTCTTCAGAAGCTATTCCCAGAAAATTCAAGATATGCATTTTATCAGTTATGTAAATATCTTTAATATATGGTATTTTAATCAAAATCATTAAGAGCCATTTTGAGAAAAACAAAATGTCAGAAATTTTTCCATGCAAAGAGTAGCTTGGGATGGTGGATTTTCTTGAAAATCTTAGTGTTGCATTCCTGGAATATACTAAACTTAAAATACCAAGTATTGCATTTTACGGCCTTTTAGCTTTTGAGCTATGCAGTCCACAGACACACACATGCAGGCGCACACAGACTTTTTTTCTAAAATGCTTTTTTTGGACTCAGGGGATCTCAAAACATATTACTGGCAAATTATCAACATTGAAATTATAAGTGGAATACAACACCTTCTCTATCCACTCTGTATATTGTGCATATAAGCTACAGAAAGTAAAAATTATTTGATTGATCAAATATTGGCTGTCCATTACCACACACCTTAAGACTCCCACTTTACCATTCACACCTGAACCCCATTGAGTTAATATGGGGAGACATAAAATAATGGGTAGCTGCTAGAAAAATAAAGTTTAAATTACAAGATGTTGAAACTCTGTGCAGGCAGATATTTCAGGAAATTGGACAAACAGAATGGCAAAAGACATGCCATCATATCGAAAAAATTGAACAGGATTTCTGCGACAAAGATGCCATTGTGGAAGAAAGGATTGAGAGGATTATTATACCAAAGACAAAAGAATAGAGAGCAGCAATGAGGATAATGAAAATGACAGAATTCAGAAGATGATAAGGGTGAAATGTCAGGAGTACAAGAAAATTAAGTATAAAGTATAGCGTAAGCAGTAACCAAGGTTGAGAATGAATATATATGGCTGA
Organism: Hymenopus coronatus; assembly: GCA_030762935.1. Classification (NCBI taxonomy): domain Eukaryota; kingdom Metazoa; phylum Arthropoda; class Insecta; order Mantodea; family Hymenopodidae; genus Hymenopus; species Hymenopus coronatus. The sequence continues at coordinate 259,003,312 of CM060900.1, forward strand.
CATCACTGAAAATGTGATAATTTGCTTTATAGTGGCTGCACTAATGTGGTTCAGAAACATGAGGGTACCATATACATCTGACTGTCATTCCTGCTTCTGTCTGCCAGTGCTCTAGTAAAGGTAACTCACATCTAACCTCTCATTTAAAAATCTCATTTGTCAAGAACAGGCGTGTGACCTGTACATTTGTAGATAAATAGTTAACTGTATATATCTTATGTTTAGATTTTTCAAAATGTTTTAAATTCTCAAAATTGGTTTAACAATTTCAATTGAATTTTTAAACGTTTAATGCCCACTTTTACTACAGATGGCACCGCAGGCAATGAAACTGATGATGCAAGGAATGAAGATGGAGCACTGGTGGAATGTGATGATGGGGGAAACTTGAAAACCCAGAGAAAATCTGCCCTTGCGCTGCTTTGTCCATCACAAATCTCACATGTGGCCGCTTGCGATTGAACCCGGGCTACCTAGGTGAGAGATGAGCAGTCTAACCACTCAGCCACAGCATGGCCTCAACAATTTCATTACAAATATGATTTATTAAAATATTTACATCACAAATAAAATTAAAAACTTGTTTACCTCATTTGCTTTTTGGACAAACACAGAAGCACCATTTAAATTTGCTTATATCTGTTGAATGCAAGTTATATTCCCACTTGAAAATGCAAGTTTTATGTAATAAACACTTCTGGGGGCATATGTTTGCACTTTTGAGACTGTTCAGAGAATTTTTTTAGTATATAATTTAGTGTAAGAAATTAAACAATCACAAATAAACATGTAAACAGCTCACAGGTTGGTGACATAATTGAGAAAATTAAATTCAAAAGGTACAACATCCACAATTTTATTAAATTGACTTACTGGTGTCCCCAAATTATCTAAATGCATCATCTTTATCTCAGATGGGTATTTTACGTCAAATATAACATCCCTGAATGCAAGATCTCTATTAATTTAGGAACTATCCATAAAGTCCTATACTGTTTAATGTGCATTATTCTCACCACATTTACGGGACCTCATGTTAATCAATATGATAGCTGAAAGTGTTATGGTTATGAGAGTTTGAACTACAAGTTCTTTATCACAATTTTGTTCCCTTGTTTTAAAATTAGTGCAAATCAAAGAACATCCTGCACCTGTATTTGACTACACTCAGAAGTCATTCAGAAAACCAACTGTTTGGGTGGAAAATAAAATATGTATGCACAATCAAGTCATGCTTATAATACACACTGAATAAAGTAATCCATATCATATATGTGGTATTTCTTGATAGCTGCAGAGGAGGGAGGGGGAGCGAGGATAACAGAATAATTATAGTAGCATTGGTTGACCATTGGACAGCTCATGCCACTGCAGTGTTTCAGAGATACAGCTTTATCCTCTCAGTGGTCACAGCTTCTTATCAGCTGATCATATTTTTGTCTTGATAGTTAAAGACCTGATTTATGATTTTGCACATCTTATTAATTTAATTAACAGCTATACTAATGTGCTTAGAGTAGGAAGGCTTTGTGTAAAATATGGCTGAGAAAAGTCTAAAGATAACATTAAAGCATCTAGGAAAAGCAGGCTTCAGCATCAAGATTTGTTTTAAGACTAGAAACATGAAACATGAAAAGAAACCTAATGGTCCAAAGAAATGTATAAAACACCAGGGGTTTAGGGATCCAGGACATGTTTGCAAACCAGTTGACACTTTAAGTGACTTGACACAGTCTTATGACCATCAAAGGCAAAAGTATCAAAGAGGTAATGTTGATTATCTTCTAACAGCTTCTTGATATCTCAGCAGAAATAGCCTACACTGACACATTACTGAAGATAACACAGATAAAACATCAAAGAATATAAACGGAAGGAATCCCAATGTACCATGGCTTTACAGCAATAATAACTTATTTGCTTAATTTATACAAGCTATGCTGCCTAATAATTGTTACATGATTCTACAGCCTCTAATTGACAAGAGTTCTACTTAAAACCTGAGTTATGATGTACAAATCTGAATTGTGTTATCATCTTAGGTGCATGCATGGGAGCAGTAAGTCAGTAAACATGCTCTGTATCAAGCATATTGAAATATATTTTATACGCCATCAATATATGAATCAAATATTCCAAATTTCTTTGGAACCTAACAGCATTTGCTGATCTTATTCACCACTACTACTGGAGAAACTTCATTATATGTTTTTATTAATTAACTAGGCATTCTTTTTGTAAATGTACATGATATTTAGTATTTTATTTCTGTTTTGAGATCTATTCTATCCTGAATTAAGCAAATCAATCCATTTCACTCACTTTATTTTCTTTTGGCACTTTTCTACTCACTCCAGGAAACTGTATTCAAAATCAGATTCTTACCCTTATATTTCTTATCACTTTTGCCATCCATTACAATTTTGTTTAAATGTTCAAATCATTCACATTCACATTATTGGTGCAGACTCATATCTGCCTCCTAGTTTTGCAAATTAAAACACCATATTTTAACCATTAAATATATAGTACACTAATCTGCATAAAACTTCCACTCACCCACAAAGATGATTCAATATAATTTCTTCCTTAGATGTATTCTGCAGTTCTAAAAGCAGTCTCAGCAAAGGCAAATAGTCCTCTTTTTTCAAAGCACTTTGTGATAATCTCAAAACATTTGACAGCACCTGTATCCTGTGAACAAAATAATACAGCTAATAACAAAATCAGTTAACTACAAAGGGATGCATTGAAAGTACTTCTCAGGACTTGTATTACATCTCTGGTTAAAGTTCCACTTCGATATTAACTGGGAGACAGAGCAAATTTTTGTATTATGACCTTCAGTTAAGAGATAACCAGGAGTTATTCTTAGCAGTAAACTAACTGCCAACTCAGGTCATGATCTGGATACTAACTTGGAGGCAACCATACAAAAATGGCATACCTTCAGCCACGAATGACAGTCAATATCAAATTTGTGATGAAAAATTTACATAACAGGAGGAAAGCCAATAAAATCCAGGTTTGGAATGAGAGGAGTATTTGTAAAAGTTATAAGATTGTTGAAAGTTGTGCTAATTGCTTTAATTAACATTACACTTCTGCTGCATAATGCATCCAGCATTATACTTTGGCATATCTAGTGTGATGATTGTTTTATTTTATTTCATTATCATCCATGGCAGTTATATATGCTTAAATTTAATGCAACCAATATTAACTTATATTCAGAAAAACATCTGATATATTTTGCAGGTAATCTTTAGAAAGTAAATCAAAAGCATAACTTAACCTTAAATTTCAAAATGGGAAATAGTTTGCTATCTGGGTCCTGAATTAAAGCTGAATTATGCTTTCTATGAATGCTTACATGCTGTTCGTAAAACACTTTAAATGCAGGTATGCGATATTCAAGTTCAATGATAATATTTACTTCTGTTTTGTTCAGTTGTGGAATAAAATGCTGTCTAGTCAATGGAGTGATTTTATTCTACTTCCAACGGGACATTCAAGATCTAATCTCTGTGCATAGATGCTGACGATCATAAAGAACATGTTGTTGCAATTATTTCCTACTCAGGTATCCTTATGATGTAATTATGGCTGTTTTAAATTTCATTGTGTTCCCATTACAAACAATGTATTGCATGCAACCTAGGGAGTCTCTTGCCCTCCAGCACACTTCTTCATTTTACGATAGCGTTTCTGGTCTGTGCAGCTAGGCGTGTAGGGGCTTGGTGGTCTGTAAGAATTGAAGCAGTGAGTGCTGCAACCTGCTGTGACAGTAACTTAGTTTGCTGCAGGATGTATGCTGTGTCCAATGTTTGCTACTGCTGACCACCTAAACTGCATCAAAGTTTCCTTCAGACTGCCCAAACAAGATTATTGTCAGAACATTAGTAAATGACTACACCTAGTAATGCACAGGAAATCATCCAGAACATCTGGAACCAAGCTCTTCTAATGGCACAGAAACTACAATGGATTTTGTTACCCATCATGGGTCAGTAGTTGTTGGACACGCTACTCTTTAGATTTTGAGAGAATGGCAGACAAGTTCTGTTTTTAGCTAGCCATATCGTTTGTCCATTGGTGGCATTGTAATTACACTCATTACTTTGACAGCATACCTGTGACCTAGCTGAGATATGATGTGACTGAATTAAGTTTTCGTATGCATAATTCTTGCAAGTTCAAATTGGGCCCCTCCTTATGCAAACTACAATGCTGGGTGATAAAGGTGGCAAGTGAATGGTTACACAGTAGACTACGGTGCTTTGGTTATCACACTTATGGTTGTCCATTACAACAATTATGAACTAAATGGAGTCACTGCTTGTGGATATTTGTATAGCAGCTGTCGCAGTGAACGGACGTGCCATGTATTCACTCTTGTCTGTGAACATAACCTAATGGGTAGAGGAACGACTAGTGCATCAGTTACTTGTAAGCGATGCAAGGCCAAAGTTGTTAGTGGCTTAAAATGTTGCATCTGTGAAAATTATCATAACAGTTGTGCAAAATTAAGCAATATTAAAATCCTGGATGATAAAACAGTGCAGTGTTGTGGGTGTGACAGTAAACAGGTAAATCCTAACGACGTGGAAGTGAACTTTTACGAAGCTATTAGTGAAATAGCTGATTCAGACAATAAAATTGACATACGTATTATAAACTATATAATACATCAAAAGGATCTTGTTATATTTGAACTGAACGAGAAGGTAAGGTTATTGACGGATAAATTAAATTTGTCGAAACACTACGCTGTGCCTACTGTTAGTCCAGACAACAACAGTGCCCCAGTTAACAACAAATTAAATCCTTGTGAAAAAGAAGAAGCGATATGTGCTGTTAAAGAAATGGCAGGAGTTAACGAATGTGTTAATGTGAATTTTTCTCCTGAAGTTGAAAGTGCTAGTGAATGTAAACAAGGTGAACCGAACATAGCCGTCAAAGAGGGTAGTTGGTTTACTGTTGTAAAAAAAAATAAAAAAGCGAAGCAACAGAAACAGGTGATTGTAGGTATTAAGAATTCCAAACAGGTTTCTGGTTTAAAAACTGTCACCAAGAGAGGCTTTCTTTTTGTTTCGAGGTTGGATCCAACTACGACTGACGTGCAGTTAGAAAACTATGTGAAAGAAATTTTTCCTGAAGCAACTTGCGAGCCCCTTAAATCTAAATACCCTGATTCATATGCATCTTTCAAGGTTACTATCGACACAAGTAATATAGATAAGGCAATGAACATTGCAACCTGGCCTCTTGGTACTTTAGTTACTAAGTTTTTTTCAGAAGAGACCTGCCCCATTGGAAGGGATCTAATAACTCGTAATGCAAATTGGTCTACTTTTAAATCCGTTTGTGATAATGGAATTAGTATACTATACTGGAATGCTCAGTGCATTTCCAACAAAATTGATTACATGTTAATTTTAGTGAATCAGTTGCAAGTACATATTAGAGGGCTTTACATGCACAATCTTTCCCTCACGCCTAGGAGCATACGAATTCGAATGAGGTAAAGAACGTAGACGTAATTGTGCGCTAACAGATTCCAGAATAAAAAAGCAAGCACGTGTTCACGCGCGTGAAAGCGTGTCTATATGAGTGCGCGAGCGAAAGAATGGACGTGTGAAGGGCAATCACGCACGCATGCCCGTGCGAAATCGAAATCTGTGGAGCGCCTGCAAGTTCAACAGGATTAGTTGGAGCGCACGGATAAGTTGTGTAAAATATCAAGTGTTAAAGATGTGGAAAGTGTAGAAATGGATGTTCAACAAAAGAGAAACATAAGTTTGATAGTTACTTTAGCAGGACTAAGTACAATAAAAAGTACTGAAATGAAAAGAAGGATGTGGGTAAAAAATTATAGACGACGCTTTGGTCACTTACCCTTGATACAAGAACTCCGTGAACAATTTCCTGAGGACTTATGAAACTACTTACGAATGGATGGTTCATCATCTGATATCTTACTACGGAAGGTGGGACCAAAAACACAAGCAAGATACCATTATGAGGAAGTCTATTCGTGCAGAAGAACGTCTTACAGCAACCCTTTGATTTTTGGCTACAGGGCGGACGTTTGAAGGCTTAAAGTTCTCTACAGGGATCTCCACTGCTTCTTTAAGCATACTTATTCCGGAAACATGTAAAGCTATATATGATGTTCTCAAAACTGAGTACATGAAGGTAGGTACAATTGCTGCTCAATATTCAACTGGTGAATAATAGTTCGTGAATCATTTGACATACCAGTAGTGATAAAAAATATTAATAAACATTGATTTAATGCAATTTTAATTGTTATCATATATTTACATAGATTAAGTGGTACAGTCTCTTGCTAATTACGCATACAGTTATAACTAGACTCATAAAATGAACATAAGGTTTCACTTGTAGTTAGTGTATCCACGGCTTGTAGCAAGTGAGGCGATTCACTGGAGGTTCCTGAATAAGGAGTGTCTCTTCTTAAACGGTTGCAATCTTCACAGATATCAGTGTTATCTGTGAGTGTATTAAGTAACCCTTTACGAATTATGGCACTAATCAGGGACTCGGCATACACTGCTTGCCTCGGGTCCATCCTGGCCAACTTTTTAGAAGTGTATATAGCGAATGCATCATACTCGCTCAGTGGCTGGCTATTAGACTTCAAGGCAGCGGTGCAGACTTGCAGGAACTGGGCATGAGAATCGACAATTTTTCTTTTCCTTGGGCGTACTGTAGAGGGGGGTGTCTTCTCGACCTGGGGAACGAAAGTAGAATCTGAGTTATAAAAGTATTCTTTTGATTTTAATCTCTTTAAAATTAAATTTCTATTTCTTTTCAATTTCCAACTAGTAAAGAAGAATGGAGCAAAATTGCATGCGGATTTCACAACAAATGGCAGTTCATCAACTGTGGAGGAGCATTGAACGGAAAACATGTCCGAATTGTTCCGCCTGCACATTCCGGAGCTACATACTACAACTATAAGAACTTCTATAGCATCATTCTGCTGGCATTGGTGGGCCCCAACTATGAGTTTTTTTATGCTGACGTTGGAAAAAATGGAAGACTGTCGGATGGTGGTGTGTTAGAATACACTGAATTTGACAGAAAATTGCAATCTGGACAACTGAATTTACCTCACAATAGCGAAACTGAAATAGCGAAATTTTGTGTTCCTTGGGGATGAAGCTTTTGGTTTGAATGAACATTTTCTTAAACCTTATGCTCAAAGAGAACTGGATAGGGACAAGAGGGTTTTCAACTACAGATTATCACGTGCTAAGAATGTAGTTGAAAATGTGTTTGGGATTATATCATCCAGATTTAGAGTACTACACACAGCCATAAGTATGAAACCTAAAAATATTTGCTCAGTTGTGTTGGCAATTTGTGCTTTACAAAATTTTTTGCGCATTTCTAGCACATCATACCTGTCTCCTTCCACAGTTGATAGAGAACATACAGATTCGGGTGCAGTGCAACCAGGAGACTGGCGCTCTAATTCAGTACAGTTGCTTCACCTACAGGGTTTCAACAACAGGTATATTACCCGAGAAGCAAAGCATAACATAGAGAACTATAAGAATTACTTCGTTTCTGAAGGCAGAGTGGAATGGCAAGATACGCTGAAAGCACAAGGAAGAGCTTAATTTTTTAACATTAATTGAACAATTAACCTAAAAGAAGGCAAATCTGTTGTTGCTTACTTAATATTGTACACAGTAACTTTAATAAAGGAACACTTGCATTGTCATCTTGTGGTTTTTGTATCCCGTCTTCCTCCAGTAACCCGTGCTCTTCATCTGCTACGTCCTTGTTGTGTTGGCTTGTCTCCTGTTCCTGTTACAGACTAATAAAGTCAGTGATCAGTTCCTTCGACCATAAGCGGACATCCATTTTCTCCTACGCGTGTGGAATGTGTATGTAAAGGTACAACCAGCGAAGTAAAGTGCGCGAGATTGCGTACGTGACTGGCCACATGCTTTCCTTCTCTCTGCTCTTCCTCTACACGTGCATTCTTTCCAGCGCAAAAGCGCTTACACCTGCTATTTCCGCACGAAAGCGTCTAGGTGTAAAGGCAGCTATTGTCTGTATTACACAGCATTGGTTAACTTATGATGAGATCAACCTAATTAAAGCACCTGGTTATTATTGTCTGATAGTTACTGCAGATCAAAGGGTAATCCAGGTGGTACTGTTAATTATATTAAAGGTGAACTTTGTGGATTGAAAAGCACTCTCACCAATGACACATGTTCAGATTTTGTATTTGAAATATGGTCTACTTTTATTGCTTTCTGCAACCTATTGTGCATAACAGTTTATAGAAAGCCTGATAGTAAAAGGGCTCAAATTGATGAATTGTTTAGTAGATTTTATGAATTTTTAAACTTAGTATATCACAAGTATAATTCCAATGTACATGTTGTTGTAGCCGGTGATTTTAATTTTGATTTTCTTACTGTTTCAAACGACATTATTGAATTTCAAAACTTACTTGACAGTTTTGGATTACGTTTAACTGTTAATTAAGTTGCTAGACCAGGTTTAAGTGCTTATATTAGTGCTTGTTTGGATAATATTATCACATCTATCCATAGTGACAGATGCTCCTCAAAGGTATTTAATACTGTTTTATCTGACCACCATGCAATTTTATTTTATTTCAATCCTGGCAAAATCACAAAAAATGATAATAACTCTAAACCTAATTTAAATCTTATAAGGCCAGTTAATGATTATAATCAATGTCATTTTATTAACCAATTAAAATCCATAAATTGGATTTATTTGTATAGCAGGTGTTCTGCAGATAAACCTGAGTATTTTCTTAAAATGTTTTATATGTTGTTGATAAATCTTTTCCTTTAACTCAGTGTAAACCTAATTGGTTAAATGAGCACAATAAATGGTATATAGATAAACTCAGGATTTTAAAACAAAAATGCCTTTATTATTATGATCTCTGAGAGTATTTTGGGCTCTCTCAACTTATACATACAATGAGTTAGAAAAAGCAATTCAAATAAACTCTTAAAACAACTAAAATCAATTACTATTCCAATTTAATCAATAACAGAGAGAATAAAACTAAATGTATTTGGTCAGTTGCATCCATGTTTTTGAATACCAGTTCCAAATCTCACAATTTAATTTGTCTCCAGACTCTTTTAATTCATTTTTTATTGATAAAGTTAAGGATATTATTTCTATCATGATGATTTTAACTTTTTGCGTAAGTTACCCAGAACAACGAGAACCTTCCAGTTCAGTCATGTTAGTGTTGAGCATGTCTATCTTACCATTTGAAAACTTAACAACAATGCATGCCTGGATGTTTATGGCTTGAATTCAAAAATATTAAAATTGGCAGCGCAATTTATTTGTAAACCTTTAACTGATCTATTTAACCATTGTATTGATTCATGTGAATTTCCAGACACTTTTAAAATTGCCAAAATAATTCCTATTTATAAAAAGGGGGCTACATCTGATTGCTCAAAAACTATAGGCCTATTAGTATATTGCCAATTATGTCAAAGGTTTTTGAAATTATTTTAAATGAACAAATCACACACTATTTTGATGAAAATTTGTTATTTACCAATTGTCAATTTGGTTTTAGATCCTCTCGCAGCACAATTGATGCTCTAATTGCATTTATGACAAAATGTTTTAAATATCTTGATAAAGGTGATTTGGTTCATAGTAGATTTTTCGACTTAACAAAAGCTTTTGACACTTTATCTCATGAAATGTTGTTTAAGAAATTGGAATTTTATGGTTTTGACAAGAACAGCTTGAATTTTATCAAATCTTATTTTTGTAATAGATATCAGTCTGTTTATATAAATGACAGTTTCTCTGATTTTAAATTAGTTAAACATGGTGTTCCACAGAGCTCTGTACTCTGCCCTTTATTTTTTATAATTTATATTAACGACCTCCCTTTTAATATCTGAGATGATTGCCTAGAAACATATTTATATGTGGACAATTTGGCAGTAAGAATCTCTGTCAATTCTGATGCCAGTCTGCACGATATACTTGATGCACTTACTGAAAAAATTGATATATGGTGCAAATACAATAGTCTTGTTCTCAGTGAGAACAAAATAATTGACCTTACTTTCAATATTAGTTGTCCTGCTTTTTTAACTGAAACTAGTACAAAATTTCTAGGCATTCATTTCGAACCTGGTCTAGGTTGGCGTTCACATATTAATTATATCGCCAACAAAGTAAGCAGAGGTATATTTATGTTGCATGTTTTAAAAAATCATGTGTGTTCTAACGCCCTGGTCTCTCCTCAGACCTCCACTTGGTTGTTTATCTTAACTATTTTCCTTATGCTCATTTTGGGAGTATTATGTTTGGTAGACCGGAATTTTTTTTTCTGACTTCTTAAGTATGCCTGACGTCACCTGGACCAGCGTCACGGGACATTCCAGCAGGAAACTGCACGTCTGATTTGGAAGTTTAAATAGTTTAAGATATATCTGCTGGTATATATTATATAGCATTAGAGAATATGCCAAAAAGTGAACATCCACCCCCGCAGATACAATAGCTTGCATCCTTGAGAGGATGATTGAAACCTCTGCAACTGGAAACTGACCTCTACGTAGCGTTTCCGATTTCAGGGTCCTGGCTTCATTTGTGGCTTCTCTTGAGCAGTGATCTTTACATAGCCTGTTCGGGGGGACTTTTCGGTTGTGAGGGTAGCTCCGTGCTAGGAGGTGTTTCCTTATACGGCCCTCCTGGACGGTAGCTCATAAAGTAGAGGAGGGTTTAGCCCTGCCTTAGGCGTCAACGCCATGTTTTTGTATAATTTTTAGCTGTCGTTTTAGTAGGTGTAGAGTACTTGTGCACAATGATGTTGAAGTTGATTTTGTTTTTGGGGGCTGTAGGCCCTATATCCACGGGAGCTACGGAGGGTGCAGTCCCAATTATGATTACTCCTGGAGTGGATTTTCACTTTTTGCCAAATGTGACGTTTTATCAGACGTCGGTCCCATTGTTGTTTAAAGCACCCCAGTGTGGGTTGCGTGCCCCGGTATCAGCATATTGTATCTTGTCTGGGAAAAAGGGAGCTATTACCCCTTGATAGTAACATCGGGGCGTTCCGGTTCTGTTTACCTTGCCAATGTAATAGTTCGATGGAAACCTTTGTGTTGTACCTGCCGCGCTATTGTATAGCTGGGAGGGGGTTGAACTGGGAGCTTATTAGATTGCTTCCGACGGCCTGGTCCTCGATTGACACAACCATCCTACCACCATATTATGCCTCTGGTTATCCCACATATTCCTCGTTAGATCAATGTTATAAGTTTAATGTATATAAACAGTTCGACTGCCATGTTTTGTATTTGTCATTACATGGAATTTCTTTCTGTTTAACGTTTCTTTTGCTTGCTTATGGTATATACATTGTTAAAATGTTTGGTCTTCACCCAACAAGATGGCATAGTTCTCCTTCCTTCAGTGATGTCTTAACCCCTCCTACGTTACCTCCCCCAGTTCCTACACTTTCACCTGCCATTCAAACGCTTCGTAGACAACACATCCCGCGTCAAGCGGTCCCACCTTCACCTCCCACATAGGAATATTCCTACATCATTCCCAATGTACCTTCCGTCTTTTCTGCCTCACCTCCAGGTATACCAGCTTTCTTCATGCCGCAATTACCGGTCACATCCACGGCTGGCGGACAAGCATATGTTAATCCTTCAAGCACAATGTGCTAATGATGCTCCCTCCCTGCCTGTCTTTCTCCCGAAACCGGGCTGGGTAGGAGTGAGGGAGGAACCCGGCGCCTTGGTGGACAACTCCCAGCAGCATATTCGCCCGTGGCGAGACAGGAACCATGGCTTATGGGGATGGTACTCCTCGATACTTTTGGATGTGTAGATGGGACGCTGCACGCCTTACCGCCCCATAGGGGTTACATCCTCCCCAGCAGGGTCACAGTCCTCTGGGTGCGCGCAGTGCCCTACATTTAAAGGTTCGGCGCGGTTCATTAGCGGTATTTCAGGATACGAACCAAGACCTGCGCAAGGAAGGACCCGCAGCAACGATATGGCCCATGTCGAGAACTGATACTATGAGTGGAATATCTTGCCGACCATGATTGGATCTGTCGTCATTCCCTCCAGATCTCCTGGCCCAGAGGGACAACGGACTTTCTCATTCTCTACGTACCTTTCCCATGGATTTTGCTTTCCTTTCGCAGTTGGTTCCCTCTTCTGAAACAATACCTTCCTCCAGAGTGGTTGGCTCCCGCTCTCTCTCATCCCTCCCTTATCTTTGGCCTGTGGTGAAGACTCCTCTTTTATTGTACAGATCTGATTGTCTTTATTCTAGTATGATATTAGTGTATTGTAGCCAACACTGTTGTATTGTAATTATCTTAATATTCTCTAATATCTAATTTATTTTTGTTTGTTTGTTTGTTTTGTTCTCCACTGAGGACAGTGTCTGGATGCCGTGGGGAGATGTGGCTGGAATATCTAGGACTTGGATTTAATAACTTTGAATTTAATAGCTTTAGAGTTTATTAGATCTTGGGAAATTACGGACTTGGGGATGTGCGTCAGAGAGTGGAAGTCGCACCTTTTAGTTTACACGACTTCCACTCTAAGCCACAGAGTCCATCCTTGTAGATGGGACAGGCTTCCTGTTTTCGAGATTTACGGGGTTCCTGGAGTTCACCACATCCCCAGCTGTTCTAGGGATGTGGGAAGCCTTACTGACGTCAATGGGGAAACTGTCCGGATATGGGGTTGGGTATATAACCCAAGGGACAGGACCAGAAAGGGGGATACCCGATAGAACAGACTAGAAGGCAGAGTCTTATTAGTGCAGAGCTCCCGGCTACGGGTCACGTGCTAGGCCAGTGAAATTGTAGGTACATCTAGTCCTCGATACTCTATCCTCTCGCATCTCTCCCAGTAAGTACGGCCGACGGCCTTCTCTCTACTACTATAATGTATAAGTAAAGCCAACAGCGGAGGGTACACCCTCAACAGTGTACTTTGATACTCATTAAATAGGATTAATCAAGTAACCAGTGTGTGCATACTTAGTAGTTAGATGTGCCTCACCCTCTCCTAGCTATGTCCCCCCAAATGCCCACGATACGGTCGTGACAATATTTTGTTCATCAAATAATTTCCCCATATTGGTGATGAACCCTCGCCCTTTATCCTCATATTGTAGCCATGATAGTTTGTGTCCTAAATTCTGGAATGTTTGTTTAATGCTCTAATTGCTGCGAACCAAAGTAACAAGTTTTTTGTGTTTCTTCACCAAGTACACCACTACCTACTGCCTCAAATGTGCCAAGAATATGCTCAATCTTTGACATTAGTTTGTACACATATGGGTATGAATTACCTTCAAGAACCTGGATTAGATTGATAACTGATTTACAATGTTCTAAAAGAAAGGATGCTGAGGCCACTATCACATTCACATCATTTTGCGTAAGGTTTCTGAAATATGCGAAAGCATAGCTTTCCTCTTGCAGTGATGAAGAAAATTCCTTAATATCTTTAACATGTTCCTTTAGGTATTCTGTAGATTTGAACCATGAATTCCAGCGAGTTAATACAGGCATTGGAAACAGAGTGCACTTGCTCTCATCATTTACATACTTCTGTCTTAGGAAGGAAAGGAAGCAGTGTTTTCTCTTCCTTGTGTTCATAAACATTGCCTTTGACTGGGCATCACAGATATTGAGCTCAGGAAGGTTCAACCACATGCTGGCTATAATATTTAATTTGTATATCCAGTATTGAATGTGCACCATACAGTCTGAAAATGGTATTCGCAGTGAATATACACAGGCCCCATATATTGTGCTGAGTCTGAAACAACTGCTACAACTTCATCAAATTCAGTACTGCAAGACATAACAACACTTAATATGGCACAAATACATTCTGCGCTGTTGCATTTTCCAGGACTTTGACCCCACCCACATTTTGGAGGAACCAAAACTACAAAAATGCATTGTCCTTTGCGGTCTGTAGTCTCATCGCTCAGGATCACCACTGGCTTGTCCTTCACTGCCTCCTTTAGAGCCTGTACATGCCGTAAATCTACGACACGGGACCCCCGACTTTACTTCCCTTCCGAAGGTAGTCATGCTAAGGATCTTTACACCCAAAAAAATCCATCATCCTCCGCCAGGTTTGAACCCACAACCTTGGGTATATGAGGCTAGCATGGTAACCACTATACCACTGAGGGCAACACTCAGCAGGGGAAAATCCCTACACTGGTACTGGGAATCGAACCTCAGTCTCCCGCTTGGTAAAGGCAGCCATGCTACCACCGCACTAAGGAGACGATCATCCTTGAAAGACACTGAACTTATACTTATTTCTTCAATAAATTTAATACTTATTATTCATTTAGTCAAAGCATGTATTTTCGGTGAAATCTCTGTATTCAATTTCTGGGTTTAATACAATACCTTCTCTACAGAAAGTAAAGATAGGCAATCAGATCTCATCCAAGATAAAAATGTTCCTGGGTTCATATTTCAAAGCCAGTTCCTGTAATCTTTCACTGTTTTGCCGCTAACAACAATAGATTCACGACAAATAGTTTTGTGATACATCTTTATGATTCTATTAACCTAGCCAATGGATGCACTAAAATTTTGAATCCCAAGATTTTTTCCCCCGACAGATTGGCCTTTGGTATGGACATCATTTGGCCATCAAGTAATAGATAACTTGCTAGATGGACACAAACATATAACTGAGCATGCCCAAAGTGGGATTCAAACCCGCAACCCATTCATGGTGGAGCATCGATACCAAATGCGTCAATGAGACCATGGCAAATGGGGCTGGCCAAATCCCAAGTATGTTGGCCACCTTAAAAGCTGGGACTACGATGACTTAATGTAACGGGAAGTCTAATACATTGGATTAAATGATACTTGGATTGTTGGTAACAAGAATTCAGAAATGCCAAACTTCTTCCCTTTGTTAATTTTGAAGTTAAATGGCAACTAGAACCAGTCGAGGGAAGGAGTAGTATGATAAAGCCTGCTAATCCATTTACCTGTCATTTTCGTTCTCAGCCAAAAATGGAAAGCTTCTACAAGACACACTTGATAGTTTTAGATACTTTACACCAATGTGGCTTTAAAAAAAAAAAAGAAGTGTGATGTACCGATGCATAATCACGTGCGAGGGAGAAGGGGTCATACCATGGTTGCTTGATTTGATCATCATGCCATCTTCTTGGTTGGAAGCAATGCGATTTTCCACTGGCTTGTTTACTATAAGGCATGAAGCAAAGCATAACATTTCATAAACGTAAACTTTTAACACGCTGTAATCATACAGAGGCACCAGCAAATGGTGTTGCAAACAACGGGATCGTAAATGCAGGATAGTACTGTCATTAATTAAAATAAAAAAAAAATTGAAAAAAAAATTGTATTTGAACTTACCTGAAATGTACTTGTTGAGAAAACTCCTAAGATTTGCATCTCCATTTTTTCAAGTAGAATATTTACAGCAAGGAATGCTTCTGTCAGATCCTTTAATAATTCTTTTTTTTCTTGTTTATGACACTTGTTTGGATTTCCAAGTAGTGTAGCATTTAACGCCTGGTTATGCTATCCTAGTTTCACAATCATGCAATCATGTTCATCATTTTCATTAATTGTAAGCTGAACAATTCCTTGGAACTGAGAATTTTGATAATGTATGTACACAAAATGCATAGGTATTTCCATTGTTTATGATAATGCTGCTCCTGAAATTCACCTTGTAGGTTCTCCAGTAATATATACTTAATAATATGATAATTTTGGTTAACATCACCAAAACTTAGGAAAATATTGTGACACAAAGCAAAGATTAGAATGGAACGTACAATTTTGACAGCTCTAAATAGTATAGATTTTGAGATACAAAAAAATGTCAAGAAAACAATGTTTATTTTGTTACTGAAATACAAAGCATTATGTATACGATGGTAAGAATACAGCAATGTCTTCAATAAAAGAACAGATTTCAAATTAAATTTTTCTTACTTATGTTAAATTGCATCAATAATTTTTTGTACATCCTTACTGAATATTTACTTATAGACTACCTATATAGAATTTATAGTCATTCTATTTGTGACAATGCTTTAGACACATTCTGTAATGTCTCTATTTTGGTCACTAAAAAGCTTGCACCTAAATCTTTGAAACAGACTGTACTACTTTCTACCTGAAAATTGGTTGCACGAGATAGTTTGCTTTTGATTCTCGGAAGTCAAAAACACTATGTTGCATAGTTTATTCTTATAAAAAATACTCAATGCTTTTTCACACTAATGAGTATATCACTTTGGCCAATGAAAGCAAAGGAAATGTTAATGGCAAATTGCTGTTTTTTATGTTTAGTAAATGATCCATTGTGATGCAGTCTTTACAGCTGCTTGAAAATAACAGCACTCTCTGGATTTATTTATTCACTTTGTGCTACTCTTCCAACAATCAGGCAATAAATCAGATTTCACTAAATGTTTCCAAGGGTTTTCATGACGTCATGAATGCCGTGGATGGTCAAGTGCTTTCTGATATTTCATATCCCACAAGAGTGCATGGCAACTATCATAATCCCAAGATTGAAAATGTAAGCAATGGCTCCCGCAGTTACTCTCATAAATTAATGTGATATAGTGTTAAAAAAAAAAAATGAAAAAAAAAAAGAAGAAAAAAAAAAACCTCCAAAATTCACAGAGCATGCACAGTTTCACATTAGTGATGTAACATAGCAACTGGCATTCAGCAAAGACATTGTTCTGTAGCACTATGCGTGGTCATCGAACAGAATCCAGTATTTGTTGTATTTCTCATGTTCTACATTATAGCTTTTTTTTTTTTAATACAATTTTGTATAATTCTGTTTCTTCTCCACCCATTCTATTTTACTTTCCTAATGTATGCTTTTACTCACTTGTTTTTCACACTCATACATGTTTTCCCCCAAATGCTACTGAAAATGTATTAACAAAGTTTTACTGTATTGATATAAATTCACTGTATCGCTCACTTAAAACTTCACTATTTGCCTATTTATATCAAACAAGTTTCAGAACTCTCTTGATTCAATCATTAGCTAACCCATAACAATGGAAGCAAGATGCCTCCATAACATATTTGAGATAAATGTCCAAAAATGAACTTTTTGAGGCAGTAATGCACCCAGTCAACTAGTAATAATATTTTTATATTATTGATATATACAAAAAGAATTCAAATTTTTTACCAATGCTGACAAACTAAAACCAGAGAATCTAAGAAAGTAAAAATCTGACTGCTACACCCTAACTGAGCAAAGTAAGTTTCATTAATATTGGTGCAGAAGTTACAAAAAGGCCATCTTTTCGGTAATGATATAAAATATTATGAACCACAAGCACTGATAGATGGACTTAAAAGTTTATAATATATAAGGAGAAATATGCATTGCAAGCCTCAGTATGCATAAAGTGGGGATGAGGAAAGCTAGAAAACTGGTAAACCTGTTGCCTACAAGAAGAAAGAACCATCACACCATCTTATTTATCCTTAAAACTCTTTCTTGTCACCTAAGAAATGGGATTTAAGTTTTAAAATTAGCCATACCAAAAATCCAGAACTAACACTTCAAAACAGGCCAATGATGCAAAGAAAACAGAAGCAGTTAAACTATAGCAATGTTCAAGAAGCTTAGAAAAGAAAGCTGGAGCCACAGTTTTACTTGAAATATTGGGTGAAGTACCTGCACTTTCTATGAAAACAAATATGAAGAAGAACTCTACTTATATAAGGGAAAAATGGGCTTGGTTCAAAAAATAAATTGAATAATTCATTGACTTCAAGTAATACATTTCATGGTAGACAAATAAGGCTTTCAACAGCATGAATGGCACAATTGATTGAGAATTAGCCTTCTGCCCACAAAACTGAGGAAATTATTTTAATCATTATTTCCATTTTAAAGTGGAAACACCCCAAAAACAGCTTCTGCGTTGCAAGTGGTGGGGGTAAGAGAACAAAGTTTAAAACTACTTTACTCGTAAAGTAAGTTTCACAAAATAGCTTTATCCAAGTGGAACCCAAAATAAATTAATTTGAATCTCTTACTATCTGGTATAATACAAAGCTTACCAAGGCCACTTCTCTCTCATCTTCTTAGCTGCTTCATAGAATGATGTTCTTGTATTAAGTTTTCTCCTCTTTGTTTCTATACTGGATTGATCATCATCTCTATCAAAAACCTTAAACAAAAAATGACTGGATCATAATGAAGAAGTGAAATAAAATATTAACTGCACATTCATATTATTTTCAATCTTAGCCTTAAAATAACTCAAGCCGAGTCGCTCTGTGCCGCCCAACATAGAGCACTGATTGTATCTGTCTTTAACTTTTCAATGTATTGTTTTCACTTATAATATACTTCATAATATATATGGCTGCAAGTTCTGGGCATAGAATCGAATCCTGAAAAAACTCATGATATGTTTCTTATTTTTTTAGAAGGTAAGCTTAGCCTTTAGGTTGCAGGAGAGGTTGCCATCTAAATACCTCATGGTAATATAATTGGTGTACGGAAGTTAGTAACTGTTATGTGTATTTGCATTAGAAATCATTCTAAGTTGGAAATTGTAACACAAGAACATCACTAGAGATAATTTCACTTGCACACGTCAGCATCAGCATTCCCAACTAATACAGCATTTTTCTTTGTAGTTTCTGAAGTGGCTAGCTTCAATGCTAGTGATGCTATTGATGCTCACAATGGGTGCTATGTGGTGACAAATCGAAATTCATTATGTTGTTTTGCTTCCTTATTATGCACATTTTCCCCCAAATATCTAATTCTGCTGCATACCTTGCATGTTTTATAAGCTTTATGTTTTGTTTATTTCATGGTTTGAGAACCATAAGTGGTGAGCAATAATAGATTTGTTTCTCTGTTAATATTTAATTGCTCAGTTATGTTTCAAATTTCTCTTTATTTTTCCTGCATAGAATTTGGTGCAATCTGTACAATTATTACACCAAGTCACCCCAAATTTCATTAGAAGAACACTACAATTCAAGAAAAACAACAAACAAAAAGCAGCAGAAAGAAAAGCCATCACACAAAAAAAGAATAAACACTATGCAAAATTACAAATGCTAGACTTACTATCATGAGTTACATTTAAAACTAACACACCAACTTAAAAACTAATTTTGGCAAAATCTAGTCGTATTTTCCATATTTTTAAGCAAAAAACCAATGAAAGGCAATTATAAAACTTCCACAAAATGAAGACATAAAAAACAACCTAACCTCAAAAATGAATAACATTGTGTAATAAGTTTAACAAGAAAAAGACCTTCTCCAACAAAGAAGTAGCCACATTAAATCCAGCCTTAAAATTACATAACACCCTCCAACAAAATCAGATTTAATAGCATCCATGGAACTCAAAGGAGAACAAAAAACATCCATAAAAATGAATGTAAAAGTCTCTAAAAATGTGAACACCACAAACCTACATCAGTGTAAAGAGAGGAAGATATATATTCTAGCTTCAGCAGTGAAAATGCATCTAGTAACAATGGCCCTCGTACACGTGCAAATAATTGGAGTACTTACTAAAATGGATTTACAGAAGTGTAACCAGACGATGCATGCAAATCAACCATTCAGCTATGCAACACCACAAGTGCTAAATTGTACAGTCATTCACATGCATTTGTATCCTATTGCTTTATGTCATTTACATTAATAGTGGTATCATGCTTATGTGTGTGTGTGTGTTTTTGGTGGTTTTTTTTTTTCTCCAGCCAAACAGGTTACATGATTTCCTTTTTTGTACTTTAAAAAATAAAGCACCAGACCAAAACAGGATGCTGTTTTAGTAAAGAAATATCTGTACTTCAATTTAATTAGCCTGAACCTTCTGTGTAGTACGGTTTTGTATGCCTAATTATTATTTTGGGATTTTTAATATTATTTTCAAATTTGTCTATTTATTTTAATTTTTTAAAAATATTGAAGAGACTTCTCATCCATATAATGCATATTATACAGTAGATAAAAGGGTTTAATAAAAATGAAAAAAGATTCAGTTCTCTATGTCATTTGGTACTCATTTTATTACTAGTAATTTAAAACCCTGCATTTTCCTCCAAAATTGCTTGGCACTTTTCAGACAGCATTTTGCTATTCAGGTTGTCACTAAAAGGGTTAAAAAACTATAACTTCAAAATAAATGAAGGAATAACAATTTCCAAAAACTGAAAATCATAACTAAAATCAAAATATTCAACAATACCAAGACTGTATGCATTTCCAAAAAATGCACTAAACAGGATATACCACGAGACTTTGGTCAACAACATAGATTTACCCACATACTCGTACAAACTCTCAAAATGACTTGTACATGTAATAACTTACCAAAATATCCCAGGCAAACTCAAAGAATTACAAGACCTTATCAATAAAATACAAAATGTAAAACTAAAATGAGAAGACACATTGCTATCATTTGATGTCAAAGATTTACATCAACGCATAACTATACTCAGCATGCTAAAATATCTAGAATGGCTAATCCAAACAGGCAAACAGAAAACAGAAATAAAATATCACCTACAGCAAACAGAATTTTGTATAAATCAGAACTACTTTTCGTTCAATGAAATATACCGAATAACCACTATTTTAACAAAGGGCAATTCTCTATAACCATTCCTTGCAGACTTTCATACCAGTTTCTTTGAATCACTTATAACCATTACATTCTTGCAATGTTCTAAGCCTGGTACAGTCTGCAACTGAAAAAAATAAGAAGAAAGTTCAAACAAAAGTAAATCACAGCCAAACCCATTTTCAATAAAAGTATATGCAATATTTCTACATTACACATTCCAAAGAATCTTAAAGAAATTTAATATCACATTGGTTCCCCAAACTAACTTTAGCACACAAAAATACATGCATAAATTTTAAGAACCCCATCCCAGAGCACCATAAAACTGAATTAGTAAAATGAAATGTACAGACTGCACAAAATCTACATAGAAATAGCTGAGAGAAATTAAAATCTACATAGGAATAACTGAGAGAAATTTGAAAACAAGACTGAAAGAACATCTGAGAGCAATTAAACACAAATGAATAGACCAGTGTTTCCCAACCTTTTGAAGTTCATGGCAACCTTGGGAATAACATTAAACACTAGGGGCACCCTTCCTTGAATTAAAAGAAAATTAAGCTTAATATGTTAATTAATTGAAATATTATATAATAATAATGTACACCATAACATAATACAGTAAACTTTACTACAATCACTGAGTAAAAATACATCAATAAATTTTGTTCGATTAATGATTAATGTGAAACTTGTGATTGATGCTTAGAGCACAGATATGTGATGTCGGGTCTTACAGTTGACAGTGAAACATGCAAATCATCCTCAAGGTTATTCAGACTATTTCTTGCTTTGCATTTTATTGTCACCATAGCAGAGAAGGCTTGCTCACATAGATAGGGTGTTGAAAAAGGCAAAAGTGCGTTAATTGCTTTCTTCATTAGGTTAGGGTACTCCTCTCTCCGTTGAAGCCAAAAACTAGCCACCGACGACTCATTCTTGGTGAACTTACCTTTGAGTGTGGAATCAGCGCAAAGATCAATAAATTCATCTCGTTCGCAAGCAGTGAAATCTATTTCCTCTGCACTATATACGAAATCAAATGGTGAGACAACCCAGTCGAGATTCGTAGTGGAAATAGTTGGAAAGTACGCATCTATTGCATCTTGCAATCTTGATAAGTGATCACAAATGTGGTCTTTCAGCTTACCCAGATCTTTATCTCCTGCCACATTAAGAAGAGATGGAAAGTTCGACAAATCTCCTTTTTGAACTGCAGACTTCCAAGAACTAAGTTTTCTTTTAAAACCTTTCATTTTATTGATTGAGGAGATTATTGTTTCATGTCGACCCTGCATCGAAACATTCAGTTCATTCAGCTTATGAAAAATATCTGCCAGATACGACAGTTCAAAACACCAAGAATCACTTAGTAAGATCTCATGAAATGTGTCTTGATTTTCATCCTTAAAAAAAGTTTTTACCTGTTCTTTAAGTTCGAGAAACCGGTTCAATACATGACCCCGCGACAACCACCTTACTTCTGTGTGAAGTAACAAAGAGGTATGAGCTGCATCCGTTGCGCGACATAACTGTTCAAAAATTCTGCACTTTAAAGGTCGAGAGTTCATATAGTTCACCATTTTCACAACTTGGTTAAACACTTCTGCAAAATCTTCATTACACGCTTTCACGACTAATGCATCTCTATGCAGAAAACAGTGAGTCATAATAATGGATGGATTTTCATTGAGAGCTCTGGCAGTAAAACCTTTAATTTTCCCAGACATAGATGGTGCACCATCTGTACATATACCACAACAGTCTTTCCATGAAAGATCATGGTCATTGAGATAGGAATTAATAGAAACGAAAATATTATGGCCTGTGGTTGTAGTCTGCAGCGGTCTACAGAACAGAAACTGTTCACTAATATCTTTTTCATCAATATATCTGATAAAACCAAGGAGTTGCGGTTTGTCACCAATATCGAGACTCTCATCTACTTGCAAAGCAAATGTTCTATAAGTTTTTATTTTCTCCGTGACTTGTTCGTTGATATTGCATGACATTTCAGATATCCTGTGGCTGATTGTGTTGTTGGACAGAGGAACTTTCGAAATTTGATTAGCTGCTCCTTCGCCAAGTATTGTTGAAACTATAACTTGACATGCAGGACCAATGATTTCCTCTCCAAGAGTATGAGGTTTCTTTTTTTTTAGCTATCAGTTCTACTACTTTAAATGAGGCTTCAAGAGCAGTATCACCTATGGTCATTCTCTTTACCATTCGCACAGCTGTTTTCTTCTCCCCTTCTAATATATGTGAAAAATACATTACACTTTTCTGTGGCACACTAGGATGCTTTGTTGTAAGATGCTGCTTCAGTTTGCTAAGTGTTTCGCCAGAAACTAATCACACAGGGATAGGGTTTTCCTTGTTGTTATTCCACTTAAATCCATACGCTAAGTAACTGTCCTGGTATGTTCTTTTCTTTCGTTTGTCTTCTTTATGTGGTGAATTCGACGGTCCGGGAGAAACTGTAAGATTTGGCTTCTTAAAGCAAGCAGTAGGAGCCGACTGTTCACTTTCACTGTCCTGGCATTTACATTTAACAATGAACTTATCCATAGCTAAACACTGTGAATCAATGCGAGGAAGACAACTGAAAGCGCCAAGCGGTGTACACTTTTATATAGTCATCTGTCGAAGTCTCGGAAATGTTCGTGAGGAATCGATTAGTCTCGGGAATGTTCGGCAGGGTATAGCTGTAATGCCATCTGTGGGATACTAGTATAACTGAATTATTGAAATGAATCGACCACTATCACCATCTGCCGTGCATGAGAGTAATTGATTTGTCTTATTTTTTTTCAAGACTTTACAAGACTTAAGGCTTCAGTAGAAGGTATTTTTTTTTGTTTATCTCAATATCCGCAGCATCCCTTAGTCAATCACACGGCACCCTAGGGTGCCGGGGCACACCGGTTGGGAACCGTTGGAATAACACAAATCTGCCTTTCCCCACCACTTCTGGTTATAAAACCATGAAATAAATCAAAATACAGCACTTAGATAACCTGCAAGATATGCAGCAAAATTTGATTTTTGGGAGAAAATCCATACGATAAAGAACCAAAACAGCATAATGAATTTTGATTTCCTTTCACAGAGCACCCTTTGGAAGAACATAACAAGAGCACCAATTATATCAATGCCAACCACTACAAGAGCCATCAAGAAGAATGCTGACATGCCTTGAAATATTACCCAATAAAATTACGTTTAATTGATCTCCTTGTGTTAATAATTCTAACTCAGAGGATTCTGCCCCATGGGGAGAGAGAGAGAGAGAGAGAGAGAGAGAGAGAGAGAGAGAGAGAGTGTGTGAGTGCGTGTGTGTGTGTGTGTGTGTGTGCACGCGCACGCCCATGATCAGCATAGAGGAGAACAGGCTTTGCAACTCTTAACCAGCAGGTGTCACAGCTTACTATGCCTGCAGAGCAAGTGACAGCACGTCCACACTAAATGCACAATGGTTTGTCGCATAAGTTATTTCAAATATAAACAAAAAGTAAATACTTAAAATAAAAATATTTACATATATCAAGCCAGGAGATATTGGAAGTGCCTTCATTGGTTGTTCAAGCATTCCTGGCACCTGCTTAAGACACAGACCACTACATACTAGTTTCCCCAGCCAAATGCAAAAATTTCTGGATGAATGTTATATTTAAGTTCCTCTAAAGTGTGTGGACTTGCTTTGTAATGTCTTTTAATTCCTCAGGAGATAAAAATCATAGGGGGTTAAATCAGGGGAATGGAATGGCCACCCAGATTCTGCACAGATGTATGAATCATAAGTGAATGCTTTCTGGGGGAACAGAATACTGGTACCTATAAAGCCATTTCACTTAATATGCACCGTATTGAGGCAACTGCCAAACATGTACCATATTTGCAGGAATTAAACTTTCACCAATGTATCATGCTTCTCCACCAACTGATCAAGGGCCATCAAACCTGTTCTGCTATTTGCAGATTAACAAACATATATTCTGAAAAAAATAAATACATAAATAGATGATTTATAACCCAAAAAAACAAAAACAATAATAATCTTAAAATTAAAGGGCTCAGAATCTAAAAAAAAAAAAAAGAAAAAAAAAAAAAATTCTCAAATCCTGTAAAGCATATATAAGGCAAAAAAAAAAATGATGCTAAATGATACATGCATTCAAACTATTCCAAACAAAATGAAACCAATGGCAGAGTGATAAAGGATCCAACAGCCAGGAATATTTCACCAGAAATAATCCAGCTAGAAGAAAACTCATATCATATTGAACCAAAATTAGTTTTTTAAGCATTTTAATGAGCTTTTAGTAGTTTTGCAGATAACATACATTCTAATAAAATAAATAGCAGAAAAATAGCAGAAACATCAATAAAAAACAGATTTGGACAAAACCATTCCTTAGAGCCCCGGATATAATTTAAATCCAACATATTATTTACAAACTAAAATGTCAGTTTTCTGTGGTATAGAGGATGTCACAGATGTATTGATCAAGAAATGTGATTATATAGTGCAATTCTACGGCAGATATTGACAACAGCTAATTATAACATGTAGTCTTTCCATATTCCCTTAAGGGGACATTTGAAAATCCATGATATTTTGCCAAAAATCTGAAAATTGGTTTTCACAATAAACAAATAATATATCAATAATATTGTAAGTAGAAGATTAATGACAGTGATGTGTTTATCATTAGAAGTAATGAGTTGGACTTGTTAACAGTAACATCACTGAACTGTATTTGGAAACAGTTTGTTTCCATTGTTAGCAGCTATCCAACTGCCACATCAACATGTAGGTAGATTGTCTATGGTGGCATCTTGTTGTTGTGAGATGAGCTTCTATGTGTATTTTCTGGTGGTAAATCAAAGTAATGTGTGTAATTTGTTTTTTATGATGAGCATATTTTACCACGTGTCGAGTTCAGCTGGATATCTGGCTGCTTTTATCAGTTTTATATTTGGTGTGAATGGTAGACCAGAAATGATGGGTTACTGCAGATTTTTCTGTTTGTATTTCACATATCCCATGTGTTCTTGTAGTCTGGTTTGTATACTTCTTTTCGTTTTTCATGTGTTGTCTCTATCGGACACAGAGAATAGCCCCACTGCATTGATGGCTATGTGTTCGAAGGGTGCTCCCACATTATACTGCTGCATGTAACCCTGGCTCCTGGTCTTTGGGCCATGACTTGCCTTGCCGCACACACATGACATGCAGGTGCCATAGTTTCAACCAGCAGTACCATTGTCAGAGCTTGATGGTTCAGCTGGGTTGCAAGTGTACTCCCGAAGTCCCAGCATGTACTTCCTCCAATACTTCCATAGCCCTGCTCCAAGGGAGGATCATTTGCTCTCTTTGGGCCTTCCCATCAGGTGACTCCCATACTTTGAACAGCGCCATGTCTTTGATTTTCAATGAGTCTTGTTGGGCCCAGTAGGACTTGTACATAGTACTTCTTGGTATCGCCATTCACTTTGCCAAAGACTGGTATCGGATTAGTAGACGCCGGACCCTCTGCAGTTGAGAAGTGGTTAGATGGTCGGTTGTCCTCATTAGCAGGTTTTTCAGACAGGATCCCAGGTTGGCTATTCAGATTCATCACAAGGTGGTACACTGACAGCTAGCTCACACTTCCCTAACTCTGTTCCAGCCTGGATGTCCTCATCAGTATCCGTCTGGTTCAGCGGCCTCACGGGTACTTCCTGCATCAGGGCAACTATGCACAAGCTATGCATAATCCATGTAGTGAGGTCTTCCAGTCCAAAACCACGTTCCTTGACCGTTAACCCGCCAGGTGCACCTTCACCACTACCTCGCTTCTTGTGGGAAAAACTAAATTGTCCTTGAGGATCACCCTGCAGATGCCTGGATATTCTTGTGGGTTCCGGCACAACACCTTGTCTCAGCCGAGGAGCAAAACCCTCTGGCTGATGTCGACCTTCGCCTCATGGCTTCTGAGGACATCTAATACCAGTATTACATCCTCAGTCACCCTCCCAACGAACCCACAGTCTCACACATGTGTCCCACTGTCAATTCCAGCAGGGCCTCCTTCTCCACAGTTAAGATGCCACCCGACGCCGTCACTAGTTGATAATGCCGACTGGGTGTTCGTGTCGGGAAGCTCTTCGCCATGTCAGGTCGGATTACAGTAATGGCTGCACCTGTGTCTGCATGTATTCGACACAGCCTATCTTGTATGCAGCCATCTACGATCAGGCTATCCTCCAATCTTCTGCCCAAGGCACGTTGCGTCACTCAAGGGGGTGGTGAAGACGGGCTGCCCATCATTTTGGGGTGGACAGTCCTTCACAAGGTGACCTGGCTCGCCACCCCGCCCCAACACACCCCACCTGAAGGTGGTCGTCTCTGGGCAGTATTTCTCTCCCGGTCGTAACAAAAACGGCTGGTCCTCGCGGTGGGCGCAGCTGCTGTCCTGTCCGCCGCCATTCTAAGTGCTGCCATTAACGCATCGTGGAAGTCTTAAAGTCGCCGAGCGGCACGCGCTGTTGTATCTCAACGTCACGTACTCCGTCGACGAAGGAGTAGGCCGCTTCTTGGGATACGTACCCATGGTAGATTTTCACCAGGGCTTTGTTTGCAAGTTGTTGGATGGGTAGAGCGAACTCCTGCATTATTTCACCTGGTTAGTGCAGCTTTGCGTTAAGCTGACTGTGGAAGGCTGTAGCCAGAGGGTTCCCGAAGCGATTTGAGAGGGCCTTCCAGATCTCTTCGGACTTTGTCGACGTTGGGATCACATTCCCGTCTCTGGAGGCTTGCTAGCAGCTGTGTGGCTTCATTGGCTGAAAAATGTTTGTGGGTAGAGACGGCGGCGAACTGTCGGTGGAAGACTTCGAAAATTGACTTTCCGTCGTATTTGGATGGACTGACGCGCGCCGATGTTGGATCGCGTCCTGGTCTCTCAATCTTCAAGTTTTTCAGTATTGAGTCGATCATCTTTTCTATCACGGCGTTTAATTTTTGGTGCCACTGGCAACTCTTCCCTAAGGGGCATTAAAGCGTTCCCTGAGGTCTTTCAGGGCATTAACGCATTCTATATCCCGCTCCAGGGCGCAAACGCATTGGTCCAGTTCTTTCTTCCTTTCTCCGAACTCTTCCATCTTTCCTCCAAGCTCCTTTACGTCCTCCTTCACGCCGTACAGTTGTTCGTCGATTTTGCTGTAGAGTTACATTTTCACTTTCTCCACTGACAACTCTATTTTAGCTTTCATTTTCTCCATTGCTGTTTCCATTCTGTTTTGCACCCTTTGGTTTGGTCTTCATTACCATCTATACCTTCTCTAATGAGGAATTCAGTCATTATTTTATTTCTCATCTTCTCCTATATTATCTTCTCCATTCCCTCTCTTTCATTTCAGCCAACAAACTTTTCGTCAACTCCATCTCGGCATAAGATGCCACCCCTGACATCAGTGTAACAAATGTCCTTTTTGACTAAACAATTAGTTACAAATAAGGTCTTTAAGTCACTGCTTCAAACAACTTACTCGATATTAGACAGTTGACAGTTTACAACTGCATGCCATCCATGGGTTGCACACCACTGAGCACCAACACTCTAGTCACTCACAACTCAGTACAAGTCACAATTCACACTGAACCCTTCATGCTTTTATAAAAGGAATATGACGTCACAAAACTTCTGGAAACTTCTTGACGATAGTAGAAACTGAAGCTAGAAACATCTCGAATATTGAGAATAATGAGGTGGATGTGTCACATTCCGAAGTTCCCTGTTTCATCATGCTGTTGTTTACCATTGAACTGTAGTCTCACATTCCAGCTCTCGCTGCATTCCACAGTGAACATGAGAAAGCTCACACATGCAGACAGCAGTCACAGTATACTAATAATTGTAAAATTGTTTATATGAGAAAAATCATAACTTACATTTTTGGGTATAAAAAGCATCCCTGGTACCACAGTTTTGTGCAAAACAGCTTGAAATTTTATATGGAAGCTCCTCAATAGTTTACAAATAAAACTTATCAGCTCACTTGTTGTTCATTTTAATAAATATATAGACTGAGCTATGAAAACATTAATTTCTCTTCCTTTTTATAATTTTTTTGTTTTGTTTTATAACTAATAATTTTAAATAAAGTTGACATGTTCTAATTACTTTCATACTTAATGAATATTAATTGAAAATAATGAACATTTTGGTGCAAGGGACATTTTACATAAAACAATAGCATTAATAACCTAAGTATGAACAAATATAAAGCCACTCATCTTAGACATATGAAATTTGGTTTGTAACATGTCATAAAATAGATATACCACTGGTCCAAATTTGGTTTATCTGGTATTAAAAGAACAAAATTTAGCATTTTCACGACTATGTCCCCTTAAAGTAGCCAAAGTAACCCATGAATAAAAATGGTTCCAAAAACGAAACCAACAACTTTAGTCTGCTACCTCTTTTATCCATTTTGCAAATATCCTTGAATAAGAATGCTTTGGTGTGCAAATACACATTGCGAATTGCCAGCAAGCCAGTACAATTTTAGATTCATATTTGTAATGTATGACATTTTCAGTAAGTTTATTAAAATATAGCCCATGAGGAATACCAGAAGCAAAATGTGTGAACAAGATGGTTAATGATTGGTTACCACATTATGCCACATACAAGCCATACTTTTGGATAATGCTACAGTACATAAAAGCAAAATTTTCGCAGAAATTTTGATGAGCAAAAGCATAAAACTTTACAATTTTTCAGCATATTACCCTCAAGGAAATCCCCGTGGAAGCATTAACAAAGACATTGGTGTTTTGTTCCAAACTATGTGCTAACTTGGTCCATAGTCTAGTTTAAGAAATGCAAGTTTATAGAGAATATTCTAAAC
Source organism: Hymenopus coronatus (assembly GCA_030762935.1). Lineage (NCBI taxonomy): Eukaryota > Metazoa > Arthropoda > Insecta > Mantodea > Hymenopodidae > Hymenopus > Hymenopus coronatus. The sequence continues at coordinate 259,032,937 of CM060900.1, forward strand.
ACACCAAATACAACCACAGAATTTCTTCCATATGAGTTACTGGCAGGCAGGCCTTCAGAAGATCTAGTGATCAATGCCCGACTACAAAAGGGCAACAGCAATTGAGCTAAGATGAAACATGCAGAATTGCAGGGCATAAAATTAAGAAGAAAACGGAAATAATAATGATAATTTCGAGAGGAAATAAAAGATGGACTACAAAGATAGGAAAGGATGTTTAAATACACTATCAGATTCTCAGAAAAAGTATACTACATATAACAAATGTGTTATATGAAGGACCATACAAAATATGCAAGGGAATTAGAGAGCGTACGTAGGAACTATCAGGCAAGAATGGAGAAAATATTGGGTATCGTGAAAAGGTCAACTTAGGCCATTCAAGAAGAATCTGGAAGAAATAAACACTAGTGCCACTCCGCTGCAAATATATACCACATAGCAATAAGCAAATAAATTCAAACAACAGAACTATTGTAAATTTAATAGTTAACTTTAAAGATAAGCTTTAATGTGTTAATGTTCAAACTATTTTTTTTTTGTAGTTTAACGTCCTTTAACTTGGTTGGTCATATCGGACGATGAATGAAATTGGTGAAATGATGCTCCAATGATCTCGGGGTCCATGGAGCTTAAAGTTACTGGACATTCGTCTTCTCAGGATAAGGGAAAACCCCGAAAAAAAACTTTATCCGGGTAACTCACCCTAAGCAAGATTCGAACTCACGACCTGTTGAATGTGAAACAGAATGCTACCCCCATACTACCCAGGCGGGCTATTTTTTATTGTTAAAAATGAATGTTAAGGGAAAATTATGTGTAAAAACCCAACAGTAGAGATGAATTAAGGGACAATCATAGAAATATATACTCGTGCATAGAAAAGGAAAAATACATTTCAAAAAAAAAAAAAAAGAGTAAATAATACAAAGAAATCCTAGGAACATATCTTTCGATAAGAGGCTTTTTTGACACTATTAATAGTAATAACCAAAGACAATTTTAAGTATGTTTTTAAATGTGTAAATTTAAATATGTGTAAAGAAACGAGAAAAGGCACCAAGAATGCATAGAAGTGCAAATTAGGAAATATATATACAAAGAAACACTGATGGAAAAAGACCATAAACATTGGTAATTTAATCCTACATTATCTCAGAGAGCATGAGCCAAGATAACGAAGAGGAAAATCCACATAATTCCACACAAGAAGTTTAGAATGTTCTACATTGCAGCTAAGCTGAGGCATTATCAAATAGTCACACTAAATTGGCAAACTTGTAAGTTTGATTTTCATTAAGAAACAAAATAGGAAAACACTAAAACTAAACAATTTGTTCTACTAGTTACTGTGTAACCATCAGGATAACAATAACTTTTGGTTGCTGTGTATACTTTGACTAATCCCTGTACATGCTTACTTCAGTCTACATATCCTTTTCCAATTCAAGATTCAATACTGCATTTAAACTTGAACATATATGGTTTTATTTTATTAGCCATAATTAATCATCAGTCTTTTGCACAAAGTTTGTTTATATTGCAATATAACCACCACTTAGTTACAAGTGGTGGCACAGGCCCATCACTCCTAAACTTGAAATGCCCATTCCTCAGGAATCAAGCAATATTTTGTTGTTATATTTTTTTAATGCCATGAAGACTAAACGCTTTTGATAAAGCATTTAAAATGTAGTTTTCATTTTTTCTATCTTTAGCTTAAACCTTAAGGATTTAAGTAAATGAACAAATGAGGTGCTATTAAGACTGTAATGCACTTCAAAAAAAAAAAAAATTACAGTGCCTTTTAAGGATGAAGTTCTGAGACTTACTGTTTTGACAGAAAGTTTAAAGTTTATCCGAAGTTTCAACCTTCATTCACATTTTGTTTCTATGCCACAAAATGTTGTTAATCTGCAGACACTTTGGAACACATAAATATATCTGTATATTTTTATAAATAATAGATTTAGAAATCTGCTGTTTACATACCTGGTTACATACACTGGCAGCAAATTTAACAAATAACTCTTCCTGGTTATATGGTTTGAGATTACTCATCTCTTCTATTCTTTCACATATAAAATCATAGAGTAAAGTAACAGTCTCTCTCCAAGCATTTAAGTCTTTGGCATAAAATCCATGTCCTTCCATTCTTACACCACTAGGATGGTGCAGAATCATTTGCAAATACAGGAAAAGTGACTGTGATGGCTGAAAAAGAGGAGCAATATTGTCATTAATATTAACAATTTTAGAACAATTCATAGCATTTTGAAGGAATAACATTTAAATTGGAATTCAAGTTTTAATATCTGGATGAAAGAGCATTTTAAAAATTTTCAATTCAAGCAAAGATAAGTCTGTTATGGTCCATCTTTTTTCAAGTAGTCACTACAATATACACTCCACTATAAAACAGTTAGAAACCACTGGGTTTTTAGAAAAACAACAATTTTGAAAAGAGTTCCATGCAAAGGGTGGCTTCTGCTGGAGAATTTTTTTAGAAAATCTTTGTGTTGCATTTTTAGAAGTTGAACTTAAATACAAAGTTTGGCACTTATCTGACTTACATTTTTGAGTTATGCCATATACACACCTGCATGCACACACATACACACAGATATTTTTCCAAAAATGCTGTTTTGAAATAAAACAGTATTTCTGATGAACTCCTGTTATCAAAGTTTTGGATGGAATGTAATACCTTTTCTCCCTACTATATGATAAAATAAAATTAGCATTTGAATAAGCAGATTATTGTTTCACACATGACCTACAGCAGAGAGAACTAATCTTGCTTCACTCATCAAATTGAAGCCAAGAAAATTGATTAGACAGAAAATTTGTAAATTCAACTAACAAAATCATCCATGCACAAATCACGCAATTCTAAAAGGTGACATGCTCCTCAGAAGCATTTCACAAATATTATGAGATATCCAACAAATTCAGCATTAATTTGGCATGTTGTAATTACAGCATCAGAAACCTTTCAGGATAAAAGAAAATACACCAAATCCTCCCAAAGGTAAAATCAGAGTTCTATCAAAAAATACTTTGCTTCAGCTGCAACAAATCATATTTTGAAAATAGAGAGAGAAACCTGGGTTCCCACTTCAAAGGACTTAGGAGGAATATAAAATATACACACTGATAAATCTGCAATGGCACCTCATTTCTGGGACAACAAACACAACAGGAAAATAAATAACAGAAAGTCGAAGGAACTGGACATCTGGGAAAAACATACTATAGGAAACATGATATACAGTACATTAATTTTTAAACATCTGAAGGTAGTAAATCTCTTGCACCTCATATACACCAATAAAAATAACCAGACCTGCAATTATAATAGGAATTAAACCCATAGTCTCCATCAATTAACAAGTAACTGACTGTGAACAATTTGCTCCTGATAACATGTCTGAAATTAAATTTTGGTAACGAAGCAAGGATATTTTTGAGTTATTCATTTGTAAATCATATTTCCTTCAATGTGTTTGATTCCAGGATCTTATACTTTACCATTTGTTTCAATTCAATACACATATTTCACTATAAACATACTATAATAACAAATCCCTCCCCTCTCAACATACACCAAGAACCAAGTATAGTAGGAACTATCCCCAAAGTTTCCAACAGTTAACAAGTAGCTGAGAATTTGAACAATTGTTGCAGAAAAATCCCCAAAATTAAAACTTGATAAAGCAAGAATGAGTGTACCGTTGATTTCTGTTATTCATTTATAAATCATGTTTGCTTGAATATAATTGATTCCAGACGTTTATAAGCATTACAGTTTGTTTCAATTCAATAAGTTTAATTCATTTCTGGAAGCCTCATTAATACTATTATTGCTGACAACAGAATTTTGCACAAGCTTTCCACAATTTGCACAAATGTAAATTGTAATTGGTATCCTCCTCCTCCCTCCTCCTCCTCCAGTATACAAGATGATAACATAAGAGATAATATTGAGAATGCTTCAATTCAGAAAGCCTGGAATTAAATTGAATGCTGCAGAACCAAAACCTACATTTATTTTCAAAGATAAATCCATTCATGAATGTTAGCTCTCAGGCAAGGAAAAGCTTGCTGAGCACTAAGCTCAAAATACAATGGGGCAAATCTCATGCAGATGATTACATCAGTACCGATTACTGCTTCAAAGTAGGTATGGACACAGAGATAGAAAGCAAAGGAGAAGAAATATGTCCTATCTGCATGAAGGCCATAAGCTTGGGGATTAGATAGTCTAACCAAATTATTACAACTGTGTTAACTGTTATCAATCAGAATAAATAAAACTGTAATGCAGAACTACTGAGAACTAATCCTCACTAAACAAGTCCTGCCACAGTTTGCATGCCATCAGTATACAACACTGATAAAATATTGAGTACTAAAATGACTACCCTTGCAGGGTTCACCAACACATGCACTGCAGTGGGTAAACATGTGATATCAGTTAGAGATAGAATTCTGACAGCAGTGGTGGGTTTCTCATTCCTTGCACAGTGTGTTGTGTGTCAGTTTATGTCAGGAACAGAAAGCAATATAACACAGACCATTGACTCCTAAGTTCATGCTTGCCAGGAAGGAACCTTGCTCGTTTATAGAAAGTGGCATGCATTGATTACATCAGCTATTTTGTAAATTGTTATAATTATTAAGTATGTTGTATTTTTTTTAAATGTGTTAGATACAAATTAATTACCATATTGTAACAAAAACACTTTTTCTCCAACAACTCTTTATTTCTTCCAACAAACTGATTACAATCAGGATCTGCTCACAAATATCTGTCTTTCTTCACTGTATTCTGCCATATAGTTTCCTTTCGACATTCACTGCGATGACTGCTACTGCTCACTACAAATTTCCTATAAAAACTGATCTCTGGGAATGTTTCATTCACCTTTATATGCCTATCAGTCATGTAGCTGAAATTTCCAGAAGCTGTGCATGTGCAAGCACTGCAGGTATCATTAACTCACTCAGGTGTAACAATGCCAGGCTTCAAAATTAAAGAACCTTGTGACAGCACACATGTCCACTTGCACAGGTGTAACAATCACAGCTGATATATTGAAAGAACTAGCCAATAGCACACTTGTCCACTAATGCAGGTGTGCCAATGGATGCCAACAATCAGCTATGACTTACAAAGCAAGATGTTCATACACGTTCCACGATTACAGCCACAGGGTGTGGTCACAATATTCTCTGCTATAAATGTTAAAAGTTTGTTCCAAATTATGTTAGATATCAGTTAATTATCAAAAGGCCTGTTCATATTTATTATTATAAATGTGAACATTTTTGGACTACAAATTAATTCCTCATATTGTTAGCATTGCAACATGATTACCATGCAATTGGCCAAGTTAATGAGTTTCTTTTGCCACTATGCTTAATACTATAACTGTAATTTTTTGCAGTTGTTTATATTAGGATTACCAAACCTATGAAAATATGTATATCTTATCAGAAGTATAACTACTAATGTAAGAGATATTACAAAAAAGCAATTATTCTACCAATCATGAACATACAATAGATACATGTACTATTAAACATTTGGATTACATATTTCAAATGCTAAATGCTGCACAACACCATGGCACTGAAGAAATGTCCATGCCAATGAAGTTAACACAGTGGGTGACTCAGTGTGAACTATGTATAAGGTTACTCTCTTCCTTACTCACTAAGTGACACATGGATTAATAAATAAAGCAGCCAATATGCTAATTAGCTGTATGCAAACTAATCAGCAGCATTGAACTATAACATCAAACTAATCTGCAACTGGAAATCTTAATCAGTTCATAATCAAAATAGCTATAGATTTTCTGTTTACACAAGAACACCTCTAATTAATAATGAATTATGTGAATCTATGCAAATAACAAATTTTAGCTCCTGAAAAAGTTAGGAGTACAACAGCTATCATAGTAAAAAATAATAAAAATTGATGCAAATGTATTAACTCAACTGTCTAGTGTGGGCATGGTTGTTTCACAAGTGCTGCTTCAGTATTACAGCCACTGTTAACACAAAGCTACACAAACTTGAACAATTTATCAAATTTTTCAAAAGGAAAACCCATCTTAATAGCAATAGAGAGCCACTCTCATTCTAAACTATGGCTAAACATCCTAAATACAGGAGGGAGGGCTATTAAGGAACACCTTATGCAATATCATCTATTTATTCTCAATGTAGATGAATACAAAACATATCATTTGTGCAGAGGTTTGAGTAAGTAGATTTAACCATCTCAAATGGGAAAATAGAATTTTTAATTAAAAGCTGTGCATACAACGGTGAAGAAATTTCCCCCAGACCACAGGATTATTATTGAAAATGCCTGTTACTTCCACACTGAGGGCAATTTTATGGAACACAGTATATAATTGTTGTTGAGTAGTACACTACATGCAAATTAAAATATCCAAAATAAAAAATACTTTTAATATCACTGATACCAATTACTAGGGACACAATCTTATGGTGAATAAAAATTATGAATATAAGTACAAATGGAAGGCCCAAAGCGGGATAAAAATAGTGAAATAAAACAGCAAACATTGTTGTTGTAATTTATATTTCAAATGCTTTGTTTAGCAAGTTCATTTAAATAACATAACGCATGATTTCTAAGTTTGTTTGCTGGTAGACTGGTTTTTTATTTAGCTCATTATGGAGCTCTTTCACAATTTACATTTGGAATTGCAATATCCATTGACTGGAGACACTTTAAACCAATTGTTGGATAATCTTGTATTAATCCTTGTATAACTTCTTCCATATTGCTTATCTGACAGGCAGATTATGATTTCTTTGCAGTTCTATTAGACTTTAGCAAAATTACAGACACATGTTGTCAAAAAAGAAGATACTTTTTTATTTTGTCTCCCAAGGAAGAATCTAGTACAGCACATTTTAAGTAAAGTAAACAGTGTTGTGACTGAATCAAAAACTTCACATTTGTAAGTTTATTAATGCATGCCAAGTCAACATCCTTTATATTTTTCTCTGCACTCCTTTTCTTTTATGTTATGTGAGAATTTTTAAATTTATTAGCTGTTTCCTCTTTTAAAATGAAGCTCCTCACTAGCTTATAATCCCAAATAAATTATTTTACTTTAAAAACAAGCTTATGGACTAATGCATAAATTGTACCTTCAAAACCAGTTATAATTTCAGCAATAGCTGCACATTACTCTTTAACAAAATTCTTTATATGAAAGCAGCTTACACTTTCAACACCACTATTAACTGGTTTAAAGCATTCAACTACATCCAGTAAATATTCCAACAGAAACACCACAACAGTAAATCAGGTATTCCTTAAGTTTAGCTTCCCAGAAACTTTTAACAATGGACATTTCAAATTCTTTCTCTTGCTGAACTCTTTTGGCACAGCTCAGTGAATCTTTAAATGACTATTTTATTTTTTTCCCCCCACCTGCCCTGATCTTGTTTTTCCATTGCTTTCATTGTTTTTTTATGAAGAATTGTGGCACTTGCAATCCAATTTAATATTAAATAATAATATACTATAATCTTTTGACATTCACTGAATATGTAATACCTTTCATATTTGAACTCCTCTGTGCAATAGACATTGGCAATTTTTAAACAAATTCTCTACAACCACTTGCCTTGGCTCTGCACTGCAACAGCAATGCAGAAAGCCAACTCAGTGTTAAACTCCTGACTTTCTTGGCATTAAACTCATGCTCCCTGTTGTCTCTCATAGGCTTCCATAAAATACACTTGAATCTTTACCACCAAGAAACACTGAACCTACAAAACACCAAGTAATGACCTTCATTTCTCATCTGGCTTTTTATGTTGAAGAAAATAAAACAGACTTTCTTTTATATTTGAAATAATTCTTAATGTGACAGTTTTGCTAAGATATTGCAATGAGTTAGTAATTTCAGGTAAATCATACATAAGCTTCCATTTTACGAGTAGCATTGAAATTTGGTTTTATCTTAGGAGTTAATGTTCATAATTATTGGGATAACTACTACAAAATTAATTGTGACATCCTTTTATGCAAACAAATTCTGTATTATCACAATGCACCAGAAAATTGTATCCCAACAAAGCAGAAATGGACAAAAAACAACCAACCATATACAAAATAATTTGATACTGAAAGGAATATAAAAACTTCAAACAGCAATAATAACTGGTTGTAACGTCTTTTAAGGAAAATGTATGCTTAAAGTAGGCTATAAATAGAAATTCTGTGTCTTGATGGTCTCAGAATCTCTCTATTGCAAGGATGGAAACTAATCCACTGTGTTGCAGGTACCAAAGAAACTGAGGTGATGATTGAGTATAGATTTGCATGTAATACTAATCTTCAAATATGTATATCAGTGTTTCCCAACCTTTTGAAGTTCACGGCACCCTTGGGAATAACATTTAAACACCAGGGGCACTCTTCCTTGAATTAAAAGAAAATTAAACTTAATATGTTAATTTATTGAAATATTATATAATAATAACGTACACCATAACATAATACAGTAAACTTTACTACAATCACTGAGTAAAAATACATCAATAAATTCTGTTCGATTAATGATTAATGTGAAACTTGTGATTGATGTTTAGAGCACAGATATGTGATGTCGGGTCTTACAGTTGACAGTGAAACACGCAAATCATCCTCAAAGTTATTCAGACTATCTCTTGCTTTGCATTTTATTGTCACCATAGCAGAGAAGGCTTGCTCGCATAGATAGGATGTTGAAAAGGGCAAAAGTGCGTTAATTGCTTTCTTTATTAGGTTAGGGTACTCCTCTCTCCGTTGAAGCCAAAAACTAGCCACCGACGACTCACTCTTGGTGAACATACCTTTGAGTGTGGAATCAGCGCAAAGATCAATAAATTCATCTTGTTCGCAAGCAGTGAAATCTATTTCCTCTGCACTATATACGAAATCAAATGGTGAGACAACCCAGTCGAGATTCGTAGTGGAAATAGTTGGAAAGTACGCATCTATTGCATCTTGCAATCTTGATAAGTAATCACAAATGCGGTCTTTCAGTTTATCCAGATCTTTATCTCCTGCCACATTAAGAAGAGATGGAAAGTTCGACAAATCTTCTTTTTGAACTGCAGACTTCCAAGAACTAAGTTTTCTTTTAAAACCTTTCATTTTATTGGTTGAGGAGATTATTGTTTCATGTCGACCCTGCATCGAAACATTCAGTTCATTCAGCTTATGAAAAATATCTGCCAAATATGACAGTTCAAAACACCAAGAATCACTTAGTAAGAGCTCATGAAATGTGTCTTGATTTTCATCCTTAAAAAAAGTTTTTACCTGTTCTTTAAGTTCGAGAAAGCGGTTCAATACACGACCCCGCGACAACCACCTTACTCCAGTGTGAAGTAACAAAGAGGTATGAGCTGCATCCATTGCGCGACATAACTGTTCAAAAATTCTGCACTTTAAAGGTCGAGACTTCATATAGTTCACCATTTTCACAACTTGTTTAAACACTTCTGCAAAATCTTCATTACACTCTTTCACGACTAATGCCTCTCTATGCAGAAAACAGTGAGTTATAATAATGGATGGATTTTCATTGAGAGCTCTGGCAGTAAAACCTTTAATTTTCCCAGACATAGATGGTGCACCATCTGTACATATACCACAACAGTCTTTCCATGATAGATCATGGTCATTGAGATAGGAATTAATAGAAACTAAACACAAACTAAACACACAGGGATAGGGTTTTCCTCGTTATTCCACTTAAATCCATACGCTAAGTAACTGTCCTGGTATGTTCTTTTCTTTCGTTCGTCTTCTTTATGTGGTGAATTCGACGGTCCGGGAGAAACTGTAAGATTTGGCTTCTTAAAGCAAGCAGTAGGAGCCGACTGTTCACTTTCACTGTCCTGGCGTTTATGTTTAACAATGAACTTATCCATAGCTAAACACTGTGAATCAACGCGAGGAAGACAACTGAAAGCGCCAAGTGGCGTACACTTTTATATATTCATCTGTCGAAGTCTCGAGAATGTGCGTGAGGAAGCGAGTAGTCTCGGGAATGATCGGCAGGGTATAGCTGTAATGCCATCTGTGGGATACTAGTATAACTGAATTATTGAAATGAATCGACCACTATCACCATCTGCCGTGCATGAGAGTAATTGATTTGACTTATTTTATTTCAAGACCTTACAAGACTTAAGGCTTCAGTAGAAGGTATTTTTTTTTTGTTTATCTCAATATCTCGCGGCACCCCTTAGCCAATCACACGGCACCCTAGGGTGCCGGGGCACACCGGTTGGGAACCGTTGATGTATATTAATATATATTCAAATATGTAATAAATTGTAATTTTATTTTCTAGTATCAAAATGTTTTACAAAATAATATTTATTTTTATTGTATTTTCTTATGAATGAAATTGCGCATCCTAAAAAATATTAATTGAACTAAGAATATTGACATTAGTGTATGCTCATTAATAATTAATAAAGTAGCAAACAATTTGTGCTTGCAGTAAACTACATTACTTCCAGTCTTCTTGCACTTCAGTAATAATTTAACCTTCCGATGGTTGCTAGAGATCTGATAAAATGCTATCATTCTTTAAATGCTATAATCTTTGGACAAATGCTCATGTGTAATTGCCTGTTTACACCTTATTCCATGGTTTGCTGCAGGAGCAACCTAATTTGTTTATTTGTTTGGCTGCAAGAATGTCAAATCAGCAGAAGGCATTTTGCCCAAGTCAATCTGATACCATGTGTATGGCTTCCTTTGGAAGGGAAGCAAAGCCACTGGTACCATGTAATGTTTATTAGCATGTAAAGAATCCCATACCTTGAAAGAAAAAGTCACTAGACTAAATTTGCCATTTTCGTAACTGCAAGCCATGAATTCATCCTTTAGTGCCACTATGGGCAATTAGTTAATCCTTCATCACCATGTACACATAGTGGCAAACACACAAACTACAAATTCCCTGATCAAGGAGCCACTATATCCTGACAGGCAGTGATGGAACTCGAACTATTACTTCTACTATTACTATTATTATCGTCATTATCATCATCATCATTACTACAAGTTAACTGGGAATTGAAAAATCATGTACTAAATGTAATTTACAAAGCTGCAATATCCACAATGTTACAATACACAACACCATTGCAATTTAAAATGGCATGCAAAGGCAGCAATGCAATGTAAGTCATAAGGTACATTCATCACCTTAAGGGCAGTCAGCTTTTGGAACTCATCCTATGAAACTCTCTGCATACAAACAGGCATGACCCATACCGAATTTAGTAAGGTGGTTCTATACTTCGACAACTGGAGAAGATGAAATTTAAAATTACAACCAGATACCCTAAAGGACTACAGTACATAGTCAACCCACTGAAGCTATAGACCAACGGTTCCCAACCGGTGTGCCCCGGCACCCTAGGGTGCCGCGAGATATTGAGATAAACAAAAAAAAAAAAATACCTTCTACTGAAGCCTTAAGTCTTGTAAGGTCTTGAAATAAAATAAGTCAAATCAATTACTCTCATGCACGGAAGATGGTGATAGTGGTCGATTCATTTCAATAATTCAGTTATACTAGTATCCCACAGATGGCATTACAGCTATACCCTGCCAAACATTCCCGAGACTACTCGCTTCCTCACGAACATTCCCGAGACTTCGACAGATGAATATATAAAAGTGTACGCCGCTTGGCCCTTTCAGTTGTCTTCCTCACGTTGATTCACAGTGTTTAGCTATGGATAAGTTCATTGTTAAACGTAAATGCCAGGACAGTGAAAGTGAACAGTCGGCTCCTACTGCTTGCTTTAAGAAGCCAAATCTTACAGTTTCTCCCGGACCGTCAAATTCACCACATAAAGAAGACAAACGAAAGAAAAGAACATACCAGGACAGTTACTTAGCGTATGGATTTAAGTGGAATAACAACAAGGAAAACCCTATCCCTGTGTGATTAGTTTCTGGCGAAACACTTAGCAAACTGAAGCAGCATCTTACAACAAAGCATCCTAGTGTGCCACAGAAAAGTGTAATGTATTTTTCACATATATTAGAAGGGGAGAAGAAAACAGCTGTGCGAATGGTAAAGAGAATGACCATAGGTGATACTGCTCTTGAAGCCTCATTTAAAGTAGTAGAACTGATAGCTAAAAAAAAAGAAACCTCATACTCTTGGAGAGGAAATCATTGGTCCTGCATGTCAAGTTATAGTTTCAACAATACTTGGCGAAGGAGCAGCTAATCAAATTTCGAAAGTTCCTCTGTCCAACAACACAATCAGCCACAGGATATCTGAAATGTCATGCAATATCAACGAACAAGTCACGGAGAAAATAAAAACTTATAGAACATTTGCTTTGCAAGTAGATGAGAGTCTCGATATTGGTGACAAACCGCAACTCCTTGGTTTTATCAGATATATTGATGAAAAAGATATTAGTGAACAGTTTCTGTTCTGTAGACCGCTGCAGACTACAACCACAGGCCATAATATTTTCGTTTCTATTAATTCCTATCTCAATGACCATGATCTTTCATGGAAAGACTGTTGTGGTATATGTACAGATGGTGCACCATCTATGTCTGGGAAAATTAAAGGTTTTACTGCCAGAGCTCTCAATGAAAATCCATCCATTATTATGACTCACTGTTTTCTGCATAGAGATGCATTAGTCGTGAAAGCGTGTAATGAAGATTTTGCAGAAGTGTTTAACCAAGTTGTGAAAATGGTGAACTATATGAAGTCTCGACCTTTAAAGTGCAGAATTTTTGAACAGTTATGTCACGCAATGGATGCAGCTCATACCTCTTTGTTACTTCACACAGAAGTAAGGTGGTTGTCGCGGGGTCATGTATTGAACCGCTTTCTCGAACTTAAAGAACAGGTAAAAACTTTTTTTAAGGATGAAAATCAAGACACATTTCATGAGCTCTTACTAAGTGATTCTTGGTGTTTTGAACTGTCGTATCTGGCAGATATTTTTCATAAGCTGAATGAACTGAATGTTTCGATGCAGGGTCGACATGAAACAATAATCTCCTCAACCAATAAAATGAAAGGTTTTAAAAGAAAACTTAGTTCTTGGAAGTCTGCAGTTCAAAAAGGAGATTTGTCGAACTTTCCATCTCTTCTTAATGTGGCAGGAGATAAAGATCTGGGTAAGCTGAAAGACCGCATTTGTGATCACTTATCAAGATTGCAAGATGCAATAGATGCGTACTTTCCAACTATTTCCACTATGAATCTCGTAGAATTGATTTCGTAGATAGTGCAGAGGAAATAGAGTTCACTGCTTGCGAACGAGATGAATTTATTGATCTTTGCGCTGATTCCACACTCAAAGGTAAGTTCACCAAGAGTGAGTCGTCGGTGGCTAGTTTTTGGCTTCAACGGAGAGAGGAGTACCCTAACCTAATGAAGAAAGCAATTAACGCACTTTTGCCCTTTTCAACATCCTATCTATGCGAGCAAGCCTTCTCTGCTATGGTGACAGTAAAATGCAAAGCAAGAAATAGACTGAATAACCTTGAGGATGATTTGCGTGTTTCACTGTCAACTGTAAGACCTGACATCACATATCTGTGCTCTAAGCATCAATCACAAGTTTCACATTAATCATTAATCGAACAAAATTTATTGATGTATTTTTACTCAGTGATTGTAGTAAAGTTTACTGTATTATGTTATGGTGTACGTTATTATTATATAATATTTCAATAAATTAACATATTAAGCTTAATTTTCTTTTAATTCAAGGAAGGGTGCCCCTAGTGTTTAATGTTATTCCCAAGGTTGCCGAGAACTTCAAAAGGTTGGGAAACACTGCTATAGACATTGAAGGCGAAGACGAATGTACCAGAGAGTTGTGTGCAGATGGCAGCAAAAGAAACAATGGTATTGTATCAGGAATAATTATAATGGTAAAGACCAGCTTAGTCACCAGCTGCAATACAAGCTCAATGATAGGTGCTATAGCAACAAAGTCGAGCATGTTGCCATAATAAAAGCCTCTGTCAAACCTGCACTTCAGTCACTTACCAGACAATGACAAATCTGCAATAATCTACACGGATAGTAAAATAACACTGCTGTCATTATTAAAACCAGATAATCATCATCAGAATACTGTTGAATGTATCAGACATAACATGCACGCTAATAGAAAAATGCACCATTCACTTCTCCTGGGTCAGGCTTACTTTGGGATCATCACAACTAGCTTAAAGACTGCCTAGTGAAGGAAGAAAGCAATAGTGATCTCAAGGAAGTATACAAGAAAGCACCTAAAAGTGTGGTATTTAGTGAAATTGTTGAAAAAGGTGTTCATGAGTTACACAATGAGTGGGAAAAAGCAAATAAGTAATTCATTTTCCCAATGAGAAAGATACAACCTTCAGTAATCCAAAAATATGGTGCATTTTCTAAAGTACCAACAGTTCTCAGAAAAACTAACAGAATACTTCTTTAAGTTTATGACATCAACAATACAAACTGTTTATGTCATAAAAACATACCACCTAATGTGGGAATACTATATTTTGACTGACAAAAGACAAACTTAATGTACAGTTGTGATTAAAATGGGCAGAGGGGGGGGGGATTGGACAATAAACTATAATGAACTGCTCAAGAAATACCATAAACAATTTTGGAATGGTGAAGAAATAATAGGCTTGAGAATTAAGGTTTTTCTAACAGTTACCTTACATTCAATTGGAAAGTTAAAGCTCAACCAGCATGTTGTATTACAACCTGTAATAGAGAATCAATCAATCTCTCTCCCTCTCTCTGTCTATACTATAAAGAAGTACTTCTGACACATTGTTAATAGTCAAGAATTTCATTCACAAAAGCATAAAAGAGAACAGCTTCACTCTAATGATCAGCTTAGATATGAAAAGGGCTTTGGCACTCTTAGCCAAGTATACTCTACAATGTAAAAGGCTTACAGTTCTAAACACTTGTACAATTTGGCAAAAGATAATCTTAATAATAAAGTAGCAAACTGGAACTCCACACTTTCAAAATTCTGAATAAAATGAAGGCTGTCCTCAAGGTTAATGCAGTGGATCAGGAGTACAGAATATTCTGTGGAACTCTTTGCTATCTTTAGTGTTTTCAAAGTGCACAGAAATTATAACTCTTGCAGATAATCTGGGTATTAACTAGAGGTACTAATGTTAATGAAGCAGAAAACCATGCCAACCAAGACGTGAAGAGTATGGAGAAGTATGCTAAACAGAACAAAGTAGGAAATGAATGAATTAAATGAAAAGTAATGATATTAAGGAAGCAGAAAGATCATAAGGAATGATTAAATGTATACATTAATTACAAACCACTGAAAAAAACAGAAAACATAAACTATCTGAGAATAATAAGGTAATAATGCTTCTACTACTGTCTAAGTCCAAACTCCTAGTTTTATGGACAATATCCAAGGTTGCACAGGCCCAAGCCTAAGCTAAAATGCAAAGTTTCATCTCTATCGATGAGTGGGAGAAAACTACAACCCATTATGGAGGCCAAAACACAATTGGCAAGTAAGTCAATTGATTATCTGAAGAGGAACAAGCAGAAGAAAAAAGAAACATGCAGGAATTGTATGAGCTGAAAAAGAAGAAGACAACTTAAACTTGATATATAAGGAGAAAACACACATTAAAGAAACAAGAGTTGAACTTGTACACATGCATGCACACATACTCACCACACACATGTGTGCATGCACACACGATTGCCTATTTGTATATATTTTTATTCAGAAAGAAAGTAAGGGTTGCCATATAGACAAAGCTTACATTTCACTAATATATAACAAGAATAACAGAAGAAAACAAAACAAAACAAAACAAAACATAGTCATGAATGAAATAAAATATAAATTTTAACCAACAGAAAAAAAAAAATACTATATTGCAGAACAAGCATTAAAAGTATGAATCATCACTTTTTAAACATATACTAAAAATACATTAATATGATTACAAATGATTTGGAGAACTTTAATTGAACCTTTTAGGGTAAAAATTGCAATATAGCACATCAAATTGGCCTTCAGAATTGCACTTTTTGAAAAACGTTTAAAATAATAAGCACGAGCATATGCAATATAAATCTAATGCATGGCATACACATGACTTTCTCTGCTTGCTCTCCTACAAACAATTTATACGGCTGCTTATTCTTCTGTTTCCTGTTAATACAGATAAATTTTAATTGCAATTTTGTTATAGGTATAACTGATAGTCAAATCTTTTCAATGCCAGCAGCTATATGATACTTTGAAATCCATTCTATTGGCATGAACTTGAAAAAAGAAAAAAGCCTGAATGGCAATTTGCACATAAGAAAATGTATATGTATTTGAAAAAATTTAATCAATAATAGGGGGTATCTCAAAAATGGTTAACTCTACAAAAAATATACATGACAAATTGTGGGTTTAACAGGATCTACATTTTTTTTGTAGTAAGATTTTATCAATCTCTTACAGTTTTGATTAAAATGCCACATGTTCAAGCTATTTTTATGACAATCGAAATATATAACTTGAATTTTCTGGGAATAGCCTCTGAAGACTACTTCATTCTGGATGACTTTTGTATAACTGGTAAACTGAAAGAGAGAGACAAAATTTACAACATAAAAATATGATGTGTTCCATTCACATAACTTTCTCTAGCTGTTCCACAAACAAATGTTTCTTATAAAAGACTATTCTTTTATCTATGCCATACTAATCAAGATAAACAGTAGCAGAAATTATCTTATTACTTGCTTCTTTGTAAGTAGAAGTGAAGTAAGGGAATACATTAGGCTCAAGTGACAGTCAACTCTTTTAAAAGCTGGTTGCTATATGAAACAATTGATGTTTGGTTCGTTTTGCATGATGCCATTGGAGAAAATCTAATTAGTTTAAAATTAAAACCAAAAACAAGGAATGTCTCAGAGATGGTCAGCTCTACATATAAAAAACATATATGACAGAAATTATGTGTTCTTGCCAAATCTGTATTCAAAAAATGTTCAATGTAAAGGGTAGTTGGGGGGGGGGGGATTTTCTTGAAAGTGTTGCATCCTTTGAAGATGCTAAACTTAAATACCAAGTGTGGTATTTAACAGACTTTACATTTATTAGCTATGCAATCCACAGACACACACATGTGCAGAGCTTTTTCAAAAAAAATTTTTTTTTTTTTGGACTCAGGATACCTCAAAACATGTTTTCAGAGAAATCTCAACATCAAATTTTTGGTGGAATACAATACCTTCTCTAACCACTATGTACATTGTATATACTGGCTAGAGAAAGTAAAAATATAGATCTCATTAAAACACACAATTTATATTTATTTATTTTTTTTTTTTTTTTCTAGAGTTGACCATTTTAGAAATATTCTGAGTTGTTGGTTTTAGTTTAAGATAACATTTTCTCAAATGGGAAGTCATTCCTAGCAAGCAAAGAGAACTGAATTTTAATTGTTTCACAAAGCCACCGGCTTTTAAAAGATCTGACTAGTGCTTTAGCCTGTGTAACCTCTTATTTCCCTTCTACTTATAAAGAAGCAAGTAATAAGACCAATTATGTTAATTTTTATCTCAATTAGTATGATGTAGATAAAAAGAATAATGTTTTGTAAGAAAAGTTTGTTTGTGGAACAGCAAGAGAAAGTCATGTGATTTGCTATTCATATCTACAAAGCAAACCCTTGCAACATGCAATTATGGTTAGGAAAATATGTAGAAAGGACTAAATAACCAAGTGATTCAATGGGCTGCAAAGTTTTATTTAATAAAAGAACAAAAAAAAGTTTAAGACTTTGAATCAGAATGGACAGTAAATATTAGACAGAATGAGTCAGTCCTGTCATACCAAAAAAAAAGAAAAAAAGAAAGATACAACTGAAGCTTGATGCAAACATAAACCATATTACTAACAAATTTTGATGCAGAGATTTTGACAATACTTCAGAGCTTACAAAATCTACTATATCATACAAATAAATTTGAAAAAAGTTGTACTATTATCAGACTCTAAAACAGCTATTATATCCATAACATCTGATGTAACACCTAAATATTGCAGAATGCTGCAAAATCATAAAACAACTAATTAATTTAAATAAAAGATTAATACTTCTATGGATACCAGCACATTACAGAATACAGGGTAACGAAACAGCTGACTTTCTAGCCAAGAAAGGTAGTAAAATTACATCAAATTCATATGATCCAATAAGTTGTCACTCTATCAAAAGAATCATTATATCAACATATAATATCAAAATTAAAGAAGATAATGTATTACAAACAAAAGGAAAACCATGGGAAAATTTATGTAATAACATGACCAGAATCACTACATTACCAAGGAAATCCTCTGTAGCAACTTTTAGACTCCTAACAAGTCATGACTGTCTCAATAAACATTTATTCAGGATTGGTATAATGAGATCTCCTCTGTGTCCTTTCTGTACACTTAAAGAAGATATGGATGGAAACCATCTACTGCGCTGCCCAACCTTTAGTCAACATGATAATATGACATCAAAATACTGGAATGCAAGATAGCGAATGGCTTCATTACCAACTGCTCAACATTATGTACCAACCAACCAACATTACTAACTTTACAGAACACAATCCTTGTTTGTTTACCTTATTAATAGAATTTGAATTATTTTTGCATTAGGTGATGAGCACCATTGGCCACCTTTTCTCTTAGTACTGCTCATTATAAGAGCAGTAAAGCTTCAAGAGTCAACAAATATTCTAACTTGTACAGTGTAAAATAAACTGTTGAATAGAATATAAGCCCACAATTAATAGCATTAACGAAATGTATATTAGGAAGTGTGTAACTTCAACAACATAGCTGTTTACTCGGTCCCAATATGGCAGAATTTAGGCTTACACGGATTACAGTGAAGTTTCCTTTCTGAATATTCTTTATTTTGTGCTGGCACGCTCACATTGGTGACAGTGGTTACTCTCAGGACCTTCCTAGTATAGCACACAGCAAAGAAACATTGACAGTTACTTTTAATATGATTTTCCATTCACTGGTGGTAATCCGATCAGGTTGTTGGATCCATTTATTAGCTGGAGGGTACTGCTTGTATAGTTTAACATCTCACCTTTTTGAGACAGGGTACACCAGGATTGAAATTCACACACTCTCGGTTTGTTTCCAAGTACCATAACTTTCACTTGTGTAATTGAAACATTCTCAAGTTCCGGTTTCTGTGAACATGATGTTATCTCACCTGGAAAGTCACGATAGGTATTGATAATGACTGTTGAGATCTCTGCAAACTCAGATATGCACTAATATGTTTTAAATAGGCTTCCCAGCTTGATTGAAAAGCCCTAGGCCCTTTATATTTTTTAT
This sequence comes from Hymenopus coronatus, assembly GCA_030762935.1. NCBI lineage: Eukaryota > Metazoa > Arthropoda > Insecta > Mantodea > Hymenopodidae > Hymenopus > Hymenopus coronatus. The sequence goes on from CM060900.1 coordinate 259,052,398, forward strand.
CTGTGCACTACATAGAGTCAGGGATGTCATTGGACAATTGCAATATTTATTTTAGAGTTGATATAATAAGTTTATTTATTTTAGAGTTGATTTAGTTTATTTATTTTAGTGCTGTTTAATGAGTTTGTCAGCATCTTAAAGGAATATAAATGGTATTTTGTTAATAGGCATTGTCTGAAATTGATATACCACAGATGGGCATGTGAAACTACAAAGTACATTCAATTTTTTGTACAACTGTAATAAAGGTGAGGATGCTAGGATCTTCAGATTTTTCTTTAATTTGCCTTTACCTGTAATGGTGTTAAATATAACTAATTCCAAGATATTTAATGGTTTCATTGAGAGTTACGGTCTCTGTTTTTTCACCATTGTTTAATGATAGAGATGTATATCTAATCATGTCAATGCTATTTGAAACATATTTAGATTTGTTGGCATTAATTTGTACACCAAGTCCTTTAAATCTCTTGATTGCAATTTTAGCTACTTTTTGAGTCAAAACTTCATTTTTCCAACTTCCATGTTGTTGTCAGCGAATGACAAACAACTTGGCTATAACAATCAATCAGAACCATAAACATTTGAGATTCCAAATATATAATTAAATTGATGTGGCCTCTTGTTTCACAGAAAAAAAAAGAATGACCTAATACAATGTTATCAAGCAGCATTTGTTTCAAAGAGAAGAGAAAAGCAGAGAAAATTTCAATATTATATCCTTGTGTATGCTGACTTGGAGAAAATGACATTTACATTTGTCGTATACTAAATGACATCCAATCTTATTAATGTTATGTAACTACAGTAAACTAAACAGCCTTCTAAAGTTAGTGGCTATGCTGTATCTGTGCTAAGCTCATAATAGAAGTTACAAAATGGATATTTAATATATGAAAACATTGGATAAAAGCTACAACAAAAAGCTTGTAAAAAATACTTGATGCTTCAGGAATAAACTGTGTAGCATAAAAAATTTGATAATCATATAACTGAAAATAGTGTCTAAGTGTAGAGTTAGATCGTTGCTACCAGTTTTATAAAATTTACTTTTAGGTAATGCTTTCTTCCAGATTCTAACATATGAATACACAGTAAAACACTTTTAACAATGCATTTACACAATGTATTCCAAACCTCCCAAGTCCACTTTCTATACTGAAAGCACCATAGAAACTAATACTAGTTAAATTTGAATGTAAAATATAATATTCTTTTCTACTCTACATAAATAGCATCAGCTTGACGGCTATCATAAAAAATGGGAGTCCTGTACCCACATAGTTCTTCCACATTATCCATAGAGTTTGGCAGGAACTGAAATTTGCAGTGTGGGTGAAAGAGACAGACACAGAGATATTTTCAAAAATTGTTATATGAAAAGTTTGTAAAGAATGCTTCTAGGTTGACATTAAAGCAAACTGACATCCTTCAGGTAATCAAAGGAAAGGTGAATGAGGCATATTATGAATTTGAAGACATGCAGCTAAATTCAATACACAAGGTTCATTTGTGTGTAAGATGAATGAAACACGAACAATCTCAAAACCACTAAATTCTCACTAGAGATCCAAAATAATATTGATAATGCTCATAAAAGTATATATAACCTCATCTGCAGGTACTAGATATTGAAAAGATGATGCACTTAAGAAAATAAGAAAATACACTAATGTATGGCATAAGCAATCAAGAATATACAACTCAAAACTGATAGTTAAATCATTACATTAATTTAGGCATATTAGAGATCTCATTATTTGTAACATTTTTGAATCTTTCATTTTCTTCCAGGACCATCTTCTGCGGGAGTTATTTTAGAAAATATAAAATGCAGAAATTGACAATGCTGCAGCTCATAGGTAGCTGGCAGCAGGGGTAGCCCTCTCCCTTTCAAAAGCAGAAGTAGGCCAGTGTATAAACAGGTTTTTTTCTTGTTTGTCTGGAGTAAGTCATGTAGAAAGCTAAGCTGCTAGTCCCCTCACCTCCCAGTTCAGATATGCCGTTTTGTTTATTCTGGGAGCTGATTCTCACACTGACTTATGAGGGCTGTCCCAGAAGTACCCGACCTGATGTATAGATGTTGTTCTTTCAAAACAAGAATGGAAAAAGTATCAACCTTAAGAAAGCCTAAGTTTGAAGTTAGACAATTTTACATTGTTTAGCATTTGTTTGGCAGCCATCATTAGTGAATGCTCTCGGCGAATTGGATGGATAAAACTGGTCATTGTTATGTGATACAGCACTTTCATTTGACAGGTGTTAGTCCAACTAATATTAAAGCTAACCTAGATTCCACTTTGTGAGAGTCTGCTCCTTCATTTTCAACAGTGAAATATTGGACGGCAGAGTTTAAGCATGGCCACACAAGCTGCCAAGACCAATATCACAGTGGTCGACCAAATGAGGTTACCAGTCCAGAAATTGTAAAGAAAATCCTCAAAATGGTATTGGATGACCATCAACTGAAAGTGCATGAGCTAGCAGACATTTCAAAAAGTTCTGTACGTCGTATATTGACTAAAAATTTGGATATGAGAAAGTTGTGTGCAAGGAGGATGCTGCGTTTGCTCACAATAGAACAAAAACAGCATTGTGAGGATGTTACAGTCAAGTGTTTGGCAATATTTTGCTGCAATATAGCTAAGGTTTTACATAGATTCATAACAATGGATAAAACCTGGGTCCATTACTTCACACCTGAGACGAAGAAACAATCAAAACAGTGGATTGGAAGGGAAGAATCAGCTCCAAAGAAGAACAAAGACAGTTCCATCTGCAGGCAAGGTCATGGTGTCAGTTTTCTGGGATGCATGTGGGATAATTTTCATTGAATATCTCAAAAATGGAAAAGTAATCAATGGCAGATATTATGTGAACTTGTTACAGTGTTTGAATGATGAAATCGAGCAAAAACAGCCACATTTACTGTAAATGAAGGTTTTGTTTCATCAAGACAATGCACCAGTTCACACATCCATTATTGCCATGGCCAAAATCAATGAGTTAAAGTTTGAATTGCTTTCTCATGCACACTATTCACTATATTTAGCCCCCTCTGATCATTTTCTGTTTCCAAACTTGAAGAAATGGCTTGGTGGTAAAAGATTTGCCAACAATGAAGAGGTGGAGTCTGCAGTTGATGACTATTTTGCAGACCTCGATAGTTCTCACTATAAACAGAGTATCAAAGCTATTGAACATCACTGGGAAAAGTGTATCAAGTTGAAAGGAGATTATATAGAGAAATAAAGATGTTTGTGCTTTCTTTATTAGGTCGGGTACTTCTGCGACAGCCCTCGTACCTTGGCCTAGAAACATGCCTATGTCTCCTAACACATTATGTCTGCAAAATTGTGTTTAGAAAATAATTAATTACGTATTTCAAAATCCTGTATGATATCACATAACTATTACCAAAACTACATCAGAAACAGGATATTTTACCCATCATACAAGTAACTATTATCTTCATATAGTCTCGTGGAATAAACCATCTAAATTGGAAGAAAAAAAATTTTGTTTTACAAAAATGGCTGATCAAAGAATAAAATTATATATTTAAAGCCCTTAGAAAAACATACATATGTACAATATTCTGCATCTTTATTACTACACAAATAATCCAGCTTTTTGCGTAGACAGGACTTGATACATTTTCACTCTCTGCTAGAATGCAAATAGAGAATAAAAATTTGGCAGCTATGTAAAATAACTTATTTCTGCTTTTAATTAGGCAAAATAAATAAGATTACCATAAATTTGAAAGTTGTGCATGAGGAAGGAATTAATATCACATTTCAAATTCCTTTTCTTTTATTATGTATTTAATATATATGGATACACAGCTAAAACTTACCATTTTGGAGCTTGTTGGTTTGAATAATGGATAATGCAACACCTTGTATATAACTTTTTCTCCAAATTCACATGCTTCAGCCCTTCTATCTTTCCCAAACTGAAATTATAGTGCAAAATTACAATGATTATTTGTTTATAAAGTGAGGTGATATAAAAATTAGTTTAAATAAACAAAAGCAAATATTTAGGATAATCCAATGTGTATAAAATACATCAGAAATACTGATTGCTGTACTGTGACAATGTTTTAACTGACCACTTTCTTGCTGCATGTCTTTAGCAAATGTAACATTTTCTGAAGTAAGTATTAACCTGTCATACACAAATGTGGAAAATCTGCATTTCAAATACACACCATACCTCTTTCTTCTATGTTTAAGACATATTTAGACTAAATTTATGTGTACCATAAATATTGTCTTTTAGAACTTATAAGTTGCTTTATTTTTATCAAGTTATTTTATTTGCAATATTTTCATCTTAAAAACAATCACATCCATGCAGACAATTGAACACTATTATTATCTGTATGCAATTAATATAATTTCTTCAGTAATAAGAGGAAAAAAATGTTGAGAATCAAAATGCAGAGCATCTGTATCAATAACATAAAAGTAAACATTTAAAGTAAAAATTTTAATCTGTAAACTGTGACTTCATTAATGCTGAATTTGAATTTAACCTTCAGAAGTATTCCCTTAATCTGACTGCCCTCATATCTGTGAGAGAAACCAGTAACATGCTTTATTTCATATGGAAAGAAACTTGAAGCAGGATTCTGAATAATCTGGTCCAATTTAAAATATTTAGGACATCAAGTTTCACAAACTGCAACATTTCAATATTCAGTCACATGTCTTTTAACATTCTTTTCAGGAAGATAATGCACAACTTGTATGCAATGAAATTAACTCATTTTCAGAACTGTAGCTGTATGATAAACAAATGACATAATTATGAATGCTGTGATTCCAATCATCTAGTTCTAGAACATAAAAGCAATAATAGTCCTTTCTTTTCAAATGGATATTTAACTTTAAGCAACCTCCATAGAGGAAGCATTAAATATGTTTTAACAAACAAACAGGCACATTGTTGGACCCACTTTTATCAGAACAAACTGTAAGAGCTAAAATTCTGGAACTCTGATTGGGAGAACTCTTTAAAATTCTGGAACAAGAATCTACAAAAAAATCCTCGCATTTATATAATGGGCAGTTGCTATACAAGCATACGTCAGTAAAACTGGCATGAGTGTGTAAGTTTGGCTGAACAAATCTTGACGATTCTATAGGCAAAATGTTATGACATGAATTCCATGCAGTCATTCAATGTATCTGCATTCATTATATCAATAACTGAATTATTGAAATAAAAAAAATAAAAAATTGGTCTAAATCAGCTTTTTAAAGGGTACTAAAGGAATGAGCACACAATTCAGCTGAAGTCCCATAAGCAGACAAGCATGCTGACCAGAATATCTGAGGTTATAAAAACCAGATCTCTATCTCTATCTCTCTCTGTAAACTAAATGTTGATCTGTTCTCATAGAGGTTTTAAAGAGCATCTCATCACATATGGTATGTATAATAGTTATAATGAAGATCTGCTATGTGCTGCATTCTTCACACAGTGGTTTAAGTGGATCAATTATGAAGATGATTTTCTCCGTTATATAGGTACTCATTATTATCTGTGATTACCAGCACACCAACTGCAAGAATGTCACAGTAGATTGGTGATACTACATTGAAAACATAGTGCTCTCTACCAAGGAGTGATTATTGTTTGCAAAAGAGACAGTAAATGCCTTCAACCCAGAAAGCAATGTTATAGTTTGGGGAAGACAAAGTAATCGCAAGCAATTTTTATCTAGGAACAGCAACCTGTACTAGAAACAATGGTTATGCTTTGCGAAAGAGAAAGCAATCCACAGCATTCTGGAGTGATTGTGTTGCTAATTAATAAAATCAGCCTTTCTATGTCCCCTCCCATTTTGTAATGAATAACATTCAAAGGTTGCACTGTTCCTTACTGACAAGCTAAATATGAACGCAGTATACCTTGAGCATATGGTTGAGTGTTGTTGTTGCTCTGGTGTTAATATAGGAGTGACAAATACATATGATTTATACTGCTGTTTGGATATACCTGCTCTAAACAATCAAGTATGAACACCTGCTTCTAGAGGGACAATATTCAACAGTGATGGCATTACATTAAGTAGATCTCTTAAAAGCTGAAAAACAGAGTTTTATTCCCATTATGTGGAGGTTAACAAAACTTCGAGCATTAGTTTGATTGAAAGGAAACTGAAAACTGTAGAAATGAACTTATTAAGTTTAATTTCAAAAGGGACAAAAGAACACTGTGGAATAGAATATTCATAAAGGAGAGCAGGAGGTGGGTCGGTAATTATTTAAAGTTTCAAAGAAATGAAAATGATCAGTGGAGAGAGCAGAAGAAAATTTATACAAATACTAGTTTAATAAATATTTTGTGGGAAGATATCTATTGAATGATTGGCCAGGGCTAATTTCAGAAGGCAACCCTATATACTGTAAATTTCTTAGCACTAAATAAATCATATCATATATCAAGTAGATCTCCTGCCCACTAGATGGAGAGTATTCAACTCTAATTAACCTGCCACATCAGCCTTGGATCAGATTAAGTAGGATCTCCTGTCACTAGAGGGACAGTACATAAACTTGCTTCATCAGCAACGACATCAATGGCATCTCTTGCATGTGAAATCACAGATAAAAATTACCACCAGGTGCAATCAAATGCAAAAAGCATACCAAAACTTAAACAAGTTAACTAACAATTTGAAACAGCTAAACTACTGTCCAAACACTGTAATGGGAAGAGATTTGCCTGATGAGATTTTTCTACTTTAACTTCAAAAGAAAAAAGTACTAGGGGAGTTACATAATTGTGATGAAACATTAGACCAGGAAATATTGGAAAAAGAGATAACAGAGCAAGAAAGCTAAAGGAATAGATGGAATACCCAGGGTATTCTGGAGGGTTTGGTATGAAAATACTGAAAGAAGGGTAATGTTAGGAAAACTGTTCAATGTGCTTCTTGAGGGAGGTAAGTTTCTACAAAATTGGATGAGGGAAGTTATAGAGCCAATTTATAACAGGAAAGGGGAGGTGAATAATCCAAGTAACTACAGTGGCATTAGTGTATTATCAGTGATAGGTAAAGTGTTTACAGGGGTACTAGCAAAGCCGAAAATGCACATTGCCCAGCAATAAAAAATAAAGATATTCTGGGTTTGCTCTTTGCGGATGATCAAGTAGTAGCAGCAGCAATCACAAGTGGAAGGTATAAAGAAAACAATAGAAGCAACACAAAAATACTGCAATAAATGGGTTTAAAAAAAGTGAATAAAAAATTATGGTTTGTAAAAATGGGAATAAGCTCAGCAGAGAAGAAAGATGGTGGTTAGGGGGGAGTGAATTCAAAGTTGTATACAAGTCTGATTATTAAGGAGTAAAGCTAAATAACAATGTAAAATGGACAGAGTAAAGGAAAATGGTGTTAAGTAAGGGGAAATTAGCTCTAAATAGCATAAAAACATGCTTAAAGAAGATACCAAATATGAGAGCAAACTGACTAGAGAGAATCTATACAGCAACAGTGGAGTTAAAAATGATGCATGGAATAGAGATTTGGGGTCCTTTTGCAAAATGATATTGGGATTACCAAGAATAGCTCCAAATGGAGTAGCATTAGTTGAATTGGGGAGAGCTGGGAGGAAGGGAGCAGTTAAAGGGATAGTGAAATACTGGAATAGAATCCAAGCACTAGAAGAAAGAAATACTGTTGAAGTCTATTATAGGACACAAGTATCAGCAAAATGGAAAAAAAAATTGGTTATGTCAATTAAAGGAAATTGTAAGAGAAGTTGGATTGGGCAAACTAGGCAATCAACAGACAATATGGGGACAAAAAGTATGAAATGAAGTGAAAGCGAGAATAGATGGTATAGGGAAACAAGAAATAATGTATAGCTTAAGGGATAAGAGCACTTTAATGTTATATAGGAATGTTAAGAAAGAATGGGGAAGAGAAAAATACACTGATGTCTGTGGAAAAATGGATAGAGAGGGTCTGGCATGGGCAAGAACAGGAACAATGCTGTTAAAAGGTCTAAAAGTTGATAAAGATTTATGCCCACTATTTGGCAATGTAGATAATAATTTATACTGTATAACTGAATGCAAAGAAACAAAAATATGGAAAGAGAAAAAATATAGAATAAGAATTGGTAAAAGTTACTAACAGGATGGTGTACTTAAAACTTTTTGGAAACAACAAGAAAGAATTTCTGAAACAACTAGGTAATTATAGGAAGGTAAGAGAGAAATGGGGCAGAAAAATCCCCAAACAAAGAGAGGATCTCAATAATAAAACTGATGAGATATTAAGTATAACATAAATAAATATATTAAGTTAATAGGGTATAAAAATGGAAAATTAGAGAGAATGGTAAATATACATAAATAATCAGGTGTTAATTGTTTGTGATACCAAATTCAGCAACTCCAGGAGAGAGAGAGAGAAAGAGAGAGAGCATAGTATTTACGGCAAAACAATGCAAATTAATATTGCATTTATCATTGTAAGGTACATAATCTTAATACAAGAAACAAACACAGAATACATACACAAAACACAAACATCTCACTGATTACAGTTAATCACAGATTTACTATTCAAAGCAAATGTTGGAACGCACGCCTATTGTGATTAACACAAAGAATGCATTGGCATGCCATATTCTGCCCTACTCTCGCAAGATACCAGCCATTTCTCTGATTTTGCCAGCTGCACAGGTTATTCGTGCCACACAGTCCTCTTCAGATTCAACAGGTGTTTCATACAGTCTTCATGTGCCCCCACAAAAAGAAGTCAAGTGTAACAAGATCAGGGGAGCATGCCAGCCAGGCAATGGGTCCACCTCTGCCTATCCAGTGATTGCTGGTGCCTCATCATGTTGAAACCACATGTGCTGCCTGATATCAAGATAACTGTTTCTATTAGATCAGGGAAAATGTGTTGCAGAAATGATAAGTAATTATAAGCATTGAGTCAGGCCGGCAAAATGTATAGTCCTATTAAGAAGTTATCCAAATTACCGGCCTACACATTAACACCAAATCTCAGTTGAGTGACCTCTGAAATGTAGCATAGGGATTTTCAAAGGCCCAAACATATGAATTCTGACAGTTAAATAACTGCTCATGCATGAAAATTACTTCATCTGTCAAAATAATAAGGGATGCAAACAGTACATGGTTTTCAGTTTTGTCCAGATACCACTGACAAAATTTCTGTCACAGAGAAGAGCCTTCAGGCCTCATTGAGTGGACCCTTCCAAGGTCCCACAGTGCTATGACTTAGGTGCAATTGTTGAGCAATGGCGTAAGTACTAACAGAAGGATTGTTCTCAATGCACCGCAACACATCTTCCTCATTCTCAGGAGTCTGTACAGAACTTGGCCATCCCTGATCTTTTGCGCATCTATCCAAGGAGCCTCTTTCACATAGTTATGTTCATGCTGGCAAATGTAGTGTGATGAGGAACTCTTCGGTTTCAGAACTGTTCTTGATAAAGCCTTAGAGCCGCATAACCCGAACCAGCTTTTCCATACAACAACAGCATGTCCAACATCTTATTCCACGTGTACCGTTCCATGTTGTAAATAAACCAGAATGCAGCATGCCTTCTAGCAAACTAATATACAATGTCAAGGAAACATAATAATGAGCTCAGGAAGTAAACATGCAGTATGCTAAACAAATTGAAGCATCCTTGTTTTGTTTCTTTTGTTTGTTTCCTTTAAAAGATACATATGAATTGAAGCATCTTTGTTTTCTTTCTTTTTTGTGTTTCCTTCAAGAAATACATACACAAATGTAATTTACATATCTAAACCAACTGGATGGGAGGCAATAATGACATTAACTCATCTAGCGCTTAAATGAAGCACCGCAGCAAAAACCTTTCCCTAACAAAAAGTGTTAAAAATAATGTTATCATTCAGCTCCCAAAGTACGTCAATCTAATTTTGGGACACCTGTATATTTAGGTCTATAGTTAAAACAATTGGACCAATGAACTTATGTAAAAATGCAACAAAATATAACTTCAAGAGTTCAGTGAATTCAAGTATATTATAATCTTAAAAATCTCATAACATTCTATCAATAGATACAGCAGTCTTGGTGACTATATTTACTGTTATTCTCTTCAGTGTTCTTTTATATATCTTGTTTTTATAACATTATTGTATTTATGAGGTGAGGAAAACTCAGTTGCTAGTAGAACAGGTGGTGTATCTATGACTACTACAAAGTATGCCAACTACCAATTGATGTTGCATGATGTGGTTCCTTTCAACCATGAGTCAGAGAACTGGTTACTTTGGTCTAGACCCTTTCCATCTTTACTAAACAGCATAAAACACCAATATTGTGTTAATCCAGGTGACACTTTACAGGTACACTTTAAACAGCTGATAGTACACAAAAACAATAAATGTACTAATGTATATTCTTTCCAAGAATGGGTACACAAAAGTTGTTTTAAGGCAAGCAAGCCTGTGAGCTATTCTTAGCATGACAACCAGAGCTTTTGTATTTCAGTCAGTCCTTGGCGAGTTGATTGGTTCTTGCTAGAGCAAGCGGGAAGGTAGGTTTAGCTCAGAACTTTAGCATTAGATCCATTCAACAAAACAAAGAACCATTGTCATGCCTTGAATCTGTTTAAAATTTAAAAATGTAATTTAATAAAGTTCATATATTAGCTGATTATACTGGGGACTTGCCTAGTCCTCCTAGTCCACTGACAGAATGCTCCTGCTAGGAGTAATGGTTTTCTAACCAATAACCTAGTGTAATATTTTCCAACCTTGCCTGATGTTTTACTTTATTTTTTTTAAATATTCCAGATGAAAAACCATGGCTGAGTATCCCTGAGCAGACTAATTCCAATTTCACTAACTTTCCCATCTTAGCAAACACTCACTGCAAATAAGTTATAAACAGATGCATGCATTTCCTTTAACAGTTTACTATGAAATCTAATATGAATATGATATGCTATTAAGGCAACATTAAGACTATGGCTAACATTATGTCCAAATCTATAACAGTAATCATGTCAAAGTCTATGCCACTGGAGAAGAGCATTTCAAGATAGAAGATTACATGATTATGCACAAAAACTTACAAGCCAAACATAATAGCAGTGGAAATGAATGAGATATTGCTAGAAATGGGGACAGAAATAGTACAGTGTCTGAAGAACTGGGAGGTATATTAATAGTCAGGAGGATCAATGTAGAAAACACAGCGGAGGGATTCAATTAAACCTGGAACAATTTAGAAGTAGAGTTAGTTTACAATATCAGGGGCAGAGGACAAGTATTTATGTATTTTGGGACCTCTGAAAGAATTAAAACATAAATAAACGCTACATAAATCAGGTATGGCAGAAACATGGTTGATAGACAAATCTATAGCAGCAAAGAATTTAAAATTTTATGAAAGAATAGAAATATGATTGACAAAATGGAAAGAGCATCTTTAAGATAGTTTCTTTATTATGAAAGATGAAAGCATTAATTAATGGGATATGAAACAAAGGTAGGGAGGCAATATGGGGTTTTAAAGAGAATCAGGAAAGCCATAGATATAAAGTTGTGTATTTGGGAACCTATGCAGCCTATTCCTCTCTTCAGTTCCATAATTCTGGTCTTTTTCAGCAGGGATATCATCATTTAAAAGTAAATATAGTAATGTAGAAAGTACAGAGTTGGGGGAGCTTTGCATGAGGACTGGGGAATGTGATATTCCTAACTAGAGCCTGGATATTATGTAAATATATATTCTATGCACATGCAAGTAGCGACAAAATATATTGGATGTTGCTTTCCACTTTAAAAACATTCCTAATTAGAAGTTCTGAATTACATATTTTCTTGTAAAATATATATGCTGATAAATGTCATACTTTAAATATTTGAGTCATAACATTATTACACTGGGGAAAAATGCATGTTTTCCTCCAGTATTTTTTATTTATTTACATAGAACGTCCCAATGAGCATATTACTCTAGGTAGGGAGTGCCCTTTAGTGAGGCGGTAAGCAAAATACAAAATACCTTCAAATCTTTAATACACTGTCTGGTACATTTCTCCTCTATTAATTACACCATTATAATCCCTTATTTATGGTAACTGACATCCTTTTGTGAAGTTACAGCTAAGTATCCCTTGAAGTAACAGTAAACTGAAAACAAATACAATTGCAAATGTGACTTGGACTGGGGTGAAGGCCATTTACCTTGTCAGCATGACTACTGCAATGAATACCAGGTGGTCATATTAAACATTAACACATATTCCTCAACTCTTCTACTTTCTTCACAAGCTAATCTGATACCACAAGACTCTGTTCAGTTCATATAAACTATGGCTAGTTGTATACAATGGACTTGTGGAATTAGGAATGGATGAAGTAGAACAGATAATGCTCTATTTAGATGCTATATCATACATGCTAAAAACTGCAGGGACGCTTGTCTTGTTTTACCATTGCATAATACACTTCATGCACATGGATTACATCAAGAGGCCCTAGTCATAACAGACACATTTCCTGAAGTTAATGGTTTAATATCAACAACAAAGAAAGGCTTCTGCAAATCCTTATTCTGCATTCAGTGCTGTCAGAAGTTGTTATCAGAAGGGAAACCTGGATAGAAACCACCAACTTCAATTCCCAAACATTTTGAAGCTGTAAAGTCAATTGAGGAAATTTTTCCCCCTGAAAGTGCAGTGTCTTTGTGAGAGAATATCAGCATTTTTCAATACAGATATATATTGAAGATGCAACCAAAAAACTGAGTACTCTGTCAGGAGTAATTGGTGTTTTGAGCAAAGTTCAATGATAATATAAACATGGAGTTCACAACATCTTCAAAGGTGTGCAAAGTACAGAAGGGTGCATGTGGATCAGCCAGAGAGCATTTATCCAAGTGTCATTCCACACTTCAAATATGCACAGTGACTTCATGTTAAGCAGAAAAGGTAATTTAACACTTACAAAAACATTTTACAGACAGTCCATGATATTGGAAAATATGAAAAAATATTTAATTACTAATTAAAGTCATTGAGATCCAAAAGAGAATTGAACTGTGGGTAAATAGCATATGCCTGGAGGTAACAATAACTATCTGGTTTAAATGTTGCTTATATTCAGCAACCTTAGGGTCTGCAGAGAAAATAAAAATCATGCTCTAAAGATGATGTTTTAAGTAATATAATTTTTAAGACACATTTCTTTACATGTTTTGCCAACTTAAATACAAATTGTTGATATTATAATTATATATACAGGGTGTCCCAGAATTCGAATGCACAAATTGGCAGGGTTGTAGAGGGACCCAAAATAAACAGTTTGAGACAGGTAACCTATGGGCTATGGGTTTTTAATTGTTTGCTACAACATAAAATGTAAAAATGTATTAAGGGTGACCATGCTACTGACAAAATCATAGTGAACTGCGACATGAGCACCTGGATTTCGGGGAGGGTAGAAATAGTGGAATTATTTAGCGCTATGGTTATCATGTGGGCATCAGGTTAAGTTATCGAGTGAGTTGAGTGTTCACGCCTGCATAGATATATTTATTTTTATGTTGTCTCCTTTTTTACTTGTTATGAGTCATTCATATTTTGCTCTTCAATATGATTTATTCGTTCCGACATATAAAATAAAAGTAATGTACGATTAGCATGTAGGTACTACAATGCTCATAGGTGCAATGGAGAACATTTCAATAATAATTTGCATTTAAATCATGAAGGGGTACACTTCTCCATACCCCTTGAAGTAGTTTCTAAAAACCAGTGTTATGTACATCCCAATTGTAGGCACAGTTTGCAATTAATATAACAATATTATCACTGTGTCAAATGAACTTCAAATGAAGTAAAAATGAACAACTACCTCTGTAAAGCAAGCACCTTCATAAAATTAAGAACTATCATACTAGTCAGGAAAGTGAATTCTACCTTTTCATCTCTGCATGAAAGGCAAATAGAAAGAGAATTTGAGAAATAATACAATATCCGAAGCACAAAATACAACACAAGTCACCAGAGGAACTTTTCCATGTAACGACCTGCAACATCCCTGCAGAGATTACACCTACAAAGAGATTGCACCCTAACAAAAATTCCGGGGTTGTGAACCTCACCACAAGAAGCTAAAGTTTATGTCAGTAATTGTTCATCTGATTCAAAAGAAACCTGGTAAGCGAGGCTCTTAGGCATGCAAAATGGCGCTATATGTCAGCTAAAAGCACTTGAGCTCTGAAGTTCGCAGCTTAGATTACACCATGTAACAAAAAAATATTATTTTCTTTGGTGAATTTTATGCTTGCTTTGGGTGAATCAGGTCATAACAAAACTGCTGAGTATTCCTACTTTTATATAATAATTTCTTTGCTTTTTATGCCCAATAATATGAAATTAATAGGTTCTATTATAAAAGCTAAGAACATTTTATATATGAGATGAATAACGGCTACACTTTATGTTTTACTGTTTCAGATTGACATTACTGATTAATAATAACATCTCCCTGTTGTTGTAAGCATAATTCCGATTTTTTTCTGTTATGTGTGTGGCATCTTCGTCGGATTGAAAGCAGTAAAGCAGAGAATAAAGGATGCTAATCTGCTTAGCATATAGGTCTTATTTTGGTATGATTGTTGAGAATGAGGCAAGAACACTGCATGTGTTATGTGGGTGTTGCAGATCCACTCTTGAGGCCTGGTATAGAGGAGAAAACAGAAAAATGAAATTTGATGTACATAGAATTTGACGAGAACCACAGACATGCTCCAACCGCTATTTCTATGTTACTGACTTGTCTCAACATAAGGGGTGTAAGAAAACCAATGCTTCTGCATATCCAGACCCTCATCATCTCTTAGGCCCATGCCACATGGTGAGGAGCTTCCTATTCCTCCTCCTCCTCCAGTACTGAAGGAGTGTGAAGACACTAGTGAATCAATTACCGAAATCGACCATGAAGAAAACTTCTTAGAGGATGAAGATGCTACACCTCACTACCCCACACAAAATGAGTTAAATGACTTGATCAGGGATCCAGGACAAAAATTCAAAGCAGAAATTCCATCGAAACTAAAGCAGTGGAACCCATTGAGTAAGAATTGCAAGATATCCAGACAAAAGAAACGCCATTAAACTTTCTCACACTATTTCACTCTGACAGACAAGTTGCGCTATTGCCACAATGTGCTTGGCCTTTTCAAAGAATTAGGGTTTAACTATGATTCAAAAAACTCTTCATTGATAGCTCCTGCAAGAGTCTGAAAGCCGTTCTCCTCCATAATGAATACAAGTATATTCACCAATTTCAATCGCTCATTTGACTTATCTAAAGGAAGAATACTCAAGTGTTCAACATCTTCTTCAGGTGGTAAAATATGCTGAACATCAGTGGGATGTAATTAGTGATTTCAAAATGATTGCATTTTTGATGGGATTACAAGGAGGAAACACAAGAATCCTGCTTTCTTTCTTAAGAATAGCAGACATTTTCAAACTGTTGAGTGGCCATTGAGGTCTGAGTTTGTGGTTGGCCAGAAAAATGTGAAGTGGGAACCCCTTTTGTCGAGCAGGAAAACATACTAATGCCTCCCCTCTATATTAAGCTTGGACTCATCAAGCAATCTGTGAAGGCATTAAATACAACATCAGATGCAATGAATGTGTTCCCCAAACTATCAGAAGCTAAGATAAAGGGTGGAATTTTTGTATGACCCCAAGTGAAAAAATTACTTTGTGATGACACACTCATCAGCAAGCTTCTACCACTTCAAAGAAAGGCGTAGAAGAGCTTGTGAATGGTTTCCTAGGTAATCACAGAGTGGACAATTACAGGGATTCTGCAAATCAATGGGGTGCAGAATGTCTCTAAAGCTGCATGTACTGCACTCGCATCTGGATGTTTTCAAGTCTCATATGGATGCATGTTCAGAGGAACAGGGCAAAAGGTTCCATCAGGACTTACAACTGTTTGAAAGAAGGTACCAGGGACAGTATAATGAGCAAATACTTGGCCATTACATCTGGGGACTGATCAGAGAGAGTGATGTAACATAGAAGAGGAAATGTAGGAAAACAACACATATTTAAGCACGCTGTATACACTTTCATGTACTTTAACACTTTTGTTATATACATTTACTGCATTTATTTTTTCAAATGTTACATTTAAGAATTTCTTTTGTTTTGTTTCTTGGGTATATGTAAACGAGTATTCATTGTTCTAAATAAATGCATTTTCCTAAAATTAAGAAAACTATGCCATTTCCCTAAAAACAATTTCCCACATGCAAAATTGTGTTTACATAGAGTTTTGATACACACTGCATCAGAAACAACAAAATTAACTTAAACAAAAGTTTGTGACAGGTGTTTTCTCATGATGTTAGTCTGTGTGCTCTCCATTTCACACCTCATTGAAACAATTTATTTGCTTACATATAATGTGTATACCTTTACAATATGAACACAATATTTAGCAATTCATGGTCCTCACAGTAGTCATATAGGCATTAGATAATACTTTTAGAAGCACAATATATAAGGACCACAGTAGCTCAAGTGGTTAAAACGACATGATACCTGCATACAGATAAAATCAAAGTACAGCTGTTTGAATCCTGTCACTAATTCAGATTTTTTATTCCACCACTAAAATATTAGTTCAGTTGTTACTTTTCAAAGTACACATTACATAAATGTTTTCAACAAACCTAATTGTTTTATTGCATTAATCTGTGCATGTTCCTTGACTATTACTGTGCGTAATATTGAGCGCTATGTAGATATCATTCACAGTCTTTTGAGAGTAAGTTGTACTGGAGGATTTATCATTTTGGCTTAGAAGTGTAAACTAAGCATATTAGGGCTGCTTTAATGGTGCTACTCTTAGAGAAAAGAGAAAAACAAGAAAATTAAAAGATTAAAAAATGGAAATTCCAGAGAGCGGTACAATCTTTATATTGAGAGACTTGATGACCAGCACCATATAAACTCATCCACTAGTATGTTTTGGTGGAGAGTTCTAGCTAACTACCTATGATCTGAAATAAACCAAGCTCTTATCGGAGGCATGCATACCCTCAACAAACTGGCAATTTTGCCAAAGTTACAAGCCAAAGTTACAAGCCCAATAATTTTAAATATTGAATTGACTGTGCACCAATACTGCATTCCTTTGACTACTGGCATACAGCTGAGGCATTCTGAATGAAAATAGCACTCATACATCCAGAGATTTTCAATTTTCGGCCATTGATGAGTGATCCAGAAAGCATGCTAAAACTTGGACATTTGGCAAAAAAGATTATAGGTTCCCTATCTCAATCTCTCCCTCTACAATCCTGCCAATTTGTCGAATTCTGGGGCAACCTATGTGTGTACGTACTTATTTATTTATTTTCATACTACATAAAGTTTGGGCTCTAATAACCCATATGAATAGTCAAGTAAAGGTAGTTAAGAGTAGTGGTTAAACATTAAGATAGAATCAGGCAAGATAAACCAAAGGAAGTCAAAAATCAGTACATTTTAGTTCAGTAAATCACAGGTCATTTCAAATGTTAAATATGATGAATGGTTAATTCACATCAGTGAATGCAATTATTTAAAGTGTTTTTTTAAGTTATAAAAATCCCCAAAAGTAATCAGCAATCTTAACAGAAAAGATTTTGCTTATCTTCTATGTATCAGAAAAAGGAGAATAAAACTGAGAGGAAAACTTACATAAATATAGTAAGCTAAAAATTAAGATTGACATGGTTAGATAGTTCACATCAGTGAATGCAAATGTTCAAAGTGCTTTTGAGAGACATAGAAATCCCAAAAAAGTATCAGCAATCTAACAGAAAAGGTTTCACTTACCTTCTATATATCAAGAATGGAAAACAAATACAGAGCACCCAACATTCGTATGTATTAGAATGAATGAATGATGGGTACTTTAACTGAGATAAAATGAACTACCAGCACAGAAAATGCTATAATGAGGATGTTCAGACAGACTTATATGAACTAAGGCAATTTTATAAAAAGTTAAGACATGCATTTAATAAAATGTAAAGAAGAAGGGATAAATTGTTGGTCTTTACTAATGTAATGGTACAAATTATGTATAATGTATGTAGCATTACAAACCCAATAAAATAATAGTTTTTATTTAAGCTAAAGTAAGCATTTAAAACAATGAGATAGGAGTCAATCTTTGCTATCTCCTAATGGTTATGCATAAGCACTCTTTCATTCCGTTTACCCCCAAAAATAAATAAGTAAATATTTCTCTACAAAGAACATTCAAAGGTATCAACTTAGTAAAATACTTAAAATAATTAAAATTGAAATTACTTCTGTTCAAAGTAATTGTTTAAAAACCCTTGTATACAAAACCTCTCAGAGGGTAATCTACATATATATGTTCCTTTCTTTCATGTGTATGGAATACCACTTACCTGGAGACAGAATATAATTGCAAGCATAATCATCAGTTTCTGCTTTAGAGACCCTTCCATTTGTCTATTCTCAAACAAATCCATTAGAAAAGAAAACCTGTAACATTACATATAGTAGTAAGTAAGTAGATAAGTAACAAGTAACCAAGTGTGGTGGTGGTGGTGGTGGTGGTGGTGGTGGTGGTGGTGGTGGTGGTGGTGGTGGTGGTGGTGGTGGTGGTAATCGTCACTGTCGTCATAGTAGTAGTAGAATATATACCTCTGAGATTATTATGTTAATCCGTTACATGGAAAGTATATGAATATTATGTAAAATTTAAAGATAAGCTGACAAATACTTCTGAAAGTGTTCACAGGAATCTGTCATACTGTACAAACAATGCTGTAAAAGAAACTTTTTAATATGAATTCAGAATTGATGCAGTGTAGGTATTTGCTTCAGGTAAATAGGTAGTCTATTGTAAAGCTGAGGCCTGTATATACATAACTTCTTTCAAATAGGCTTGTGCTGTGTGAAATTATATGGAGTTGATCTTTCTGTCTTGTGTCATGAGAATGTAACCCTAAGTTTGTGGCGTACAAACCAAGATTACTTTTTATATAGTATAACGTTTCATAAATAGAAATGCAAGGCAGAGGTAATATTCATATCTTTAAATAGTGGTCTGTAGCTGGTTTTCTTACTAACATGTAGCATTATCCAAATTGCCCCTTTTTGCATTTGGAAATTGATTTTGCTCCTGTTGAGTTCCCCCAAAATATTATTCCAAAAGAAAGGACAGATTGACAGTATGCATGATACAATGAAAGAATAATGTTAGATCCATAATTTTTTAAAAGAGAGTGATTGCATAGTTTATTTTGCCAAGTTTTTGTGATACTTTTGAATGTGTATGGTCCATTTTAAATTCTCACCTGACTGAATTCCCAGAAATGTTGTACTATCTGTGTATGCAATATCCTTGAACCTTATAGTGGGGTAGCTTATGTGTGTGTGTTTTGTTTATGATGAAATGATATTGCTACTGTTTTCTCTGTATTTATTAGTAATCTATTTGCGCAATTCACATGTTGCCTGTTCCACCTCACACTGCAGGAACCTTAAGTTGCAACCAGAGATATATACATTGGTGTCATTAGCAAATAACATTGAGTAACCAGTTTTTTAAGTTGTACTTAAAGTCCTATACATGTCAGAAATAAAACAGGACCAAGAATTGAGCCTTGTGGTACTCCACATTGAACTGTTGCCTTGGATGATAAGTATGTTGTAATTTCACTTATGTTCTCATGCATGTATGAGATTTCTGCCACATGTTGCCGGAGTGTTAAATATTGTTTAAACCACCTATTTACTATACCCTGTATGCCAATAATGGCCAATTTTTCCATTAAAATACTGTGTTCAACTAAGTCAGGCACTTTATAAAAGTATACCAAAATACCAATAAAGACATAAGAATCTGTCTTGAAACCAAACAAAACTATCACTATCCAAATACTATTAAACTTTCAGAGCTACAGTTGCTAAATACATAAAAAAAAGCATTATTCACCATTAGCACTGTGGAATGAAAAATGTAGATATGCTATATAATTCAATTAGCAAAAAGCAGTCAAAATAATATAAAAATGGTTACATCAATCCTTGGTGATGTATCCCAGTACAGATATCAACTGTGTTAAATTTTAATTCAAAATCTTCTCGGGCTTCTAACCAGGTAAAAACTTGGCTTGATACCAACGTTTCGAAGAAGTGCATCTTCGTCTCCAGGGTGAACTGATGGATTGAGCTTGGAGAGACTGGTATTTATAAGAGCTGGAATGAAGCTAACATCTGATTGGTTCACGTGACATTATGGCCTGGTATTTAAGATGACAGACATGGGCACGGACTTCGTAGAAAACTATTTATAGCAGTTATACGGCTAATCTCTGTATTTATTAGTAATAATTAGTAATAATAGCCGTATAACTGCCGTATGCGGCTAATCTCTGTATTTATTAGTAATAATTAGTAATAATAGCCATATAACTGCTATAAATAGATTTCTACGAAGTCCATGCCCATGTCTCAGTCATCTTAAATACCAGGTCATAATATCACGCGAACCAATCAGATGTTAGCTTCATTCCAGCTCTTATAAATACCAGTCTCCGCAAGCTCAATCCATCAGTTCACCCTGAAGACGAGGAAGATGCACTTCTTCGAAATGTTGGTATCAAGCAAGTTTTTACCTGGTTAGAAGACCGAGAAGATTTTGAATTAATACGTTGCCAGGAAAGATTCAGTTTTTATTTTATGTTAAATTTTATTCATAACATTGCTTTACAATAAGAGTTAAGATGATATTAATATATCAACTTTAGTTTTAAATCCTAAAATGTTCCACTTATAAC
The DNA here is from genome assembly GCA_030762935.1 of Hymenopus coronatus. Classification (NCBI taxonomy): domain Eukaryota; kingdom Metazoa; phylum Arthropoda; class Insecta; order Mantodea; family Hymenopodidae; genus Hymenopus; species Hymenopus coronatus. The sequence goes on from CM060900.1 coordinate 259,073,273, forward strand.
CAAATATCAGAGCTAAATATGGTTACTGATATTTAGCATGCTGAACAAAGATTCTTGAAATTTAAGACATGGAAACCGATATTGAGTAATTAAAGACATTACAGCATTGCTATAATGAACGAAAAGTCACATTTATAATAAAGCTGTCGACACAAAGCCTCCTAAAATTTTGACCACTTATCATCAGAATAAAACCAATATAACTGAACAGAAAGAAGTTCTCTATGACACAAAATGTACAATTTTTTCAGGTTATATCTTGCATGTTTATAGTAAAATTTGCTTCATTTAAAGCAATTTATACCAAGGCTAGCAGTAGGGTACGCAGACAGATAGAAAACTCAACCAAAAATAGAATCCTCAGGCTTAACAGCATCAACTGGCATATTTCTGTGAAGGTACCTAGCATGTAATGAGGCAAATGCAGGTTGGACAAATACTTTTATTATCAAAACCTTATGAACATATTAGGGGTACACTTTCCTTAATAAAAGAAAAATGGATGCGTTCCACTCACATGGCTTCCTCTTCATCTTGGTAGCAAATTATTGTTAAAACGCTTTTTCTTCTATCTACTTCATGCTAATCAAGATAAACATTAGTAGAACTGTATTTATTACTTGCTTCCTTATAAGTAGGAGGTAAATAAGGTTAAAGTGAGTTAAATCTTTTAAAAGTTGGATGCCAAGTGGTAGAAATCTGCTTCTTTTCATTGCCAGGAATTGACAAATTTCCGTATGTGAAAAATTTAGTATTTTAAAATTGAAACCAATAAAAAGGAGTATCTAAAAAAAAAAAATGGTCAACTCCACGAAAAAGTGTATATTACATAAATTGTGTGTTTAATAAGATCTGCATTTTTTGTGTAGTAAGATTTTGTTTATCTCTTACAATTTACCAGTTATGCAAAATTCATATGAATAAGGGGGTCTTCATGTCCCAGTAAATTCAAATTATACATTTTATTTGTCTTTAATATATGCTATTTTAATCAAAATCGTTATAGCCACTTTTGAGAAAATCAAAATTTTCAAAATTGTTATATGTAAAGGGTAGTTTGAGGTGTTGAGATTTTTCTCAAAATCTCTCTGTCGTATTCCTGGAGGATACTACACTTAAGTACCAAAAATGGTATTTTACCGATTTTTCATATTTGAGTTACCATGTTCACAGGCACACAGAAACACACACAGAACTTTTTCTGGATACAGGGGACCCTAAAATGTGTATTTCCAGTGAAATCTCAGTATCAAATTTTTGGATGGAGTCCAATACCTTCTCTACCTGTGTACCATGTACTTATGTAGAGAAAGTAAAAAGTCTCTCTCCGTGTAACCTATAATTACTCAAAGTTTGTAAGTAAGGTCCTATAACATATTGTACAATGAGGTGAAATTTGTAGATGAACAAGATTGGAAAGTAATTGTAAAGCATTCTTAATCTATATATACAAATTTGACACTTAAAGCCTTGGGTCACATGAAGTGCAGATTCCAACCATGGATTTCTGTACACATTTGGAACTTCTCTATAACTTACCTCATCCTCAGATGGAACTCCAGCTGAGTGTCATTGCACATGTGTCGACTAACTAAGATGAGCACCCTTAACAGCTGCTCTTCAAATAGTGGAGCAGCACAATTCTTGAGAAGCTGAATGCATCTGTCTGCCAGTTCTGAAACAGCATTGACAGAAGAAAAAAAAAAAATAAACTATTAATTTTCGTTATTAATGCTTTGTTTTAACAAATTCTCACATATCAGACTAACTGAATTATTATCTGTCAAACGTCTGCATGTTCTTCCTAGGCTAGACAGCAGTGATGAATGCATCTGACTGGAGAGCAAAAGTTCAAATTTGTTAAGAGAGAGTTCTGTGTTTATAAGAGCACTCACTAAACACCACCAATATACTGTCACTGTTGAGATGTTTTATTGGAGATTAAACACAAAAACACATAAAAATATTATCTTCATTTCGTCTGAATTTTATTTATTTATTAGTCTGACTCATAAATGAGTTTGCCAAGTGACACAGAACAATATACATTTAGAGGTTTTTAACAAAAAATGTTATTAGTGAGTATTACCAAAAAATATTTTATCATACGTTATAATAGTTATATAAAATTAAGCTATGAGAACAAATTGTAGCCGATTATAAAAGATGTGCAACAATAAAAGCTATAACAATAAAAGAGGGAAAAAAAAAAAAAAAACTACAAAAATAAAGTCATTTATAAACCATAATACATTTTACGTTCTATGTTTTATGATGTTTTCCATGATTGCTTGTTCCACACTTCTGTTAATTTTATATTTTGCCCTCCATTTCACAAACATATTTGTAATTGTTCCTCGAGATCCAAAAAATAGGCCTACTATTGTTATTTTTCTGAGATTGTATTTTTCTTTAAAATATGGTATGGAGGGCTCATATATTTTCTGTTTTTCCAGATGAACTTGCTGAAGTTGGTATTTATTCAGTTCAAAGCGGATGGTCGGGCCTATTATCTCTGCTTCTGATTTTCTTCTGTTTATCGCAATGATGTCTATGAGACGATTTCTACCACCATCTGCTAGGCAGTGAACTTCCTCGCAAACTTCTAGACCAGTTTCACGTAATGCGTTTGCCAAGATAGATCTTATGGTGTTGTGCCTCTTAATAATGGTGGTAGTGGTGGGAGGAGTAGTAACAGCCCATGATCCAGAAATAAACTACTCAAGGTTACACAAATGCCAAGCCTAATCTCCCATGGAAAACTAACTTTATTCAAACATTATGCAGATGAACCTTAATAGCAACTAAGGTCTGAAACATGTTAAGACTTCCATCATTTTCATCCACTCTACTTATTCTCTTTAACAATTACTTTATATTAACTCAATAAGCTAATTATTCTTGTGCAATGTAGAATAATATGAAACTGAAATCAAATAATTTTACTTTAAACACAAAATTTTTTGCAGCTAGTACAAAGCAACCATTGTAAATGTTTCTCTCACAATGTTTTGAAAATACTATTTTTCAGACAACTGCTGATGGCTGACAGAAATGGAAATGTACATGCAGAGGTAAAACTGAGGATCCAGTTGGAAGTGTTCAAGGCTTTAATTGGCCTCTTAAATAGATTCAGATACATTTTGGATGGCAAACCATACAAGCAGATAGCATTGGTGTTAATTGTGCTTTATGAAAGTAATCCACATGCATTCCTTCTGCACAGATCACCATCAAACTTCTTCAAATATCAAATAGTTTTTTTCATATCCTTTTTCAGTGTTGCCTGAGAGCCAAAGAAAAAAAAATATATTTTTATGGATTCTGTGATTATTTAAAATAACTGTGTGATACTAAGTCCTGCTGATTGTGAGGTACTGCATTTTCGAATACCTGGAATTTGAAACCAGCAGAAATGTACAGTCAACTAAAGGAAGTGTGTGGTGGTACAGTAATGAATGAAGGGAATGTGAGAAAGTAGTGTGAAACATTCAACAATGGATGAACAAATGTACATAACAAAACTAAACCTGCCACTCATCAGCAAAACAGATGATTTGAAGAATCAAATGAACAATATCATATCAGACACATAATACTAAACAACAGATTTCTTTTCCAAATATTTCTTGTTCTTTGCTTGGTGAAATCTTGGCTTGATGCACTGGTGGTGGCCATTCGCAAAATGGAAATTCAAAGCTCATTGATAAATATAACAAATGCTTAAATAACAGTTGTGATTTTGTGGAAAAATAAAGTAAGCTTCACTTCTGTGTATAACATGTTTTTAATATATTAGCTAAAAATGAACATTAGTTCTGGGCTGCTCTTAATTGGAATAGAACTTGATCCTGGTCTGGAAATGGAGCAAATTTCCAGTATCTGAAGAGCATTACTGAATACATATGAATTTAAAAGGAATGGAGAGGATAAGGAAAAAAATATGATATGTCCCATTCACATGACTTTCGCTACATCTCTGTAACAAACTATTGTTAAAAGGCTTATTCTACTAGTATATTCTTCATGATAATCGAGACAAACATTAGCAGAAATTGTCCTTATTACTTGGTTCCTTATAAGTAGAAGGAAAAAAAATCTAATGTATTCCATGCACATGATGACCTCTAGCTGTTCAGTAAACAAACCTTTTTTTAAAATGTATGACATAAATTGTGTGTTTTAATGAGAGTTACATTTTTGTGTAGTAAGTTTTAGTATATCTCTTACAAATTGAATTAATTAAAGTGGTACTGTTAACACACACTTCACTTACTTTTGAGCAGGACAATTGTTTCGCGGACCGTTGCCCGCATCCTCAGCTGTTCAACCACTACTGCTTGGGTTTGGATTCCAAGTTGTGATTGTGGATGTGTTGGTTGTGGTGACATCTGTTGGGTGGGCAATGAGACTTGTTAAGCAATGCTTAGGGGGGAACTCCATGTTCATCAATGTGTTATGAATGTAGATTTTTTCCCATGCTGACAATTGAAATGGATTCGATAGTTCTTTCAATAGTTTGGTGTTCGGATTGATTTCGTGGTATGCTTCCCAAAAGTGATGTGCTACTGCAGATTTGTCCGGCTGTTTTGACTTGATGTGTCTCCTGTGTTCTTTATTGCATGTTTCAAGGTTTCTTATTATCTTTCCAATGTATTTCCTGTTGCAGTCTTGACATTCAATGGCATATATTCCTGATTTTTTCTCCATGGGTATTTTGTCCTTCAGAGAGGAGCCCAGGAGGTTTTTTAAACTGTATTTGTTAATCGGTGCTAGTTTGATGTTGAATTTCTTGAATACTTTCTTGAACTCGCTGTGGAGTTGTGGGTTGTGTGTGATTTTGTGTAAGTTTTTCTTTATGGGTTAAAGTGATAATTTCTTTGATGTGTTTCTGTCTTTTGTATTTATTGATCTTTTTGACGATGGTGGAGGTATTGAAACCATTGTCTACTGCTGTGCTCAGAATGTGTTTATATTCTTTTTTATATTCAGAGTGATTGAGCGGGACATTAACTAGTCTGAAAGCTAGACTATTGAACACTGCAAATTGGTGTGGAATGGGGTTGAAGCTACTTCTTTTTATGTAGCTGGTGGTGTGTTATTTTCCTGTGTATTCCAAATTCTATTTTGTTATTCTTTTTGAATATGTTTAGAGATAGAAATGGGATGCAGCTGTCATTTTCTCTTTCTGTGGTAAATTTTATTCTGGGTTCCTGTAGGTTGAAGAGTTTTAAGGCGTCTTGTGCTAGTTTTCCTGGGATTATGGCGAAAATGTTGTCTACATAGATCTACCAAATTTTGAAAATTTGTGGAAAGGTTTTGGTAATGTGTGTTTCAAATGCACCCATAAACAGTTCTGCCAAGAATGGGGAAAGTGGGTTTACCATACCTAGGCCTGTGACTTGTTGGTATATGTGGTTATTAAAGGTGAAAGCTGACTGTTTTATGTATAGGTTGGCGAGTTTGATCAAGTCTTCTATTTCTCTAATGTGTAGGTCTGTGGTGTGTAGCCATTTTCTGAGAAGTTCTGGGAGTTTTTCTGTGGGAATGCTAGGAAATAAAGATTTTACTTCAAAAGATACTAGGTCTTCTCCTTTGGATATAGTGATGTCTTTTATTTTTCCTATTAGTTCTAGTGAATTTCTTAGACTTAAGTTCTTGAACTTGGGTAGTGAGTTGAATTTATTGTTTAGCCATTTTGCTAGTTCATATGTGGGAGAGCTTATATTATTGATAATGGGTCTCATGCTGTGTCTGCTTTTCGAATTTTGGGGAGGGCATACAGTCTTGAAAGAGTTGGATTCTTTGGGTTTATTTTTCATTTTTGGTTGTTTGCAATTGTGGTAACTTCTTTGAGAGTTTTCTTGAGGTCATTGGTGTATGTTTTTAGTGGATTCTTCTGTGAAGGTGAATAATCTGGGCAGTTTAACATGGTTTCAACTCTTTGGGTGTAGTCGTTTTTGTCCAATATAGCTATGGTATTACGTTTATCCGATTTTGTGTATATAACCGGTTTGGATTTCAATTGGTTGATTAATTGTGTGGGGATGGTGTTCTGTTTGTTTTTGCCATATTTTAGTTTCTTTAAAATTTCTTTGCATTCAGTTTTAACTACTGTCTGTTCAGTGTCCTTTAGTTGTTGGGATGCTATATCTATGTCTGCAATGTAACCGTCAATTTACATAGAGAAACCTATGCACGTCTTATATCCTTCGTTTAGGAAATCAATTTCTTTTTTGTTGAAAGTTTGTTTGGACAAGTTCAAGACGTAATTCTGTGGTGGTGATGTTTTGATTTTTGGTTTAGTTTTGTGTTGCTGTTTCTTCAGCTTGAACATTTTGCTCATAAGTTTCCAGTTTTTCGCTTTCATACAGAAGTGTAAAATCCTATGGAGGTGGCCATTTAAATTTTCCCTTGAAACACGCAATAAAGAACACAGAAGACACATCAAGTCAAAACAGCTGGACAAATCTGCAGTAGCACATCACTTTTGGGAAGCACACCACGAAATCAATCCGAACATTAAACTATTGAAAGAACTTTCGAATCCATTTCAATTATCAGCATGGGAAAAAATCTACATTCATAAATACCACCACACATTGATGAACATGGAGTTCACCCTAAGGATTGCTTAACAAGTCTCATTGCCCGCCCAACATATGTCACCGCAACCAACACATCCACAACCACAACTTGGAATCCAAACCCAAGCAGTAGTGGTTCAACAGCTGAGGATGCGGGCAACGGTCTGCGAAACAATCGTCCTGCTCAATAAAAGTGAGAGTGAAGCGTGTGTTAACAGTACCACTTTAATTAATTCAATTTGATTAAGTCTTCACTGTAAGCAGCTTCAAAATTATACATTTATATCTCTTACAGTTCGCCAGTTATATAAAAGTCATCCAGAATGAAGAGATCTTCAGAAGCTATTTCCAGAAAATTGAAGATATACACTTCATTTTCATAAAAATATCTTATACATAAGGTATTTTAATCAATTGTTAGAGCCATTTTTGAGAAAATCAAAATTTTCGAATAAAATTCCATGAAAAGAGTAGTTTGGAGTAGGGGAATTTCTTTGAAAATCTTTGTGCCGCATCCTTTGAAAATACCGAACTGAAATACTAATTTTGGTATTTAATGGTCTTGTAGGTTTTGAGCTATACTGTCCACAGACAAAACCCAATTTCTAAAAATGCTTTTGTTTGGATTCAGGGGGTCCCAGAAGAAGTATTTCTGGTGAAATCTTGGTATCAAATTTTTGGGTACCTTCTCTATACACTATGTACATAGTATGTGCAGAGAAACTAAAAATTACTGGCAGGTTTGAGGGAATTATGCTGGGAAAGTTTGAAGGAAATGTGAACACAGAATTAGTAGAGAGCAATCGGAGAATCACATTTGAAGATGTACAAAATGAAGTAAGATGTGTCAATATTTGGAGCAGAAGAAATAAAAGAAAAACAAGTATATGAATAAAGCAAAGAGATCTTACAAAATAAGTTATATCTACAACTGAATAAATGGGAAATACATAATTCCTAAGATCTACCAGAAAAGGTGCAAACCACAGATCAATAATAGAAAAATCTTGTTACAATGAAAATAAAGTGAATAATCCTTTCAAATATGGAAAAACTGAAAATGTTGATGAGCAACACTACTAGAACAAAGAAAGAGAAATATGAAGTTATTTACAATGGGAAATAAAGAGAGCATGACTCAGAAGAGAAGGCTTTTCCAAGGCTTAAACTTGCAGATAAACAATAGTAAACAGGATATCCATCATGAGACAAATAACAAAACTGGAAGAGAGGATATACATGTCATTGGAAAATGGGGAAAGAAAGGGATCCCAAGGTCCACCAGTATAGGAAGTAGTTGAGTAGATGTGGGGAGTGGTGACAACCATACATCACCAAACAAACTGTGCTGGATAAACATCTGAATGAAGACCTTGAGAGCAACCATAGATTACTAGATTGTCGACTCCAAGGTGGAGGTAAGGGGTCGAATAGGGCACTTTTTAAAACCTTTCGCACGGGTGTTGTTAGAACTAACATAGCGTCAATAATATAACTAACTTCTATAGCGACTCAGTGTGCGATTTTGCACCCTCCCTTCCCCGTGTATTCAACACAGGAATTATCTACCGAAGTTTTTTCAAAGTCTCATCTTGCGTACCTATGAATTGTTACCGAACATATCCAAATAGCTGATTTAACATTTATGTGTGAGAAATTGAAAATTGCAGTAAATTATTCATTGTGAGCGAGATGAGACTTAGAAAGAAGTTCAGTAGCTAATTCCTGAAAAGAAAATGATCAGCAAGAAGAAATCCACATTTAACTGAACTTTTTTCTGCTGTATACAACAAATTAGATTTTTTTTATAATCAGATGAGAAGCACAGCATTTATAGAAATTGGGATTGTGCAGAAATACATGTTTCATCCTTTCATTGAGTAGAATTAAAATCCTGTTTGTTATATGAGCACAGAATTACAATTTTACATTGAATTAATGCATTCTGTAAGTGGAGGAAAACTGGAAGGGATGCCTACAAGGTTAAATGTAATGCATGTTTTTTTGTACATAGCAAGTTAATAATAATATTAAAAAATTCCATTAAAAACTAGTGTAAAAAACAGCATAGATGCACACATAAAAATTCTAAATGAAGATAGGATAACAACTATGTACAAAAAAAGCACTACCTGTTTCATGAAGACAACAAAAGTGTTATGTTAATGCTTGCATTAATGAATAAAGTTTTGAACAGCAACAGCTGCATTTCAGTGTATACACATATACATTTTTTGCATAAGATTGCAAAAGTTCCTGAGAGGGACCTCAAATTTGAAATTCTCTCCTATAGTATTAACATTTTAGCAGCACCTTTAACATTTGTACATGAGACGATGTCAGCAACTAGTGGCACAAATTTTATCAATCATACTATTTGTGCATTCTTGTAATAAATTTGGTTAAAATGTGTATCTTTCACAAACACAAAAAAAGCAAATTATTACAATTAGAATAACATATACTGCACAGTGAAAATAAGAAAGTAGTAAAATGCACCATTTGTTTCAAATCTACTTGCCTTTACAACACAAGGAATACTAGACTCTTCAGTTTCTAACAGTTTTCCTCTGAGACCAAATATTCTCCATGGTAATCAACAAAGAAAACATGCAGTTTTATAAACAAAATTTAGAACACCAATGTATCTTGCTGTATGACAAATTTCCATATGTTTGGTATTCTGTCTGTCAAGTGAAGCAGGTTTTTGAGTAGCTATCCCCAATTTATTTTGGTAACTGTTTAAGCAATGCACTATATTCTGCTTCAGCTAAGTTGGCATTACTGCTCTTTGCATAGCAAAACTTGCAGGACTCAACTGAGTGTGTGCCATATAAGCAACTGAGGAAACGACTACACTCTAAAAGTGAGAATACTGCACATTTCATTTATGCCAAGAGTGAGGGATTTGCAATTGCATTTAAGGATTTTTAACTGCAACAGTTTCATTTCAATGCACATAACTCCTGTGGAACAAATTCTGGCATAAAATAAAGCTGATATGACTCTTATAGTCTGTAACATTACAAAACGGAAGATTATTATTCAATAGAAATGGCAAACAATGAAAAGGAGTACAAACCAACTATATATTGTCTTTATGGAATTGGATGAATGTAATTGCAAGTAAAACAGAAAAATGCCCATTCCACACAATAATACAGGAGTTGAACGTTAAGGTAATAACAATGAGTCACAAAAGCCTTGGCTATTGAAGCACTGAGCTGACATCATTGTAATAATTTATTTTCAATTATGTTCAGAAGCCATATGCAATAATAGCTGTGTGTATAATATGAGCAGTTTCATCTCAGAATATATATAAGATTGTGTTAAATTAAGTTATCAAAGAATAATTTCTCCTCATAATATCAGGGCAAAATTGGAGTAGAAACACCTTGATTATGAAAATGTTTAGTACCATACTACCAATTAATTTGCATCTATAATAGCTGAAAAGTAAAGGCAACAATTTCTTGTTTTATATTTTATAAACAACTACTTAAAATTGTGCAGTGTTTACAAACTTTAATTACACAGACGTTCTGCATAGGACAATTACTAATTTCACAGATATACCAAAGGATTCTTTAAGCATTTTACTTCAGATTATGTTATATTTATGTCAATTGATGCATAAGCTTGATCTAGTATGTGCAAATTTTGCATTTTGTTTGGCTATTTTGAAGATGGTTAAAAATTCTATGCATCCTGGACTTTTGTTTTTAAAAATGACAAAATTCAAGTTTATATATAGATATATATTAAGAAGGAAGATGTCACACTCAGCTTTTACGTCATACCTGCTGCTGACACTGTAATACTTAAAATGAAAGTAACAATACACGTAACAATAAAAATAATACAAGGATATGCAAATCTAATATATCTAATATTATTAACTATTATGTGAGTTTCCCTTTTCAGTTCCAAAGACCACATAATATTTTTGAACTTCCTTATTCATGCATTTCTATTTGTGCCATGTGTTGCATAATGATAAAATCACAAAACAGGAAGAAATAGAATTTATGTATTTTCAGCAATATTTTTATGAGAATAAACCAAAGGCTGTGACATTCTTTATCATTGCTACAAAGGTATTTAGACTTGATGAAGGTCCAAAAGAAAATAAAAAAAAAGGTACAAAACATGTGTCACTGCATGATAAAGTAACTTTGTAACAAATCATTTCCCCCCCCAAGGTACTATTTAGCTAGCCAGATTGTTACAAACATTTGTCACTAACTGATAAAGCAAACCTTGCAACAATTCATGTCCAAGCTACTCGCCCAAAAGTAATAATTAGCTTGCCACATTATTACAAATATAAAAATTAATATCTGAGCAACTCGTCCAAAAGTATTAATTAGCTTGTCACATCATTACAAACATAAAAATTTCATATCCAAACAACTTGCTCAAAAGTATTAATTAGCTTGCCACATTATTACAAACATTTGTCACTGCATGATAAAGGAAAAAAGTTGTAAAAATTCATAACCAAGCAACTCACCCTAAGGTATTAATTAGGTAACAAGATTATTATTGGACAGACATTGTGCCTATGACATGATACAGCTAAATTTATTTGCTGATTCTTATACTACATTAGAACCAAAGCAATGCTATTGAAATGAAAAAAATTAAAAATAATTAATTCAAGTGAGTTTACCAACATTTCCACCACACTTAACATATCTATATGCCATTCATTAATGTTATCTGCCAAAAGAAATTAAGGAAACAAATTAAGTAATCATATCTTAACAATTTACCTCACTTATTCTACATTAATGTTTTTCCAATGTAGATAACATATGCTAAAGCAAAGCAAACAACCCAAAGTAGTCTTTCTTTATTCGTGATACTATTTCCTTCAATTCATCAATTAACAGCATATAATCATTTTTGAAACTTTGAGGTTTACAAATTGATACCCAAAATGTGTGCAGCCAAATTAAAACAGCCCAGACTGATGGTTTTTAAGTGTGTTTAAAAGCAACCTCATATTATAAATTTACTGCATGTAAAAGAATCTCTCATTTTGAAATTTTGGTACACAGGTGGTACTGATATACAGGCAATTGATAGCATCATTGACAAAAGACTGTTTAAAAACATTAATTTTGTCAAATGCATTTAGGCTAGCCTGCAACAAATGACAGAAAACTGTGCAAATATATATTTATATATCATTCATCAGCATTTCATAATATGATTTAGATTGTTTAATGCAAGAAAAGTATTGTAAAAGTAAATAATACTGTGGATTGAATGTAAATTTATACAAGCTTGTACTGAAATGCCAACACACATTAAATTACAAGATGGCTGAGGTAAACAATAAATTAGTCATAAGAGTCTGCAATGCAGTATGTGGTTAGTGTAAGTTATATAACAAGTGTCAAGTATACACTCCAGGAAAAAGGGGCAAAGTTGGTGGTTATGGTTAAGATAAAAATATTGCTTCAAATCTGAGATTGTTATATGTATAGTGTACACAATAGCTCATTTTGTAGTGAATTATTTTTCTGTGTGAGAGAATATGAAACAATTATTAAAGTGTCTTTTCACAAAGTTATTACAACCAAGCGGCAGCATGTTTCAGATTAGGTAATGACTGATTCTTTATTCCAGTGTTGTTCTCTAAGCTTCTTACCTTTCAGTATAATTCGGGAAACGAAACAATTTAATTCCCTTAATCCTCCCTGTCAACCTCAAAAGGCAATTTTTTCTCTCAGAAGACTTTGTGCATTTTACAATTATGAAATTACGGCCACATTAAATTTTTTCAAATTCAAAGCATGTCATCGAGATGGCCAACATTATTCTAGTAAACACACTGCCAGTATGGGCTGTTGTTTCACAGTCCTGTTACGTAATGTGTGAATAAACGGAATTAATTGAATTGTAGTCCAATCTTTATAATTTTATTTCAGAATTTCCCTTTATTTAGTCCACACTACAATGTACCTATAGTAATGACAATTGGTACCACTACACCATAATATACTTCCGTTGAATACTGGTAGAAAGAGACATCTATTGACAGCAGTACAAGATAATTTTGATGTGCAGCGCTCGAAATGTACCTTTCGAGCCAATTTTTTGCGGAACCTTGACTCGGCACCGGAAGTTCCTACTCCAATTGGCAGGCTCTGGGAGCAACTATGGGAAATAACATAAGGGAGAATGACTCAGCATTGCATGGTCATCTGGAGCGAGGATTATAGGAACAGGCTAAGAAGCTTCCAAATGTGTTGATAACAAGCCAAAAGATTTATACAATCATTTACCTCACCAGATTAAGAAAATAAATGAAGAAGCGAGAACAATAAAGCCAATTAAAACTTACCTGATAAATAATGCTCCTACTCACTTCAATATGAAACAGCAAATGTAAATAGTAGCTAGTTGTAAAGTGCAAAACATCTGTATATATAACTCATAGTATTAACTTATCTTAAAATGTATACATGCACAGCTTTTAGGCTTTAGTTTTTATATTGACAAAGCCTTGTAAATTTGTCACAAATGGTGAATAAAAACCTGTATCTGAAAGTAGATGAATATTAGGAAGAGAAGGTAGCTGACAACAAGGAACACAATCAAATTAGAGCAGTCAGGGTTTGATAAAAAGGAATCTGTTTAGGTTTGGGCATTGGGGGATTATATTCCTGGAACAATAAAGGGTGGTATGAAAAATTAAAGAATAGAAAGATTATTAAGGGGACATTGGTAGTAAATCAAACTTCTATTCTATTAAACAAAATGTGATGAAAGCTTTAGAGAATGACCAACAGTATACCAAGCACTACATGACAAGTTTTTAAAGCCTTTGGTTCAATATTTTTCACAAGCTGAATTTTTAATTTTTCAAATTGGGTATACATTTGGAGTATACATTTTACAATTAAAAATTGAATTAGGTCATTGAGAATCTGCATGTTCATTATACAGGCAACTAGTAATAATTCTGTACATGGGGTTTGAAAAAAATTTGTTTATTTGTGGAATTGTCAATTTTTAAACATTTTAAGGAAAATTAAATGAAATTTTACTAAAATTTTAACAGAAGAAAACCAAGTTTAATGAATCAAAATATAAAAGACTGATCTACAGTTTGTTCTTTCATGTAATAGTACACGCATAAAAAACATTTAATCTTGATTCATTAAAAATGAATTGGAAAAAGTATATCCTGAACTGCAAATTTAATATTAATTAAAGTTTAATATTCAAAGAATTTTCCTGGCTAGCATTTAGAAATACCCTACACCATAACAAATACTTTCTTAGTTATTTTTTTTCATCTCAAAACCATCTTAGCCACTCCTACATTTCTGACATTTTTATTCGGTGGAATATAAATTTCACAGTATGTTGCCACAGTTTTTTGTATGTTTTCCATCTCTAATCTAATTTTAAAATTTAAACACCTTGGCAGTGCAACTGTGCTATATCCCATTTTTAGATCAGGCAACAACTTTCTTTGTGTATATTTAAGTGTTAAATTGATTATCTACTCCATCCAAATGGTACCATAATCACTATCTTAGGATTTTAACATGGAATGCTAGTGGGCTTCAGCAAAGAATACCTGAACTGGAAGTCTTTCTGTGGCATGAAAAAAACTTACATTTAATAACTGAAAATCACCATAGCAAACAATCCTTTATCAAAATATGGGGACATAGAATGTATCACACCATCCATCCTTCTAATATACCCAGAGGAGGTTCAGCTTGATTAATTAAAGAGTCACTTAAACATACTGAAGATGCACAAATAGCACTTGAATCTATTTAAACAACTACTATTAGGGTGCAAGCCAAATGTTCAAAACTTCACATCATAGCAATATACTTTCCTTCACAATGTATGCTACAAGAAATTATTATATAGATTTGCTTAAAACAATAGGCAGCAAATTCATCATAGGTGGAGATTTTAATGCAAAACACATGTATTACTGGAAATCAAGACTGACTGTTCCTAAAGATAAAATCCTCTTTGATGCAGGAGTAAAAGCAAATTGTGATTTCTACTATACAGGCTTACCAACATACTAGCCATCTGACAGAAAGAAAATTCCAGTCATTAAGGGTTTGTCAAAGCATTTTAAGGAGTGGATCACAGTGATAATCCCTCATCAGATCATAAACATACTATTTTGACTATTAATGATAATTTGGTAAAAATTGAAATATCATATAAAGTAACTAGTCAACAAACTGGAATGGATTCAGAGCTGAACTTGAGAGCTTCAATGAACTCTGAATGCCATTCTAAACCTCCACTAGAAAAAGAAGTTGACCTGTTAATTACTAACATATAGTTATCAGCCCGGAGTAATAAACTACCAAAATCAAATATTTATGTTAAAATTAATATAAATTACTCTCTTAAAGTATGAGAGTTAGCCAACCCTTGTTTACTCATGTGCTGGAGGTATTCACTGGGTCAATAATTAAAAAGAAGAAAAAGAAGAAGAAAAAGAAAAAGAAGAAGAAGAAGAACAACTGTGTAAAAGATGAATGACAATGAAAATGCTGAATGTAGAAAGTGCAGAATGAAAGAGTACAGATGCAAAAATCAACAAATATGACAGAAATAAAAGCAGTGCTTGGTCTTGTATTTAGCTAGAGCTCTTAGATCCTCCCATCAAAATAGATGATTTGTGTGCTAAGGGATTTACAGGAGTAAAATTCTTCAGGATCACAATGAATGAGAGAAAATTGAGGTTTCTTCTAAGAGCTTTGAAATTTGACAACAGAACAGATTCAAAAGAGAGATGGTTGAAGGACCAATTAGCTCCAACATGGGATTTATTTGAGATATTCAATATTCTATGCTAACAGCACTACACGATAGAAAAATATGCAGCTATTGATGAAATGTTAGAACTATTTTGAAGCAGAGGCAACTTCACACAGTACATGAAAAATAAACCATCAAAACATGGTTTGGAAATGTTTGCAATCCCAGATGTCCATCTGCGCTGTGCACTAAAAATGGAGGTCTACCTTGGTAACAATGCAGGCCAAGAAAACAGACCAGTTTCAATTGTGAAACATTTGCTTACGTCTGTTTCTGGAACAGGAAGAAACCATACACCTGATAATTGGTACAGTTCTCTATCATTCTCTTGAACTAAACGATCAACACAATCTGACAGTCATCAGTACTCTGAGAAAAAAACAAAAGTGAGATGCCACAACCACCAAACCAAACAAAGGCATCTAAATAGTAGCATTTTTGGTTTTCAAGATCATGGTTCAACTCTGGTATCCTATATTCCTAGAAAAAACAAAGTAGTACTCTTACTTTCTAAAATGCACCACTCTATGACACTGATGAGGCTCCTGGTGAAGTTGAAAAACCAAAAATACTAAATTACCATATGAACTTTGCCCATAAATTGCTGTAAAGGTAGAAAGAAAGCTAGAAAAAAGAATCCCCTCCAGGTTCAAAGAATGGAGAATGAAGACTTCTTGGGAATGTCAATGACTGAGAAATAAATTATGAATAGGAAGCAGGACACAAATAATTCCAAAGTTAACTGTTTGAAAACATGACAAGATCAAACCATATTTTATTTTGCTTACTAAATATGATGAAAACTTTGTTGATGATACAAAGAAGTGAGCTCCAGAATATCTGAAGTGTTCCTCAGATTTACCAGCCCTCCTGACACATCTTTGACCTAACAAAGATCTCATTTCCCTGCCAAAGTTAGATGACAAAAGTCTATATTGAACCTAATTCCTGGTGATGCAAAACAATTTTCCAGTAATCTTGTAGCAGACCTTATCATTGAGAATGATATAGTTGGATTTAATGAGGATTTAGATTTCACATTGGAATAAAATGAAGTTTAGCATTACTTATCAGAAAGATATTCAATATTTTATTTCCTTGTGGCAAATAAATCCATTTTCACTCAAATGGAAATAATTATTTATCTGGTGCATTATTTCATTTAAGAATGTACAATCATTTCCACAATTTTACTTGTTGATTTTCGTTATTCTAAATGGAACCAATTCTGTTTTTTCCCTTTTGGGTCCAAAAGGGATGCAAAAACACTGCATATGAGTTGTGAAAGAACTTACTTATCACCCCATAATGGCTTATAGAGACTCCCTGAAGTAGAATTTCACTCCTAATAATTTATTAAAATGGCTTTAGCTATATAATAGCATTTTGGAGTTGGTTCCTTCTTGCATAGCTACATCTACATTAGCTCCAGTAAATAAATGAAGTACAAAAACCTCCCCCAAAAAGATACAATAAAGGTATAAAACAAAATCTCTGCTGCTAAACAATCAAGTATATATGAAATCTCTGCAACAAGGACTGTGAATAAAAATATTTACATAGTGAAAAAAACAACAAAAAAACATCAATGCTTCAAAGAACAAATGAATAAAACTAACAGATAAATCAGCAGTAACACACCATTTTTGGACCCAAATAAGATTTACACAGTGAACCAAAGCTGCTAAAATCAGTCTCTAATCCAGGACAGTCAGGAGCACCAGGTATTCCAAATTATTGAATCTATTTCAAAAGTTTGCTGCACAAATTAATCTTGTTTCAAGATAGTGTAAGTTGTAGCATATGTAACTCTTTGTAACCCTCATTGATTCAATAGCCGGTCCCCATGGCCACGCTCGCTAAAGTGTCTTGCTTTGGTGCTTCGTGGGCAGGGTATCGTGGGTTCGAGTCCCGCCTTGGGCATGGGTGTTATATGTTTGTGCAATGTGTATATGTTTGTAAAAGAAACAGTAAAACCAGTACACCAGTAATCAGTAAAACCTACGGGGGGAAATGTGTCAAATTTAACAATAACATCTTTCTTAATTTCAATAATGAAATATGTTGTTCAGAGAGATTTTTTTCCATTGGACAGATAATTCTGAGTAGTTAAAAAATTGCATATTCTATATAGTATTAATCATGAAAAAATCACCAAGATAACTAAGAAGGATGGCTCCGGCAGTAAGTTCTAGCTCAATCATGATATGCCCTGGGTTCAGTCCCTAGTGTTAACTGATTTTCCTTGTTTTGTCTTTCCTTGTCTTTCCAAAATTTCCACTTTTCCAACATTTCTGCTGCTTCAACCTGTCCATACCTCTAGTTTCTCACAGGCATTCATTAAGAATTAGGTATACATACGTTGCATATGTATGTCTGTGACAGTTTTCAAGATCTTTTCAAACCTTCTCTCTATTAGGACTGTATTGCCCTTCTTGAAGGATGCTATGCAGCTCCCTGCTCTGGGTGTATAGGAGTATGCAAAGAGTGTGATCATGGGATGCTTCGCAAATGTTATAGACCTGTCATCTAAATTATGGAGAATTATTCCTGGTTGTAAAGCCCTTGTGCAACTCCTAAAAGTCATCTCTCCATCCCAGAGGTTAACCCATCATGAGCATTTTGCTCATACTTTTGAATTTCTTTTTTTTTTTTTTTTTTAATGGTAACGACTCCTGATAAAATGTTCCCAATTCAATCTAGATAACTTTTAAACTTTCCTGAAGCAGATCTTTAAGTTAGATTTAACAACCACATTGACAATAGTTTACACAATCTTTGTCCAGTTGCAGCACAGCTGTGAGTGGATTCCTTATCAAGTGACAAACCGTGCTATTCAATTGTTATGCAGTCCGCAATCATACTGGGTTGAAGCTGAAATGTAGAAATTCCATTTTGTGTTTGTTAAACATATACCTTCGTTTGATTTTTCTTCATTGATATTCAGTTAGGTTTTTACAATGAGTCGAGCAGAAAAAATCCTTCTGCCACCCTTACAACAGGATGGAAGGGATTCTCAAAATATATTTATTTTCACTTTTTGTTATAATAAATGTGAATTGAATTATATTTTTAACGTTTCTTTCAACAGAGGTTCGAACGCAACTGTTAAGAATAATAATAATCATCCTTCTCATCCTTGTCCTCATCCTCCTCCTCCTTACTACTATTACTACCATTATTACTATCATTACTCTTTTATTTTTCGCATCCCTGCATGGTTGAATGAAGCTAGTGCTTCTGTTGGCCTAGACAGCGCTGATTTGAACCAGGAAGAAAGATTAGATGAATGTGAATCTGAAGCACCCTCTGAACATAATGATCATATCACTGATTCAGAACAATCTGCAGGAGATGACTCAGAAACCGAAAGATATTTTCAGCCAACAGGTCTCTCATATATCAGAAAAGATAAAATAATAGTATGGTCCGTGCATTCATCATGCCCCAATGTTTGAAGACCAAGACATAATATAGCTAGAGCACATCCAGGTTGTAAAGGATGCAAAAAATGGAACTTCAGTGACAGATACATGGAAGAGACAATCTTTCACATTACAAACTGTGCTAACATATTTCCAAAAAATGCACACTAAATGTGCACAGCCGAGGGACTGGCCTGATACAACTCCACGTGAAATAACTGCTTTAATTGGTCTTCTATATGAGGGTCGACTGATAAGTCCTGGGCCTCTCAATGAAAGCAGCATTTAAAATTTTTTTTTTTGCTTTATTTCTCAACATAACCTCCAGAAAGGCTAATACATTTGTCATATTGATATTCTAATTTAATTAAACCATCTCTTAGTGTGATTTATCAAGGTCCTCAAAATAGCTGTTTACCGCATCAATGACCTCCTCGTTGCTGTGAAATCTTCGTCCTCCAAGAAATTTTTTGAGGTTTGGGAACAGATGGTAGTCACTTGGTGCTAGATCTGGTAAATAGGGTGGATGTTCAAGCAATTCAAACTTTAATTCGCACATTTTTCCCATTGCAATGACAGAGTGATGGGCCAGAGCATTGTCATGATCAAACAAGATTTTTTTTTTTTTTTTTTTGCCAAATGAGGTCTTTTTCTTTTCATCTCATCACTCAAACATTGCAGTAAGCTTGCATAGTAGTCACCAGTGATAGTTTTACCCTTTTCCAAGTAATCAATAAAAATAATTCCCTGTGCATCCCAGAAAACACTTGCCATAACCTTGTTAGCTAACAAAATTGGCTTTGTCTTTGGTTGGTTCACCTCTCAAGACATATTTACTGAACAATCCTGAGTATGATATCAATGAATTTTTAAAATAATTTATGTAGATTATATTAATACTTTGTTAAACCAAACATCCTGTATATATTAATGTATTTTTATAATTTATGTAGACTAAGTTTATTTAATGCTAATTTTGTTTAATGTAAACTGACAATGCCCGATACTCGAAAAGAGTCTATAGGCTGCTAATGAATTACAATTACAATTACCTGGGTAATCCACTGTTTTGACTGTGATTTACTTTCTGCAGTGTAGTGAAGTAGCCAAGTTTCATCCATGGTAATAAACCGTCTCAAAAATCCACTAAGATTTTTGAGGTAGAGCTCCACATTCTTAACAGAAACAATTTTTCTTTGCAACTTTTGATCAGGTGTCAATAAATGCGGCACCCATCTTGCACATTGCGAAAGCCCAAAACATTACTTAAAATATTACCTGCACATTCTTTTGAGATGTTTACAGCCTCTGCTATCTCAAACAACTTTAATCTGTGGTCTTCCAGTACTAAGCAATGAATGTTTTCAATGATCTCTTGAGCTGCCACTTCTACAGGGTGTCCAAAGTGAGGCTCATCACCATTGCTCGTATGTCCCATTTTAAACTCTGCAACCCACCTTTCAATTATTGAATATGAAGGGGCAGGGTCTTTCAATGTACTGTCCATTTCCTGCTTGATTTCTTTAGGCGTTAAGCCTTTCAAATGGAAGTATTTAATCACTGCTCGTTTTTCCAAACCCTTCATTTTTTTGAAAACTCTAAATTTGTCTTGTTTAAAATGCTGTCATTCAAAAACTAAACAAGTTATTGACCTGTAACTATGGATACAAGCTAGACTACAGTCAAACTGTACAGTGTTACAACTAACTGGCCTAGTGGCACCCTATCTGCATCAGGCCTGGGACTCATCAGCCGACCCTCGTACATGGCAGGCTAGATAAAGGCTGCTCATATCAACATTCAAGAGTTTTGATGATTGCACACCTTCTGAATGTTTTCGTGCTGTGATGTCAAGTTGCAGATTCTATATTCTTCTTAAGGCTCTATAATTTAATGACATTAACAATACAGTTGATAGAAAGAAAATCAATAATCTGGCCTCATTAGAAGAATACTTGAGGAATTTGTTGTCAGATGCATGAATAATTATGAATCAGGATAAAACACAACGCCTGTCTTCTGAGGAAGATTTCAATTCCACCAGTACATGCCATCAAAACCATCTAAATATGGAATTAAAATTTATGCATTGCTGGATTCTGAAACATTATATTTCAAATCTAGAAATCTAATTAGGGAAGCAACCTGAAGGTCTATACCAGACTCATAATAAAGCATCTAATGTTGTGAATAGAGTAGCAGTACCCAATTTGAGTAGTGGAAGAAACTACCATGGATACTTATTTTACATCTGTTCCGCTAGCATTGGAGTTGCTACACAAGAAAACTGCTGTGGTTGGAACACTATAAGAAGAACAAAAAAGAAATTTCACCCATTTTTGTAAATACTATGGAGAGGCCAGTTTGTAGTACTATGTTTGGTTTCCTGAAAACAGGGGTTCTAGTGTCGTATGTACCCAAAAGAAACTAAAGTGTGTTCCTATTTTCAACTCTACATTCTGGTGATGAAATTGATGAAGAAACTGGCGAACAAAACAAACCACACAAATTACCCTCTATAACAAAACAAAAGTGATGCCGATATTGCCAACAAACTGATATCTCAATATTCAGTATTTAGAATTACCTGCAGGTGGCCAATGGCTGTTTAACACTGGTGCAAAAAATTCAGTTAATGTATTCCACTAATACACAGAAGAAATTAGACTGTGGAATGTTTTTTAAACATTTGGCTCTAGAACTTATGAAACGCCATGTGAGAGAATGTGTATTTCAAATTTGTTAGACAACTTTCAAATCTCAAAGCAGAAAATTGTTGGTAATAAAGAAGAGAACGCAGAAACAGAAACTACTGTGACAACTCCTGGTGCATTTTCACAGTGCCCTCGGCAAAAGAACAGAAAAACCAAGAAAAACTGTTGTAAATGCAACAAATATTTGTGTAATAAACACGCAAGAATTACCTGCAATAAGTGCCAGTGTTGCCAGCACCATCACCATAATTTGTACTTAGGAGTATATTGCATTTGTGCTATCTTTATGTATTATGTATAGTACCATATTTAACACACCCTAAACTCACAATTCTTTCAATGAAGACATTGAATTTGAATTTCTTTCAAATACCTACATTACTATATTTAGTCAACCATAATTTAATATTCTTTACTTTTTTTTGTGATGACAAATATTTTGTGATCCCTTCAAAAAAATATCATTTGTAGTAGATTTAGAAAATTATAATTTAAGTATTATTAAATTGTGTTACTGACATAATGTTATCTCTTGTTATGTGTATTTTATCACTGTGAGGAAAATGCTCACGGTGAGACAAACTTGTCACAATGGTAGCAACAAATGATGTGATATGTACCTAAAAACAGCAAAACCATATCACATTTCTCAAAAAGTCTAAAACGTGGCTCTTAAATAAAGACTCCATTTCTTCTGCCATGACTGATGGAATACTAATCCCAATGTGATCCCCAACAATGATAATGATAATGTGATAAAATTATTTCCCATTTTCAATATACTTTAAGCAGTTTCGTAGACCAAGTAAGGATGAAAACAGCTAAATGAGCAATTGCATACCTTATTAATGTAACACACTCTTGCATTGTAATTACACGTGCAGTCTTATGTACTTCATTAAGCATGCTTTGGCAAGTTTTATATCGAGTGTTATGCATTAAGTTAGTTCTGTAACAGAGATCCCTCTGTTCTGTTCTCATTTTATATAATCCTTCTATTCTGTTACCATTTTACACATAAAAGTGAATCCATACAATACAAGTTCATTTGACCCTTATAAAGTACACTTGCGCCATATTGTTGGATCATCAACATTAACTGAATGAAAACTTCATTTAACCGATTTGAAATATGAGCACTTGTAATCTGCAATTGCATTATGAGTCAGAAATTATTTTATCCAAGGCTTCATATGTGGTTTTAAACACAAAATTCCATATAGTAATGAACTAATAGTCATTTTTACTTAAAGCTTCAACAGAATGTTAGTTACACAGAACTGATATCACAGGATTTTTCCTGATGGTGTAAGGCAGATCCTATAATACCCGCTCTCTGCATAAGTAAAAGTTTTGATGATGTGATGGGTTAAAAAAAAAAAAAAACAGAAAAAAAGACTCATTAATTCATTGCTACATTAAATTGATCTTCTGAGGTATCACTTCCAAATTTATTATTAACAAAATTCCATACCTGTAAGTAAAGCAAATCCAATTCCAAAGATGTGTTTCTTTGTGACCAATAGAGAGAGAGCCAACTGAAGATATGTGCTTCCAAGTAAAGATCTGTGATACCCATTTGCCAGTACTTCAAGAATACAAGGAATCAGAGTCTTTACTGCTACAGTGGCATGCCCTTTGAAACATACAAAGCAGACAAGTCTATTTTTTATTTCACACACCCAAAACAGTAAATAAATATATAAGTAAATTAGCATGATAAACTTGATGTTTGAAATGCCTTTTACAATACCTAAAGGAACCAGTGCAAACTGGATGTCATAAGTAGTAACTACAAAGAATAAAAACAGTTTATAACAATAAAATGAACTCATACTTTCCATTCCTGCACAATAGGCATCATATTGTGCTGTAACTGTTGAAGTGAAATTCCAAACTATGTTAACTCTGATATTACTGGCTTGAGTCTATATTAACAGAGGACTATGAAAGCAAACATGAAAGAAATTGGTGGCAGCTGCAGCAGTGGTGGCAGTGGTGCTTATAATCTCAAAGGTTTTTGTGTTTTTCTCTTGAAGATTACAGAGTATAAACAATCCATCAGCTTAATTTTCTTATACTGCAGAGTGGTGATTATGCACACATGCACTTTACAGATGATGCAGAATACAGGTGCTATCAAGTGATCATACCAGTTACAGTAAATCACACTGGCATCCTTTATTAATGTCCTCTGCTAGTACAGATTGTCCTTGTGTAGCTTGGGAATTTGAATTATAACTCCAAAAACATATTGTGTTTGTCTCTATGTTTCAAGAATGTTCCACTATAATGGTTTACAAAGTGCCTGTACATAGGAACTCATAGAAATTGAATGTTTTTCAGCACTTGGTCCCACCTGTTTTTGATCACTGTGGAATGATGTTTCCAAGCTGTGCATATGGACATGCTTATTATATGGGAAGCCACTAGAATGCAATAAGAGTACATCATTTACACTGATAGAAATTTCCCTAAAAAGAAGTTCAATGGATCATATATTTCTCTAGGTTGTAATGTGCCCATAGACCAGGACTGAGGCAATCATTAATGAATTGCATGTTCTATCCATGTATACTGGTTATATTTTACCAACAGTTTCTAAGAACAGCTTTGACATGTTTCTACCATTATGAGAAGTCACAAGAACATGGGATATATGAGCAGTTAGATTCCATTTATAACTGGCAATTCCTCCTGAAATGAAAACCTGCCACTTGCATTGTGAAGCTTATTTATATAGTATCAATAAGTTGGCTCCCATTTTATGAAGTTACAGGAGCTCAAACTTTGCAAACAGACCACTCAGGCACTAAACTTTGGCTCTCCAGCACCTTAACCCTCCAAAAACACTATGAGTGACACAAATTAATTGGAGCTTTTTATTTATGGATACTCTTTAATCATTGGGGTTTTCAGCATCCCATCCTATTATGAACATGAAAGTCTGCTTAATTTTGTTCAGAAGTCTCTTTATCAGGCTTGAGGTTCTTTCACATGCCATAAATGGGACAAGGGACCAGCAGCTTTATTTCCCATCCAAAGAAAGCCATACTAAGGATTTTTACTCCCAAGAAAATCCATTGCCCTCCACTGGGTTTTTTCCATGTCAATTATACAAAAAAGAATTCACTGGAGCAAGAACATTGCACTAAAATTTAAGAGTATTGTATTTACCTCCAACTACATACTTTGTGGAAATAGATAAAATTGTAAATTCAAAGAACTGGTCATGCATGACAGAGCAATTTTATAATGCCCCCTGCTCCAACTGCATCAGTTAGGTAGCATCTATAGTTCACATTTGGAATGTCTTGGGTTTAAATATAATATACTAACCAATTTGCTAGGCATCTTTTTATGGTTTCAAGTAAATATAGAACTAGGTACCTTCAGCTACATGATCAAAAGTTTTATCACTCAGATGAAACTGTGGCAGTTCAACCACTTCACAAGTTTACGACAGAAAGCAAGCCACCTCGGAATCTGTGGGTATGAGGGCAGTATCTCCCAGGGACCAACAGTGGCAGTGATTAACAAAACAGCTGTGCTTTGGGGTTGCCAAGCCACCCCCTTCAGGAAGTAACAGTAATGTAGGATTCACAATGGAAGCAGTACTGGTGACACGACATGGGTCTCATCGCAACACCACATTGGTCATGGAAACTAGTGTTCACAATAGGGCGGTACAATTTGAATTACTGGGCAGTGTCGATGCTTAGCACATTTGAAGCAATGGCTGCAGATTTAAAACAAGTTCTTGCTCAGTATCTTCTAAAAAGAAGAAACGACAGAAACAATCGACAAAGAAGACAGCAGAAGCACCGTCATTGGTGGGTTCAACTTATATTCAAGGAATGTAACCAATTTGGGGATTTTCATACCCAAATCCCAAATATGATAACGGATCTCGAATCATATTACAATTACATGCAAATGACATCATCACAATTTGATGATCTTTTGCACATCATTGGTCCTCATATAGAGAAACAGTCAATTCGAAAGCCAATTTCTTCAGCGCAGCGCCTTTGTATAACTTTGAGGTTAGTATGGGCTTATTTATTATTCAGTCAACAGTATAGTAGTTTTAATTATGTGGTAAGATTATTCTGGAATGAAGCTTTAATTTTGGTTTCCCAAGACAGTTTCGGGATGCAGCCTCACCATTTCAATAAGGATTTATTCTGAAAAAAATTAACTTCCCTTGATGTTGACGTCATCTTTAACAACTTAAGCAAGGACCACAGAATATAAAACAACAGGAATCCTGTGGATGACGCCCATGCCGTGCGGTAAAAGTTAAATCTAATTCAACTTTCTTTGCATGGGTTTCATCACACCGATTCTGAATTCCTATTGGTCAATTGCTTTGCTGTGCATGTTGTATAACCAATATTGCTCCATTGTGAATCTGGCATAAGATGACAAATTCGGCCTCCTAACAAACTAGCACACAAACATACCAACAAACTTAAACTACTAAGTGTTATTATATATAGTGCATGCAAAGTAAATAAATAATTTATCTAAAACATACCTGTCGTGTTTTCATTTCTTTCAAACTTAACCCACATCTGGTAAACCCAATGTGATCATGAAAAAGTACAAAAACCATGCTAGAGCCATGATACAAAAGACAAAATAAGCAAACAAACCATCCAACATGACAATGGAGTAAATGGTTGCAGGTTCTGTTTATCATGTGGTGATGAAGTTGCCAACTTCTGGCCGACAAACCCACACTGTGGTTCATCCAAGTAGAACAATCTAAGTGGCATTATGACTGAGAGATCAAAATTCAACTATGTAATCACTCAACTAGAATCCGATATGCTGCAGAAGTGAGGAACATCATAACCCACCTACCAACAGTCCAAACTCAAAGCTGAAAGCAGAATTGATATGCAGGCTGTCAACCTCCAAGGAGCAGTGCATCCTGCAGCTTTATACACACTTGAGGAAATGGGCAACCACAAGCCATTCCAGTTTTTATAGCAGCTCAAAAGCCTCGCACACAATTTTCTGGACAACTTCCTCAGAAGTAGATGGCCCAGTTGACTTTCATCTCGCATACAGACCATCATCACCTGCCAAATGGATGTTAGTTTTGATGTTTCGCTGTTGGCAAACAAAATTCATGGGGTGATGCCTGAGCCATCCTATGTGGTGGGGATCAGTCTTTCATCCGAACTTACCATACTCCTTCAAAGTGTTGAAGAACTTTCAAAGAAAGCTCATCCTGTATAACAGCATACACATTCACAAAAACCACCAACAAATCTGCCCGTCACCACACTCTTTAATGACTTTTCAACAGTTCTGAGTCAATATAGGTACCAGAGTTGGTTCAGCAATGCTGCCCAGAAATGTATGTCACTGTGTTTTTGTATCCCAAAAAGGGACTGCAGCAACTGTTAGTGAAGGAAAATGACTGCTCCCTTCATCATGTTGCTTCTTCATTATGGACAGCAGAAGTAAGACACTGGTTCAGATCTTGTGCATCTCTTAAAAGGTTAGTTCCTGGAAGGAGACCGAATTTAGATTACCAATTGTTTGTCAACAATGGCATCACTATTCATACTTTTAGTTACAAGCACTTGAATCTAAACTGAGTATGATGAGCATTCATTTGGTCTTCAAAGTGGCTTATGTCAGCATTCTAATCATTGATCTAGATTTCTTATCCTACCACAACCTTCAGTTTGACTGTTTTCATGGTCATCTATTGTACGGCACAACAAAGTCTTACCACAAACACTGCAGTTCCAAGTATTAAAACTACCCTAACAGGTGCACCTCCTGGCAACTTTCTTGCAGAGTTCCCCAGGCTCACTTTACCTGCGGGAATGATGCCATCAATTGTACAATAGCAAGCTGTCCATCATATCATACCAATACCTGGCCCACGTGTTTCTTACCATCCTAATCAACTTATCCCTGAGCACTTCAAAATTGCTAAAGTTGAGTTCAACAACATGCTCCAGAAGGATACAGCTCGCCATTCTGAGGTACCTTGGTCTTCGGCACTGCATCTGGTACCAAAGAAAAGCATCTGCTGGTGCCCTTGTAGAAATTGCAATCCCAACACCCTGACTGATATCCTATGCCACACATCCATGGTTATTTCCATCATCTTTCCAGTTTTTCTGTTCTTCCCCAGAATCAATCTCGTCTGTGTATACTATCAGATACGCATACACCCAGATAATGTACACCAAATAACCATCACTACTCCTTTTGGTCTCCTAGAATTCTCCTTTATGACATTTGGCCTCAGAACAGCTCTAAGATATATGAACAAAATTCTCCATGGACTGAAGCTTTTTTTTTCCTTCTTCTTCTTCTTCTTCTTCTTCTTCTTCTTCTTCTTCTTCTTTCTTTCTTTCTTTCTTCCTTTCTTGGAACTTTGGAACAGCACCCCCGATACCTTTGGCAGCTCCTCAACAGGCAATGGGTATCTGGGAGTTTTCACTAAGCCTGCAAAGTGCAACTTCAAATTTTCAGAAGATATCTTCCTGGGCTAGACCATCTTGGGAGACGGTTTTTTTCTCTTGTCCAAATGAGTGGCTGACTTGCAATCTCACAGAGCACCCCATACCACCCAACAACTGTAAAGGTTCCTGGGAATGATAAACTGTCATTGTTTCCTAGCAAATCCTGTTACCATTCACACACCCCTTCAAGCTGTTCTCTTAGGATATAGTATTAAAGGTTCTGTCCCTGTGAACTGGATACCTGAGCTGCTTCTGAAAATTCTATGGATATTCTCTTAAAAGCAACTCTTCTAGCTCAACCAGATAACTCTATACCCCTTGCTCTGGTCACAAATGCTTCCAGTTCTGCACTTGGAACAGTTGTTCAGTGACAGGTGAAGGAATTGGCAACCACTCAGCTTCTTTTCCAAGAAGTCAGCTCCCAGCAACAGAAATAAAGTGCCTATGTCAGAGCTTTTGGCTAATTATAAGCCTGTTAAGCTTTACATGTACACATTAAAGGTACAAACATTAACCATCTTCACCAATCACAAACCCAACTTTTAATTTTTTCACAAAGTTTAACATTGATGGTTCCCCTACCTAATTCATTAGCTATTTGCTGGCTCCCCTGCAAAATTTTTTTCTCCTCCCTGTAGTTATCCTGTCATAACAATTCTTAGAAATTTGTGTACCATTTCTGTATTAACTTTTTGTTATTGATCATATTTTCTTTGTGTCATGAATTGTTCTTGCTTCATTTAATATTCAGCTTATTTTTATATTCCATACATGCCTTTTTTCTTCCATAAGGCACCTGTATATTCATCTAAGATCCAAAAATTATCCCCGCTCCTCTTTTTGTCACCAACTGTTGTCAGTTTCTCAACTCTTGTGTGACCCATTATTTTTTTCTCTCTCTCTCATTTAACAATCTTTATTGAAACATTTACTTTTGCAATCCTTGTAAGCCTCAGATTACATCCCACCTCCTATACTATAATGCATTCTAGTGTTTCTAGAGTTTGCTCTATTTTATTACAAACTTTCTACTCTCACTTGTAATATTTTCCCTTTAATTCTTTACAAAATATGTCATGATTTTTTCCCCTGCATTTATATATTTCCATAACTATAAGACCTTCTACACACTTCCTTTATACCACTCTTTACTTCCCCTAATTTTAATTTCAGTGGATAATAAGAACTTGATCAATCATACTCACAACCACAAAGCCCAGAATCCAATTATCAATATCTAGTGAATACATTATATGATTCACCATCTTTGACCATTTTTATTTGCAAATATGAATTCCCCTTCTAAGTGTGATCTATTCAACATATTACAGATAGTAAGAATATGCTCCTCACAAAAATCTTAAGTTCTTTCCATTCATTATTGGTTACCTTGTCTTTGTTGTGCCTATTCCCTATTTCAAGCTCCTTGTCATACTCTTCAATTGGATTGTTCAACTTAATCTTTTTTTTTTTATATATATATATATATATATATATATATTTCCCTTTAACATCTAAGGTCATATCAAGCAAGGCCTTTGCATTAGAAAGAACTAGTTGTCTGTAGGTCTTTTATGTTGGGCTTAAATCATTTTATTTTCCTCAAACACACATTCACTCTCATATGCATACTTCCAGACTCTGAGGGGAATAGGGAATAATTCTGGCTAAAGAAAAATTCCCCACCCCAGTCTGGAATCAAACCTGGGTGAGAAGTCAGCTCGCTGACCACTGACCACAAAGGCAGTCCACTCAACTTTTGTTACACCTCCTTGGATTAAAGTTACCAAAAACAATTATTTCCATTTTACCGTTCTTGTTTCTCAACTCTTCAATCTTCCAACTAACTTTCCTAAACAAATTTGAATCAATGTATTCTCATGTAGGGATGTTATACACAATAGTGATATAAACTTATCACTTTTTTGGTAAATGTCACACAAGCTCAGTATGGTTTACTCCACAGTTCCTTTCCTTCTTTCACCTTAAACCTGTCATTTTATCACAAAAGATCCTATTCTGATGCTTCATGCCTATTATACTATAAAAGTCAAACCTAGTTATTTCTATATTCATTTTGTTTTCCAACCATGTCTCCACTACCATTATCATATTGCCCTTTGACATTTGCTGGATTTCACTGCTATGCACTTTCTCAGTAGGCCCTCCAGCTCACTACTGATAACTCAAAACCCTATACCAAACCTTTTCTCTAAGTGCAAATTTCTCTAGATTCACCTGCTTTTTTGTAAGCATGCAATCTTTCACCTCAACAGGAAAATGCTCTTGGTTCCATACATTCAAAACAGGTTTTGCTCCCAAGTTCTTCTTCCGTGTTTCTTCAATCAGCTATGGTTCGGGTTGCACTGGTCTTGGTGACCCCACTGATGACATATCTCCCCCATCACTCCTCAGCTGGGCTGATGGTGAGATTGGCTTTGTCACTGGTGAGATATGCGCTGATTCTCCCTAATAATAAACCAACTGTAGATTTCTCCCACCGTCCATCACATGTGTAATATGAATCCCCATTCAGTTTCTGTTATACTCTCTTGACCCACATATTGACTCCTTTTATGAAGGTGTTTTTACCTGCTTCTCATACTTTTCATGTTTGCTACCAATTTCAATTTCTATTGCTTCTTTCCCACACCTTGTTCCATAGGTATGTTTGTACCTATAGCTGCTTGCTGTTCCTATATTTCACATTTGAATTTCATTTTAGATATTTTTGTGATTATTGGTCTCAGTCTTGGCCCTTTTCTTCCAATTCTGAAACAGTTTACAATTTCTCATCTCACAATACTTAATTTAAATTTCTCTAGGAAGAGCTTCACTATATCCTGTCAGGCTTGTCTATCCTTCTCTGTTCAATTCCAAAAATAATGTGATTTAGCTTTCTATTTTCCTCCTTCATATTTTCCAGTCCAATTAATCTTTTACAATCTTTTCTCTCTTTCTTTACCTCATCTTCAATTCTTCTTAGTGCTGTTTTGATCTCTTCAAACTTGCCAATTCTCTTCTCCATGCTCTTTGTTTTCTTTACTTGGTGATTTTTTTCTAGCATCTTGTCTCCTATTCCATTGTTGGTTCTGGATGTATTTCTACTCCGGTATATTTGACTCTGTATATTTGGACATTGATACCAACATTATTTTCACCACAAACGCATGTACTAACATGTCCATCTCCCTTTGCAGCTGGCAAGTAACTCTCATGTTCCTTATAAAACAGATATAATGCCTCTGACACCAACAATCATCCTAATACTCCACATGAGGTGCAATGCTTCAAAACATATTGTATGCATAACTGAATATTTTTCAGAAATGGAAGAAAAACATTTTATTCCTAACAAGAAAAGCTATCAGTAAAATTAAGATGTCAGATTTTAGATACTGGGTAATGTTTGAGTACCCTGAAAAACTGAAGCTGGTGTTTTATTAACTAGCATTACATTTGAATTTTAATTTGTCATTTATACTTTTTGAACTGATTTACTGAACATATATTTTGAACTATCCACGCATTAAAAAGTAAAGAGAGTGTTAAAACATTAATAACATAGAAAAACTAATGATCTTAAATCATTATCATAACTATACTTACATTGTAAACTATAAAAAAGTATTATTAATAACACTGGCATTTATCACTTAAAAATATAGTCCCAATTATTTTAATAATAACACCGACATTTATCACTTATTAACAATATAGGTATACACATTTTAAGGTTACACATTATACTGTTTACCTGTACATAGAAGCAAACATTTGAATTTTACAGTGTAACTAAGACATGTCACAGTCTTTCAAATCCTGCTTCCTCATGCAAAAGATCAGCATAAAAACTCTTAGGTGCTGCACCATAATTTACAGCTAGTTTATTCATCCTCAACCCATCAACTTCTCTCCAGATATCACTAAGTTTTGGTTTCAGAAGATCATCTATGTCTTGTCTTCCTTGTGTATGATAAAACTTCCATTTTATAAGGTACAGGAGGTTCAAATACCTGATCCATGTTTCCCCCGTTTCAGTAATGCTACAAATTTTTTGAAGGGCCATCTAAATCCTGAAAGTGGTCTTCCAAATAAAAAATTACACACCCTATGCCACTTTATTTGTCCTTCTGCCATCTTCAGTCTCAAGAATGTAAAGAATGTTACACTCTTATTGCTGATGTCAGTGATAAATACTGTAAAATGATACTTGACAGAGTAGTATTCTTCACCAACTGATAATTTTGGAAGAGGCTGTAGCTGTTGCAGATCAAAGCAGAAAGTTCTTGTCAGCTGGATGCTCCCTCATTAATTAGTGGAACAAATTGTTAGAACAATGTTTGTTTGCTCCCAGATCAGCCAGTAGGTAATTTTTTTTTAATTTATTTGATGAAAGTCGCCTTAATCTATACTCATATCATGACCACAAAATGTTAATTAACAATAATAATATTAACAAATCATACAATTGTGTATCCTTTATATATTTAAGTACATTATATACATTGACATCATTGAGAGCTTCAGACAGGTTGTTCAGAACTGAGTTACAAAGTCTCTGATTGTAGAATCTAGGGACAGTCCAAGATTAAATGTTGAAGCGGTTTGACACTGGTCACATACAGGCAAGGATCGTGCATTAACAGATGTGAATGAATTAAGGCAGTATGGTTGATGCATAGGCTGGTGATATGGACTTGGTCTGGTCATCGCAGGTGTGTGATTAGAATCCTGGAAGAGAGGAGGATGCACAGCACAAATTTATGTTGGAGAAAAGAGTTCCAATCATTTTTCCATTGTTGTAGATTTATTTTTTTAATATAGTATTGAAAATCTTAGTGTGGGATCTTAAAAGTGACAGCTTGCTTGTAGCTTCTTGGCTGCTGCTTTGGCGGTCTCGTTGCCAGGTATACCAACCAGCATGTGCAGGGATCAAGGTTAATGTGATACATTTTCCAGTGACGACACATTCATTATATAGTTTCTGTAGCTTCTGGCCCAAGCAATTAGAAGACAACTGTTTGAGCATAAGCAAGGCAATCAGTGAAGATAGTGAAAGAGAAGTGGTTACTGCAGTCTAGAATATATTGAAGGGCATACTGAATGGTGTATAGCTCACAGGTGGTGAGATAATCTGGCAGTCTGGGAAGCATAACATGGTCAGGAAATACAACTGAACAGCCATTGTTGTCATTAAGTTGAGAACCATCAGTATAAATATGAGCACTACCAGTGTTTAGCGAACAAAGTTCAGTGAACAATTTACCAAAGTGTTTTATCGGTACAGGATTTTGTGATTAGCCATCGTAAGATTGACAAAAGGAAGTGAGAGTCTCCATTGGACTGGATCCATTGTGAAAGATCCTGTCATTATTTCAGGAAAAATTAAGTTGAATTCAGTCAGACAATAGGTGATTCAAAGAGAGAGGCATATAGAGTTCTTTGAGAAGATGAATTACTAGTGCGGAAAATGTAGAGGTACATTGTGGATCCTGGTAATGTAGCAATCTTGTTAGTATAAGATAGAGTAGGATACTTCCATCTAATATGTAGAGGGGGTTCATTACATTCAGTCTTTAGGCTACTACATGGGCTCATGTGGAAGGCACCGATAGCAATCCTTAGAGCAGATGTCTGTACAGAATCAATGATATTCAGGGCTGTTTTTTTAGCTGAATTGTATACTATGGATCCATAGACAATTGTGATAAGAATTATTGTCTTGTAAGTTCGAATTAACACATTATAGTCAGCTCTGCAGTCCCTAGCAGCTAGGGTTCTGAGAAGATTAAGGAGTCTTAAATATTCAACTCATTTAAGATGTGGAACCCATAGTTGAGGAGCCCGATCAGGTCTTTGAAGTCTGGAGAAAACTATACATTGACTTTTGGAAGGAGACACTTTTAAACCGATGGTATAGCTCCATTGTTGCAGTGCATGAAGTGAATCTTGAAGCAGATCTTGAGTGCTTCTTGTGTATTTCCCCTTGCAGAAGATGACAGGGTCGTCTGGTAATGAAAGGCATGAGATTACACTATTGATTGCTACCAAGAATAAGATCACACTCAGTATGGATCCTTGAGATATTCCATTATCCATAATAGCTTCTTTCGAAAGTATTCCAATGACTAATACAAATTTTGTTATGCTGTAAGAAATTATAAATGAAGACAATTATATTTCCAGTGATGCTGTTTTCAAACAATGTTCGAATGGTATAAGTGTGGTAGACTCTATCATAGGCGTTTTCTACACCCAGATTAATGGCAACCATATGCTCTTGAATGATAAAGGCATCCCATATTTCAGCTTTTAGCATAACTAAATTGTTTGTATTACATCAAAAGGAACAAAAGCTGTTTTGGATGTCACTGAAAAAGGTTTTGCATTCCAGCACCCACCGAAGTTGTTTGGAAATAATTTCTTCCATCAATTTACACAATGTGCATGTTAGTTTTCTGATAATGAGAGGTTTTTATTTGATTTGGGTATGTGAACTACTGTGGAATGCCACAACTGGTAGGGAAACATTTGTTTTTCCAGATGTGGTTAAATATGGTTAACACTAGCAGGCAATTGTTTTAGAAATTGATAAGGGATGGTACCTGGTCCAGCATTTTTGCTGCTACAGTGGAGAAGAGCCTAATGAAATTCTTTCAAGGTTAGATCGTCAATAAACTCCTTGTTTGTGTCAGTAAAAATATTAACAGTTTTGAGATTTGCCAAGTCGCGTTTATGTTGCAGGAATTCAGGGTCATAAGTAGTGTCGTTAAAGAAGGCTGAGAATGTGTCCACAAGGGTGTCTGCTATGAGTTGGAAATCTGTAATAGGAGAATTTCTTGTAGATAACTGAAGACACCGGATTTTATATGAGCAATTAGCTCCATAAATTGCCTGCACTTTATGCCACATATATGATTGGGTGGTCTTATATGTGAGAGAGGATAAATATTTTAACAGTCTCTTTTACTCCTTTTTATTTCCTGATGGGCTGCTGCTCGTAATCATTTGAATTCTAGTTTAGTCTCAATAGTTTGTCGTCATTTGAATTTGTAACATGCCTAGTTCTTAGCTTTAACTACTTGTTTGCATGCTTCATTCCACCAGACAACTCCACACTTGCCAGAGACATAATTATTGATCGGGATACTAGTTTCATCAGAAGAAAGTATGGCGCTGTTGAATGAAGAAATTATCTTATTAACCTCAAGTTCTGAAAAGCTTTCAAGTCATGGTAGGTGCTCTAAAGCTTCTTGAAGGGTGCTTTGAAAAAGTTTCCATTCAGCCTTGTGGAAGTACCAAGTGGGGTACTTCATATGTGTAGGAGATTTGTAAGCGACATTGAGAGTGATAGGAAATTATCACTTCCATGTAGAGAAAAAAAGACTGACCAATGAAATAATGGAGCAATGCTTGGAGATGATATCATGAGGTCAATGTTGCTGTGATTGTTGTGGAACACATCAAAATGTGTAGGAGTTAATGAATTAAAAATAACAAGCTCATGGGTATGGGCAATAGATTCAATTATTTTACCCTGCTGATCAGCTCTTGCTTCCCCAGAGTATATAGTGACTGTTGAAGTCTCCTAATATAATGAAAGGATGAGCAAGTTGTGTTTTAAGATCTGAAAGGATAGCTGTATCTAGTATAGAGCTGTTTGGAAGATATATGTCCAAAAAACAAATATTTGTATTTACAAAAACAGAAACTGCTACTGCTTCCAGTGGTGTATTAAGTGGTACATACTTATGTGAAATGTTATTCCTAACATAGATGGCAACACCTCTGCTGGCATGGGAAGAATTTAATTGTTTTTGTAATAAGCAGCATACTCTCGAATGGGTGCTACGTATGTATTTCAGAATTGGTCTCTTGTACACAAACAAGAAAAGGACCATGCTCATGTAGCAGTAGCTTCAGATATTCCAACTGTAGCCAAAAACCATTTAGATTACGTTGCAATATTTTAGAATCTGCAGCCATATTGTTAGAGATAGTTGAAGCATGGAGTTAACGAAGCATTAGGCTACAGCTCCACATTTTGTAACTTCTTTTGCATACGGGTGGTTTGCTCTTTAAACCAGTACTGGGAAGATGGTGGTGAAACTTCTGAAGTATTTCCACTAATTCTGAAGGGCTGGTAGTATAGGTTCTGTTGTTTGTACTAACAGAGTAATCTTTTATGGAACCTTCATAATTTCCTTTAAAATTGGCTTGTTTTAAACATATTACATGTGGAGTACATTTTGTGTATAATACTTGAAAGAATTTAACTATTGTATTAGATGAGCATAATAAGTAAAAGAAATTACTCACTGCCGTCTGTTTGTGTAGTAAAAATGCACACTTCTGTATATGTCTGCAATTTTCTTTTTAGGGCTCAGAAAAATTGTTTCATGTTTTTGTCTTTTAATAGACAATAATGTTCATCTAGGAGATCAATCAGAGGCTGAACATCTGTATTTTCTAAGTATTCCCACACAACAGCTACAGGATTAGAATTCTCTTTAGTCCTTTCCAGAAGACTTTTGAGTTACATATAATTTAACGGGTAGCTGTTTTGAGAGCTGACAAACACTCTTTTAGGGAGTTGAGAATCTATATCCTTGTTGCTCAGCTGTTTCAATGAAGGATCTGTTTTTGGTGTTTTGCTTGTTCCGCTTTGTTATGACTTGCAACAGCCGGGCTTGCAAATGTTTGTGTTACTACCTGATTTTCACACGATTGATCATTTATACTGGTAACTTGAAGAAGGGGACAGCAGGCTTTTCATTGGTTTCAGTGAAGGTGTAGCTACTGGTTCTGGATTATCTGCCTTTAATGGAGGGAACTGAGTAGCAGATGTACTGTGATCAGGTTTCAAGGTTACAAATATTTTTGTGCATGATTCAGTATATTGTTCACCTTCATGTTTACAGTCTTTTGCCACATGACCTGGTTATTTACATATGAAACATGAAATTGAGTCTGTTGACCGGTAAGTCCAGTGAGTCATGCCATCGTATTCAATATCCATGGATTTTGGGAGTTTTTCTAAGTCATCTGGGTGCACATAGACATGCCTTCTAAAACTAAGAATATGAGCGAACCCTATTACTGACATACCTTCTCTGAGAAACGTTATGGTTGACCCCAAACAAATGTTTGAAGTTTCCAGTTCACACTCCAGTACATGATGAGGAATTACAGGACACACATTTTATATTATTATTCTTTGGAATTTTGTCAACAAAGGCCATATTTCTAAAGATATGTCTGCAATTTTAACCCTGGTATTGTTGTCAATTAGTTGCTGCACTATTTCCTTGTTTGCTAGATAGAGACAGATGCGATTTCTAGTGATTCTGGATACAAAGCATATGTTTGTAGGTTCAGTTAGCTTACCAATAGCAAATGTATATTCCTTTATAGTGAGTCCATGTACGGAATCTAGAACGATGGCTTGTTCTTTCGAAGGGAAGGCTTCCTTCTGTGCAGCACTGGCATAGTTTCTAGATGGTTGGGTTTCACTTGGTTGCATTTCCAAAATGGTGACCCCTTGTTCAGAGGTCATTTCAACATAACGATTGGTTTTCTTATTTCAGAGATTAGGTAATCAGGTCTTTGCTTGCACTCCTGACTCGTATTTCACATAATTAAGCTGCTTTCAAATAAATAGCTGCAATGAAAATTATTTATAGAGCAACAATATGTGCTAAACAAACTCTTCTAGCCTTTTTGCACTTGTCTTTAGCTGTGAATTGCTTAATACCACATTAAAATAAGCAGAGAAACATGCAGGACTTGTTAACTGAAAAACAAATGACTGCCAATTTGTAGGTGATTTTGCATGCATAACTATAAGCGTCTGTGGCAGGTGGCCCAAAGCTGATGTTAAATTTTACATGAAAAATGTTCTGGATTGATCGTAAGCTGGACAGAAACACTGGCATTATACATCTTGAATAATTTATTGGTCTTTAAGTTTTGTTTCCACTGTAATGGGATTTTCTTGTCCTTAGTTTGAGGTAAACACGTATTTTCCTTAGCAGTAAAGCAGAACTTGAATTGAGCTTTTTGCAACACAAACGTCACTTACTTAAAATTTTATTTTTAACATTTTCAGAAGTAATTTGTCCCATTTTCAGCCTAGGTCTGACTGATAACAATGAAAACATAATACTGGTGTTTATTGCAGAGATGGTGCCATCTGGTTTTCTTGTAATAAAGCTGCTGAAACTGTTAGGGGCAGGATTTCAAAATTCATTAAATTTTTCTTCCTTTTATGA
This sequence comes from Hymenopus coronatus, assembly GCA_030762935.1. Classification (NCBI taxonomy): domain Eukaryota; kingdom Metazoa; phylum Arthropoda; class Insecta; order Mantodea; family Hymenopodidae; genus Hymenopus; species Hymenopus coronatus. Next base: position 259,111,593 of record CM060900.1, read on the forward strand.
TGAATTTTAAGTCAGTGAAGTTTGTGTTACCAACTGACTTGGCAATCTTTCAAGTTGTTGTCACTCTACTGTTTTAATTTTCTAACTTTCAAATGTCTACATTCTGATTAAAATCCTGCAGAAAACCATTGATTTTTTTCATGCATAAAAATCCTTAGCTTAGCTTCTTTCAGAATGGAAGTAAAGTCAATGGTCCCATGTTGAGATTTAAGGCAAGCAAAAGAACTTCAAGCCTGACAGAAGCCTCACAGCAAAATGTTTGGTCTTTCATGCCCATTATAGAATAGATATCTAGTAACATAGCAGTTGAACAGCATCTATAAACAAAAACTTAATTTATTTTGAATTAGCTATTAGATATTTAGTATATGTGATTGTTCACTTTGTTAGAAAGTACACAGAAATTTTGTGACACTTAAATATACCTTCTTAGTAAGAATATGGAGGTTCAAAGCCTTGCAAATCTGCATCACAGTTTGCACACCAATAAAAATATAACTTGTGCAATGAGTAGTATTAAAACTTAACAACAATTATGCTTAAAGTTAGAATCAGCTGAAAAGCTCAATGCCATAGTCAGAATTTGAACAAGGTTCTCCTACTGAATGTTCAAATACTGGCCATGGAATTGAAATATTTTAGCTGATCCTAACTTTAATTTTAAAAAATCTTGAGGTTGGGCTTGGCCTTTAATGAAATAACCAATATACATATATACCAAAAACTATGACATTTATCAGTTAATAAACAAATCCCTTGAAGAATAAGCATTTTAAGCCTTTAATGTGCAATTTATTGACTGTCATAACATTTCTCATTAAGTCCACTCAAAAGTAAGCACATTAAAAATTACAACAGAAATAGGACTGTTGCAGTGTCAACTAAAAAGTCAAAAAAGATATAAATAAAATAACACTAACCTAGCTTCCCCATCCTACTGTCATTTGGTTTTTAATTTTTGATTCACCTCCTACTTCCTTTTGATTATTCTCCGACAGATGCTCTTCCACTAAATTTGAATAAATTGCCAAACAATTTCTAAACTTACAGATGAGTCAACATAACAATTATGTGGCAAAAAATATCAGCAAAAGCGCAGGTTGAATACCTAAGAGTGTAAAATTTAATTGAAAGCTGTACATAACACATTTGAACCAATATTTTCTGTGCACGTAATAAAACTTGAACAAATGCATCACTTTCTAAGCTGATAATATTGGATATATTACACAATGTTCCCATCTGAGTTTATAGTGTTAAAGGGTACTTAAGAAATAATGCAAAAGATTGCATCAAACTGTATTTTAAACAGGAGTACACTTAATATGCTTTGAAGCAATGCTACCACAGTGTCCTGAAACCAAAGTCAGTTTTAAACTATACCCAACTCACAGAAGGATGGACTACAGCAATCACCATATTTCCAGTTACCTTTTTCTAAGCAGATCAAGAAAAGGAGTTGAGAATTCTTTTGGTGATCAATTCATATTTATTGTTCACATCTTACAAAAGTGGCAAACCAAGAGCACTATATCACACAAAACATTCAATTGAAGAGAGGAGTTCCACCTTCTGGGAGAACTTATGGAAGGATGTTTGGAACCACCAGAGTGAAGGCTTCATGAAAAACAACATTTATAAACTGTTTTTAAAAGCATATTGAAAGGTATATAAGCTACTTGTTCTATATCCATATAAGTAAGTTCAGAGTTTTATCACACAAAGAATATTAATTCACAGAGAACTATCAATATATATCACACATACTATCAATATATATCCCTGGACATTATTATTAACAAATAGATCATTTTTGCAACCAGTATCTTAGTGAATTTTTATCAGCATAAAGCCAGATATACTAACTTACATTTACACATTTTAGTTATGTACATGAATAAGTGTAAATAGCACAATACTTGCAATTTTAGAAGGTTTGTGAAGTCTTGCCCAAGCTAATTCTGCTTGAGAAGGGTAAAGTGAATTACTGAGAGAGAACAAGTACAGTTAACAAAATCAAACATTGAAAATAAAAGGACTTACCACAGGATATCCTTGTACTGATAATTTTCAACAGTTGCTCACACTTTGTTACAGCAATATTCTTATTATTTGACCTCTGCCGTGGATCCATTTCCTGGGAAATTAATATGCTGGTTAATTATTTTGAGAATGTAAGTTTGTAATCTTATTACTACTACAAATTATACTTTAAGAAAGAACGGTTTTCAATATTTTAATGGGCTAGAAAAGGAAGTTCAAAAATGATTTACAACCAAATGTCAACTATTATTGCTATAAGAGCAATTGTATGTATCGTTGTTATTCTTGCGACAAAATAAAGTGAAACCTGCCTAATGGCATTGAATAAGCTGGAATCCTGTTTTATTTTTGAAAGGAAAGCATATCTTTGTGTACTTTTTCCTGAACAATAAAGAAATTTCTGAACATGGAAATAAAAACTGTCTGCAACTGCTTAAAATAGAAATTTACAGTATTAAGATGCATTTTTTTTGGAATATGATGTACTTACAAGGAAACTGTGAATGTTTTAAACATTTATTTTGGGACACACACATCTGAGGTCATTATGGTAAATGATATTTCTTTATAAATGTACATGCCTAATTGAAGACTGCATAAAGAATGAAAGAAATAGGCTACAGATCAAATATATTTTTCCTTCACTGTTTTTTGTTGCTTGGAAAGGTGCACTGTGAGAAATGCTGTGCATTTTGCGTTAAATGATGTGACATAAGAATGTGAAGAAAACCAGATCACAGCACAGAGGTAATTACGAATGTAACCTCCCCTTCTGAAGCCAAACATGATGAAGATGAACATCTTTGAAATGCATCCGGGGAAAACTAAGTAATTGAAACTATAGTGTCCACATTTGACTCAAATTAGTTACGTAATTAAGGTTAAAACCAATCAGACAGGAGCAAGTAATTTTGCTGGAGTCAGTTAAATTTGGGGGGGGGGGGGGCTACACAACAATGTCTGTAAGCTTCCTCACATTTAAATATTCAGAGCATTTGCCCTACCTCTACTTCTCCCTTCAGCATAGTGGATTGGATTTGCAGGCACGCATGCAATACAGAGTTCAAAGAAATCTACACACCTGTGAAATATATACTGCGGACACATGCCAGACAGATTTTCAGCCAGTAAAATATGCCAAATGGTAATACAACAGAAACCTCTACTCATCCTCTACTGCTGGGCTAACAGCCTCTTCAAGTAAGTACTGTGTCTACAGAAACAAAAACCTTTAAATTATTTCAAGTCCTACTGGTGCTGATTTAATGCTGCTTAAGTTCAATGAATTTGATTGTCTCCTCTCGAATAGGTCAACATTTAGTAGGTAAAACTCATACTCAATGAGATGTTCAGCCTGCTCTGTAATCCTAGTTCCTATTCAACTGTACTACCGCAATAACAGATTTTGAGGCTGCCTAAATATGCAGCACTACCAATTGATGCATAATATTATATGGTGGTTTGAGTAAACACCAGCAAAAAAATATTTTGATGATAGTACTACTGCATTTATAAACACCTCGTAGATGCTTTCTACTGTATTTTCTTATGAATCTACTTATTTTCTTAATAAGTTATTTAGATTGACTCAGTCACAAATACATCTCTTATCGTGCACCAATGGCAATTTGTTTTATCCATTTTTCTGTTACCTAATTCTTGAAGCAAGTAGGTCATTAGGAGTGTAAGAGACCTACAGTGACCATTAAGTGCCTCTAATATTTTGCAAATTAAACGATCAAGAATATTGCCAAAGTCTTTTAATATTCTTGGTATTGCTGTACATTAACTGTTCTGAATATGTGTAGAGCTTGGGTTTGCAGGTTCTTATATCCAAAGTTTTAGCATTTTATTATGACAGATTAACCTTTTAATTTAGTGATAAATTTGTTTTTTAAAACTCAAAAGCCTTGAAATTAAGACTATTCATATAACATTTAATTATATAAATTATTTTTGTCTTTCATGAAAACTTGTGCTTATGTATTGAATAGTACCACAACATTAAATTATGCAATCCATATTTCTCGATTAGAGGACTCTTAAAAATCTTGGTAATTTCAGTATGTGGTAGTGGGAGACAACACCAAATGTTTTCAACAACTGAATGTATTACAAAAGTGAGAAATGACTATCGAATAATTTGGCTTTTCATTAAGATTTAAAATCTATTCACTTTCACAAAAGGTGTGAAGTAGTACAGATAACCTACTAAAGAACCAGTTTTAATTCAGATTTAAAAATACAATGTAATAGACATTTTAGCACTTGAATAATATAAAAAAAAGCTTGTGTGCATTATCTTGCAATATTAAAAAACTAATTGCCTGCAGTTGTTCTCTAATAATTCAAATGATAATTAATTCCATAAATATCACATTGTGAAAACATACCATTTCTCAATCATATTTTTTAAATAAATGTGTAGAAAAAAATATATACACAGTCTTAAGGTTATATTTGTACATAGAATTTTGTACAATTATGCTTTCACAGTTCTTGAAATTATATTGTGGTATAGGTTATAACCATCTACCATATTTATTATTTTGTAGTTATTTATTTGAAGCTAAACTAATGTGGCCAATAAAAAACAAAATCATTTGAGTCAGTTTTTGTAACACAAACATCACTTATTTTTACTTACTGGGACCGGTTTCGGGAACACTTGTTCCCATTTTCAACTCTTATTAATTCCAGTCCCAGTAAGTAAAAATAAGTGATGTTTGTGTTACCAAAACCAACTCAAATGATTTTGTTTTTTATTTAATCACATCACTGTCACAAGCTTCTTTGCATATTTGCAAGTTTTCAATAATGAGGCCAAGTTTATTCCATAAAAGTGTGTGCTGAAAAATGTGATAAGTGTGGGAGAATACACATTATGTTGGTCATAATTTAATTGTTAATTGTGGTGCTCACTCTTAAATTTGGGTAAATGACAATTTGGGGTGAATTTAGGAATGTAATGCATCACATTCTATGCTTATATATTTCTTCATTTAATTATCCAGACAAATATGGAAATGCATTAGCTTATGTGGCTGTAAACAATAAGCATAAACTGATATATTTGTTCTAAATCTCTCCAAAACAAAGTAGTGTCAATTCCTCTATTTGTATAATACACTTTAAATAATCTGAACCATGCTTAATTAGTGTGCATATAAAGTCTGATGTGGTGGGTGCTTCGTCATTCGCACACCTCGGCCTTTGAACATAAATGGCTTCATGTCATTACGGCTATTTAACTATTTAGATATGCATATAACATAACAAAAACTCTCTTTATCACTCCAACAAACCACTCTTTATTTCTTTCTTTCATAAAAAATTAAAATCTATTTACAAATTTATGTTTTTCTTCAATGTCCCCACAATAATTCTGCCATACACATTCCTTTCCACATTTCCTGCAGTGATGGCTACTACTCCATGCTATGAAGTTACCATCGAAAATCACTCAACTGTTGCAAGCCATGCACTCCCAGTTGAAAATGGCTTTCTGCAGGTTTTGTTCCCCTTTTTACAGTTGTCCAACACATGGCAGGAGGCCTCCAAAAGCACATGCAAACCACAGCAGGTGATATAAATTCCCTCAGATGTAACAATCAGCGACTCCAACATCAAAGAACTTTTCAACAGCACACGTGTCCATTCGTATAGGCAACGTATCCATTTGTAGGTGTAACAATCACAGCATCGATGTTAAAAGAACTCACCACCAGCACACAGGAGTAACAATGGAATCCAGCAATCTGCTATGATTCACAAAGCAAACCATTCACAAATGTTTGGGGATTACAACCCCAGGACATAATCACACTGGTCCTTCCTCAGAGGTGTTTATTATGACCAGCACTATCAAAATGGTCATATGTGTCCACTAACGCAGGTGTAACAAAGGATACCAACAATCAGCTACGACTTACTAAGCAAGCCATTCAATAGTCACACAGCTCCCTCAGGGCTGCTCATCCCAAACAACATTATAATGGACTAGACAATCCAGGTGTACTACTAGCCTCTTCCCTAGGGGCAGCCTCTGGATGTGGTACACAAAGTCATTTATTCTGTACAAGGTTGTTGAAGTCATTACCATGGTTGTTGAAGCTTGGGGTTCGTCCCTTGGTTGGGCAGGCTGATATAGCCACACAAAATCACCTTGTTAGAAACCTCAACCATTGTCCTGCCAGTTGTAACAGGTCTATTACTGGTCACTCGCTATCTGGATGAGTTGATACACCATCTCATGCATGTCATGAAGCCAGTCTACAAGATCCTCCATGTAGTCAACTAATGGCTGTTCTGTCCCAGTAAGAGTTCCAAATATCACGTTGCACATGGTAAACATAGCTCCCTCTAAAACACCAAACTGGCTGGTGTTAACCTAGTGGTGTCATGGGTTGAAGAGCATTAGGCCAGCAAGAAAAGAGGCACCCTCACAGTCTCTCTGGTGATTGCTCACAACCTTCCTCAAATGTTCCTCTAGAGCAGGCATCCCCAACAGAATGCACGCTCGGGTAGCAGTAAAAGCCCTCGAGTCCTGACCGTCCGGTGCGGGCAAGAAATGGAGGTGCTAGAGTGGCAGAACTACGATTGTGTAAATTAACTTACTCTTTCACTGTCAAATACATAATAATGATAGCAGTATTTTATACACTTTAATACTGATATCTAATATAATACAAAATAAAATCTAATTGGCGAGAAATTCAATTAATGAAATATAAACACTTGTATAAAACTAATAAACTAAATAATGTAATGTGACATAGACCTTGGTGGTACTAAGCAATTCAATGAAGTAAACAATACAAATAAACATAATATTCTTCAAATAAATGTCTCTATGAAAACTACTCTTTCTTAGCCATCCGACAAACAGCATGATTTTTGCAGTTGTCTGTTTTCAACTAGCTGCTCATTACGTGGGACTACTGTTTGCAAGCTACCCAATCGTAAACATGCTTTCAAGTGTTCATCACTTAATTGACTTTTGTGACATGACTTTGTACACTTCATTAAGAAAAACAGTGAATCAGAAACATAGGTTGTCCTGAACATAAACAAAATTCTTCTAGCTAGATTGTGGAGTTTAGGAAATCTTTCGCATCTTACAGGGGTGTAGAAATGGTTTATACTTTTTCTATTTTAATATTTACCTTTTAACTCAATATTATTTTGCATATCTATTACTTCCAACTGCAGTTTAACAGGACTATCGAGGATATCCTCTGAAAATGGTGTTGCAAATAACTTAAATTGTTTCTCAAGTGGTATAATGTCCTGGAATCTACGTTCGAATTCTTCGTGCAATTGTCGCAGTATGGTTATATAATCATCAAAGTCCAAGGTTTCTACACACTGAATCACTGAGGTTATGGTCGGAAAATGTACCATCATCACGAGTAATGCTGTTGCAAATTATAATTAATTATTTTGTTTAGAAGTTTGTAACATATTAAAAATTTTGCCACGTATTTTCTTCCATAAACAGAAGGTTTTCTTCCCATTCTGCTCAAAACATCACAAGTGTGGACGACCATCTTCCCAACACGGATGTAGCAGCCATCATAAGCAGGACACCACAGTATTAATATGTAGCATTACACCGCCACTGCATGGGTAAACTGGACTGTGTAGATGCACGGCCCGCGGGGCGCGCGCCATCAAGCAACCCTGACTCGACTTGGGGATGCCTACTCTAGAGTTTTGATGAGTAGGTCAACCATACTGTCAGACTCTAGATGGAGAGGTGTTGTGCATGTCTTGTGCATTCCAGTGTCTCTCTTATCAGGTTAGACTAAAAGTTGGTATCCTGATCACTGTGCAGCTCTAATGGTGCCCCATAGTGAAAAAACAGTTCTAAGAGGCAGTTTGTAATGGTATCAGCCTCCTGGTTAGGGATGGCATACAACTCCAGCCACTTGGTGAAGTAATCCATGGCGACCAAAAGTTACTTGTTTTCCATGTCTGACCCAAGGAATGACCCAGCTAATCAATGGCTGTGAGTCAGAAAGGTGCTCCCATGTTATACTGCTGCTTATTCCTGATCTGTGGACCATGACTTGCCACACACACATGACATTATTGGTTCCAACTCTCAGCATCTGCCCACAGCTGCAGCTAGGAGTACTGCTTTTGGAGCTTGTTGATGGTTTGGTTGGGTCCCAGATGTCCTCCTGAAGTCACCTCATGTACTCTCTCAAGGATTTCTGTGATCTTACTCCGGAGGAGGATCAGCTGCTCTCTCTCGGGTTCTTCCCATCAAATGACTCCCATAATCTGAACAGTACTCCTTCCTTGGTAATGAGTCCCATTGGGACCAGTAGGACTTGTAAACACTACTCCTGGGTGCAATATTCTCCCAGCTCAATCAGTCCCAGCCTCCTCTTCTCTTAGAAGCGTTCCCAAGTCATCATACACCAACTGCTCCCTCCTCAGGCCTACACTATAACATCCAGCTGCAGATACAATTGAAATGACATAGTCAGCTACAGCGCACTCTTTCTCCTCCACCTTAGTGCAAGGGCCACACTCCTCTGGATAGGTCATTGTGATATTTCATCTACATTGTTGTGGCTCCTTCCTTTCCAATATTCTGATGTAAAGTTGCACTCTTGGAGCCTCCGGACATCAATGAGCTATCTGGCCCTCCAGGTTCCTGAAGCTCAACAGCCAGTTCAGAGTGCAGTGGTCAGTCCTCAGGTGGAATGGCTGACCATACTGGTACTTGTGGAAGTGCTCCAGCACCTTCACTACTGCCAGGAGCTCTCGGTAATGCAGCAGTTCTTTTCTGCCTTAGAGAAATCTTGCTATAGTAGGCTACAAGCCACTACTAGACATCCTGGGCCTAAGATAGAATGCCTCCAATGCCAGTACCATTCGCTTCTGTGTCTACAGTAATGGCATTACCAGGTTGTAGAAATCCTGAAATAGGTGCACTGCACATACTCTCTGCCCCTTCTGTCCACATGTAAGGCTGGTGCTCTTCCATCAGATAAGTGAGAGGTTTCGCAATATTGGAGAAACCTATGAAGAACTGGCAGTAGTAGCTGCATAGGCCCAGGAAACCTCGCAGCTCTTATTTGTCCTTCAGCCAAGGCAAATTCTTATTACTCGACCCTTTTCCGGGTCCATAGCCACCCCAGATGCTGAGATTATGTGGCCTAAGTATTTACCTCCTTGCAGAAGAGCTGGCACTTCTTTGTGTTCAATTTCAGATTAGTTGCCTGCAGCCTTTGCAAAACCTTAGTCAGGTTCTCGAGATGGTCTTCAAAGTTGTGGCCTATGATGATGATGTCATCCAGATATAGCAGGCATGCATCATTGGTCAACCTTCTCATTACTAATTCTATAGGCACTGGAAGGTGACGCACTGCAGAGGCCAAAGTGCACAACCATAAATTGCCAAAGCCCTTTTCCAGTTGAGAATGTGGTCTTCCCCTTATCTCTGAGATCTAGGGCCACTTATCAGTTTCTTGACATCAAGTCCAAAGTTGAGAACCACTGGACACTAGCAAGTGTGTCATCAACCCGGGGTAAGGGTAAATAGTCCTTTCTGATGATGGCATTCAGTTTCCTGTAGTCCACAAAGAAGTGTAGCTCTTTTTCTTCGTCTTTTTTGTCTTCTTCTTCTTCACCAAGACTACAGGGAAGCACCAAGGGCTGTCAAACACTTCAATGATTTCCCTAAATGTCCAGCATGTCCTCTAGCTCCATCTCTTCTGCCAGAGGAACACTTGTTGTTGGTTACCGGTTAGGTTGAGCATCTACACTGTTGATGCTATAGTGTACTTGGTCACTGCGGCCATAATCGCTATTTGCTTCAGAACACAGACTGGTATCTACTAAGTAGATGTCAAACCCACTTCAATTGTGAAGCAATCAGCAAGTTTTTCAGCCAGGGCCCTAGATCCTACAATGGTGCTGGCTGGTCCTATCCTTCACATGGCAAATCACTCGTAGTTACCTCGCACTTCCCTAACTCCATCCCAGCCTAGATGTCCTGGTCAGAGTCTAATAGATTTAGCAGCATCAAGGGCACTTCCTTCTGACAAGGCAACAATGCCTGAGCAATCCTGGTGTTTTTGGATTCAATATAGCATACATTGACCTTTGGACCTCCAGGTGTACCTTCACCACAACCTTGCTTCTTGCTGAAACAACAACTTCATCCTTCAGGATCAACCTGCAGATCCCCAGATGTTTATGGGGGCTCCCGAACAATACCTCATGTCAACCCAGTAGCAAGATCTTTTGACTGACGTTCAATGTTGCTTCATGGTTGCTGAGGGCATCTAGGACAACTATCACATCCTCAGACACCCTTGCATAGAATACCATATGCTCACAGTGTCCCATCCCAATGTTAACTCCAACAGGGCCTCTTTCTTCACACGCCATCACTAGCCGGTAGGACTGTTCATGTCAGCAAGCCCTTTGCCACGTCAGATCTGATTAGTCATGACCGCATTGTGTCAATGAGTATGTGGCATAGCTTCCCTTGTATCCAACTATCTGCGATGAGGCTATTGTCCACTCACCTGCCTAGAGCACAAAGGGTCACTCCAATGTCTTATGCCTTCTTAGTGCCTCTCGCTAGGTGTCCTGGTTGGCCATATCCCCAGCACACCATCTCAGGGGTACTCTGAGTTACCTCTCTGTCCCCGTTACAGTGAATACCCATCTTCGAGGTTGGCGCAGCTTTGTCTTGACCATCTCCATCCTTAGTGCTGCCTCATAGGTGATCTTGTAATTAACGAGCATAAGACGCTGATGTATCTCGGGGTCATGCACCCCTTCGACAGAGTAATCAGCTTCCTGGCTCACGTAAATATGTGGCAGGTTCATCAGGGCTTTGTTCACCATTTGTTCATTTGCCAGGGTGAACTCCTGCACTGTCTCTCCTGGCTGTTGCAGCTTCGATTTAAGCTGACTGTGGTAGGCTACAGCCATACAAAGGTTTCTGGGGGTTTCCCAAATGTCTTCGGATATCAGCGACATCAGAATTGCATTCAGTGCTTCTACTGCTCGTCCGTGGAGACTTTGTATCAGTTGTACAGCTTCCTCTTCTGCTGGCCATCAGTTGTCGGTGGTGACGGCGGTTAAACTGTTGGCAGAAAACTTCGAGGGTGAGTTTCTTTAAATTTGGGTGCCTTGACGTATGCAGATGTTTCACATCCTGTGGCCTTGACCTTCAAGTTTGTTAACCTTCCATCTATAATCTTTTTCATCATGTGTTTAGTTATTTTGCTTTTCCATCAACTCTTTCCAAGAGGGCATTAATTCGATGGTCATAGTTTTCATTGTTCCAACAAACTCTCCACCTTTCCTCCAATATCTTCCATGCACCAATGCATTCTTCAATCTGCTCAGGGAGTAAACAAGTTGATCAAGGTTCTTCATCCTTCTGAAGAGTTCTTCTACGTCCTTTTCCATGCCTGCTAGTTGTTCATTGATTTTTTTCACTACCTCTTTTATAAGTTTCTCCATTCTGCATTTCAGTTTCTCTTCTGTCTTGTCCATGCAGGATTCCATTTTTTTTTTTTTTTTTTTTCCCCATTATTTCCTACATCGCGCAATTACAGTTATTACCTCAGTTCTCATCTTCTCCATTCCAGATTCTATCTTCTCCATGCCGAGTTGCAGTTTTTCCATTTTTCCATTCCAGAGATCATTTCCATCTTATCGCCTGCAGTGCTGCATGTAATAAAAGCAGGCGTTGAACACTACAAAAACAATTCTGTCTTCATTTCCTTGATTTCGGCAAGTCAAGTTTTCATCATGTCCTCCATTGTGACATTAAACCCCACTCATGTTATCAGTGTTACAAAAACTTTCTTTATTACTCCAACAATGTACTCTATATTTCTTTCTTTTATTACAAATTAAAACTGTTTACAAATGAATGTCTTTCATTGATGATCCGTAACAATTCTGCCATAGTTTTCTTTAGACATTCGCTGTGGCGGAGGCTACAATCCACACTACAAATTTCCCATCAAAACTCACTTAACTGTTGTACCTTATGCATTTCCAGTTGAAGCTAACTCTCTGCAGGCTGCATTCCTCTTTTTATACCTGTCGATCATGTCACAGGAAACTTTCACAGGCTGTTGCAAATGCAAATGACCTCAGGTGTCAAAAACACTCAGGTGTAACAATGAACAGCTTCGACCTCGAAGAACTTTCCACAGATCACGTATCCACTCACACAAGTGTAACAATCACAGCTTTGATGTCAAAAGAACTCACCACTGGCAAACCTGTCCACTAATGTAGGTGTAACAATGGACAACAGCCATCAGTTATGAATGACTTACAAAACAAGCCGTTCACACACATTTGACAATTATGGCCGTAGGCATTAATTTGAATTATTTGAAGAACAAGCTATTATGTAATAGAAGGAATTAGAGATATATGTAAATTCCTAATTTTAGTAAAACTCTTCCTATATAGGTACTATGTTTTTCTATGGATGTAGCAGATTTAAAAATATTAAGAAACATATGCACATGCAGCAGAACAGTAATAACAATGACTTTTCTGGTAATTTCCAATGAATGTATTACCGTGTGCCTGAAGTAATAGTTATCAGCTATGACTCAAAAGTGAATGTACACACATTTCACAATAAGAAGTACAGCTTTAACTTCCGCTATGCAAAAATGAAATTACATTACAGTTTGGAATTAAACCTTTGGTTTTTATCTACACCAAAGGAAGCAACCTAATGCCAAAACTGGTTCTGTGCTTGCCCGAGACTGAGTAATATTTGTTTTTAATGAATATATGATTATGAAAATTAGGTTTAATGTACATACTTAAAACAACTGGTATTCCCTGGACCAACTGCACATTTATCTTTAAGTTTCTTGCTTGGTAGCATCCTGTGGTGTGCTCCATCTAATTACCGAAAGTTTGTGTGTTTCAGTCTTTTTTTTTCTTTTTTTTCCCCTAAACTTTGTAGGTAGGTCAGAATTTCTGTGTCATTAACAAGAGAAGAAAAACTACTTAACTGGAGTTATATGTAAATGTATTTGTCATAAGAGGAGCATATTGAGCATTTTTAAAGTTGCTATTTGTTATATTCCACAGATATACCAATGAAAGGTTCATGGCAAAGGGAAAAATACATAGACATAACAAAGAGCAGTGAGAAGACATTGTACAGGTGAGAACAGTTTTATGGAGCCTAAAAGTCTAAGGAAGAATATCCCACAAAATCAATGTCCTATACATGATAGTGAAGATCTACAACACACAATATTTAAATGTAAAGAAACTGAAATTTGGAGAACACACCTCATGAATAAGAAAAGTTTTAGGATGGAGAAAATAAAGCTATAACTGATATGTTTTATAAAGATGGTAAGAAAATATGGCAATACTTAAATAAAGTGAAAAATAAATGGATATGGGGAGTAAACAGTCAAAGAACAAAATACAAATTAAGCAACAAACTAGAATTAAGTAATTTTTGTAGGTCATGAGAATGAACAGTAAAGAGTCAGGGCTGAACACCAGTCATATACACTTGAACGTAGATTAGTGTAAATAAATAACAAAATATATTTTAAATTTTTGGACTTACCAATCTAATGGCCAAATGCAGACACACAATAAGCTGTGACCACACTGGAGTTTCAATACTTTCTCCAATTGCTTTTGCCTCAGCATCATCAAAACTTTCAGTTAAAAAAGGTTTTAATCTGGACAGTGCTTCCTGTAAAAAGCACAACACAAATATATCACCAGTGAATGTTTATTCTAAAGCCACTAATAGTGAAATTAATTTAATGCATTACATAAATAAGTGAACTTGTTTGTAAAATCCATTTATTTTAGAAAACACAAAGTGTCAGAAACACTATTTCCAACATCAACTATTAATGCATCCAACATTAATGTAGGCATCCAAAAAATGTTTCAATGTGTGAAAAATTTCAGTCATATTTATATGCTCTAAGAAGTTTCAAGGATCCAAGGACTTGGTTGCTAACAGGATAAGCAGAGAAAGCCAAATGTCATTATTCAAATTTATGATGGGACTGAAACTTTTCACTGATTTTACCTTCAAATCTTTCCCTATACAAGAATTAAAAGAAACAATTTCAGTAACCAAATTAACAATATTTGTGGTTAAATGCAACTATCAAAGGCATTTATTGCATATCCATAATGTCTTCATATGTGTATCTCTCATTAAGGTCACCAGAGAAATCAAACGATGCACAGAATCAGAGATAAGAGTTTCTGGCTTGTTTAGTTGTTCAGCTGCAGTAGCCAGATAAAGGGAAATATAACTATAGGGGGGCATTAATTCCTCACACTATCCATTTAATCAGTTTAATACACTTATTTGCCAAGCTGTAACACTTTCTCTACCAAAAAAAAGGTCTTTAACAGAAAAAATATGGGTAAAAAGGAATCACTATGCATCTTGCTGTTGGTCATCTCATTAGCAGTTACATCTTCAAACTCCATTATGGTAAGACAGTCAAAACAGAAAGTCAAAGATCTACGATTCAAATTCTAACAGCCACTCAATTTTTTTCCTTAATCTAGTTCTTCTTTCCAACCGTTACCCACACAAAAACCTTTGGTGAACTACAATTTCACCAATAAAATGTACATGGTTACCCAAACAGTCAAATCTGCAAACAGTCAAAACAGTACAACAGTCAAATCTGCTTCTAATACATACTAGAGACTGTATCCTAAGCATGGTGTTACACTTTAAAAAACAAAACTGCTTGTGAGCCCTGTTTTTAAGTAGAACATTTGTGATTCATAACCTAAATTTTCCTCATAAGCATCTGTATGCATCTGGTGCATTTTTAGGAGTGCCAAAACTATAACAAAATTTTAAGATACTATTAGTGGGAAGCTTATGTTAAATTACCATTATGACTGTATTCCAGAGAAAAAAAAGAGCACGGCAAAAAATACAGGAATCAATGCTAAATTTAAAATTGCAGATAACAGCAGCATATGCAGAAGTGCTTAATAATTCAGAATGAATAATAGACATACAGCTTAGATATCTGAAAATGGTAGCAAATATGCAAATCATAGTGAATTTCCATAAGGTGCAATACTTGTATTCCTTTCACTTAATGGACTCTCCAAAACTATATGCACTTCTTTAATTGACGAGCATAGGAACAAAACATAGCCAAGAACAAACGTATATTTTACACATATTCCTATTTTTTTTTATATACATGGAATCGATCCATGCATCCATTTGTTTCAAAAACTACTCCTTCTTATCACAACATGGTTTCAAAATATTCCAACAAAAACTCTTTTTATTACTCTAACAACTCTTTATTTCTTCCACTGATTACAAGTGAGAATCTGTTCACAAATAAAATTTTTTATTTGATTCTTATGCAACAATTCTGCCACATAGTTTACCTTCGATGCTTGCTACATTGGCAGCTATTACAGGAGCTAACTACTAACCCATTAATTCTGGTTTATGTATTGGAAACCTAAAATAGCTTATCATTCGCTTAGTGACCGAGGAATCCCATGAGAATAAATTGGAATGAATATGGAACACAAATCACATATGTTACCATTCATTCTTAACAATAGAAAGTGATCTTGGAATCATTTTTCCAGCTGTTGGTGCAGTTATAAGCAGAACAGGAATGTACCATGTTTACTGTTAAACCCTAATACCTTTAAAACATCTCAATTTTAAAGCCTTAAATGAACTGAACATATGGCAAAAGACATGTTCATGCCCTCCAGAGGCACCTGCGCAAGAGCTTTCAATTAGCAACAGCAACACTAATGCCAGCAGCATGTCTAGGTAGTAGAACTCCAAGGTTTTGTTCAGATATAGCAGGCAGGCTAAGTCAACCCTCTTAAGGCACTGGAAGGTGGCTGGTGCATTGCAGAGGTCAAAGGGCATAACCATATACAGTTTTATAAATGTGTAGATTATTTGACTTAATAAGTAATTTAACTTATTGTAAAGTGTATTTAATTGGGGTGATTTAAAGATAAAAGAAACTCTTTTTAAGTTAATATTGCCAAATCCTTTAACCAGTCAAGAATGCATTCTTCTGCTTATCTCTAATATTAAGGCCCACTTTCCAGTATCCTGATTTCAAGCACAAAGAGGAGAACAACTGGACACCAGCAAGTGCATCCAGGGTGTCATTAATCCAGGGTAAGGGGAAACAGTCCTTTCTCATGGTGGCATTCAGCTTCCTGCAGTCCATGCAGATGTGCACTCTCTGTTTTTACTCTTCACCAAGACTACAGGGGAACATGAAGGGTTGTTGGACTCTTCAGTGATTCCCTTAGCTCTCAAATCTTCTAGCAATTCCCATACCTCCACCTGTCTGGACAGAGGAACATGTCTTCGTGGCTGCCAGATAGGCTCGGCATCTCTTATGTCAATGGTGAATTTGATCAGTATTGCCATAATCACCATTCCCTTTGCTGAAGACAGACTGGTATCAGTCAGTTGGACCCTATCCAGTTGTGAGGCAGACAGATGGTTGGCTGCCCTCTTCAACAAATCTTTCAGCCGGGACCCCAGTTACTGCAACAGATCTTGCTAGTTGGATCTGTCACACGGCATCACACTTGCTGCTGGCTGCACTTCCTTTACTGCGCCCCAACCTGGATGACCTGGTCAATGTCCAATGGGTTCAGCAGCCTCACAGACACTTCCTCCCAACAAGGCAATAAAGCCTGGCTGTGTTTTCCAGTCCAATGCAAGCTTCCTTGACCGTAGCGCTCCAGGAATGTCCACACCACCATCTTGCTTCCTGTGGACACAACTACATCATCCCCCTAGATTACTCTGCAGATCCTAGAATATTCATGGGGGCTACGGAGCAACCCTTGTCTTGGCCGAATTGTAAGATTTTCGGGCTGATTTTGACTGTTGCCTTGTAGCTCCTGAGGTTATGCAGTCCCAGTATCACATCCTCAGCCACCTTGCAACGTACACCCATAGGCTCACAAAGAGCCGTCCCAGGACCTCTTCCACAGGTAAGATGTCACCCTTGTCTTTCTGTCCTTGTCATAGTGAATACTCCTCACCTTCAGGAGTTACAGCTGTTGTCTTGGACACCTCCATCCTTATCACTGCAGTTAATGCCTCGGGATGGTCTTATAGTCACCAAACATTAGGCAGTATCGTATCTCGGCATCACACACCCTATCAATACAGGGGTAGGCAGCTTCCTGGGACACATAACTAGGTGGTAGGTTCACCAAGGCTTCGTTCACCAGCTGATCAATTGCCAGGGCAAACTCTTGTATCACCTCCCCTGGCTGTTTCAGCCTCGATCTAAGCTGACTGCGGTAGGCTGCAGCCAGGCGATGGTTCCTGAAGCTGTAGTGGGCCTCCCATGTGTCTCAGCATATTGCTGACATTGGAATAGCATTCTGTACTTCTGCAGTCTGTCCATGGAGGCTTGTTATGAGTTCTGTGGCTTCCTCTCCTGCTGACCATCGGTTGTGGGTGGTGATGGCGACAAACTATCAGTGGAAGACTTCGTAGGTGGACGTTCCGTTGAACTTGGGAGGCTTGGAGCATGCAAATGTTTCACATCCTGTCGTCTCAAACTTCAAGTCCTTCAGCCTTCAGTTTAGCATATTTTCCAACATCGAGTTCTGTTCTTTGGTACTTTCATCGACTCTTCCCTCCAGGGCATTACGTTCCCCGAAGTGTTTCAAGGTGTCAACGCATCACCCCAGGGCGTTAACATATAGGTCAAGGTTCTTCAACTTTCCGCCAAGTTCTCTAAGCCCTTTTTAATGCTGGTCAGTTTTTCGTCAATTTTGTTTTATATTCCGGTCTTCATCCTTTCCCTCATGCAATTCACAGCCGTTATCTCAGTTCCTGTCTTCTCCATTTCAGATTCCATCTTTTCTTCCATTCCGAGTTGCATTTTTTTTCCCCCTATTTTCCATTCCAGATTTCATTTCAGTCTTCATCTCACCCACTCCGGTTCTCATGTACTTAATTTCCGTCACTGTGACATTAAATGCCACTCCTGACACCAATGTAACAAATACACTTCTCTGTTACTGTAAAAAAAAAAAAAAAAAAAAAAAAAATCTATACTTCAGTGATTACAAATGAAAATCTGTTCAGAAATAAATGTCTTTATTCAATTCTGCAACAATTCTACCATAAAAGAAAACTAATTTTTCTTTTTTCATTTGCTGTGCCAGCTACTACTGTATGCTATGAATTTCCCATTAAAACTGACTCAACTGATGCATGGCATGCACCCCCAGTTCTGTGGGGCTCATTCTGTCCTTTTATACCTTTAAATGATATGGCAAGAAACTTACAGAAGGACTCAAATGTGCAAACCAACACAGGTGTCAGCAACTCATTTACAGTGTAACAATTGGGGCTTCAATGTCAAAGAACTTGCCAACAGCACAATGTCCATTCATGCAAATGTAACAATGTGTGGCAATAATCAACTATGACTTCTGAAGTAAGCCACTCCCATAAGTGCACCAATTACAGCCGCAAGGCATAATCACAATAGTGTTTGGTTCAAAAAACGCTTAGTCCCCTACAAATAGAACAAAGCACATCATTTTACAGAAGCAAAGAATCTTATACAACACCGTATACATACATGTTTGACTAATGTGTTTCCATCCTCCAGAACTACAAATGCCCATTTTGTTGCCAAACAATATCAGATGCCGCCTTGTGTGTTATTAATAATATTACATCATGCTAAATGAATGAACAAAGAAAACCTTTCTGCTTACTTGAAGGTTTGAGATAGGGTGCTATGATAAGGAAGCACTGATAGTACATTTGCTGATGTATTACTGCATGGAAATGGAAATAATTATTCCATGTAACAGTAGAGGTACCAGAAAGAGATGAAAATAGGAAACAAAGAGAAGCAAAGAAGCAAAATTGAGGGAAATATCTTGTGACGTGTCTTTAAATGTATTTGTTGTATTACTCTCATGCGAATAGATGTAGTGGAATGCCTGTAAAGAATACTGATACAACTTTCTATGTTGGCTTGTCTGTTATGCTAGTTTTTAAACAAATAGTAAGAAGCACTATTTGTGGGGGGCATCATCTCTCAGGTCCAGTGATAAGGATCCATTCTTCTGGACCATTCATAGCTCCATTGACAGAGAGTTACATTGAGCGTATACCACAGGTGCAAGATTTAATACTCCAAAGCAAAGAAAACAGATGTTGATGCAATCTTACAAAATAGGTTTGAAAGTGAATGGCTGAGCTAAAATTTTAAGTGAAGTGTGTGGATGAACTGTCCTCATTCTGTGGCAAAAACCATAATGAAGAGGAGGAAGAAACTGTCATTGTTTAAATACAGAAGCATAGTTGTATTCATTGAAAGAAGCTGTAACCATTAAACAAGACCTAAATAATTTAACTGGAGAAGGAGGGCTGAAGATGACATTGTTCATGTGCTGAAAACATGCTGATGGCAGAGTAAAGGTACCCATTGGAGCAGTGACAAATCATGTTATATTTATTAACTGGCAATCCTGGCAGGTACAGGTCAGGTACGATTCTTTTTGGATTGTTTATAGTAAAGAAATATTAGAAAGAAATTAATTTATAAATCAGAGGAAATGCTAAGTAAAAATATAACTTAAAAGAAAGCATTATTACCCTTAATTTTAAAATCATGAAATGTTTAATAAAAGGTATATTAAAAATATGTTTAATAATATATTTAATAATATGGATAACAGGAGCAGTAAGCAATAGTTCACTTAGTTATAAATAATATTAAGGTATGAAGAGTTAATAAAGAAATACAAGAATACTTAAAGAAAATGTAATGGTAGTTATAACAAAATAAATATTATTAAAGCAATTTGGTTAATATAGATAAACATTAATATGTGTATATCTCATTAGAATAAATTAATTACAGCAGAAAAAACTTATTGCAATTAATATGTGATTTAAGTTAGTACTAGATACCAGTATTGCTGTTATAGTGTAGTAACAGGGAAGCAGCTGGATAGCAGTAGCAAAGTTGCTGGCTTTCCAGTAATTTTTTTGTTTTAGAATAGTTTATTTTATTTCAATTACACCTTTACTCTTTTTACTTTCTCCACATATAGGTATTGTATTCCACCCATAAATTTGATACCGAAATTTCACCACAAATATGTGTTTTAAGGTACCCTGAGTTCAAAAAAAATCATTTTTAGAAAAAGGACTGTGTGTGTGTCTGTTTATTATTATTATTATTATTATTATTATTATTATTATTATTATTATTATTATTATTATTATTCTTTAATAATCCTTTATTAGCACATGTTCCACTACAGATATAGTAATACTATATGCTTGATTGTATCCGATGCTTAATTGGCAATATTCCTGTAAGTTATAAACATTTTTTTTTTTTAATTATGAGACGTTTACAATTTATATACATACGATTTACAGTAATTCAAAGTTAATAGAATTACAAATTTATAAAAGTACTTTCTAAAGTTTTTAACCATTTCTTTCTTTTGTATTGGCCACTTTCCACCTTTCAGAGTTACATTTTTGAAAATGTTCCTCTTCCACTTTTCAACTTGATACACTCATAGAGAATATGGTGTACAGTTTGATGTCCATTATTACAGGGGCACATTGGGCTATCTGCTATTTTAAATTGGTGGTAATATGTTCACAGTTTTTCATGTCCAGTTAGTATATTTATTATAGTGGTAGTGAGATTTATTTTAATTGTAATTCTTTCTTTAACCGTGGGAAAAAATGATTTTATTAGTAGTCAGTTTGAGCTGTTCTTCCATTCCCTCTCCCATATATTGGTGTTAGCTTCTCTCAGTTGTTTTCTAAATCAACTTTTAGGAATTTTAGTGTATGTAATTTGAAGATTGGTGTCTTGGGCAGCTTCTTTAGCCAATCTATCTGCAAGTTCATTTCCATGGTGGCCCATATGTGCTTGAATCCACGCAAAGTCGATGGACCAGTTTTCGTTTTCTAATAATCGTATCTCCCTTCTAATCTGCTCTACTAGTGCTTTATGGTTGGTGCTGTTTTTGATTGACTACATGGTAATTTGGCTATCAGTATATATATTGCAGTATTTTTTATTTGCTCTGGTGGACCTTCAATTTCTTTTAACTTTTCTAATGCTTTAATAATGGCTAGTTGTTCAGCCTGATTATTTGAGCAATTGGAGTCCAGCTTATACTTATGTTTACATAAGCAGGTTTGATCTCTAAACCTCTGAGCCGACACCTAGTGTGCTCCAGTTCTCAAATTTCACATCTTGTTCTATACTTTTGTCTTTGATCAAATTTTTTATTGCAGTATACAGTGTGGCTATGTCTTCCAGCTTTATGATTATTGGTGTAAGACCTGTTATAATGCAGAAAGCTTTGCAAGATGTCATTCGGTATTATGCTTTGGCAATCTTAATGTTTATCAGCCTCTGTACACTAATTAAGAGATTTTGATTATCCTTTTTATTAATTGCCATTTTCCATATAGGAACTTCGTATGAAAGAAGGGGATGAATTGCTCCTTTAGACTGTTTCTAGAGCTTTGTGTCATACATCCCAGTTTAATTTAGCTGATCATGAAAGTGAGTGGATAACTTCTCTGCATTTGTCTGTAGTATATTTGACATACTCATTAACATTAAATGCTTTGCCTATGACTATACCAAGCTACTTAATTATTTACATTTGCTCTATTCTGTTATTGTTCAGGTATATACATATATCTTTATTTTCTCTTTTAGTTCTTCTTGATATCATTACTACTTTTGATTTTCTGTTATTAAATTGCATTTTATTTTTTCTTGCACAGTTTTCAATTTTCTGTAATCAATGTTGGTGTAGTTTTCTATTTCAAGTGTGGTACCTCCTGAAGTTAACAGCAAGAGGTCATCAGCAAATGCAAGGACTACCGAATGTTTTGAGAGTGTTTGATTAAGGAGGGGGAGGGGGTGTATACAGCATAGTTCAAAAACTAAAAGACTGTTAAATACCAAACTTGGTATTAGGTTTACTATCTTCCAAGGATGCGACATGAAGATTTTCAAGAAAATCCCCCCACCCCAAGCTACTGTTTGCATGGAAAAATGTTTGAAAGTTTTTTTTTCTCAAAAACATCTGTAAAATACCTTATATACATATTTACATCACAAATAAAATGTATATCCTCAATTTTCCGGGAATATCTGTTCATTCTGGATAATTTTTTCTAAATTTTGCATCACTAGTAAACAGTAAGAAACAGTCAAAACTTGTCAAATAAAAAATGTAGATCTTGTTAAAACACATGATATGCCGTAAGCATTTTTGTTGTAGAGTTGAAAGATATTCCTTGTTATTGGTTTCGATTTTAAAATACTTATACTCTTCTTAGACAAGAAGGGTCGGTTTTTCTTTTGTTCTACTCCTGGCCAAGCAAAGAACTGAATTTGAATGACATTTACATAACAATGGTTTTTAAAGCATTTGAGTATCCCTTTAGCATAGTGCATTCCTTTAGTTCCCTTCTACTAATAAGGATCTAAGCAATAATTACATTCTGCTAATGCTTATCTCAACAAGCATAATGTGAAAGAAGAAGAATCTTTTGTAAGAAATATGTGGAACAGTTAGAGAAAGTCATATGGGTGTAACACATCAGATTTTTTTATATTCTAAATCTTGATTTAATAATTTTAGTTTGTAGTTTAGTTAACTATCTGAAAACTCTGATGCTCGATAAATAATTTGTAATGTTTGTTTTTGGAAATAAATTTAAAGTTTGAATTTATGCCCTGTCCCCTAGGTGCTGGAGTAGCGTATTTGGATTTTGTTTTATTTATTTAGTCTTTTTGGATGTTAGGTCACATGAAGCAGCCAGATGCCAACTGGTACCAAGATGAATCAGACAACATAGTGAGTTGAATATCAGTTCACAATGAGCTTCACTGACAAAGGGTCTGATTTAGCCCACATATGTGTTGCAGAGCAGTGTCAGGCATGTGCCAACAGCATGAATCTTTTGCAAATGAACAGCTGATGCACTATTTAAAAGGACATCCAACTCCACATCATCCCCTTATACACATGCTAATGGCACAGAATCCAAGATATGGCTGGATATCGCCTTGTTGGGTGACAGGGCATCAGCAACGAGGTTGGAAGTACCATCAATGTATTAAGATCAGTTGTGAACTGTGCAACAAATGAAGCAGAATCAGATAGCTGCAGAGGAGGAGCTTTTCTCTTTGCTGCTGTACAGTGGTCTTATAAATCTCAAGTAACTCACAACAGTACATTAACCATTATAGTTGCTGACTGTTAACGTTGAGTAGAATACTAGCGATTCCCAAGTTCCATTGACTTGCTGCTGAAAACTGACACTTATGGCTGTACTAGAGTCAACAGTAGACAAACCTTTTGGAGTCTTGAGGTTGGGGTGGAATAAGATGGTGGCTTGGGCAAGATTTTACTTGCAACTGTTGAAAGATTCAACTAGCTCTAATAGTCCAATTTACTGCCTGTGAACAGTACAATTTGGAAATGGCTGTATGAAGTGGTACACAATATCTAGATGTAGTCGGCAGAAGTTTATCATTCCAGTTATATGACACAGATCCCATACAGTCCCCACAAAATTCCAAATTGCCTTCTTAATCCTGTCCAGTTTAATGGGCAAATACATGCTGCACCCCCATGAAATTGACTTTTTGAAGAACTTTAACACTTTAGTTGGCATTGACAATTATGACATAATAGGCTGATAGAAGAGAGCATCCATGTGGTTTGGGTGCTTTTTTGGCAGGTTTAGAAAAAATATGGAGGTAGGCAATATGTGCAATGGTGAAGTCGAGGCCATGCTTTGTTAATGAAGTGCCCAGCATTGTACAGTCCAGAGATCATAAATAGAAATAAAAAGGGTCCAAATTCAATGATGGCAGTTTCTGATGTGCTGCTAGGAATCACCAGGATTTGAGTCTACACTTTCACTATGATAACAGCCAAAAATACTATACACCTATGAAGTTACTGCATGAAAGTAACATGGGAGGGGGATATCTATTGCGGATAGTTGGAGCATTGAGATAGAAATAATTCCCACAGGCACACAAGTTTTCATCCTACTTTGGCACTAGTTCAATAGTGATCCCCAGGGACTCTCAGAATGATACACAGTACCATCCTGAGGCATGATGTCCAACAGTCTAACTCCCTCTTGAATAAATGAGTAAGCCTGGAGTGAGGGTGTGCGGTCTGCAAGAGAAGTGAGATCCTGGAGTTGTGCGTGGACAGTATTATTGTACATTTCACGTGGTATATACCTGAGGCCAGGAGGAGTTCAGGAAATTCCTTCATGATTCATGAATTCTGATGTGTCGGTGATTGCTTTGATGATGATTTTAAAGGGCTCAATTAGAGGACCATTAATTTCATGATGAAGGGTTGAGTGCTCTGTATACTCGGAAATGGTATGAATAACCTGATGATGCCAAACATACAATCCAGGTTTCACCAACTGGTTGCTGAGAGAGAGAGAGAGAGAGAGAGAGAGAGCAAGAGAGGGAGAGGGTGAGAGAGGGGGAGATGGAGGGGGAGATGGAGAGAGGGAGGGAGAGGGGGAGGGAGAGAGTGAGGGGGAGAGAGGGAGAGGGGTGAGAGGGGGAGAGGGAGTGAGGGAGAGGGAGAGAGAAACTTTGTTCAATGCTCTCACAAATTGCCTACTATGTGGAAAGCAAGAAGAGATATTCCTTTAGTAAAATGGCATTGTGCAACATTTTGCATTTTAAATACATAACATCTATCTTTCCTAGACTGATTTGAGTTGATGTGACTACTGTAGTAATGGAATAGGTTGTAATTACGCTTACCAATGAAACTTTAGGATTTATTATATTACCTCCCTCCCATTATTATAATTAAGAAGTTTTGTCCCTTCAGTAGATTGTTAATGTTTTCTTTAGGCGGATCTATATTTGGATTTATCAAACCTTTTCATAATTTAATATACCCATTGTAGGTTCATGATTGGTAGAACAACTGACCAATTATGTCTCTTGCATTAGTATTTAGATACATTTCTGATATGAACATAAATATATTTTCATAGGTTTATATTAATTAGTAGATATAAATAACTGCAGAAATATTAGGGCAATTTTAACACTATTAACACATTAAAGCAACAAGCTTGCTTAACTTGTTCAATATCATTGTAACATGAACATTATGAGTATTAATTTGTAATGAACTTTCTTACTTATAACTGAGAATATGAACAGTCATTTTGGCTCTTAACTGGTACCTAACATAATTCAAAAGAAACACTCCTCTCTTTGATAACTGTAATTCCTACATGCATGGTGCATAATGAAGCTGCAAACTGAATTTTCTGAGTGCAGAATTTGGCTGCTAACAACTTATTCCACCACTTTCTATGAATGAGAAAGATTCCATCCTAGGCAGATATAAACATAGGAGATGATGGTCTGCATGTTGGGCTGTATTTGTTCCCAACATTATAAACTGAATATGCACCTATGGCAATCAACAAGAGGTTATCTGCCATTCTCATGTGCACACCAACTCCATTCATGGAATAAGCCCTGCTTGCTTTAGCACAAAATTGAGTTGGTGACACCTAAAATAGTCCCTTATTCCTAGAATCACGACACTGTTAATAAGAAAGATAGTTGGAGCCAATAATTGGCAATGTAACGCCGGTGGCGATGGTGATGGTGGTATTATTACTATTAGTACTACTTTACTATTATTATTATTATTATTATTATTATTATTATTATTATTATTACTACTACTACTAATACTATTATGTTATTAAACCTCCACTACAGGCGCACTATTTCGTAATATTAGTACTGACGCAGGGTGATCCTAACACCTCTAAATTTTGTTTTATTTTGAAGAATTTTCGCGGTGTTAATTGTTATACTTTATGTAAACTGAGATACAATAAGCTTTATTACATGAACCCAAAGTATAAAAACATAAATATTGTACTTTACCCAGAAATAAACAGAGTTCCTGAATGATTACTATTTTGTTACAAGGCATCACTATTATATGCAAGAAACAACATTAATATTTTCTATAGTTTGCTTTTTTAATGAACCCTGTTTGTTGTAACAGTCATTGCAAACAGTAATTACATGACAAAGACACATTTTCCAACCACACTATACACAAAAACACTTTATTTTAATAACCTTTCTACTAAAACATTTCAAACATCTTCCAGGTCTTTTGTTTTCCTCTTTCCTTCCTTGATGTAATGTATTTGGCTTTGTTAGCTGAAGATCCTACAGTTTCTCACTTCCCCCCTCTGTCATTTCTTGATATACTGCCACAGACAAGTCAGTGTTGCCATTTATGGATGGTCAGCGTAATTAATCCAACAGCAATATCATGAAGAAACCCTCTCCTTACAGTGATATTATTTGGATTATTTCTAGAATATATTACTAAGGCATTTATTCCACTCATGTTCAATATACAAATAAATATAACAGTAGGCAATCGCCTAGTTTTTCTTACCACCAAATATGTTACACATATTTCATCTAAGTATCAACACCTGCTTTAGGGAGATTATACTTAGTGATTATCTCAGGCTTCTTTCAGTCCCTGTATGTGGCATCAATTCTGTCAGCCAAATGCATTGATGAAAAGAGAATGAAATTTTTATGCCTTTTGGTACATAGGAGACAGTTGATTTAACTTTTTGAAATCCAGATAAACTGCTATTCACGTTTCGTTTCTTCACATTCACAAATTCTGGAGGAACCTCACTTTTCTTCTTGTGAAGAGTGGTAACGATTGTAATGTGCAAATTACGGATGACAATGTGTTAAAACATTATTGATTTTCAATGCATGACAAATGTATTGAATTATAAAGAAAACAGTAGCATTTATAAGAAGTATTACTAATTTTACTGACTATGCATAAGTGCTGACATGGGGTGCTGGGAACATCCCAGACTACACAATCTAAACCAATTCCAAAAATAGGGTAATTCTAAAAATTGCTTCCTGGTGTAATGTTTAGGTGAAGGATTGATATAAAGGTACCAAGAATTTCAGTCATATAACAAAGTTAAACTTTCCTGACAAGTTGTGTTTTTGTGTTGTGTTGTGTTTTTTAACAGTGTAGGTCGCCTACAACATCCCATGCCAGTACTGGTTAAGAGTAAGATCATCATAACATAAATAATTACAATGTTTGTAATCTTTCTCTTACTGAATTTCTATTTTCTTCTCCACTCGTCCATCATTCCATTCCTCCTCTCCAGTCCTTTTGCTTTGATCCCTGTCCTTAATTACTGAACCTAATTAACTCTAGATCCAATCTTTTTCTTGCTTCACTTGGAAAGATTTGAAGTATGTAATAAGGTTAAGTCATAATGATTTATTTTCTGATCTTTTTCATTTTTTTACAATATTACTACCTCAAGTGCTTTGTAGAGCACAACAAGGTAGGATCTGGAAGTCACCATAGTATAGGAACTTTGGTTTAGTTAAGGTAATATTATGGAGCTGTAAATAAAAGGTTCAATCGTTTTCAGAGCTTCAGCTGATAAGCGCAGAGCTTATGTTGCACTTTGGATTTTGCCAGAATTTTTTGTGAGGGACTTGTTGTAGTTTGCTCAGCCTATTTTCAATAGACAATGATGCCTGCTGCTGCTGCTGCCGCCATCGCCGCCTCCACCAGCAGCAGCAGTAGCACCTTCTCCTCCGCAAGAGATCAGGAATCTTCTATTATACTGCGAAAATAGAAATCTCAACATACTAATTGGATGTGACTCCAATGCCCACCATAGTGTTTGGGGGTAGCACAGATATCAATGTGACAGGGAAGGCATTGTTTGTGATTTTAGCACAATGGACCTTGAGATCAAGGGAGCCTCCCAACCTTTAAGAATTATTAAAGAGAGCAAGTCCTAAACTTGTCCTTTGGAACCCAAGAGGAAGCTAAGAATTGGGGTGTTAGCATGGTAAAGGAAAGAAGCAACTGTATACAGGAATCCTAAGACTAATTTATAGGGGAGCCTGGAGGGTCAGCCTAAATACCACCAGATCAGGATAAGGAATGTAGGGAACTGGACTTCCATATAGAGTTCTTCATTAACACCTTTGTCTCTGTTTATAAATAAACTGCCCACTCATTCCTGAGGCATCAGCAAGAGCTGAACTTTGATGGAAACAAATTTTTAAGATTCGTCAAGATAAATACAAAGACTTAATAATGCACAAGGCAACATGTAATTCCTATAAAAGAATCCCAGAGTGCATATGAAAATGATACTAAGTGGGCCTTTGGGAATGTATTCTGATACAGTCCAGTGCTGCTTAATTACAGAAACTGACCTTGAGAGGTGGTACCATGTGACCCCCTTCCTCTGGAGCAAAGATGCAATCAGAGAGAGGGAGACATTGAGATTACTTGAAATGCACTTCCCAGGGACCTGTATAATGGAACAAGGTCCATTCAGTTAGGGCACACAGGCCTTCGCAGGAAAGCTGGCTAATGTCCCCAGAGACTGTGACCTTTAAAGAAGTCTAATGGGCCATTGTTTCTTTTGAGCCCTATAAAATTTGGGTAGGGTTGGAGCCTTCCTGGTGTTTTTTCAGCAGGTCTGGGAGATTGCATCTCCCACCTGGTGAGGATTTTCAGGGCCTTCTTGGCATGAGGCACTTTTTGTCTCTGGTGGCAGGTCAAAATGGTGTTTATAATTAAGCTGGGAACATTCCTACTGTACGACTGTGGATTTTCAACCTTTCACGCTAATATCCTTCATGTTGAAGGCTCTGGAAGGGGTGATAAATACATTTGAGTGATGGGGTATTGGTTTATAGACCCACATATTCCCATCATACGTTGTTGGCCACTCAATCAGGGAATGAGTCAAAAAAGAAAATTTTCTAATAGCAAGGTGGGGCTATAAAGTTTAATTGAGGAGAGAAAAAAAAATAGAGTGGTGATAAAATTGGGCAAAAGATCTATGAGGCCGCAAAATGGGATGACAGTAAAACGATATGGGAGTTGGTAAAAGAGTATCTAAGGTTAGGGTATTGCAGAATAAAATTGGTCCTATCCTAATAAATAGAAGGAGTATTTCGAGAAAGTATTGGATGCAAGCAATGTTCTAATGCAAACAAAAGTCCTCAGGGAGTTCCATAAATGTGTTGAAACAATAGACCAAGAAATATTGGAGAACAAGATAACAGAACAGGTTAAAAATTAAAAAGTAAGAAATCTAATGGAACAGGTGGAATATCAGGAGAATTTTGGAGGGTGTGGTATGACTGAAGAAGGGTACTGTAAAGAAACCTGTTCAATGTGCTTCTTGAGGGAGGAAGGTTTCCACAAACTTGGAAATGGTGATAATGCAATTTTTAAAGGGAAATATTTAAAGCAAGTAATCCAAGTAACTACAGAAGCATTAGTCTACTATCAGTGATAGGTAAAGTGTTTACAGGGGCTCTAGCAAAGCAACTGCAGAAATGGGTATAGAGATAAGATAAATTATCTATCTACTAGGAGGTTTAGAAAAGGAAAATCGAAATTGACAATATTTTTAAAATAAGAACACTATAGATAAATACGTAAGTAAGAAAAGAAGTAAGATATATTTTTATTTTTCACAGATCTAGAAAAGGCTTTTGATACCATTCAAAGGGATGCACTTTGGCATTAGTTGAGAATAGAGGGAGTGAGTAAGAAATTTGTATGATTCTTTGAGAGCTCGTATTCAGATAATAAATCCTTCATTAGGCTTATCAACAACAAAGTAATGGATTTGGTACCAAATACGATTGGTTTAAGGCAGGGTTGTAAACTAAGTCCCATTTTATTTAATTTGCTTATCGATGACATATTCCAAGAAATAGCAAAAGAAAATTCACAATGCCCAGCAATTAAAAATAAAAATATTCTGGGTATGCTCTTGTGATCTAGTAGCAGCAGCAATCAAAATGGAGTTTTGAAGAAAGCAATAGAAGCAACAGAAAAATACTGCAAAAAATGGGGTTTAAAAATAAATAAAATAAATCTAAAATTATGGTTTGTAAGAACAGGAATAAATCCAACAGAGAAGAGAGATGGTGGTTAGAGGGGAGTGAATTCGAAGTTGTAAATAAGTTTGATTACCTTTGAGTAAGACTAAATAACAATGGAAAATGGAAAGTGCAAATGAAAAACACACTATGTAAGGGAAAATTGGCTATTAATGGCATAAAAACATGCCTAGAGAAAATACCAAATATGGGAGTAAACTGGCTAGAGAGAATATATGCAGCAACAGTGGAATCAAGTATGATGCATGGAATAGAAATTTGGGGGACTGAAAAAGGGTGGGAATGTATAGATCAAATATATAGGTCCACTTGCAAAATGATATTGGAACTACCAAGAATAGCTCCTAATGGAGTAGCATTAGTTGAATTGGGAAGAACTGGGAAGAAGGGATCAGTAATCAAACGGATAGTGAAATATTGGAATAGGATCCAAGTATTAGAAAAAGGAAATATTGTCAAAGACTGTTTTAGGGCACAAAAATCAGCAAAATGGGAAAGAAATTGGATATGTCAATTAAAGGAAATTGTAAGAGAAGTTGGATTGGGCAAGCTAGCCAATCAACAGACAATAGGGGAACAAAAACTTTGGAATAAAGTGAAAGCTAGCATAGACGACAGAGAAACAAGAAATAATAGGTAGCTTAAGGGATAAGAGTAATGGTTGGTTAAATTATATTCAAATCCACTTGCAGCCTCTCTCTACTGCATATGATGGCCGGCAGTCCCGAAGAAATTACACTGGCAGAGGTGGACTAAAATCCTTACCTTATAATAGAGGCTGGAAATGCTGAGCTTCTGCTCTCAAACAGGCAGCATATCTTGTTTAAATATTCCTGCCCATTCATCGAAGGTCAGCAGCAGGAATTCTTGTGATTTCTTGCACAATGTTTTCTCTAAATTCCCTTTAGTGTGCAAGGATTGGAACGATATACTTTGTCTTTTAAAAAACCCCATAAATAAAAATCACAACTCATTAGGTGAGGAAAATGAGGGAGCCACAAATCAACACTAATTATTTTGTCATCAAACAGCTCTCTTACTGCATTTATTGATTCAGCAGCCGTATGTGATGTTGCAGAATCTTGCTGGAACCAACCACACAATTTCTCTTCTTCTGTCAAGCGACTGAAAAATGGCTTCAGATTTAACCTCTGATATCACTCTACAAAGCCATAAACTGGCAGCTGTGATATATTGTTTATATATCTTGTATACATATATAACTCTGCCACCGGGTGATACCCACTTGCAGAGAAAAAAAAAAAACACACACACACACACATACATTTATTGTTTCATCAAAGAATATGGGCCCTATTATTCTTCTAACACTTATTGCACACCACACTCAAATTTTCTGATCATAATGAGGTGAACAGACTTTTCTGAAGCCCAGTATCGACTGTTGGTGGTATTCACACATCCAGTTAGATGAAACCAAGATTCTTCAGTGAAAAATATAAGCTGTGTGTCAATGAAACCCCTTTCCACAGATTGGAAAAACCAGTTACCATAATTCACACATTTAGCAGGCTCATTTGGCTTTAACACTTGCACTTGTGTGTAGCAATAGGGCTTTAGTTTCAACAGATGTGTAGCATTTCTCACAGAAGATACACCTGTTTGCTGCGCTAGTTTTTTCAGCGATTTTCGAGGGGAATGCTCCAAAACAACACCAATGTCATGCAGCTTATTTTCAGTTAACACTGACCTATTCCTCGAATGTTTCTTGTCCAACACCGAACCCAAAGCTTCATATTTATTTACAACCGATATATGGTTATTCTTGCAGGTGGTACAGAGTTCGGAAACTTTGCAACAAACCCCCTGTGCACACGGCGAGCAGATTCATAATTGAAGTAAACTTTACAAATAAACACCCATTCTTCCACAGATAAGTGATGCACCATGTTTACTGCACAACAGAGGCCCCTAACTCATACTGAATGACTGCGCCTGACTCAGCAATACCAATGAGAGTTGGTGCTGGCTCACTTTCGAGTGGGAAATTCCGAGCAGCCGGTATGGGAGTAGCAAAGAAGAGAGAGGCCACAAATGAGTTCCAATATAATTTAACTACCCTTTTCTTTAATACAATATAGGAATGATAAGAAAGAATAGGAAAGAGAAAAATATATTGATGTCTATGAAAAAAAAAGGAAAGAGAGGGTCTGGCATGGTCAAGAACAGGAACAACATTATTAAAAGGTCTAAAAGTTGATAAGACACCTATGCCCACTACGTGGCAATGTCGATAACAATTTACACTGTATAACTGAGTGTGAGGAAACCAAAATGTGGAGAAAGATA
Organism: Hymenopus coronatus; assembly: GCA_030762935.1. Lineage (NCBI taxonomy): Eukaryota > Metazoa > Arthropoda > Insecta > Mantodea > Hymenopodidae > Hymenopus > Hymenopus coronatus. The sequence goes on from CM060900.1 coordinate 259,144,052, forward strand.
ATATAGAATAAAAACTGGGAATAGTTATCACCAGAGATATTGTACTTAAAACTTTTTGTAAACAATAGGAAAGAATTTCTGAAACAACTAGGTAATTATACAGGGAAAGTAAGAGAGAAATGCGGCCGGAGAATCATCAAAGAAAGAGAGAATCTTAATAACAGAACTGATGAGTGTTAATTTATAAAAGAGGAAATAAATTAAGTTGGTAGGCTATAAAAATGTACAAATAGAGTGAAAGGTACACATAAATAACCAGGGTGTCAACTGCATATGATACCAAATTCAGTACCTCCAGGAAAGTAAATATAAATACTGTTTGTAACTTGAAAAGATGATATAAATTATCTATGTTATTGACCAAGTAAACCTGTGGAATCAGTGATGCAAGTGGGAGAGTTGCTGGACTGTGGATAACTGGCCATGGAATTCTTCCTTGACAATGAGGATGCATTTAATACTGTGACTTTAGGCACCATTAGGAAATGTCTGGAGAACGAAGGAGTTGGTCCAATGGTTACAGACTGGATTATGACCTATTTGGATGACTGATGGGTAGTGGTGACTCAGGGGAGTGAGTCCATGCATGTCTCAGTGCCCTGAGGCTGTCCTCAAGGAGGAATTTTGTTGCCCACTCTGTGTTATCTAGTGGTGGATATATAGTGAATAAACTCAACAGAGTGACAGTTCAATCTCACAGCTATACAAATGGTATATGCCTTACAGAAAGTGGAAAATTCTCCAAGTACTGTTTTGGGGTTATCCAATGCTCCCTTCATACTCTAGAATGGTCTAGACACAGACTTGTCTGTTAATCAGAACTAATAATTTTCACAAGGAGAAGCAGAGCTTGGATTGCTAGAGACTCCTTTTTGGGGAAAAAACTGAAGCTGTTTTATTTAAGTACCTAGAAGTTAACTCGAACACTGGGCTGAGCTAGAAGAAGCATGTGGTACATAAAGTGAAGAATGGTCACAATGCTTTGTGAGCCTGTAGAATAGATGCTGGGCTGATGCTAGAGTTTAATTCAGAGGGGTGTTGATTATCTTATGAGCCACACACTGTGCACGGACATTTACACATAATGGAACTTCTTCAAGTTCCTTCAAGCAGGAAACATGGAAGAGAATATGAAACTGCCCAGTATATATTATGTGAGTGCAAGGGCTTTGCAATGTACACGATACATATCCATAGGCCTTTTTCTTGAAACCTGCAGATACAAGGAAGGTAGAAATCTCCATTTTATTGGGACCATCAGATTGATTAAATGCCGAAGGGTTCAAGGGGTTCAACAGTCTACATGCACACTTCTTTGAGACCACTCAAAAGCTCCTCCTCCTCCATGCAAATTGCTGATGTTTGTTCTCTCCTCAAATACTTATTATTATTTATAGCATTCACTTCTCTACTTTCCTCCATCCCAAATATCATCAAAGTGTGGCTTTTCCCCAAATCTATTTTTCTCTCCAAATTTTCAGTTCTTTTCTTTCCACCACAGCTCTTTATGTATCTCATTTTTCATAATATGAAACATCCCTTTAAGCTCCTCTGTATTCTTGTCCAAATCCATTTCCAAACTTTTCCTATTTTTTTAGGTCTACTATATCTTATAATATTTAGCACTGGAATTATCTGGTTCATTTCTTCAGGACCTGGGTACAACTCTGTAATCGCAATTATCAACATTAAGGCAATTTTCATTAGCAATTTGCAAGCTTTTTCTATTACTTCCTTTCACACTTACATATGAGGGTCAGTCTGAAAGTTTTCAGTATCAGCAACAATGAGTTGTAATAAGCCACAGCAGGTTTTCCTAGCTTTAGATTAAAGTTCAGATATTAACATGTGCAGCCTGAATGTGCTCCAATAATATGCAGTGAAAGCTGCTTATGTGATACAAATGTTACAACATGCTAGGATAGAAGCAAGAGCATTTCTGTGCAATAATTTTCTATGTTTTTTTTTTGTTTTTTTTTAAGTCTGTTATGGGGAAAGAGAATGACTTGAAAGTCTATATTGGACATTTGGAGATTTTTTACCCTTTGGAATCCATGATTTATCTATCAATGGTTTGCAGATTTTGGAGGAAGAAGAAGAAGAAGAAGAAGAAGAAGGGATTTCCTTGAAGATGAAGGCTATGTAGGACAGCCAGCTACAAGAACAATGGATAAAAATGTGGTGAAACAGAGGCATGGTGTGCAAATATTATTGTTGCACATATCAGATTCAAAAACCCTTAATATTGGATTGGAAGTAGTAGCACCATAACACCACCCTTAGGGAAATACCATGACAGAAAGCTCTGTAGTCACTGGATCCCTCACTATCTCACAAATGACCAGAAAAATACACATATACAATGGCTAGGTAACCATGGTGATGGATGCTATGGGTCCTCAGAAATGCAGCAACTCAGTGAAGTGAGAAAATAAATGTAAAAAGTAAAATGTAGGGATAGAATTTAAATATTACAGAATTGTAGGTGTGAATTAAATCATGTAATTATCAAAGTGAAATAAATACCTGTCTATCTACCATATGCAATGGTTCTAGGAAATTATAGAAAAAATTGAATGGGAGATGTTTCAAACACATATTTAGCATTGAAAGGCTGGATGTACCAGTATGAACCAGAAACTGAGTCATTGATATAGTTTTCCCACGAGAGGATCCCCCAACAAAAGTGAGATAAGTAAGAAGTGTTGGCAAGAAGATGAGCTGTTTGCTCTTCTCAGTTAATGACCATATTGTGACAATTTTACACCAAATGCCTGTCACACATCTTCAAAGAACTGAGAACAAAGCATCTTAAGATTGATCTGCATGGAATTCTGTTGCACCACAACAATATCTCTGATCGAACTACACCAGAAACAACCCAATTACTGCAGTATCAGGAGTCAAATGTTTGTCCTATCCTTCTTAAAGTGCAAATCTGGCCCAATGCAACATTTTTCTACTCCCAAAAATCAAAGAAAAAATTTGGGGTAAATGACTTGAATCACTCAGAAGAGGAGTTGCTGCTTATGAAGTATGTATTTGCACTCTCAACAAAACAACAACAAAAATGACATTAGGAATTTGAAAATATTTTAAAGGGCAGGCACATTGTATAAAGTGCAAAGGAGAACTTACTCAGATCTAAATTTTTAAAATTGTATTTCATTTATTCTCAAAACTTTTGGAGTGACTCTCATATCACATATTTCAGGCCTGATATACCTTAGGTGTCTGTAGCTTATGGAGTACTGTGTAAATACCTTTCACAACCACTACTTATGCTAGACTTAAATAGTTTTATTTGCATCAAACCTTAGATTTCTATCCTCAGTACTGACTTTACAAAAATACAAAATTCTATAGCATGCATGCAAAATTCTATTTAATGCTTTTTGCTAACAGGCATGGTAACTCCATTGGAAGTGCAAAGTTGAGGCCAGGCAGTACAGTTTGGTCTACTGCAATCCAATGGAATCAGCATGCAACATTAAGAGGGTTAGCTATGAAAAATGTACTGCATTAAGAATTGTGACACATGGCTGATGTAAACATGACATCAACATCATATTTTAAAACATTTGGTTCAGCTCCTATGCATTGCACCAAAGTGTAGATTTGTCCAACTTGGAGGTAGAATATTCTGTAATTATTTTTATTTGAAGGGCCTTTCAGATAAGTATGGTCAATATTACATACATTTAATTAAATATGAATAAGATAAAATAAGCATTTGTTCCAATACTCACATTTCTTTTTGATTTGGAACCACTTCTGATGTCCCTGATGCACAATTTTACCATGTCATTGTGGCCTTGCCTAGCCATGTTGAGGACTCTGAAATAAAAGAAAAAGTAAATATGCAACAACAAATACTATCCCACGACACTGCTGGGTATATCAGACAGAACCATTAAGATCTAACACTTCTATACTTTACTTAGCGTCTTCTGGAACAGTGAAATGATGGAGATAAGGATGTCATATGGCAGCACTGGTGGCTATAGCAAAGTGCTGCCCCACATAACAGACTGGGCACAAGCAACCTGTTTACTATCCTCGCCCATTCCACTGTCTCAAAAGAATCTAACCAGAGACTACATCAGTTTTTCTGTTTCACCTTTTCACTGCTAACATATTTTTATGTGAGAAACACCTCCTTGTTGAGTTAAGGGGACACTATGGTGAAAAACTGCTAAAAATCCGAAATTTGGTTTTGACCAATAATATTTACATTAATTTTGTGTATTTCAAATTGAAAATGCAATAACATGCACTAATAACTTAAAAAAATGAGTACAGTAATGTGTTTCAAAATGTACAAAACAAGACTCACACCAGGTGCTTCTACCTGCCCTGTCAACATCCAGGCATACTGTACCACCGATTATTTAACCTGGGCTCACCCCATCCTAAACTACAACCCAGCGGGCTTTCCCAGACACACCAACAGTATATTTCTGGCCGTGAAATAGAGACTGTTTTGGCGGCAGAGTGCAGCTTGACTCGGACCAAATGACTTGCAGTTTTCCCTTGCTTTATATATTACTCAGAGTTACAGATACAACTGATTTAAAAATTGCTGCAGGAGAACATGAAATTCTAAGACTTATAATCGCTCAAACCTATGGTCAAGTTAACTTGACCATAGCACTGAAAAGGTTAAGGAACATGTTCGTCTTCTTCATAAGGGTATAATATGGTTTATTTATTGTGGTAAGCCATGTCCATTTGGCCTTCTCCTCTGCTCAACCACTTGGAAAAATCATGAACACAATGGTGGTTCACCTTACACTGATCCAAAGAAACACAAAACAGGAATGACACAAATATTAAGAACATTACACTTCAGTTAATTGAAAACAAAGAATCTAAGTCAAACACAAATGTTTTTGGAATATATGAAGACAGCCACATATACAATGAAAATGGGGATTATCTCCAAATTAACTATTACTTTTAACTCAAAAGTGAGCATTATGATGATAAGCATTTAAATTCATTTCTATGTGCTGGACTTGTAAACCAAGAAGGCATTTCACCAAGGATTGCACTAGGCACCTTCAAGCCAGATGCATTTTAAACCACAGCTTGTAAGTACAATATAAATATGTTTATTAATCTAGATACCAGTGGTCAATATAACCTAATTTTATATACAAAGCAAACAAGCCCCCACCCCCAGAGCTTAGTAATAAAAGATAAGTAAAGAGATGTTCAGTGAAGTGGTATTGGAAGTGTATGGTAATTTTTCAAACATGTGAGAAGATTATGAGCTGACAACTAACTTTTAAAGCAAGATGAAGAAGTGTCAGTGTAAAGAGGAAGAAGTGTAAATAAGTTTAAAAAGAAATTTTACACTATGTTTCTGTGAACAATTAAATGAAGCCATGAGTACTTGCAGAGAAACAGTATTGTGTAATTGCAACAATGTATATTTATATATGTAGCATGTGCATGTATTATGGGCTAGCTGTATTTTATATGATAGATTGTACCATAAACCTGAAACAATCACAATAATCAAAGTAGAATATCACCATTGCTTGTACCAAACTGTTTCAGGTTTCTACGCAGGGGCACATTTAAACACTTAAAAGTATGATTAAAGGATTTACTTTCCCACAAGTATGAGCAACATGAGTGTCGCAACTAAGTTTACTGTCAACAATAACACCAACATTTTTTATTGATTCTGTTAAAAACAAAACAAAATGATTCATTTCAAATAAACACACCTAATAACTAGGGCTCGGATTTTAGGTAAATATATATTTTGTTTGCATCCCAACATGAACTTGAAACTGAGTTTAATATGCACAGATGAAACTGCAGATTCTTTTGCAGGAAAATTGGAAATGCTTTTATAGGAGTATTGAACAATGATTCTGAAATATCAAAGTCATCTTTGCTACTGACCTGCCAAGACATGCCTGCTGTAAACCATGTGACTGTTGCCAGTTTATTTAATGAAGCAATGCAGATATTGTGGCCAAACGGTGTATGATATGACAATGTTTTGTTACATTTGACTGATGCTGCACCATATATGAAAAAGGCAGCAGCAGGACTTGCAGTTATCCTAAAATGATTCATGTTACATATGTTGTGCATGGATTGCATAGAATATTGCATATGTGAGGAAATTAGAGGTGCTCATGTATCCTGACACTGACAAATTAATTTCTAATGGGGAAAAAAGTGTTGATCAAGTCATTTAAAAGGATTGAAAATTATCAAAACAAAAATCCAAACACTCCACTGCCTCCTGCGCCTGTGGTGACTCCTGGGGAACATGGTTGGCCGCAGTTCAATACTACACAGAAAACCTGGATGGTTTTGCTGCTGTCATAACTGAACTTAATTGTAAAGATGCTAGTTCAATTAAAACTTTTCAAGAGCTTTTAAGTGACAATGTGTAAAGAAATGACTTAGCATACATTTCCACAAATTTGTGTTTCCTCTGTGATTCCATAAATAATCTTGAATCAGGAATGCCTTTGAGAGAAAAAGTTCAATTAGTTCAGGATGCAGATATACTACATATATATACAAAACTTGGTATGGATATGTAGACGACATAGTGGCAATAGTAAACAAAAAAGTAGTTGAGGACAGCCTTAAATTACTAAATCTTTATGATAGCTCCATAACATTCACAATAGAAAAAGAATCAAATGGTATGCTTCCCTTCTTGGACATAAAAATAATCAGGAACCACAACAAACTAGAATTTGGAATCTATAGGAAAGATACACAAACGGAAAACTACATAATTAACAACAGCTGCAACCCAATTTCACACAAACACGCCATGATCAACAGCCTTGCATTCAGACTGGTAAACTTACCATTAAGCCAGATGGAATACAAATTAGAACTTAATAGCATCATAGAAATTGCACAAAAGAATGGATACACAGAACATTTGGTAAGGAAGATTAATAAATTCATGTAACAGAAGAAAGTAAAAGAAATTAACAATCTAAAAAGAATAAAAGCAGAAACCAGCTACAAAAAATTCACTTACCACCCTTTGGCACACCAAAAATTTCAAAAGATATTAAAAAAATGGAACATCAACTTAGCCCCAGTTAATAGGCACAGTTTAAGAAACCTCCTCCATACAAACACAAAAGGTAAAATCCCCCCATTGAAACAATCAGGGATATATGAAATCAGCTGCAAGGAATGTGAAAAGGTATACATTGGAAAAACAAAACAAAACATTGGACGTTTCAAAGAACACATGAGATATTTAAAATATAAACAGACAGATAATTCAGCTGTAGCACATCATTTTTGGACTCAAAACCATAATTTTCACAATGACCCCAAGTTATTAAAATTAGTGCAGAATCCAATTGGATTAACAGTTTGGGAAAATCTATTAATTTTAATAAACAAAAACAAGGTCATAAATTTTGACATACCACAAACAAATGGACTCATCTTAAAATTCATCTATCCAGAAGAGAGACCTCTAGGCCACTACCACAAGTTCATCAGTGAATCTCCATTGAAAATAGTGGCAACAGCCACCAAAACATGTCCAAAGTAAGTTATCTTATTTCAAGAGTGAAATTTGAGTGTCATCTATGTTTTTACACTTATGTTACCAATTTATAAATATATTGTGGTCAACAACCAGAAGGACAATATAAAATGTCTAACAGACATCACTCACTGTCTGCTCGAACCATGGAAATGAAAAAAATAGAAATGTAAATTGTGACAACTACTACAGAAGTTACCCTTTGATAATGGCTCTTTTGAAAGACAAAGTACCAATGGTTAGAACCTAGAAAAGTAAACTTGAGCTGCCATTGGAGTTTTACTACATAAAATGAGAGAAGTAGGAACGTCTGTTTTTGTTTTCAGAAGGAGGCTACTATCATGACAATGTTCCTAAGAAAAACCAGTCAGTAATTTTGCTTTCTATTGCATACAGTATTTCTGGAATTGATCCTGAAACCATAAAGCCGGACATAATAATGGTTTATAATAGTTCAAAGGTGGTGTTGACATTACAGATAAATTATGTGATACTTATACAACACCAAGAAGAACAAGAAGATGGCCTTTGGCTAAATTTTTTTAACTACTAAATGTTGCAGGAATAAACAGTCAAATGCTATATAATACAACACACATAGATGAAGGTTATAAATACAGAATAAATTATCTGAAAGCCTTATCAACACCATTGATGAAGCCAACCTTACAGAAAGAGCTGAAATGAAAGTCCTACCTTCAGATATTCACTTTTTCTTACACAAATATAGGAGGCAAGAATATCAACAAGAAGAAGAAATGCCACCGCCAAAGTAACACAACACTGCTTCTCTTGTGAGAGAAAGAAGAACAGTTACAACTATGCCATGTGGTGAATGTAAAAAATCAATGTGTAAAGGACATTCTGTAATAATAATCACTTGTTTATAGTGCAAAAAAACAGACAATGATGAAGATGTGTCAGAGAATTTAAATTACAGCTGCACCATAGTTCAGTGGACTGAAAACTCTGATCTGTTTCTAATTAATTAATGTGACAAATTTAAAATTTACCTATATGCTCTAAGATCCAATAATGTTATAAATGTGCTCACATTTTTCTCTTATAAGTAATAAATATATATTTAATTATTTAAATTGTATTTCATTATTATGACTAAAAAAAACAGCTTTTGTTTATCACATACATCTGTAGTGCATCCAAAATTTTTAATTACCAAAATTCCCATTAATTTTCATTTGAAGTTGTATTACACAAGTAGGCAGGTGTACTTAAAGGTTAAGTACCTCAACAATTCAGGGAAAATAGCAGAGTGCCAAACAACTCCATATTTGGCTTTTGAGAAGAAAGGTCTTTAGTATCATAAGGAATAAAGAAAGGGAGCAATGTAATTTTACTCTCCAGCCTTCAAAATGATAAGATAAATGATAGAATTCAGGTGACAGCAGGACATTATACCATTTTATAAGAGCACAAACAGAGGGGTGGATACATCTGACAGGATGGTTGGACGATATGATATCTACTAAATGCTGGCCCAAATTATATTTTATGCAATTCTAAGCAATGCCACAAAAATAGCCAAACTGCATTCACAGGATATAAAAATAAAACAGCAGCAGAAGAAAATTCTTGTGAGTGCTCTCATCTAAGTTGCTTTCTCCTCAAATACATACAGAAACAAACAAACTGTACTGGACTGGCAGTGACAATACTGATTCCTTCACTAAAACAGAAGCCTCTAAAAAAAGGTTACCTTATGTATGTTCCAAATGTGAAAAAGGAAGGTAATTTACACAATACACTTGTTATGCTTGTGAGGCATGCTTATGTCTTCAGCATTGGAGAATGAGGTGCATCTTCAATTTTGAGTCTGGATGACCAAGATGATATATGACAGATATGTTAAAAGCTTCAGTTTCATGTTTGATGAAAGCTTTCAATTTTTTTTCAGTATCTTTATCAAAACTGAAGATTTAATCAAGTTGTGTGCCACTAATGTTGTAATTTAACATTTTTCTTAAGTATTTTATGTGCTTTTTATTACTTACAAATTACTCCCATATTTTGGAAGATCAAAACTGCTTTTAAATCCTTTAAAGCAATTTTCTAACAACCCGATCTCTGAGAACAATGCAACAAAACTGAAGGCACAGCATCAGCAGGTTAAAATTCAGCCTTATGCATCACACTAAGTAAGCATTTCTTATAATTAAGAGTTAACGCCTATGAATAAAAATTCAGTATGAACAATGTATAAACCATCTGACTGGCACACAACTTTTAGTTCCAGATAGGATCTAACATATTTACATTTCCTCCACGTTTGTCAACATGATCATTTTGAAAAATTACATGTCCATTTCAACTAATCAAGTCAAACAATTGTATCATGTAACCCAGTTTACAATACCATTATCGGATGCAAATTTAGAGTATAAAAGTTTTTTTAATTATTCAGGAAAATTATAATTCAGACTCTGTGCATTAACATGAATGACTTCAAGCAGCTGAAGATAAAAGGAAAATGTGCCTTTCAAAATATTTATTGTTTCTAGTGATAGGGGATTGTGAAGACCATGGTCAATGAACAGTGTTGCATTCTGCAAGTTTGACAAAGCAATGAAAAAACTGCAAGCCAACAATGAAGACATTTCTAATTCCTTTTGAACATCCTCCTAGTCTACACCCATAACCACGAAACTTACTTTTGTACACTCAAAAGATGTATTTATTATTTCCCTCAACAAATAGTAGACCCCAACTGTTTGGAATTGGACACAGAGTCACTTTAATCCCAACAAAACTTTATCAAAAAGAGTAAGTTCACTCCTTTAAACATTGCTGTTTGTAATGATAGCTAGTAAAGGGGTTAGTTTGTTTACAGATATGCTTATACTAATAGTGAACAATGGAGTCAGGTTTTTAAACTAACACTCAATATAACTTGAGAGATTATGAATATAGTTTCAATTGAGTGTTTTGGGTTGAATGGATGTTCTTAATATAATATGGCTAAGAGACAAATAACTTACAGTTTTAACAGTGATTGGGAAGAACAGTATGGATTTGAGGAATTCAAAGGAAAACCTGTGTGTTTATTATGTAACAGTAGTGTGTTCCCAAGAAAATTAATGTAGAAGGTCATTAACAAACCACAATAACTTTAATAGTGAATTTCCTGTTAGTTCGGAATTACGAAAACACGAAGTTAGAGACTTGAAATGTAAATTAACATTACATCAAAGTGCATTTACAAAGCCAGTTCAGCAAAATAGTGAAGTGACAATATCCTCTTATAAATTCAGTTACATTTTAGTGAAAAGGAAAAAATCTTTCAGGAACAGGAAGTAGTGCCACAGAATCACTGTTTGATGGTCACAAAGATAATCCTGCACTTACATCTTCTATAAAAAGACTTCAATTGTCTCATGAAACTGTTGCTAGATGCATTGAACAGATTTCTACGAATTTAGAATTTCAATTATATCAAGGCCTGCAATTGTGTGACTATTTTTTGCTTCAGTTTGATGAAAGCACTGATATTTCTGATATGACATTTTTGTTTATGTATTAGAATGGTCTTTTATAACTTTACATTTAAACAGGAATATATAAAAGTGCTGCTAATACATGAATGTACTAGAGGAGAAGACACATTTAATGCATTCCTGAAAAAAGTGCATAAAGTAGTAACATTCCACTCTCGAAACTTGTTGCTATAACAAAAGATGGGGGCACCTTCAATGATTGGAAGGAATAATGGGTTTCTTGCTCTTTGTGCTAAAGAAGATTCATTTCCAAAATGTATTTCTTATCACTGTATTATCCATCAGGAAGCTTCATGCGCAAAGGTGTGGAAGTTCGACCATGTCATAAAAATTGTGTTTCATGTAGTAAATCACATAAGGTCATTTCCTACATATCACTGATAGTTCAAAAATCTTTTCAATATAACAAATTCGAGCATGGTGACATAATTCTTCATGCAGATCTAAGGTGACTTATTAGTATGGGAAAAACACTGTATGATTCTGTCTTCTGGAGAGATAGGAGACTTTCTGAAATCATCACGCAGGCAATATTGTCAAGAACTTGATGAGATACCATGGCTCCTAGAATTAGGTTTCTTGGCAGGTATTATCTCAAAATTAAATAAGCTAAGCCTCAAATTGCAAGGGAAAAATCACAGCATTTCAGCCATGATACGTACTGTAAACCCTTTTCAGAGGAAATTAAACTTATAAACTGTACATTTAAAAAGAAATTCCCTATCACATTTTTCAACTTTGAAATCAGTTATGCAAACCGTAGATATCAGTGAATGTGATGTTCAACTTTTGCCCAGCATCTTGAAATTTTAAGTCTCAGAATTTGGTAAGAGGTTTAGCTACTTTTCAGCACTTGAGCCAGTGATTATGTTTATGAATAACCCATTCGTTTCAGTTCACATTACTGATCTTGGAGGTAGGATATGTGAGATCTTTGAAATTGTAATCTTAAAGAGTAAAATTAGAAATGGAAATTTTAAATCTTCAAAAAAATATATCTTTGAAATCATGTTTTTCAAGTTCAAGCAATTTCTGGACTATGGTGAACAGGATGATGATGATTGATTGATTGATTGATTGATTGATTGATGTTTAAGAGCTCTCAACTGCTAAGGTCATTAACGCTCTTAAGAATGAAAATCTCAGCTAAAACCAGAAATAAAAACACCATGAAATTAAAATGATAAAAACCTGGGCAAAAATCAGAAGTAAATAAAGTACTACTGAAATAAATTGAAGAATAAAATAGCAGCCAAAGTGACAGATTAAAACCCAAGGAAAAATAACTATTAAAAGCAGAAACCAAAGTTCAAGCTTAAAAAACAACAAACAATGGGGGCAAAGGATATAAGCATAATTAAAACTGCAGCCACGGGGCATGGTTACGGGAGATTAAAACTAAAAACTTTACTTTCTGCTCCATCATCAACCGCCAACAACATAAAAACCAATTAAAACTAGATTGGTACAGCATATGTCAATTTGGATAAAAATTTAAAATCTTCTATACTGCTACAGTATCATCGACCAGGACCCATGAAAGCCTGGCTGGCAATCACAGAGTGGCTCATAGTGGTGCTAGACAAGCACACTCTACCAACACATGACTGACTGAAAACTCTTCACCACAGAGCGGACAGACAGGTGGAGGTTCCTTCTTAAATAAGTGTCTATGATTAAAAACACAGTGGCCAATCGAGCTAAAATAACCTCCTCACAACGAGATAGACGTGAGGAAGTCACCCAGTGTAGAGGGAGCTCCTTCAACTCCCTAAGTTTGTTCACGTAAAGAGCGGACCATTCTCCATGTCAGCTTGAAATAACCACTCTTTGCAAAGCAAGCCTAAAGTCTTCGGCTGTGACACAGTTAAGAGAGGAATAAATATTCCATCATTAGTAGTGTTGCTTTGAAAACTTATTCTTTTTTGGCTCAACATATTTTTGCAAAGACACATTTTTGTTTAAGAGCATTATCAAGAATAAGTACCAATCCAGCTTAACAGACTCACATCTAGATGATGCATTAAGAGTAGCTTTTTCCAGCTGCACACTAGATTTTTCTGCACTTAACAGCAAACATGCACTGCCAAACTACACATTAATTATGTAAGTTATAAACCTAAGCGATTTAAATCATAATTCTTTGATATATTTTTACACTGATACAAGTTTGTTGTAGTAGTAGTAAAAAGAAATAGTGGATGCAATGGTGGTGGCGCCCACACCTCATTATGTATGAGTTAAATGTGCCTGACCATATGAGAAATTTGGACAGCACTGCTGTACAATTATGTTTTTGTAGGTTCATTATCAAGCATGATAATTTGCTGGGGGTTCATATGGAATCAGGAACATTTATGGCCTATATTATCAAATGCTTTTCTTGTGTCCAGAAATGCCACTGTAATATTGACTTCCTTTCTTTAGCGGATTTTAGAACAACATTAAGAATGGTACTGATATGAGTTCCTGAGATGATGTAAAGCCTCACTGGCATAAACTTAAGGCTAAAAAAAAAAAGCCTAGTCTATGGATAAGTGATCTTTCAATAACTTGTGATTGTGATTGTAGTTGGTCTCCAGTTGGAGGGTGATGACTAATCATCTCCTTTGTGTACAAGAATGAATCTTTTGAAATATTGGTCATAAATTCCAGACTCTAGCATTCTGGAAGCTATCTTAATGATGATTTCTGAAGCAATGCTGCTTTTTATTGTTCTTAGGTGAATGTATTAAGGACCACTAGCCATGTCAGTCGATACATGTCTCTGTGTTATATATTTGTTCTTTGGAGATTATTGTGTTAAATGTATTGTTCACTTCAAAAAGACAATATTCCTGAATTTCTGGAGAAATTCCCGGCAAAATTAATCATTTGGTATGGAAAATACCTTTTTAAAATAATTAACCAATATAGAAATATTAATCACTGAGACTAATTGGTAAGATAGTTTTTGTAACACTATCTCACTTAATGTTTCTGGAGCTCTGTGCTTCTATCTTCAGTTTCTGTTCAAAAGCTGTAATCATCCATTGCGGTCCACTAAAGATAGAAGTAGGAGTGGAACACACCACATAATTATTTATGAGCCAAATAATCTTATGTAACTTTATTAGTTATCCAGTCACCTTAAAAAGAATCAAAATATCTGGGTAAGTTGCAGCCTTCTGGTATCTTCCAGAACAATATAGTTACAATCTTTAATGTTTATTACACTTCTGAATAATCTCAAAATAAAATTACTTCATCAATCCAAATGTACACTAACCTTAGCACAATTAATAACATCACAAATAACATAATATAGGGTTGTTAAATTATAAGGTAACCCCTCTCACAACCTATCTCTATTGTGCAAGAGAACAAAGAATTGCCAGCAGAGACACACCAAAATCCTCACCTAAATGCATTGACCAAATACTGAATGTGTCTTCAAATAGGCAGTATATTTTGTAAAAATGCTCTCTCTCACTCACCTAAGCTTGGCAATAGGAATACTTGTGATTTCTTGCACGACGTTTTCGCTAAGCTTCTGTAGTGTATGTAGGTTAGAATGATGTAATTTTTGTTCCAAAGAATCCCATAAATAATATTCACAACTAGTTAGGCCTTAGGAACGAGGGGGTCACAAATCAATACTTATCCTTCTGTCATGAACCATCTCTCTAATTTCATGTATCATTCTAATCCTTGTACATTACAAGAACCTAGTGATTGATAGCATCATATAAGAAATCACAAGAATTCCTGGCGCAAAGCTTAGGCGAATGAGCAAAATCAATTTTACAAATCAATTTTGAGAGAAGAAGGTCAAAATTTTTCTGTGGTTTAGCAGAAAGAAAGCCGCAAGGAAGTTCGCAACCACATCTAATAAATATGTATAATAAGGAAATGGGATTAGTTGGTCTACTGAATAGAACAGCATAATTGTATAGACCATGCTTGTAATCAAAGAAATGGTGGTGGAATTTGTTTACACAGGATATAAATATTGTCGCTTTAGCTGTATTAGGTTTTTTTAGTATCTCTCTCCAGACATAAAGTAAAACCTTTTGGAATATAGAACAATGATTCATGCAACACTGACATCTGGTATAATGCAAAAAAGATTAGGGGAACCTATAGTGTGTAGTCTTCAGGATGCAAGGTAAGATGGAATCAACCATTTCCCTGTAGAAACTACACAAAGGTATGTTTGTATCCCAGAAAAATGAAAGATTGGAGAGCAGAAAATGCCACAATGGTCCCCAAAGTAAATTCTGTGATAAGGAAGAGATAAGCTATAAAAATTAATGCAGGGTCTAAGGAAAACTGGTGTTTGGTTCTATATAGCTTTAACAAAAAAGTTTACTTTAACTATAAAACAGACTTTGAATTTTTCCATGAGCAAGATATGCTTACTGTTAATTTTAAGCCACAGTCTGTTTGGATTAAGCTTCAGAGGTGCTTGGTTCTTCAGTAATTAATGTTTAAAGTTTTTACTAATTTCTCCAACTTCGAAAATTTTCGAGTCTTACTAAGTACACCCATGAAGTCCAATGTTCTACAAGATATGATCTCATTAGTTGATTATTATGCCCAATGATATTTGAGGATTTGATCACGTATAACAGTCATAAAATAGTTTGAGTTGGTTATCAGCTGTGAATAATAGAAGAAACCAGTCATGTGTCATGCATATCTTACAGTAAATATGAGCTAGGTTATTTTAGCTGTATTAAGTCTATGTAAGAGCCCACTGCTAGCTATTTATTAAACACATCTTTTTGAAAGATTTAAAGGTGTGCAAGGTTTCTAGGCATGAACTGCAGTTAAATGAAATAAATCTCATATTCCAGAGTGGAAAAATTTACATGAAGTATGCCAAGAAAAGAATAACGAGAAATGTGGTTTCTTTAGGTCATCCCACTATGGAAAATTTATTGTATGTACTCATTTAAGTGCTGTGGAGATTTTTCAGCCTGTGACTATGTACGGTTTTGTTCATTTATCCTCATATGCAGCCTTTCTGGGTTTGTTAATTGGATGTGTTAAGAAACACAATAGTAAACTAGTATTCTTTTCTCTGTGATGTATTTGGGATCATATGTGTGATGATGGTGTTTGAAGATTGCTGGGGGAGAAGATATATTGTAGAAATGAAGCAAAGTATGGGAGACAAACATTTGAGAAAGTCAGTTTGGTGGAAAGACAATGGATTTTTGTTGGAATAGAATCTATTACTCATCAGTTTTTTGGCTCCTCTTGAAAGTAAAGATGGTGCTTCATTAAAAGTCATGTTAGGAAATGGAAGATGACAGTACCATATATTTAAATACTCCTCCTCCTCCACCACCACTGCCACCGCCGCAAAAATAATAATAATAATAATAATAATAATAATAATAATAATAATAATAATAATAATAATAATAATAATAATAGTTATAATATTAGTAGTAATAATAATAATAACAATAAATATTAATGAATAAATAATAATAATAATGATGATAATAATAATAACAATAATAACAACAATAATAATGACAGAAGTATATAACAATTATAATTACTCATTAACTAGACCCTTAAATTAAGGAAAACAATGGAAAATAATCATTTCCGTCTATTTTTTAAATGGATTAATGTTGATTTTGTGTCCATTAGGCAAATTATTAATGCCCATCTTCAGTAATAAGAATCACTATACTGGCTATACAACACATATCGGTATGTTTCAGCTGTCCTCAAAACTGTCAGCTGTGCTTTGCATAGCATTTTATGCTGTAGATTAGGCTGGCATTCAAATAGCCACCAACAGATTTGAAAGAAAAAAATTCTCTGTTATTTTGTAAATTTAATAGAAATGATTTCTTCACAAATTTTCTGAGTTCACAGATAGCCTAGCTAGCCCACAGAATATGCCCCTGATACGAATCAAAGGAAAGTATCTGTGCATTTTTAAGGCAGCTGCTGTGCTATATCCTCCAAAATATTGGGGTAAGCTATAAGTTGAACTGTATTTAGAAAAACAAGTATGAGGCAAGCAAACCATAACAATCCACAGTGAACATGAGGATCCTCTAGTTTTGAGTCCTCGGTAAGCTTAGCTTTAGTGTCTATATTAACTGGTCTAAATAGGAAATGAAATCACAATTTCCAAAAATACTTCTAAGGTTTTTTTATTACTATACGACAGTTACACCACTTCATATTACTTCAATATGTGGGTAATTTTGTTATTCTATAATTCGAGCCACTTTGAAGTTACTGGTCTATTATGAACGCTTAGGGCAGTAAGTCACAAAGCATAGCCCAAGGTGGAGGGATCTAAGCCGCAAAGCATATATAAGTGATCCGTGACGCTAAAACCCCAATAATCCCAAGAAGAAGTCAAATCTTTGGCAATCTGGCAACTTTCACATCTGAACAACTTAACGTTTTCAACATTTTCAAATGTGGGTTGCCAGTAGAAGTCACTTAAGCTACCACTTAAGACTGGTGTGTGTGTGTGTGTGTGTGTGTGTGTGTGTGTATGTGTGTGTGCTGCAACCAACGTATAGCTTTACAGTTTTTTTTGTTTTTTAATGCAATGCAAATTTGGGGTATCTGCGAAGAATACTCCGAAATCCGTTCTTAGTCAAAGTAAACTTTTAGCAGTTTTGATTTTGATGTAATACTATATATGCTTTATATAATCACGATATTTGTTCGTTGTATAACCATGCCACTTTTCTATAAATCAATACACGATTACAACTAATCTGATTATGTTTTCTTTCTTTAATCCATTTATATGCCAACGTTCCCATTTTGAGGACATGGTCTAATACGAAATACTGCATAATGAAAAAATCCTGGTAATAATGTTTATATATCCCCATGATTTAGAAAACGCTATTTCCGTAACAAACCAAAAAAAAAATCAAATTACGCCAGCTTTTAAAATGTTAAGTGTGTGTTTACATTAAAATTTTCAGTTATTTAAGAATTTCCACAGTAAATGTATGAGATGCTTCTTTCTTGTCTATGTATAGATTCTTGGAAATATGTTTGCTCCCGCTCACTAAATGCAGGAAAGCTTCTAATACTACATAAATTATACATTCTATTTGAAACTGAAAACTTTTCATACATAACCAAATTATTGTGATTGACAAGCAAAATGCCAACAGCATATTTGTTCATACTCACTTAAACAAGGTCTTCTTAATCCCAGACCGTTGCAAAACATTCCATCATCCTTCAACAATATCTAAAATATTACTAAAGCATAAAAAAGAACTTCGTAAATGTCTTAATACCGCCTTAATAACATGTTTTGTGATTGGCACATTACAAAACACCTGGCCAGTAATCTGTGCACATGGCTCGTATTATTCGCGCCAGAAGTTATAATAGGCACAACCAACATTGTTTTCTAACTCATGACTTCGCCTTATAATTCCTACGTCCATAAAGAATTGATATCGGCTTGGGTCCAATTTCATCTCAATACTATCCGAATTTCACATTCTATATTCAATACGAATTGAGATCGTTTTGAATACGCAAGCTTCGAGAATAAATGTATTCAATCTGTTATGTTGGTCAACTGGGAAATGCTTTGGAGAACCTGTTAATAATATTAGCTTCTTACTCTGTATCATATGCAGGTTTTGAATTTATATAATTATATAGCTGGCTTAGCGAACACGGGTGTTAAGCATGTACATATTTGTTAATTCTGAGAAAATCTTATTTTAAGTTTCAATACTTTATTACACAACAATAAAACGTGAATATCTCAATGCAATCTTAAGTCCATTGTTGTTAATTTTCTGTCAAGAGCAGTGGCAAATAACAATATACAGGATATACTAATGTTAAAGTCATTGTTGTGTGTGCTTTAACATATTTGCTTTAAGAACTAAGTGGATTTATCACATATGTGAATTATGAAGATAGAGGCTGCTATTCCGTTATCAAAACACACAAAGTGAGGTGGCAATTTTCTTGGATTTCCTTCTAAGGCAGTTAAAATTACTGCACATCTCTCTCTCTCTCTCTCTCTCTCTCTCTCTCTCTCTCTCTCTCTCTCTCTCTCTCTCTCTCTCTCTCTCTCTCTCTCTCTCTCTCTCTCACACACACACACACACACACACACCACCGACTCGCATTTCACAATTCCTCTTATGTAACCTCAGTGTATGCCTAGAAGCTGGAATTTCTTCAATGAAATGTATGCAGTGGCGACTCGTGGTCAGGAATTTAGGTACACCGCTCCCTTTATCATCGTTTTTCTTAGTCTATAAAATATTGCTCGTTATACGCAATCTCATTTTACGCATTTTCGCTCAAAGCGATTTGAAAAAAATGCTGATTTTAACACTACACAAATTGCATAAATAGATGCATCTGTTTAAAACTATTTTTTTTTTTTTACCTTGAAATAGGTAATATCATTATCACATTCACTATACGCGCTTATTTATTACGTGATAATTCATGAGAACCAATTACTTGCGTAATGCCAGGGAGCCTGTATACATAAATTATTGTTTATTTTACTAGTAGAACTTGCCAGCTTATTGGAATGTAAACTCCAACCGACGAGAGTTATTCAGAAATAGTTCCATAACAGCTTGCGTGAAATGTTCATGAACATCCTTCCGAAGCGTACAAAGTAACTATTTTTCTATGGTCATCATTGACATGGTCTCTTGTAGACCTACAGTGCGATTTCACTCGATATAAAATGAAAAATGACCGTTCAACACAAGCTGTAGAAGCTGGTACAGTTAAAATTAGACAAGCTAATTTGTAAATCTCAGGCATAGCCCACACCAGATCTCTTTCGTTCTTAATTTTTACTTTTTCACCACATGACTTTCCTTCAAAATTTTTATTTCCAGAAGAATACACAACACTAGGTTCATTTTTCAGACATACCGAATCAAAATTTGAGCCACAGGTGTCCAAAATTTTTAAGCAATGGTGATCAGAAAAAGACGTTCTGTAATGTTTTAACTTTGTGGAATAAATGACAGCAAAGAAGTGAAAACTTTCGTAGTCGGAAAACCTATTTCGTATTTGATAGAGCACATCGTCTATAATTTCATTGAATATCCTCTTAAACATAGATTCAGTAACTTCACTTGGTTCATTGTTCTTCGTTTTCTTTTATGCTTCCTTTTCATTTATTTATTCAGTAGAAATGCTTCGCCAAATATTTTGGAACCCTTCTCTTTTTAGCTCTTCTAAAGTGTTTTTAGTCTGGATTACTTTTGAATGGCAATATGCAATATCAATAGACTTGTGTTGTAATATGTTGAAGGGAATGTCGGTATGAGCAAATATTGTCTAAAATGTTTTGACGAGGAAGACAGTATCCAACCGAGTCAAAAAATAAAGAAAACTTTTTGCTTTAACCAATGCATCAGGTTCCCAGTCAACATTGTTTTCTGGTTCTGTCATGATATCAAATAATAAAATCAGGCTATCTCGCTCTTGTACAGTGTTGACATGGCATGAATTGAAGTTCCAACGTATTGGAGCCGCTTTTGGTAACTTTTTATTCAGGAAAGCACACAAAGTTTCCGTTCTTTTAGTGGAATGAGTAAAGAAATTAGAGAACCCTGATAGAGTTTGAAAAACTCTGCTCTTATCAAAACACATCGCTGTCTGTTGCAGAACCAAATTCAGAACATGACAGTAGCAGTGAACAAATAATGCCTGAGGAAATGCCACTTTTAATTTAGATTTCAGATCACCTAATCGACCAGATATTACTGCCACACCATCATATGTCTGAGCGACAAGTTTCTTAAAAATATTGAATTCTTTAACTATTGTAAATACATGGTTGTAAGGTGCCTCAGTAGATCTGTCGGCACTGACGTCTGTAAAGCCCCTGAACGTTTCTTGAACTTCCCCCTATTTGTCCACTTAGCATAAAATGGTAGAGTTGGGATTTGTTTACTATGTCTGATCACTCGTCTAGAAGAATAGCCAGAAAATTAGTGGATGCAAGTTCCTTTGTTATACAATTAACCAAAAGACCCCTAACACTTCGATTAAATCATTCTAAATGGATGACGAAGTGCCCCGGAAAACTGTAGCATTTTTTAAATGATCATCTAAAAGTTGATCTACGTGCTGAGTAAATCCAATGTTTGTACCTAATTACCCCTATTATAACTATTATAACTCGACGTGTCCTCTAAGAGCTAATTCCTGCTTCCTTAAGGGACATACAAAATCAGTGAGTCTATTCAATACTTCCTTGTTCTTTTTTTCCCGTTTCATTATCCTTTGTAATTTGTAATGATTTCTGAACATTTAGCTGCAGTCTATTCGCCTATTGACAAAATTACAGAGAGTGAATGCACAAAAGATGTGATTTTTTGTTGTTTTTTTTATGCTTAATTAATGAAACAGTTAGAGAAACTATATTGTCGAATCCTTCTTGAGACCAGAAGGTACTGCTTTTGTCGTTACTAAAAAGAAGACATGGCCAACAATAGAGTTTGTTTAATTTGGGGCAACCAGTTAATCATTTGTACCTAGAATAATTGCTAGTGAGAAATGTCTGTTATACTCTCGTTTTCAGTCTTGACATTTTGCAATCAGACTCAGTAGTTCGGGAGTAAGCCTGCCGTTTTATTTTATTTTAAGTTTTCAGAAATGTAAAAATTCCGAAATCCAGTCTTTAACATACGTTCTAATACACAGTCACAAGAACCACTAGCTTCAGTAACACTTACATCGGTCAGTTTCACAAAAACTTACAAGCAAACCAACATTAATACAGACTAAAAACAACTGTCAATCGCAAAATTTGTGGTGCATTTCGACAGCTAACGGCTGGCAACTAAGCTTATTCCCCCTCGCCTCTCTAGTGGAAAATTGGGAGTGCATGGCTACCGCTTCAACTTGCGATGGAGTAGATGCGCGCGTACACCATGACTGGCCTTGCCTAGAGCGGAGAATACTGGGACCATGGTTATCGTTTTAACTTTCGATGAAACAAATGTGCGCGTACGATTTAATCGCACAAACTTGCGATTATTTCGTATTTAGTTAAAGTGACATACAAACATTCTGATTATTTTGCATGTTTATTGAAAGTCGTTTTGAACCCTCTTAAGTTTAGTACACCGGCGGTGTATGCGGCGTATAGGAGAATTCGCTATTGAATGTATGTATTCTTCAGGGATCTCCCTGCTTGGTTACAAGGATAGAAATCCTCCTCCTTTTTACACAGACAGCTTTCTGCAGTATGTGGGTTTCAAACTAACATCCACCCAATCCTATAGCTTTGTCTCCTGCATTTTTGTCTCTTTTCTTAGCATAAAATTCATCCTCTGAAAAGTTATATTTATACTGAATAAGGGAAGATTTACTTCTCTGCCATCTGATCCACTTAATCTTCAGCCAATTAGCCTTAGATTATACTATTAGTTCTAGTAGTGACGTTGTTTACTACATTCCTTACCAATTCCTTGTGATCATAGAAATCTCATATTGCAATACTGTAACTTGATATGGGGATGGATTAATTCTGTCTGCTAAGAACAAACAAGACTGCCCATTCGCGAGTAGTGTAAGCATTCATGTGCTTCCTCTTCCGCTCGATCGTGGCATGCAAAGAATCAGCTTGCAAATAAGAACTTCCTGACTCCATAATTGGTATATCAATTGTTTCTAAAAGTGTCTTTTTATTTACGGTATACGGCATTCCAATAATAATGAATTGATTCATGTTCTGTGCACAGCAAGTATCCTGAATGCTGTTAAATGGGTAACAGAATCAGGTAAACTGAAGACATACTTTGAGAGGCAACTTCTAATTTCTGTGTACCTTTGCTTACAATTTTTGCTCGCATCCATTATAGTGAAATTGGAAACATTGAGTCTACGTTTATTAATTCTTCTGCATTAGGAACACTTAAAATATCTTGAAGATTGAACGTGATGGATCTGACGCTTATGCCTCTTATCCTGTGCTTTCATTGCATTGACTGAGTTTCTCTTATTTTTGTTTCTCTTATTGTAAGGGAACGTTATCCTTAGCTGCTTGGTAGGAATTTCATTTAGTGCAGTAGTTCTTTGGTATGTAAAAGGACAATGCTGGATCATATGAATCGTAAATACTTCGATAAACAGTTACGGAAATAAGCTTGTTATCCTCTGCCTAACAGTATTGAACCTTGCACAAGTAACATATTAAATTCAAATCGATTGACAAGTACATTTTTATAGCATTTACTGCAATAATCGGACTCTAAATGAGAAAATGAATCCATGTGAGCTTTTACGTCACGCTTCTGTTCTTGGTGGTTGTTTTTTGCGATGTCTATCGCTGTGATCTACCATCACACTGTAGCGGGGCGTCCTTCGGATGTTGAAAGGTCTCCAATGCAGTGGTTCCATCTCCAACGTCTTCGTCTCGGCGGCTGATGAAAACTCCACTCCTAGTATTGCCTAGCTAAAGATCTCAGGCTACTTTTTGTAGGTGAGGCAAGATTGTAATAAACACTGCATTTCCCCTTAATACTTAAATTTCTTTCTTTCTGAAGATATTAAAACCTTAATAGGCGGCCAGCTTGCTTCCTTACAATATATTTATATAATTAACCTTCCCACCACTTCAATAAATTAACAAGGAGCCTAATCTATAAGCACATCGTGCCCCACCCTCTAAGTAATGAATGTGCCTTCATCGTCTTACACTGTTCTGATCACAACTAAGTATCAACACAGATTGAGATTGCAGTTGAGAATGAGTAAAGGTATTTTATTTTATTTTTTTTTATTTTAATGTTTTTAATAGGGGCGGCCCCACATCTGCCGCCCCCGGTGACGACCATCCGCAGAAGGCTACATCATCTCCTATGCACATACAGCTAATATCAAAAACATGCAGGAAACGGGGGAGGGGTGCTAGTGTTAGTGACGTTGCGTGAGCATTACGGTTGGGTGAAGTTTGTTAGATGATCGGGTTCCGCGAATAGCGTCTCGGTTAGTCATTTGGTCTGCTAATGCAAGCCTGCAGGACATGTAAGCGGGTGTGGAGGTGGCCCGGCGCCAGACATGACGAGTCCTGACTGGCGCTCGGGGATTAGTACATGCAATTAGTTGGAAAGGGAAGTGAAAAGGATGCTTGAAGAGCTACGGCTTAAATTTAGATGAAGTGATGCGAGAGTTAGAGGTATGCAGTGTCGAAATGAGTGATGTGGCGCGGGATTTACCTTCGGAGGTCGCAGTGCCTGTCTCTTGTTGGAGTGGTTTTCGTGCTGTAGCTTGCGCTGCTGGGCTGTGCTGATTTGGGTTCTGGTGATGGAGGATGTGTCTGGAACTAAAAATTGTGATTATTGTTTTTCCCGTGACGAAGGGGGAGTTTACGGTACCAGTTGGTTCAGGTGGTCGAGAATCGTTGCTGCGGGGGTGTCAGATCGTGAGGTTGCGGTCAAAAAGTGATAGGGTTAGCCGATGTTTGTACAAGGTTGTTTCATAGGTTCCTAGAGTTTGAATTAAGGGGTTGCTGTTTTTGGAGCATTTAGTGTAGAGGTCTGCTGAGAGTCTTTTTATGAACAGTTCGATAGAGTGCATGTGCAGTTCCTGGTGTAGCAGCTTTGAAGGTGCAAGTATGGGTACTTTGGCTAAGATGCGAAAAATCCTGTTTTGGAGAGTTTGGAGGATTTCATGTGGGTTTTTGCTGCATACCCCCAGACTGGGGCGGCATACGTGAAAAGAGGCCTGAACAGTGTTTTATAGAGTGTGAACCCCATGTTTAGTTGTAATGAATTGTTCTAGTTAATGATTGGGTAAAGTTTACACAATTGTGCGTTGACTTTTTTGCGTGTGTTGAGTGCGTGTTGTCTCCAGAATAGTCCCTGGTCACTACACCTAGGCAGGCGCCGCTGTTGGACCAGGGGATAGGGGTGTCGAAGAGTTTTATGGGTGGCAAGGTTCGGGCTGATTGGCGGGGTTTGCCCCGCTTAGTGAATACTATCGCTTGGGATTTGACTGGGTTTACTTTGATGACCCATTTAGTCAGCCAGCCCTCGTGCTGTGTGAGGGCTTGCAGTAGGCGAGCAGAGAGGAGTTTTAGGTCGCCTGACATGGCAGCAGTGTCGTCTGCGTACACTGAGAGAATGGTGTTGTTAGTCTTTGGAATGTCGTTCATGTATATTGTGAACAGGACCGGTTCCGGAATACTGTCCTGAGGCACACCGGCTTGGATGGGTCGGGGGGCGGAAGGCGAGTGGTTTACGCATGAATGGAATGTTCGGTTGTGCAGGTAGTTAGCTATGAGTTGGATTACCACGTATTGAAAGTTATATTGGCTGACTTTGCGTAGCAGTCCCTCGTGCCATACCCGGTCGAAGGTCCGTTCAATGTCTAGGAATATGGCGCCCGTGCTTTTACGGGTGTTAAAACCGTAAGGTGAAGTGTTCGGTGGTGCGTAGGAGTTGGAGGGTAGTGGAGTGGAATCCAAACTGCTCGGGGATGAGAATTTTGTCACGGATGAGATGTGCATTGAGGCGCTTCAGTATAACTTTCTCCAAGAGTTTGCTGAGGGTGTTGAGTAGGCTGCTGGGTCGATAGTTTTGGGGGTTGGTATGGCCCTTGCCTTTTTTGGGGAAGTGCAAGATTTTGACAGTTTTCAACCTCGTTGGGAACGTTCCATGCTGGAGAGTGAAGCTCAAAATTGTTGTCAAGGCCTGAAGAGCGCAGGGTGGTAAATGTTTAAGCGCGATATTGCGGATGCGGTCTGGGCCTGTTGCGTAAATGTTTAATTATTCATGCTATTTCTACGGGCAAGTTTTGCGTAAGGGATTGTGCGTTGGGCGCGTCCGGAAGTCAGCGGTCAGCGTCCTGGTGACTTGTACGAAGTTCGGGTCAATCGGCTGTGGGTTGGCACGAGGGTTTTCTGTAGGGCGTCGGCAAGGGCTTCCGCCTTGTTTGCGTCTGTGGCGGCAATGTGCTGGTTGTGATGTAGTGGTGGGATATTTGTTGTTTGACGGGTGAGGCATTTAGCTATGCACTAGACAGTTTGTTTGTCAAAGTCCAAGTCTGCTAGAATGGCATTCCATTGGTCCGCTGTGTGTTTGGTGGTCAGTTCGGGTACAGCAGTACTGAGTCTGCGTAGCTCTTCCAGGTCTGCCTGGTGTCGTGAGCGCTGCCAGACACGTCTGGCATGATTGCGCTGAGCTGTTATTCGCCTTAGGTCTGGATGAGACATGGCTAGAGCCGCCGGGTACGGTGATTGGAGCCGTCTTTGTGATAGCGTAGTTGATAGTGCTCTTGGGATTCTGTGTAGCGTGATCAAGCACAACTTCAGATGTAATTGGGTTGGTTGTAAGAGACTCTGCTATTGTGGTGGAGAACAATTCCCAGTTCGCTTTATTAGAATTGTGTCGAGGCAGTCTGGGGCCATGGGCAAAGGAGGCATTTGCAGTGAGCAGGACCGGTAAATGGTCCGAAGAGAGGCCATTACAGGTGCTGATGTCAATGTCAAATGTGATGTTGCGTGCTATGGCTATGTCGAGCACATCTGGGTGTTGGCTTCTGTTTGCTGAGTTGCGCTCAGTTGGTGTGTATATTTCAAATTGGAGTAATTTGTTGCCGGGGACGTTTGCTGTAACACTGTTCCACAGCGGGTGTTTGCAGTTTATGTCACCCGCTAGGAGTATATGCGGGTGGTGGTGTAGTAGTGCATCTAGGTTATCTGTTTTAAGGTCACCGGGGGTTGTATGTAGCTATGACAAGAACGCGGATGTGATCAATTGTGACATGGACTGCAGTGGCTTCGGTTCTGGTAGCAGTGTTTGATTGTGATCAATGCCACGTTTTGTGGTAACTGCAGTGCCCCCGCCGTGACGGTTCCGGTCCGTTCTATAAACTACGTAACCAGGGATGTTTAGCTTGTCAGTGGCGTTAAGGTGTGTTTCGTCAAGGAGGGCAATGCCAATTTTGTGTTTTTCCAAGAAGTTGGTGACTCGACATTCCGTCGGCGAATCCCGTGTGCATTCCAGGCCATAATCCTAAACGTTTGAATAGTCGTCATCATGGTGGACTGAGAGAGTGGTTAGGACTTGTCAGCCTGATTTTAGCTACAAAGAGGCGGAAGAAGTCCGCGTGTTTGAGGATAGCGGCCTGACGTGCACTACCCTCGGCACAGATCTCTTTCAGTACCTGTGCTGCTTTTTCCTTTACAGCAGTCCATGTAGTGAATTTGTTAACTATGGAGAGGCATGTACTATTATTTGCAGCCAGTGCCTCGCGATCCTCGGGCCGTAATTGACCGGTGGGGTTTCTGGGCGGGTGCTGAATGGGCGCGTTTGTGCTTCGTCCTGGTTGTGTGCCATTATTAGTGTCAGTGAATGTACGTAGTTGTGGCCTCACCCTGGGATCTTGATTCCGAATTGCGCTGTTTATGGCGCCGGTTGCCTGTGTCGGCAGTGGGGCTCCCGCGGAGGTTTGGGCATGTGGGCCTCGCATATCCCGTGCCGGGCGCTGAGTGGCCGGTGCTGTGGGGGCGCGAGTTGCCTGTTCCATATTTAGTATGTATGGGGCAGTTGGGCCTTGCATATTCCGTGCCGGGCGCCGAGTGGCCGGTGCTGGGGGAGCGCGGCGCAAGTTTGTCTGTTCCATGTTTGGTGTGTATGTGGAAGTATTTAGGTTGAGTCGCGACTGTAGTTTCGGCGGGAGAGATCCTCGAGCTGTCAACATGGCGGAGAAGAGACTCCGCAGGACCGCCGCTGCTAAGGCAGCAACCGTCGCCTATTCCCCGGCAGCCGCCGAGGAGGCAGCATCTCCGACGCCACCGGTCGCGGCAAGCCCTGCTTCGCCGCCGGCCGTAACCGCAGTCTCGCCGTAACTGCGGCCGCAGTTGCCGCCATCACCGCCGCCAACGACGACTCCACCCAGCTCCATGCCGCCGCCGCCGCCCCGGGACATTGACGTGGTACGGGGGTCCCTCGGGACCTTTCCACCCGGCATCTGCTCACCGCCGTGCAGTCGCGGTGGCCTTCTTGCTTGAGGCCACCCGCATATACTGCAACCGGGGGCCAACGCTGCTTGTTCGTGTGGAATTGCAGGACCAGGCTGACTTGGAAGCTGCCTTGGCGTCATGGTTGCCCTTATTAGGGCGACTTCTGGTCGTCGAGGCTAGCCGACAAGAACGCCACCGGCCCTGCCGACGCTGCTGTGCCTTCGGACACTCAGCCGTTTCCGCCGGTTCTGTGCCACCAGTGCCCGCTCTACCCCAGGAGCAGACCACCACTACCACCCTCCCGAACTACACCACCGCCGACCATCATCATCGACACCACACCACCTGCAAACTCGATAGACGCAGCGACACGGGAGCCATTCAGGACCTCCACGCGGAGATCTTGAACGTCGGCGCCCGTTTAGCTGACCTTGAAGAGCTGTGCAGTATCATTAACGAAAACCTACAGGACCTTCAAGCTGCCACCACCGCCGCCATCGCCACACTACAGTCCACCACCGCTGAGCTGTCCAGCCGGATAGCCAGTGTTCAGCCGCAGCATCAACAGGACCTCCAGCCGCAGCAGCTCCACTCCGCCGAGCGGCCCCACTCCAGTGGCCAATCCCACAACGGGGCTGTTCCAAGAACCGGCCCTGAGTCTTGGATTCTTCGCGCACGGCAGTTACGAATGGAGAAGAACCAACACTAACACCAACTCAATCCTTCACCCTCAAATTCCTTTACTCCTCTCCCTGAATGTTCTGCGGTGACAGTCTGGGCCTCGGTCAAGCCTGTCTCCCGGTCCCCATTTCACCCCTCTGACTGCACCCTGCAGTCAGTTAAAGCATCACCTTGAATCCGCGGGTGCAATCATGCGTTACCGCCTCTCCTTACTTCCTTCCAATACTGGTGGAGGGGTTTTTTAGTCGGTATGCCCACATGGGAGACCCCGACACTGCGGGCTTGCCCGGGTCAGTCCTTAAGGTGGATTTTACCCCTCCACTCAAAATTAAATAAAAAAAAATAGCTGCGCAGACTCGCCGCTTGCCTGCGACATTACGGGCAGGAGCGCCATCTGGCCGCATGCCCGAAGCCATTTTAGAGCGCACACATTCTGTTCTCTGGAGGGACTGAGCACGTGCATGACTCATTTGGCCCAGTGCATTTGGAGCATACCAGTTGGCGGCTAGACCAGTGCCTCGCTGTGTGCAATAGTAATTCGCACTTGTTGCACTGGGCTGGGATTTTTGGGGTACTTTAGTCTTGAAGTGTATGATTTCAGTACGCTGTCGCAGCCTGTCACGGTCGTCCAGGAAGCGCACCTCTACCATGTAAAGTTGTAGCAGAGTGCGTTGCCTGTTATGCCGCTTTAGCTGGGACACCTTTCCGGATTTGTGCCATTTTTTAAAAGTGCATTAGAAATCAGGTTTTTCGCGCGGTCCGCGTAGACAGGCTTCAGAACCAACCTGTGCGTATGCTCTCCCGCAGGGCGGGTCATGCTAATAGCTATGCCCTTCCCTTACAGGAAGTGAATGAATGCGCGGTAGTTGGCTGGGGTTCTATTTCCGATCAGTAGATCACCTGGCACAGGGGCCTTGGAGATAGTAAAACCCTATGGGTTAGGGTGTTCATTGTCCTCTTCATCCGTGAGCGGGCCTATATCATGTGAGTGTCTTCAGTTGAAATACAGGGGAGGTTGCAATGTGGTGCTGGCCGCCTCAACGTACGACTGGGCGGTGACTGATCGGGCATCGCTGGCAGTGCCAGAAGGTTGGCTAGGTACCGTGGCTGTGCCTGTGCCGGCTGCCATGGAGGTGGGCGTGCTAGCCGTTGTTTCTTCAGCAGGTCCGGCCTCCGTGGCCACTGTGGAGCGCACAGTCGTTGAGTGCCTTGAGTCGGATTGTGAGGTGTTGGTTGAGAAGAATGCCGAAGGCGTGGAGATAAGCGAATGATGCGATATTTCATCGTTGGTGTCTAGGGAAGGAGAGTGAAGGCTCTCAGACGCCTGTGCAGCCGTGGCTGCCGGATCCCGTGTGTGGGTCTGGCTTTGAGTCTCGTACACCATTATTGGTGGCTCCAGCTCAGTGGGTTCGGTGTAGTTACAATTATAGGATAAGTCAAGTGTTTTGTTGTTGTTTTTTAATTATGTGTTAATCACTGATAGGAAAGAGAGAAGAAAAAGAAAGCTGCCAGAGACCGGACTATCTGCTCATATGTTTGTTCCCGCAGCAGAGAAAGAGGAGAGGGGGCTTAAAATCTAAAAAAAGAGGAAGGAAGCTAGAGAGTAAAATATGCAGCTCGTAGGCGCTGAAAAGCGCGAAAAACAGAGGGCCGTAACACTGTGTGTGTCGCCGTTAACCGTATTCCACACTGGCTGTGGCCCCTGTTGCTCTACCTATCGATACTGCAGGCCTGAAAGAGAAAGCTGGGAGGGTATCCCTCGTGGAGACCCGCAAGAAGCCTGGCGGAAGTCGCAGTCGGTCGGCCGCTGAGGATACGTCGTCGATGGGCTCCCTTCCTCCCACCCTGTAGGTCCGCTCTGGTTGAGTCCAAGCACTGGAATAAGAGTAGTAAAGGTCAGACGCCAGACATAAAACTGGTCGATCGCGGCATGCCCCGGTCGGGTGTCGATGCCGCAGTACCGAGCCGCATCGCGGCTTTACCTGCGAAGTGAGCTAGGGAATCTGTCTGCTGGTTGTGTGTTCTGAGGGATGAAATGTAGGTATAGGGAATTTTTTAGGGAGAGGACCCGCCCACCAGCGCTTGCGCGGGCCAATCAGGAGGCCGCGCAGTTTTCTCCCGTCTGGAGCAGAATTAAACTGTTTTAATTTGGATTTAGCATTCACCCGTTGTCAGGACGACACGCTATATTTTTCACCCCGTTTTGGTTACGGGTTAGTGTCGCTTTGCCCTTTTGAGGCTAAATTTAAAAGTGTCTCCAAGGAAGGGCGTGGGTAACCGAGAGGACCAATGGCGTCTCTCGGCAGACGGAATGAGGGCAGGCGACGCACTTCTCTGGGATCATAATTTCCCAGAGAATTCACCAGTTGATTAGGGTGGGTTGGAATTTTGTTGTACAATGATCGGGCCCTCGATCTGATGGCGTCGATCATGTACGGGATACCGGAATGTTCATGAAGGATGTGGGCGGGAAATCTCCAGCCGGTACGGTAGATCATCCGTAGTGCCCGGTTCTGCAGCGTCCGGACCCTGAGGAGCACGTATTTAGCTACGGTCCCCCAGATCACGCAGCCGTACAGAACCAGAGGCGGAATGATCGCCCGGTACAGCTGAAGCTTTAAGGTAAGGGGCATGCTCTGTGAGCTGAGCATGGGGTAAAGCTGCCTGAGAACAGCATGGCCTAGGTTCACCTTGCTCCTGACATGCAGAGTAAAGGTCAGCCGTCGTTCCAGCCTCACTCCGAGATACTTTACCGTGTTCACCCAAGGGACCCTACGGTTCCGTAAAATAAAGTTCCGCTGAAGCCGATTTCTAATGGTTTTTGCCAAGAGAATCGCAGAGCTTTTCTCCGGGCTAATGGCCATTTGCCATCTCTCACTCCACCTGCCAATGGAATGGAGGTGGGCTTGGATTTGCCGAAAGCTATATCTGGTGTTCCCGTTCACAGCGTAGATCATGAGATCGTCCGCATACTGACAGGTGGGTGTGCTGGGGTGGGTGGGGATTTCGGCAATGTAAGCTACAAAGAGCGCCGGAGACATCACGCTACCTTCCGGCACTACCGCGCCAATGGGCCGCTCTGTAGAAAGTTCCCCTCCACCTTTACTCGGAAGCTTCGATTCTGAAGAAACGAAGCTACCAAGGAAATGTATGGAGAGGAGATTTCGTGCTCTATGAGTTTATAGATGAGCCCATCGTGCCACATAGTGGAGAAGGCCTTTTCCACGTCCAGCAATACCGCAACCGTTTTAGACCTCTCCTGGAAAGCCAGGGAGGCCTTCTCGGCCACACGCAGTAATTGCACGGTCGTGGAGTGTCCAGGGCGAAAACCAAACTGATGCTCGGGTAGGAAGCCTCTTTTCTCAAGGTGAGGCCCGAGGCGGGCGAAGAGCAGTCTCTAGAATACTTTCGAGATGACTGGCAGGAGGCTGATGGAACGGTAGCTGGCCGGGAAAACCGGGTTCTTCCCCGACTTCAGAACGCATACCACACGGGCTTCCTTCCACGTAGCGGGAAAGTGGCGCATATGTAAGCATGCGTTATAAATCAGGGTCAAAGGAAGCACGGCTTTTCGGGGAAGGTGCTGGAGCATTTCCGCTGTTCCACGGTCCTGTCCAGGGGGTTTTTTGGTTTTTAAGGAATGGATTTGGGTGGCTACCTCCTGTGGGGTAGCTAAAGGGACGTGAAACTCCTCCTCGTTCGCGGGCGGGGCCTCTAGGAAGCCATCTACCGCCCGCTCGACGAGTTCAGTTTGGTCTTCGTCCTGGGGCTCTTCTCTGGGCTGGAATTGCTTTTCCAGGTAGTCTGCTAATACATCGGCTTTATCCCAGGGCTCGAAGGCAAGATGGCCCCGGGTGCCATGGATAAAATGCCGGTATTCCAGCCACGGACTATTCGCCAAGGTTTCCTCTCGTGGAGGTTAACATGCCTTAACGTATGTTCCCAGGCCTCTCGACGGTGTGCTCTGAGGAGACGCCGGGACAGGGATTTGAACCAGGAATTTGGTGTATGTCCCCTATCCTGGGATGGCGAAATCTCTGCCATAGATTTCTGACAGCATTTTTTGCTTTAATCAGCTGTCTTAGGTGTGCAGGAAGGACGGAAGTTTGAGGTGTTTCGAAAGGAATGCGGTGTCTGTGAGCACGGACCGCATTTAGGACTCTGGTAGAGAACTGCGCGGCCGCCGCCTCGAGAGACTCTATTGAGTCTATTCGAGGGTTAGCGTCCACGGAGTTCTGGAGGGATAGCACGGCAACATCCCAGTCGACTTCTTCTATCCAGGCTGGTGTGATCAGAGCTGTGAGTGAAACGTCGGAGTCGACCACAACCCAGCGTGTTCACACCCGGAGTCCAGCGTGTTCACAACTGAGAGGTCCAGATGGAACGGAATGTTTTTGGTGATCATGAAATCAATGACGTCCGCTCTGCCGCGTGGCGGTAAGTACGTTGGACCTCTCGGACCGTGCGCGAAAACGTCCGGGTCTCCGCTGATGAGGCGGTAGAGTCCGCGACCCTTTCTGTTCCGGGTGCGGCTGTTCCAGTTTGGATGCTTCGCGTTGAAGTCGCCTGCGATGCAAACTCTGTGGTCGAGGTTGAGGAGTGCCGTCAGGTCCGCTTCATAGAAGCGGCCGTCCGGCGGGTCATATACCGCTACCAGCACTATTTCCGACCCCCCCCCAAGGAGATCCTTATGGCGGTCGCTTCCAAGTGCTGTAGCGGAGGAATGGTGATAGGAGTGTAGGTAAGGTCAGTTTTAATAAATATAGCCGTACCACCGCCCTGTCGGCCGGGTCAATCCGTCCGATGGGCGACGTAACTTGGCAGATGGAATGGAATAGCAGCGTGCAGATGCGTCTTGCAGACCATTAGGATATCAATCCCGTGATCATCTGTATACTCTAAGATGCCCGGCCGCTGATCCCGGACTCCGTTTGCGTTCCAGAACGCAACTCGCAAAGATCTACGGGTTCTAAGCGCCGCCATTACGAGCTGGAGTCAGGGATGTGCAGTCGGGCCGTCTCATGCATGACGGTGACCTTCTGGAGGGCGGGGATGTGGGGGCTTGTCAGTTGTTCCCTGCAGCGCCGTAATATGGGGAGGGATCGCGGTATGAGGTCGGCAAACCATGCTGAGAGCTCGGGAAACTCGGCCATATCAACAACAGGCACGGAGAGGTTCTCCCAAGGTGAAGCTACTGCCTGGGCAGTGGCTGGAGCAGCAGCTTCGCTCTCATTGGTCAAGCCAACAGGAGCTGCTTGCTGCTCTGGAGGGTGAAGCTGCGTGGCCGCTTGACTGGGCTGGCCGCCCGCGGTAGTAAAAGTCTGAGGCATGCTCCCCTTTTATATTGCCACCGGGTGATGCCAACCTTCGCGCCATAAAGCATAACAACACCTGTGATTTATCCCTTGGTCGCATCACATTACATATTATGAAAATAAATTTTACCAATTTTTGTTAGTGTTACGTCCTCATGACGCGTCTGGAAAAACCGAATGCTTCCATCTTTCTCTAACTTATCTCTCTTCTTTTCTATTTTTTCAAATTCCTCTGTTTCCCGGAAGTCAAGACACTACTTTTTTCTTTCTATTTTTCGTTACCTAGCCTAATCCTGTGCACATTACAAAGTGGGGGTTAGCAGACTGCTACCTGGAATTAGCTAACTCGCCTCTTCTTTAATTACCTAGGTTACAATTTAGTTTTGTACATCTCTTCACATCTCAATATTCTTAACTGCTTTAACATCGCTTTCCTTAATATTAGAATATTATCTACAATTCTACTTTTTATATTGATTTATGGACATGTGCTATGTCCTCCTACAAATGCCCCGCAGCTATGTTGCTAAAATTCCAACAGATATTTCTTGGAACATAGATGTATGTCCCCAAACAAAAGCTAGTCTATGTACAACACAAAAGAAGTATGTTACCAATGAACAATTGAAATGAATATCTATAAATTACTATGTACAACATCTGAAATATAGAACAATTAAAATATAGAATCAACATCTGGATATGTACAACACATATTTACATTTCTCTGTTGCGCCATTGTATTTAGAGAATGTTCATTGTTGGTGCTTGCACACCAGTGTTTGTCTTCCTGAGCAACAACGAGAAAAATGCTCTTCTTAATCTTCGTTTTCGGAGTTGGTAGCTCTGTAGTTGTCCAAATTGTCGAAAACCAATATATTTTATTTCTAGGCCACTTTCACAGGCAGTGTTTTTGGTTTTGCGCTGCTTAAATCTAGGTACGATTAGATTTCTAAAACTATGATGCTATTGTGTTATTTTCGTGGAACCCTGCTCTCTGGAACTATTATAATGAATATTTTTCATATAAGAAACAGTTATCTAAAATTACAAAACTTCAAAATGAACCCTACGCACGAAATAAACAATAACAATAATGATGATGATGATCATAATAATAATAATAATAATAATAATAATAATAATAATAATTCTTCACTCTAAAATTGGCATATTCATAATTATTACCCATTAATTTTCAATAAATTTTACTGTGTCAAATGACTTATTTGCATGTTTAAATTATCAGCATTCAATTTTTCACATAAAAATTACCATGAATTTGAATAAGTATACTTACATCTTATTTTATTCTTCAGAAAGATCAGCTTGTTGAAACAACTTCATGTTTTAAACAGCTTTAACAGCTGTCGGTGATGTTTTCCCAAAAATTTGTGGTCTTCAACACCTTTTAACTCATAGTTGTGTGGACACAACTGTGTTATTTTCGCTTGTCCTCTATACGGTAGGTGCATCCTATGGTATTCTTTACTCCATGCTGACGATTTTTTTTTATTTCTTACTAAAACCATTATCTCCGAATTGCGGTGTCCATCTCTAACTGTGCCGTTTTGCTGCCTTCTTTCGTTGATCTTGATGAAAATACTTCCTTTTTCTTCTAGAGTACTTGGGAACGCTTTTGCCGTTGAGTTGCCGACAGATCATGCACAACCGGGACCTTCTTCATTATCTTTTGCGGCTAAATCTTTGACGGCTATCAACACCTCTTGACGAGCGGTCGGAACCTGTTTTACCACCCCGCTAATAGCTTGCGTATTCATATAAAGTATTTCATTACAGTTTCCATTGCCCCCTTACATTTATAATATCAATCTAAATTCCTCGTTGACGGTGATAGTTTCAACGAAAAATGCTTCCTCCTACAATTGCTTTTTCTCCTCTATAGGACCACTGTTATACTGAAAGTCTCATTGCAGAATGGCACCTGAATATTTCCTCTTTCCAGTGACAGACTCTTATTTCAAAATTTAGAATAGCTTCCCATGCATAAAATCAGCACCAACAATGACATCCTGTTGCAGTCGTGACTCAATTAAGTGCAATAACATAGAAAATATTATCTCCTATTTTAACTGTTTTTTGTAGCGTTTAACGCCCGTTTTTTCTGCTCTGGCACCGCAGGCGATGACATTGATGATACATGAAGATGGAGCCCCGGTGGAATGTGATGGCGGGGGAAACCGGAGAACCCGAAGAAAACCCACCCATGCGCCGCATTGTCCACCAAAAATCTCACATGCGGTCGCTTGGAATCGAACCCGGGCCGTCTAGGTGTGTGGCGAGTGGTCTGACCACTCGGCGACGGCGCGGCCATATTAACTGTGAACTGGTGCTTCACCCTTTCTTTGCTTTTTGAAATCGCCATTTTACAATACACGTTTTAACAGGCAATGACATTATTTTGATTTTCCTATTTAACAATTATTATTATTGAAAATTAGCCTCTGAACATACGGAGATGTTTGGCCAGCTGCCTAAACGTACAGTTCTCTCCACATTCATTATTTCTGTGCTAACTCTAGGCGATTCATAATTTTCCAATTTATCCATTCTTTGTGTAGCATTGGATTCACGTCCTTCCTTGTTGCACCTTTTTATGATATATATGGGCCCTGATATAGACGATTTTGTTCTGTCCGTCGTGTTTAAGATGTTTTCCTGGTCTCCGCAAACACCCTGATTTTGATTGTTGCTGGTGCTCGGGTGTTCGTTATTCATTTCAGGGTTCGATCCCCATCTTATTAGTGTTCTCAGCGTCTGTGATGGCACTGGGCTGCTCCTGCCTGAACCATTGAATGTCGTCTATGTCTGCCTCGGTTTCCTACGGTCATGGTTTGTCGCGATACGTATCTGCCTCCATTATTGTGATTGCCGTGGTCGTAATGGCTGCAACCAGGGAAGAGGATGTCGTTCACATGAGCTTCTCTCCCATATGGACTCTGCTGTCTATTGTAAGGTTTCTGTCTCCTATTCGACCGTGGTGGCTGGAATCGGTTTCTTCTCCTAGGTGATGTCGGTGACCTCTCATTGTTGTAACGAGGTGGATGTGCCCCGGACCCCATAAAAGGTAGTGATTGTCTGCTATCTAACGAGTAATTGTTCCTTTGTGGTGGCTGTCATGTGCTGGTACTGGGTTTCTGATCGAATGGCATGAGTTCCAGCACTTTTGCAATTTTTTGCGGCTGAGCAACAATTAACCCATTCCTGATTTGTGGTTCAAAATGCTTGGTCAGGAGAGCAATGACTTCTGCGCCAGGCATTGGCGGTTTAATTTGTTTACTCTTATGTACCAGTATTAAAACATAGTCTATTAAGCTGCCTTCGGGATATATCTTCCATTTTGAGCTGGAACCTAAATTAGTTTACTCTAGTTGGTCCCCAATAGCGCAGTAAGAAAGCCTGTTTAAATTCACTGCATGATAGAGAATCTCCCAACGTCAAACGTAACCATTTCAATGCACGCCCTTTTAAGCATTTCCGGACAACAATTTTATTTCCTCTGAACTTGGATTTTAATCTAAAATATTCCTCCAACTCGCTGGTGAATTACTTCGCGTGGTTGCCCTTACTTTCATCAAAAACAGGTGGTAACAACTCGGTCAATAAATGGGCATTTAAATGTTTATTGCCATAAGAGCATGTAACCATTGGCGATACACAATTAGCATGCACATTACATTCACATTGACTAGTTACATTGTTAGAGGCTTTGCCCGGCAACAGCGGTGTGTTACCAGGGTTTACCGACCTGTGACAATAACTGGAAGAGCTTTGCATTATGCTGTTCTCCAGTTCAATTTTTGCATGCAATTCTTTAATTCACTAAGTTCTCTATCATGTACAGCATTCACGGTTTGAACTGTATTTTTCCTATCACTAATTTTCCGAGTATCCCGTGCCTGTGAAGGAGTTTTAACCTTGTTAACAGCTATGTGTCCTGATTCTACTTTATTCTCTAAAGCTTGCTGGCTGTGCGTCAAAGATTCCTGTACTTGTCGTAATTGATTCAGAAACCTTACATCAATTGCTGCTAATATTTCTACCAGGCTGTTAACACATACTGACAAGGTAACTACCTCACCTTTTCTAACTTGCAAATCCTGTTTTAAAGTTAAATGTTCGGCTTGGTTATTTGCCTTCCTAAACTAATTGAGTCCAATCTGCATTATGTTGGCAGAGCCTTGTCCCAATGCTAGTGTAGGTGCTTTAGTATCTTTCATTATACTTAGTGGTGTAATTGTGATTCCATGTAATTTACAATTTGCACTAAACTTTGTGTGTTCACCTTCTGGTCCGGATATGGAGTGGTGGCTCCTCCCTCTGAGTGGGTGTCAGCATTGCCCGCCATATTTAAAACCTTGTTGCTTCTTAACAACATGCAAGTACAACAATGAACAGAAAAAATATATAACTAAGAGATGTTACTTTGCTCTACTGGAAGGTCTATAAGTTCTCGGAGCTATAGGTCCGTGGGTGGTGACTCTTTGAAGCGATATGTGTAGGTGGTTGCCTCCTTCACGAAAACACGTTGGGTGCCATTTGTAGCGGGGCATCCGTCGGATATTTTTTGTAGTGTTTAACGCCCGCTTTTACTACTTGTGACACTATAGGCGATGACACAGATGATACATGGAATGAAGGTGGAGCACCGGTGGAATGTACCTGGAGAAAACCCGCGCCACTTTGTCCACCACAAGTATCAAATGCGGTCGCTTGGGATCGAACCCGGGCCGTCTAGTTGAGAAGCTAGAGGTCTAACCATTCGGCCACGGCGCGGCCATGTCCGTCGGATGCTGGAAGGTTTCCAATGCAGTGGTTCGATCTCCGGCGCCCTTGGCTTAGCGGCTGTTGAAGACTCCACTCTAAAGTATGGCCTAGCTAATTATCTCAGGGTACTTTTCGTAGGTGAGGCAAGCTTGTAATAAACACTGCATTTCCCTATTGCATTTCCTAATCATAGAAGAATTTTGTTGAATTCGGACTAAGTAAAATATTTGGGGTTTACCATACAAAATTATAATGGAAAAAATAAAAAAACCAGAGACCTTGAATACATTACGGAAGGAGGATGGCAATATGACTAACGATTGGGAGGAATCCGTGAACAAACTTATTTAGACTGTTACCAAAAGACAAAGAAGAGAACGACAACAACTTTAACAGAGAATTAAGAAATAAGCTTAATCAGACTTATAATAACGAAGGCATAGTTTATCAATTTCATCAATCAGAAATTAAACTAAAAATTCAAAATCTAAAAGCTAAAAAAGCTGTTGGCCCAGATGGGATTAAAAATGAAACCTTATTAGCACTGAAAAATAGCTTAACCCCATTTTTATGTACATTATACAATGACTGCATCGGGAGAGGCGTCTTTCCAGACTGGTAGAAGGAAGCCAAACTTATTATTTTAAAAAAGAGTCAGGACAAGGACCCAAGTGGTCCTAAGTCATACAGACCTATTTGTCTCTTAAATACCATGGGTAAAGTACTTGAAAGCTTACTGAACAAACAGAATATAGACTCCTAATTGGCACCAATGCAAACCAATATGGCTTTAGAAAAGGACGGTCGACAGAAGATGCATTAAATGCTGTACTAGAATCTGTACACAGCTCAACATTTAAATATGTACTGGCAATTTCTATTGGTATCTCTGGAGCATTTGATAATTTTTGATGGCCGCTTTTCTTCAACAGGCAAAGAGAATGTAGATATCCAAAAACGCTTTATAATATACTCCTTGATTACTATAAGAATAGAAAATTTTATCTGATTGGTATATATAAAATTATCACAAAAAACGTATCAAAAGGATGTCCTCAAGGTTCAGTCCTAGGGCCGACCTTTTGGGACATTTTACAACAACAACTGCAGTAATACAATAGCATACGTGGATGACGTGATTTTTATTATAGAAGGAAACTCCCGAAACGAACTGGAAATCAAAGGAAACAATTTGATAGAAACCTTAAACCAATGGTGCACAGAAGCGAAAATGAGGATTTTTCACAAAAATCTGCAATTCAATTATTAAAAGGTACCCTAAAGAGAAATCCAATAATAATAATTTTAGGTAATGGTATAAAAAGATGTCTGGTTAGGACATATTTAGGAATAAAATTAGTCGAAAAAAATTTTAAGGACCATGTAAATTTCGTAAGATTTAAAGCTGAAAACATTCTAATGAAATTATCTAGAATTGTCCATTCCAAATTTAAAATACCACTATCGACCATCAGCTGCTATCATTTTCGCACCCATTATAAACTATGGAGCTGGTGTTTGGGCGGACAAAGCCAATAAACGTTCAATTGAATTACTTAGAAGATCTCAAAGAAAAGTTCTACTGCGTTTTACAGGTGCGACGTCCACAATCCCAGCTTTGGCTCTGTTAATTACAACAGGCATTTGGCCAATTGATTTAATACTTCGTATGAGAGGAGCTTGTTACTGGTTAAAGAAGCAAAATAATATTAAAGTACAACAAATTGTTGGCTACAACTGTCAAACTAAATTAGATATTAAGAACAGATTAATACAGGAATGGCAAAAGGAATGGGAAGAGACTAAAACAGCCAGAAGAACGTTTTCATTTTTCAACAGAATTAAAGAACGGTTAAAAATAAAGCATATAAATGCCTCAAAAGGCCTAATTCACTATTTATCGGGCCATGGTCTATATTATACTTACTGGAAGAAAATAAATAAAATACTGAATGAAAATTGTGAACTTTGTAATGTTCCGGGAACTCCGGAACATGTATTGTTTGAATATAGTAAAAGCTCACAAGAGTTACGGATAAAGAGAGAAGCACTTAGAAGTTGTTATATAAACGAAATTTTACGAAATAAAGATTTGTACACCCATTTGGAACAATTAGCAAATAAAGTAAGTAATAAGGGTTGGGAAGAAATGATTATTCCCATCGATCAGAGAAATATTCAATTGAATTTAGAGAGAACACATCAAATGAGGTTAAGACCCAGAAATATTTTACAAGTAGCCGATTTAGATGTAATAAATACCCTAGAAGGGTAAGTTAATTATTAGCTAAGACAGGTGAATTGGATGGAATGCAGAGAGATATTTAGCGGCCCCTGCGACACCATAAGGAAAACATACTAGAATGAGAATAATTAATAACAACAAGCACACCTATTATTGCATATAATTAGAGGAGAAGAAGAAATAGAGAGCAGGTAAATAGACATTTGGGGAAAGTGGCGATGAAGCAGAAGAAGATCATATGCGCTGGAAGGTGTAGGTTAGATGAAGATAGCGTTTTTGGGAAGAAGGTAGAAGAAGTGGGAAACGGGGGATTGGGATGAAGTGAGAATATGGGGCTCCCAGGAATGGGACGAAGTGAGAAGATGGGGTTCCCAGGAAGAAGCGAGAAAATGGGGGACTGGGACGAGGTGAGAAGCTGGGGTTCCCAGGAAGAAGTGAGAAAATGGGGGACTGGGATGAAGTGAGAATATGGGGTTTCCAGGATGAAGTGAGAATATGGGGTTTCCAGGAAGAAGTGAGAAAAAGTGAGATATGAGAAGAATAGTGTAGAAAGTATAGTATT
Source organism: Hymenopus coronatus (assembly GCA_030762935.1). Classification (NCBI taxonomy): domain Eukaryota; kingdom Metazoa; phylum Arthropoda; class Insecta; order Mantodea; family Hymenopodidae; genus Hymenopus; species Hymenopus coronatus. Next base: position 259,185,673 of record CM060900.1, read on the forward strand.
AACATTAACCACCAAATAATGATACACAAATTTGTATAGGAGTGTAGTGAAATAAAAAGTTATAGTTATAGAAGAATACAATAAGTGACTTTTATAGAATTATGATGAATATTGAATGTTGATCATTAAAAGATAGAAATTATAAATAGTATTGGTTACCAATGCCTATAGGTAGGGCAGAGTAGTGTAGTTGAATACTAACTTATAATACATAACTGGATACCAGATATTTTAATTACTGGATACCAGTAATTTAAAATTATCAGATTTAAATATTAAATGTTTAATTAAACCCCAAATTTGAATTAAATTTAAATACTTTGAAAGGTTTTATATAAATTGTATAAATTTTAAACTATATTTTGAATTTTGGATCTATTGTAAATGTAAATAGAACATAAATTTACATTGAATATGTATGGTTTTGAAATGTTTAAATAATATAATTATTTAATTTTAAAATTGTGGGATTTTGATATAATTGGAAATAATTATAATATTACGTTTTAGATAATTTTAATAAATATAAATATAAAGTTAAAAATAATTATAATTTGGTATTTTTGGTAAAGTCTTTAAAGTAATATTTTCTTTATTTTAAATTTTAAAAATAAAACATTAATTATATGTATAATTATATGTATGCAATGTTAAGTAATAATATAATAATAGTAAGAGTAATATAATTAAATTACTTAATAGAATAATTATTAAAATAATATAATGGTTTTTAAAATAAAATATGTGTATATTATGAATAAATATTACAAAATAAATTTTAATTAATAATAATATTAAGAGTAAATTTATACATTAAAATTAAATACAAATTAATAATATATATTAAAAATACGAAATGATAATAATATTAATTAAATTGAAATTCTATGAATTAAATATTAACACAGTTTAATTGATAATAATTATGACTTTAATTGGTATTTATAAAAAATTTTAGGCTAAGATAAGGTTAAGTTTATATCTGTAAATTTAAGTTGTACAATTAAATTTGTAATTGGTATAAGTAATAATAAATGTATAAAGCTTGGAATATTTTACCCTGGTTTAAGTAATTGGGTATCAGGGTTTAATATATAGATTTTATTTTATTTTATTTTTTATTTCCGCTTAATACTTGAATTTCTTTCTTTCTTTCTTTCTTTCTTTCTTTCCGAAAATACTTTAAACCTTAACCTTCCCACCACTTCACCAAATTAATAAGGAGCCTAATCTATAAACACATCGTTCCCCACCCTTTAAGCACGTGGTAGTGCCTTCGTCGTCTTACGCCGTTCTGATCAAATCTAAGTATCAACACAGATTGAGATTGCAATGGAGAATGAGTAAAGTTTTTTTTTTTTCCAGTGGAGTGGAAAAACCCAGTCTACAGGCGACAGAGGTGTTAACTCTGCCAAGTGTGGGGGTCGCCATAAACTGACAATATCCACTAAAGATCACTCCACCAGAGAGAATTCGGGTGTAGAAATGCAGCAATACCGCTTGTTGAACCTGTGGATTCAAGGAGCGGGTGTTATGGCTGGCCAGAGGCCAAAGCCAGGAGAGAGTCAGAGCCAGCACGCAAACATGACAGGAGCCCTGATTGCGCCCTTGGAAGATTTGTGGTGAGGAATAGATACATATTACATGTGTATATATCTGCAGCCCTGTAACAAAAAGGACATAGTCAGCATAACATTTGCTGCCCTTTCAGGTAAAGTCGTTGGATGTATTTCGTTGTGTCTGCAGCCCTGTAACATAAGGACATAGTCATTTAAAATATTCCATTTGGTATATACTCTAAGCTAGTTATATTTTTACAACTACTGCTGCCCTGTCTGGCGTAGTCATTAGTTATTAATTATGTTCAGCCCTGTAACAGAAAGGTCGTAGTTATTTAGTAGAGACTTCATTGGTTTCTCGTGGCCTACCTTAGTGGTCATCCATCCAAGTGATGGCCACGTCCAATGCTGCTTTACCTGTAATAAACCCTTATTCTAAGCACTTATTAGTTGCATTCTATTAGCTATATACCAGAAGGTCCGTTAGTGGTCTGCCAGGTCGCTGTAGAGTGGAGGTCACTCATACCCCCGGGTCCGCCTTGACTCAGAAAGCAAGGATTTCAAGGGCCACCAAACTAATGTCGTAGACACATTCATGGGTAATTTTATTATGGAATTCTTACTAGCGATTCTAAATATTCTTGTACATTTAAATCGGGTTCCCCCAGGCCGAGGGTTCTGTCAAATAGAGAGAGCGGTCTCGTGTTTGTTATTTTCTGCTTCATAGGTGCCTAGTTCTTGTATTAGTTCATTATTATTCCTTACTTTACACTTGTACAGGTTGTATCCTTGGCTTTTTATGAACTGCTCAATTGAATGCAGTTTTAGCTCCTCATGAAGGAGATAAGCCGGCGCTACTGGGGGTTGTTTAGCAATTATTCTAATTATTCTATTCTGGAGTGTTTGTAGTTTATTTATGTGCGTTTTTGCAGCGTAGCCCCATACAGGGGATGCGTACGTAATGATCGTCCTTAATAGCGTTTTATAAAGGGTAATTCCCATGTTTAATTTTAATTGGCTATTGAGATTGATAATGGGATATAGTCTATTATTTGACCATTAACCTTGGCTCTGACCTTAGCTATATGCCTACTCCAGGTTAGACCTTGGTCCATGACAAGACCTAAGTAGGTCACTTTGTCTTTCCACTCGATAATTTCGCCTTGGTAGTTAAGCGGTTGTAGCAGTTTCTGCCTTTACGGTGCTGTATTCTTTTAGTGAAGTCTATGGCCTGTGTCTTCCTCGCATTTACTTTAATTCTCCACTTCTTGAACCATGGTTCAAGTGAGTCTAAAACATTTTGTAGGCGTAAGTGTAAAATTCATGGCTGAGTGGATTGTGTGGTTATAGCAATGTCATCTGCGTATATGTACTAGTTGGTTCTTACCAATTTTGGCATGTCATTTATGTATAAATTGAACAATGTTGGTCCCACGATACTTCCTTGTGGAACTCCTACTCGGATTTGTTTGGAGCTTGAGACTGCATCCTCTACCGAGGTGTGAAATCGTACGTCGTGGGGATATCTGGCATTAATCGTGTATAGTCTTTTTAAGGGTACGCATGTCTTAATAGTTGTATTTATGGCCAGTACTAGTTTTTGGATCGCTTTGTCCTGTTCTTCGTTCGTGTTAATTTCAAGTTCTGGTAGGCAGAGATCTACCGTAACCTGTACTCTTCCCAGTCCACCTTATTGAAGTTGTATCTTAGGGGTTCTGGTTTTTATCCTGAATGGAGCATTAACTGTCAAGAATACCGGTATATGGTCTGATGTCAGCTCCTGCAATACATTTACATCCAGGTCAAAGGGAATATTATTTAATAGTGCAATGTCTAGAATGTCTGCTGTTTGATTGGGCAAATGTGGGACAAATGTTGGCTCGTCTGGGCCTCTGATTACATAGTTTGTGTTATTTATGTAGTTTAGTAATTTGGTTCCTTGCGCATTAGTATTTGCGCAGTTCCAAATTTGGTGTTTACAATTGTAATCTCCTGCTGCAATAACGCTATGCCCTAGTTGCATAATTTTGTCAATGCCATGTGTGTCTACCTCCCCTGGGGGAATGTGTACTGACGCTATGACGATTTCAGTGTTGCGAATAAAAATGTTGATTGCTGTTGCTTCAGCGTGAGTCAATATTGGGGAATTAATCTGGTTGTGTTCTACGCTTGTGTGAATAGCTATCGCAGTCCCCCCCCCCCCATCCTGCGGTCTCGATCATTTATGTATATACGGTATCCGGAAATGGATAGACGGTCTTTATGATTTATATGGGCTTCAGTTAATAATACTATGTGAATTGAGTGTGTTTGTAATAGATAAGTTAAATCTTTAACCTTTTTGCGTATGCCGTTGCAATTCCATGTGATTGTTCTAAATGTGTCCGAATCAGCCATGAACGTGTCTATCGAGTAAATCTACCAGGTGCAACAGGGCGTGGGTAAGGTTGAGTGCTGTGATATTGTCCGCCATACCTCTAATCACAGAGCTCTGCCTGACCAGTAGTGTTTGTGTGATTCTCATTGATGTTTCATTTACGGGCACACCCAATGTGCTTATGAGTTGTGCCGTTACCACATTGAAGATTTCTGCTTCATCTACTGGATTTACGGAATTGGTGAGGGACTTAGCTGCTGGGGGAGGCCCAGCAGCCTGTTTTGAGGGACCTGCTTTCGATTTTTGTGGTTGTTTGCGGGAGGGTCGCTCTTCCCTGATTGGTTCTAACTCAGCGCGTGGCTGAGGTTCCCCAACCACAGAATGGTTCACTATGGGGGCTGCGCGTTTCCGGCCTTTACTATTCCTGGTGGACCACTCTGAACTTGAATGTGAGCAGCCTCGGTGGGAGCTTGCGTTCTTGCTACTCTTGGGGGTCTAGGAGACTGCTCACGCGTGGATTTCCCACATGCTGCGTAGTATGCGGAACTACCGTGCCAAGTTGCTCCATGGCACTTAACGCCACATAAAACACATTTTCTTTCCATAGGTGGAACTGTGCATGTTCCTGAATAATGAGGTCCTGTACACTTAGCGCAAATCGGGGTTGGAGAGCTACATTCTAACTTCACGTGCCAGAACTGCTGGCATCGTGAGCAGAGCTTGGGGTCTGCGGTCGACTATAAGCTTCTACCCTAACTCTAAGGTATGCCAAATATCTGAGGTCAAGAAATTTCCAGTTTTCTAGCGTGTCCTGCAATTCTACTAAGAACATGGGCAGGGGGCTCCTGTCTCTGTTGCGCCTTCGCATCTGTACGGCCATAATGACCCTCAAACTGCACATAGCCGGGTCCTCTAATACCTATTCTACGGTGAGCTCGGCGTACAGCCCCTTAATCACAAAGCGTGCAGTTCTTTCTTCGGGGTGTGCTATCAAATAATGCTGTACGCCGTTGTCTTTCAGATATTTTAACATTAATTGGTAATCACCCAGACAGAACGACTTTATGGCAAAATCACCGGAGACATGCGTTTGTTCAGCAAGAAGTTTGTGAGTTAGAAAGAGTTTGTGTAACTGCTTCATTATTTGGTGGAATTTCGCAGCCTGGTTTCTGCTAATAAATATTGGCACCAAGTTTGGCCTCTCTAGCTGCATAGCGGAGGGTGGTGTCGTGTGTGCTGAGGTTAAGGGGGTGATGGGTTGGGTCCGGCAGGGGAGGGAGTCACAGGAGAGGGTGCATCAGGATTTTCGTGGGGTGTTGGGCTTGAAGGAGTGATGGTGTCAGGTTTAGAGGCTGGAGGGGGTGTGCTAGAAGTAAGGTGTTTGGTTTGGAAGCGGATTTTGATGGAGGAGAAGAAGAAGAAGAAGAAGAAGAAGAAGAAAGGAGGAGGAGTAGTGGTTTTGGGTTTAGAAGCCGGTGGAGAAGGACGGGGAGGAGCAGAGGATTTGGACTTGGTCCTGGTGGTCATGGTGGGAGATAGAGGTTTGGTGGTCGAAGTAGTCCTACCTGTCTTTGCCATATCTAGAAGAAAAATAGATAGTATTAATAAACTTTAAAGTAATGGAAAGAAAATTTTAAAGATTAAAAAGAGGAAAATGTATAGTAGAAGAGAAAGAACAGTTAGCGAGCGCTAAAAAGCACGAGGAAATAGATGGTTGGACTTCGAAGAGGCGCTTAAGCTAGTCTTGCGACTGCTTGCTGTAACCTTATTCCCCTACCCGTCTAAACTGCGATAGTGTAATGATCTGAGAGCTTTAGGCTTTGGTTGTTAGAACCGCGGCAATGCCGAGCCGTTCCAGCGGTGGCTACTTCTTTGTAGCGGACTTCTTCTTCAGCTGGAGTTCCCTGGTAGGTGTCGCCTCGCTGAGATCTCGAAGCGAAGTCCTGATTAAAAGTCTGAGGCATGTTCCCCTTTTATACTGCCACTGGGTGACGCCAATCTTCGCGCCATAAAGCATAACATGACGCGTCTGGAAAAACCGAATGCTTCCATCTTTCTCTAACTTATATCTCTTCTTTTCTATTTTTCCAAATCCCTCTGTTTCCCGAAAATCAAGTCACTACTCTCACCTCTTTATTTCCTATATTTTTCTCTTTCTATTTTTCGTCACTTAGCCTAACCTTGTGCTCATTACCAAGTGGGGGCTAGCGGACTGTTACCTGGAATTAAGCTACCACTCCTCTTCTTTAATTAACTAGGTTAAAATTTAGTTTTGTACATATGTTTACATTTAAATATTTTCAACTGTTTTTACACCGCTTTCCTTAATAGTATAATATTACGTACAATTCTTCTTTTTATATTGATTTATGTACATGTGGTATGCCCTCCTACAACATCCAGTTTCATTTGTTTGTTTTTCTTTTTTTTCATAGAAATTGCAGTTACCCTATGGCTTACGGACAAAGTAGAGCATAGGAAGTTTAAGCACACGTGTTTCCTTTCACCAGTTGAATTACACTTGTCTCTCACTCAACCGGTACGGGTTTGATCCCAGGCGACCGCATGTGGTATTTGTGGTAGACAAAGCGGCGCAGGTTTTCCCCGCCATCGCATTTCACCGGTGCTCCATATTCATTCAATGTATTTTATGTGTCATAGTCTGCTGGCATTAAACATTACATTCTTGAGGTAAAAACCTATTCCAACTGTTTGGTAGTTATATAGAAACCCGTCCATGATCTGCGTTGATAGCGATACAAGGTGGTCGGTTGCTAAACTACACTGGATGTTAGTCAGGGGATGGTGGGATTCCAGCCAATACACCAATCGTACATTGATCATGCGCAAAAGCAAACTGCACACGCAACTGGCAATGAAAATAGAACGGTAGCTGGACTGAAGCTGGCGGTCTTTTCCAGCTTTAAAAACAGGTACCCGTCACTGTACTGGAAAAGTGGCGTAAACACAAACCCGATTATGGACTTCCAGCAGGAACGCCTTGATTTCACGAGAGATGTTACAACATTTCGACGTGGATTCCATCTGGACCTTGTGCAGAGGAAATGCCATGGTCTAACTACGCCATGGTGAAAGTGATTGTAGCCTCAAGATTTCCGGAACGCCAAGAGAAAACTTGAGATTGCACCTGAGCCTTAACGGAAGAACTCAGGAGGATAACGGGGAGCGAAGGCACCGTCTAAAGCATTAGCCACGTCAAACGGATCAACAATAGCACCGCCAGGTGTTTTCAGATCGGCGATTGGCATATGGGTCGATTTACCGGCCGCACGCCTCAATTTATACCATATGGCAGAGAAAGGTGTATGTCGATTACAAGAAGCTGCAAACTTGCTCCATGATGTCTTTTGCAATCCTTACTAACCCGCTTAGAGTTGGCACGCATCAGGTTATCTAATATAGGGCGACGCTGGAAAACCCTGAGAGCACGACTGTGAGCACGAATGCCATTGTGGCATTCATCGGTCCACCAAGGCACCTGAAATCTTCGGGGTTGACCACTCAAGCGCGGAATAGATTGCTCACTAGCTGAAAGAATTGTCTCTGTGAACTTTTCAACTAGAAGATCCGCAGACTCGTAGTTGAAAGCAGCCAAGTGGGAGTAAAGTGCCCAGTTGGCCTGATCTGGGTGCCATCTAGTAACGGGTGGAATATGCATCATGTGTTAAGAGATTAATAAGACACGGAAAATTGTTATTACAATGCAAGTGACAGGTGGTAATCCAGCGTAACCAAACTGCTAACTGTGGAGAACAAACAGCAATATCAAGGTGAGGAAAACTAACAAACGCATCGGATAGAAATGTAGACTCTTTGGTCTTCAGGAGAGCTAAGTTATAATTGTGTATTATCTCTAATTAACTTATCACTCGCACAAGCCCGAGGTGAGTCCCAAAGTGCGTGGTGGGCGTTCACGCCGCCTACTAACAGAAAAGTTGTTGGTAGCTGAGAATCTAGGTCTTCCAAGTCAGTGCGCCAGAGGTCGTCGGACGGGAGTAAATATACAACTCAAATGATGAAGCTGTTAGTTAGTAGTTTAATCCTTACAGCAATAGACACGATGTCAGACTGTAAGGATCAGGAGTTAGCAAAAATATACTTCTAAGGAGCATCATAGTGCCCCATGTGTAGGAACACTCTACATCGGAGATAAATTACACCGTACAGAAGATTACTGCCTGAAGGTAATCTTATCTTGTGGACGGAGTTTCGTCTCCCGTAAGCAGACCACCAAATTTTGATTCTGATTGAGCCGCAGTTCAAACTCTGGTCGACGTGATCTAATTCCGCGTAAGAGCCACTATAGGATAGCGATGGGATAGTCTAGATTATGAGATAAGTTCAAAATTGAAAGACATGTTTTTGCAAATTGGTCTCTGCTGATCGTTTAATTTGTGTTTCTTCGGTGTCGGGCTAACTCTCTTTTCAAGAGCGTGATCCTGCCGCTTACGCACTGTTCGTCTTGCAGCGGGAGCAGAATCCTCCTGTTCCATCTCTTCAACCTGGAACATTTCCTTTTCAATAGAAAAAAATCGGTTTGAGAGCCCCGAAGCGATTGAAAGTACTTATCATCGTAGATGGTCGTCGCCGAGCGGAGCTCCTCCCAGAAGTTTACTGCGGAGAGTATCTGCGTGCAGAGTGACGTGAGCTTTTACTACCCTTGGAAGTTTTGGTTGCAGACGCAACACATTCTTTAAGGAAGTCAGTACTAACATAGCTGGTCTTTAAATGTTACTCAGGAGCAGAATAAGCTACGTTTTGCCAGTCTTTCTGCCAGAGATCGACGGATGGAGAGACAATTGGGCTGAACTGTGCTTGACAGTGGCGTATTTTATAGATGGTTGCGCCGACATAGTTGTTGAGGTCATCGGTAGAGGTCTAGTAGGCGATAATCCTTTCTGCAGTTTTGACCCCGTTGATATCATAGGTCTGTGTTGCGATTTCACAGCTATAAGAACCGGATCGCGGGACAAAAGTTTGTCGGATATGCAGGAGCTTCCAGGCTTCCAAGAAGGGCACCTTCTTGTTCAACCGTATCTCCTGGATAATTCCCTCCTTTGCAAACTGTGGGGTTAGTTCCGGGAAACAGAAGGATGTTCACCATTGCAGTTGACGGAAGATGAAGTTGATGTGCAACCTCCATCGTGCATGATGTCTCCGCAGTTGAGGCATTAAGATTGCCCATGGTATTGCTCGCTGGTGTGCCCAAAGTGCTGACAATTGTAGCACCTGAGAGGTTTCGGGATATATGGCCTGACCTCGATAGCGCCGTACTCTGTCTTAATCCCTTGGGATAGATCTAACCGGTCAAAGGTAAGGGGCAATGTATGGATAGGCACGAATTCACCATTGACTCTCCGCTGAACCCTGTACACAGCTGTAACTTCTGTGCCGTAAAATTCTCCAGAATCTTTACATTGGACAAACCGCTCAAGGCGCGGGTGCTGTTAACGCTGCGCGAGTTCAAAGTCTTGTGCATCTCGACCTTAACCGAGTAGCTGCCCATCATACTAGGTCACAGCCTGGGATGCTGATAGTGCTTCAATCAGCATCATGCCATTACCAGATCGAACACACGACTTTACTGGACCAGTTATCGTATCCACGCATTTTGAATCACAAATAGGCTAACCAACAAAAATGTCCTACCTTTCTCTGTTCTCCTAATTACTAAGTAGCGAGGACTTCTGGATTCGACTACTTCTTTTTAGAGCAGTAAACTGTCTATTTCCTTATTTAATTCTAGTTTTTTGTTGCCTTAGAAGATGTTCATAATTCACCCCAGTGCTCCCCACCCACCACATAGCCCAACGAGGGATCATCCCACTGGGGTGACAGGGCTACACAGGGTATTTACGAGGGACGTTCCGAAAGTGTCGTCAATTTTTTTAACTGAGCAGAAAGTACAGCAGGTGCAACAAACAATCACTATTAGGAACCACACCCATTTTTGTTCAACTTCAGAAGGAGCGCTAGCGTAGGGGCGGGAGATGACGCATGTACAGAGCACCGAAGAGAGATACGCAGCAGACCGGCGTGCCCAAGTTTATTCGAATACAAATCACTATCGGTGACGGACGTGTGCTGACAACGTGGTCGCCGATGGAAGTGCGTGCTGTTATCCGGTATGACTGAGTACGTGACACTGGTGTGACCGTCATCCATGAACGCCTACAGAAAGCATATGGCGAAGAGGTCATGTCTCGTCAAATGGTTGGTCGCTGGTGTTGAACTTTTAGTGAAGGAAGGCAGAGTGTGGAGGATGTAGGTCGAAGTGGGCGTCCCTCCACATCCACGATTGAAAACAACAATGTTAGAGTACAGACAATGGTGTTAGCGGACATGCATATAACGGTGTCGGAAGTGGCGTCCATACTGGGTATTGGTCGTGGTCAGTCTCCATGCTCCATGATGTGTTGGGTTACCAAAAAGAGTCCGCAAGATGGGTGCCGAGAAACCTGACACCGGATCACAAGAGTACAAGAATGAGAATCAGCCGCGATCACTTGATGCATTACGAGCGAGAGCGAAACGATTTCCCGTTTAGAATCATCACAGGCAATGAGACCCGAGTGCATCACTTTATCCCAGAAAATAAGGCGTCTCAATGACGTGGAAGCATCCCAATTCACCAGTGGAGAAAAAATTGAATTTGTCACCCTTGGCGGGAAGATTATGGCCACAGTGTTCTGCAACACGAAAGGTGTGATTCTCCTTCATTTCCTCCATGAGGGACCATTAACGTGGCACGCTCCTGCGACACCCTCACCAAATTCAGGTCTGCCATTCGACGAAAGAGACCAGGGCTCTTGAGTGAAGGTGTTCTGCTCTTGGAGACAACGCAAGACCACACACGGCAAGGCTCACACAAGATCAGATTCGTCGCTTAGGATGGGAGAGATTGGATCACCCTGCCTACAGCCCCGGGGCAACATTGGACTCTCACCTGTTCCCTGCACTGGAAGCCGCACATTCGGTACCAAAACAATGATGAGGTGGAGCAGGCTGTGCGACGATTCCTTGCATCACAGGGCACAGAGTTTTATCAGAGTTGTTTCTTCAAACTGCTTGCACGCTACGACAAATGTCTCAGTGTCGCTGGCGACTATGTCGAAAAATAGTACAAGCGTATAGTTCATGATGCCACGGTGTATTTTACTTGGCAATAAAGTTTTAATATAAAAAACTTACTTTCGGAACGTCCCCCATAGCTGGCTCGCCGTCCCACTCACCCTGGACTTCGTTATAGTACTTAGTCCTGGCTGATTGACTACGGTTGGGTTAATCCCTAGCCTCAGGTTTAGGCAAAGTACAAACAAAAGCGATGTATGAAGATGCGCACCCTCCCCAGTCACTGAAAGACAGAAGCCCAGGTTCAGATACGCAACCCTAAACCAAACAAAATATCCCTTTCCACCGACGCGGGTCTCCACGCACGCCCTACACGTGGATGGGCGTTTTGACGGGATGACTCCATCACTCAGAGATTGCCCACACGAGGGAGACAGGGTTGACTTGGGCCCCCGGTTTGCCCATCCCGTACTACCTACCACAGTAGGCGATGGTAGTGAAATGTCCTAAGAAATGAAAACACGAATTGGATTTGATAAGACAATTCAGCGAAATAGACTATTAGTAATCTGTAATATATAGGAAGATAGATTTTATCAGGTTGTGATTGTAATACTTACATTAGTTTGTCAATGGTAGATGACGAATATGATCATGTTTATTCATCGATAATTTTTCTTTTCTTTCTTCACTGCCTCCTGAATTATATGGCCAACCGTGCCTAAACCCAATGTATGAATATTGATAGCAACAATAGAAATAGGAAACAATTATTTTAGTTCAACTTTTAATAACTAATACATGAAATGGAAACAATCGTTATCTTATTTCAGGTTATTGCACTAATCTCATGCATCAGAAATACAAATAATGATTATTTTCACTCCTTTTATGTACTGGATAAATTTTAAATAAACATTGTAACTGAATTAATTGAAAGAACAATTGTGGAACTGGCAGTTATTAAACACAAAGCTTGGCTGGCTGGATTGACACCCTGTTACCAATAACGAAGACAGAGATTAAACAAACAAACTTCAGGTCCGACAATACTTCAAAGAAAAGATCATTAGCTGCGAGAGGATGTTTCGACAAGATCGTTCCATTCAGATAACCGCAATTGATTGAAATTGCGTAATACCGGTCACTGCACTGCCGCTCTAATGGTTAAGATAAATTGTCATTGAGATAATATTAATAATATTAGTAGTGCGATCTTTGTATTGTAGGATTTGATGACCAGCTTTATACTCAATCACCCACCAGTACGTTATAACGGAGGGTTGAAGCTAGCTACATATGATATGTAATCAGCTTTATCAGTGGCGCTTCTTCAAAGTACATGCAATTTTGCCAAAGTTGCAAATCCAATAATTTTAAATATCCTATTGATTGGGCACAAATAACGCATTCCTTTGTCTTCTGCTATACAAATGAGGCATTCCGAATGAAAATAGAGCACGCATGTCCACATCCTTTAATTTTACGGCCACTAATGTGCGAGCCAGTAAACATACCATAACTTTGATACTTAGCAAATGGGACAATAGGTTCCCAATCTCAAACTGTTTATCTAGAACTCTTCTACAATCCTGCAAATTTGTGCGGTTGAATTCTGGGACAGACAGAATATATTGCATATTTATTACCACAATAACTTGGTTGAAGACATGTTTGTGAGCAATTAATTTTGCAAATGAAGCCGCTTCTTTGAGGGTTAAAATTCTTCCTTATAAACGTCGCGAATTCCAGATTACACTGTGATGACGTCTGTTTCAATGAATTCTGTTCAATTAGCGGTTTCTTCAGCATGTGTCTATGCCTTTTTTTATGGCATCGAGACACACATTGACATCTTTCATTTCATAAACTAGCGCCTACCAGAACATTTATGAAATAAAATGGCCACGTTTAATTTTGGACTAAGTTACTAACATTGGCTGAGGAAAAGGAGGTGTCCTTGAGTTGGCCATTTGTGAAATCCTGACTGTGAATCCATCTCGTTGCTTAATTCAGAAAATATATCATATTATTCTTTTAAACCCTGCTTGGTGCATGGCAGCGTTGTGATTTTTTGATGCAGTATTTCCTTTGGTATGCTGGAGTGTGATTGCAAAAGACCAACGCACAATTTGAGAAACTATAAGTTACGCTTCTCTCTGTGGAAAGTATATTGATTTCGGACATTCACGGAGAAAGTCGTCCTCCTCTACTTCTGTTATAGTCGAAGTCCTCATACACAACACACGCCATGAATCTATTCGCACATGAGTGTGTTCCTTCGATGCTCTCGCAACAACTCTTTTTCGACGCTCCCTGGCTGCGGCTACTAGATCACGCTCCAAATTTACTCGAAACTCACCCTATTGCTGCACCCATTAAGAGTTGAAACTAAGCTATCGGCAGCGCTCGTTTCCCTAAGGCTGGCATCTCCAAAATCTGCGTCACCAGATATTCTGTACCGCACTACAAATGTTTTGGTTGCAGTTTACGGTAGGCACTGTAAATATCTGTCACAGTTCACAGATTTTTTGTGGGGTAGTGTTTAACGCCCTCTTTTATCACTTGTGGCACCGCAGGCGAGCAGGTCATTGTGAAGAGCGAATTTGCTAAAGGAATTATGAGACAAAAGTATGCAAATGTACTTCACAGTCGCATTCCACTACTTTTAACCCGCAGGTTGATCTGCATCTAGTATCCGAAATCGTGAATGTTTTCAGTTTTTTTCTCCAGTTGCTGGAGTTGTATTCCTATAGTAAGATTATAAATTATACACTTTTATCCATTATTAATGTAAGCATCCCTAAGAAAAATAAAGGTTTCCATTTACAATACCTTCTAAAGTATGTTTAAAACTTTACGAATTTATTAAATTATACTTACACATAGCATTTAATCATAATGATGCTATTGGTAATAGTAGGTTACTACTAACAAAAATATTAATACAATTATTATTATTATTATTATTATTATTAATATAATATTGGCTATGATAATCAGTCTACTTATAATTTGACGATTCATTTTGTTAAAATAACGTGCTTGTAATATTCCCCTGCTCTTATGTCATATACTGGCTTCATATATCCACCACAAACTCTTGGAACGAATAAGATACCTTACATTTGCGTCAGAAACAGAACAGAAAACTTGTTCCTTCGGTTCGTCCTTAAATATGCATACACGTTTCCATGGATTTGGAGCAATCGTTTCATTACGACAGACAGTCCACACCTGCACGTCTCACGGAAGAGGCGAATGGACTGTTACGTCACATCATAGGCCGCACCGTCCTCCCTTCTTTCTGGTGCTGAATTATTATGATTATTATTACCATCATTAACAATAGTAATGATTATAATGATGATAATAATAATAATAATAATAATAATAATAATAATAATAATAATAATAATAAAGACAATAATAACAAAAATGCATAACTCTATACTTTCGTGTTATACATTCTGTCAAGAAAGTACCGGGAATTGATCATTTAAAAATTCTGTTTAAAAGGGTATTCGAAATTATTGTTGTCCTCAATACCCACATGGAGTTTGATCGTCATCTGTCATCTAGTTTGTTTATAGTACGCCATTTTGTTAGTTCATCTCAAAGGTGATTTGCGATTTTATGATGGATACAAATATTGAACAAAGAACCTGTCTCAAATTTTGCATTGCAAATGGTATTTCGAGTGCCGAATCGCTCAAACTGTTACAGAGGGCTTACGGTGAATCGACTTTATCAAAAACACGTGCATATGAGTGGTACAATGCATTCAAAAGTGGTCGAGATTTGGCGGAAGATTTGCCTTGCTCTGGTCGGCCATCAACGGTTTCAACTGAACTGAATATCGCTAAAGTGAAGAAAATGGTGTCTGAAAATCGTCATTTTGGTCTGAGAGAGATTTCCGCTGAACTTTGTGTGTCTCATCATTCGATTCGTACCATTTTAGACGATAGTTTATGCATGACACGCGTTGCAGCTCGGTTAGTTCCGAAAGACTTGAATTTTCTACAAAAACTCAATCGCGAACGCATTGTAACTGGTGATGAGACGTGTGTTTACGAGTTTGACACTCAAAGCAGTCAACAAGCTTCCGAATGGCGCCTTCCAACTGAACCGAAACCTAAAAGGGCACGTCGAACTCGATCAAAACTGAAGGTCATGTTGACAGTTTTTTTCGATTATCGCGGTGTCGTGCACTCAGAATTCTTGCCAAAAGGTCAGATGGTAAATAAAGACTATTATCTGAGCGTTATGCGGCGTTTGAGAGAACAAATACGGCGAAAAAGACCAGATTTGTGGAACGACAACTCATGGATTTTGCACCACGATACCGCACCAGCTCACAAGGGTATTATTGTGAACGAATTTCTGGCCAAAAACTCAACTAATTTCATCGAACAACCACCGTATTCACCTGATGTGGCTCCTGCTGATTTCTTTCTCTTTCCAAAACTCAAGCTACCTCTTCGAGGCACCCGTTTTCAGTCGATAGAAGACAAAGGAAAATTCGCGGCGACAATTGACATCGATTTCTAAAAGTGCCTACAAAATATGCTTTGATGATTGGATTATTCGTTAGCATAAATGTATAATTTCAGAAGGGGCCTACTTTGAAGGCGATAAAATAAAATTGGATGAATAATTAATTTTTTAGGTTTTATTGGCATTTTCCCGGAACTTTCTTGACACAGTAGCATTTCAAGGAAATTTCAAGAATAAATCTCGTGCATTATAACTTACCGTAGTATAGAGCAAATATAGTGAACACGTGTAAGGGCAAACGTACTCTGAAGCTACTATATATTCTAAATTAATACCGAGAAGCAAACAAAGTAAAGAAAACAAATTCTCTCTCTCTTATTACTTAAACGGGTCTCTCTTCTCACTCTGTTGTTTTGTTACAGACATTCTATATGTGGTACTGAAGCAGTATGGTGATGCTTTTCCTTGCCTTTTAAGGTCAGGTCAATAACGAACAGTGGAATGGGCATACAAATCCTTTTCCCATAACATCTGTATGAAGGGCTACTTCCTTTTATATAGGAAGCGTGTAGAAACCACGCGATATTTCAGCCCCACAGCTTTCCTTATTTAAGGGAAATCAAGTTTAAGGTATGTAGGCTCTTTAATATCTGATTTCGCCTTGCGGCCATAATCGACGAATGTGTGTGAGCAGCTTGCTTCGTAAGTAACAGCTGTTATTACATTTGCGTTAGTGAACATACGCGCCAGCCACAAATACTCTTTACATCGAAGCTGTGATTGTTATACCTGCGAAATTGTACACATCTGGCTTCGGAAGGTTCTTAGACGTCGAAGCCGCACAGTGTTACACCTGAGTGAGTTTGTGACATCTGAGGATGTTTTAATTGCGACTTATTCTGGAAATTTTCTTCCACATGATCCACAGGTATAAAAGGGAATGAAGCTCTGATCAGAGTTCAGTTTCGACCGGAAATTTATAGCGAGGAGTAGTAATCATCGCCTCAACGCACCTCGAAAGGAAACTACAGGGCAGAATTGTTACGAAAGCATTTAAGAACGATAGTTATTTGTTTGCAGGTTTGATTTAATCAGTTTATGGATAAAATAAATGTATTTGTTGCACTTAAAAGAGAGTGCTGTTTACCCTGGCGTCAGGAGGGAGATTAAACGCCAAGATGGAGGGGATAATGAAAACTTTATTCGAATAAATAAAGAACATGTAAATCGAAAAGGACGGAATGAAACTGGAAATTTAATAGGGAACGAAAGTGGAAAGAAAGGCAATCCGGCAGAGAGAAAATGGAGACGCAAATAAACTCAGGAATGGAATCCCGATGGAATCCCGATGGGAAAAATGCGAAGGGGGGGGGGGCGGAAGGATTGGAATCTAGAAAAACAAAATGGAAGGGAGAATCAATTCGGGAATGGGGAAGATGTAATCCGGCGTGTAAAATATGGAAGAGAAAATGAAATGGGACATGGAGAACCTGAAGAAGGAGATAATCAACAACATTGATGAACGACTGACCGGTGTGAATAAGGGCGAAAAAGAACCAGGCGGCAGAATGAAGGACCTTTACCAATACACTGACGAACTGAAATAACATGGAGGACAGATTAAAGCCATGGAAGGAAGAATCGACAGAAGAGCAAAAATACTGAACACAATGGTGGTAAAATACCAGGTAGAAGGTTGAAAGACTTAAAAGTCGAGACAACTGGAAAGGAAAAAACAACTCCACATTTCAAGCCACCCAAGCTCAACCGAAACATCTACCAACGGAGTCTTCCGTCGGCGGTGTACCACCGACGCCAACCACAACCGATGGACAGCAGAAGAGCAAGCCATACAACTGACACCATGTTTCCAGGAATGGGCGAAAGAAGTGCCGAATGAGATTCCGACAGCTGCGATGTCCGGAGAGATCTATGAGACCCTCGAGAGGAGCTTAGGGAGTCATCACTTGGCTGAAGCCTACCAAAGTTAGCCTAGATCGGGGCTGCAGCAGCCAAGGAAGACGATGCAAGAGTCCGCAATGGCGATTGGACAGCTGATAATAAAAACCCTGTGAAACTTACCACCTAGTTACGAGTCCCTGGAAGCCGCCTACTCCGTTGCCGACGGGGTGCATGATGCCAAGATACGACATCGCTTTAGGACCGGCGACTACAAGATCATCCACGAGGTGTTTAACGTTAGCAATAAGGACGGCGGCATAGAAAACAGAAGACGAAGAGTATTCGTTAAGAGGATGACCGAGAGGAACTCGAAGACGACGACGGCGTCCTTTCAGTGGTGTGTGCTCTGGCGTGTCCAACTGTGACATCTAACAGGAGGCTGTCCAAGACTAAGCCGAACAGCAGGCGGAAGACAATGGAGGGGCACGTAAGATCATCAACATCATCCCGAATGGCGACGCGTGCCCTAGGCAGAATAGACGACAGCCATATCGCGCACTGCTGGATATAAGATAAACTCTGCTGGATTCTAGAAGACACAGGTTCAGCCGTCACTATAATTAGACGTGGCGACGCGTGGGATTATTTGTGGCCCTATCAACTACTGACGGCGTCGGACGACATCTAACCTGTGGAGGAGGTCCGGTGTGAGTACATATTGTGACGAAGCACTGTGAATCTATGAGCATTTGTCCCGAGGTTGGCCGAGGATGTGATACTGAGACTGGAAGCCCTGAAAAACCGCGAGGCGATGATCGACGTCAGCCGGAAAACCTTGCGTTTCAATCGAGACGAATTGTTGCTCCTGAGTCAACACGAACATCCGAGGATTTGCCGGATGATCTTGGTAAACGTTGTTGTGCCCACAAGAAGCGAGCTGGGGTGGAAGGCGCAACTGGAGGGTCAGCGGTCAAGGAAGCTTGTAATTAACCAGAAACACCACTGAACGGAATGTGTTTCCCGCGCATTATTAATCTAATGGCAGGAAGTGCCCATGAAGCTGCAGAAACCATTGGACAAAGTCCTGGAATCGAAGCAAGGACGGAGTTATTCCAGTACTATCCAACAGCGAGTATATCGCTGTATGTGGGACCCGAGCTACCAGCACAGTAACAAGATCTGGGGTCCCGACTAAAGACTTGCTTAAGAGAGTGACCGATCATCTGACCACTTCACAAATGGAGAGGGTCCGACATATATTTAGTCGACACAAGTTTGTTTTGAGAGAAGGGAATGGCGATTATACACAGTGACCGAGTACCCATAACAACACCGACCTATCCGACTAGCACCAAGGTGTGTTCCTCTTGCAAAACAAACTTAGGTACGAGACAAACTGGAGGACATGAGGTGTAGAGGAATCATATTACGACGGCCTTTGCTTGTCCCCTATAGTCTTGGTGAAGAACAACGGTGATTTAAGCTTCTGCATGGACCACAGAAAGCTGAATGCCGTCACGAGAAATTACTGTTTCCCCTTATCCTGGATTGACGATACCCTGACACATTTGCACGTGCTCAGTGCTTCTCGACTTTGGACTTGAAATTGAGATCCTGGCAAGTGGCCCTAGATTCCAGAGATAAGGAGAAACCCGCATTTTTGACTGGCTTAGGGTTTGCAATTTACGGTAATGCTATTTGGCCTGTGCAATGCGTTAACCACATCTCGGCTCTCACTAAGACGGACTGAGGTCAATCCCAAGCGACAGCATTACTGTGGTGCTGCATCTTCGTTCCATGTATCATCAGTGTCATTGGCTGCGGTGCCATAGAAGTAAACGCGGGCGTGAAATATTTTTAAAAAAGTCACAGCGCTTCATGAAACCAGTGTTATGAGGGTTGGCTTACGAACCCTGCCTGCTATGTACAGATGACATTATCGTCATAAGCCACAACTTCGAAGACTGGCCAAGACATTGCAAAGCCTGCATGCAAATGACCTGAAATTGAACGCAGAGAAATGTCAACCCTCCTCCAAGAAGGTGAACTGTTTGTGTCACATAATCTCATAATCTGAAGCTTTCACAGTCCCTGAGAAGGCTCTAGCTGTGACAGCCTGGCCTTCCCCGAATGACAAACGAGAAAGGCAAAGTTTCCTGGCCTATGTAGCTACTACTGCTTAGTCAGAGGTTTCTCCAATATCGAGACACCCATATCTCGTTTAACGGAAGAACAGCGGCCTTATTACTGGTCAAGTCAGAGCGCGCGTTCAATGCGCTTAAGTCAGCACTCTGCAATGCACCTACTTTAGGATTTCCACAGCGTTGTAGTGAATTTATTGAGGACACTGACGCCACGACACCGGCATTGGAGGCATTATACCCCAAGTCCAAAATGGCCAAAAGCATGTTATAAGCGTACTATAGTAAGGCGCTCTTAGAGGCAGAAATGAACTATTGTATTATCCGGCGAGAGCTCCTGGCAGCTTTGAAGGTACTGAAGCAATTCCAGTAAGTCTAGTACGGTCAATCATTCCAACTGAAGACTGACTACTTCGCACTGACCGGGCTTTTGAGCTTCAAACCCCCGAGGGCCAGAAAGCCAGAAGCTTAATGAATACATCTGAACATCGAAAAGGAAGAAGCCACAAAAGTACATATGTGGTGTCACGATGCACCTATCCAGAGGATTGTGGCCACTGCATCAAAGTTCAAAGTGCGTGCCATAGTTGTCCGTGTCATTTCAGCGGCGCTCTCAATTGGATGGGATAGCGCACGCCTGAGAAGGGAGCAGCTGGCCGACGCTGACTTGGGGCCACTCAGGGGGCGACTAGACCGATATAGGAAGACATCACATCCAGGACAAGACACTGTTTTGTGTTATTGGGTGTCCTTGTAGCTGTACAGTGATCATGGCACCAAATTAGATTCCAACCTTGCGAGAGAAACACTTAAGCGACTTGGACGGCACAGCAACTCTCCACTCACAGCCAGATGGCATAGTTGAGCGGTAACTAAAGACTCTAGAAGTACATTTGTGGAAGGTTATGCCAATCACCACAGAGATTGAAATATCAGCGTGTCACTTTTCTTGCTGGCATCCGCTCTTCAACCCTTACCACTGGTTTGACACCAGCCAGTTTGGTCTTTCTGCGTTTACCATGCGAAATGATATTTGGGAGTCCGCCTGGAGCAGAACGCCAGCAATCGACTATGTGAAGAATCTCTTAAGACCCGCTTCACGACATGCACATGATGGCACGTTAACACATCCAGATAATGAGCGACCGGATGAGTCCTGTTACGACCGGGAGGCCAACAGCCGTTGTTTGCAGCAGGCGATTTTTGCGGCTTTATCGGCCTACCCGTACCTAGGAACGCTGCCACAAGCTTGAAGAATCATGGCAAGGGCCATTCTTTAAGGTGCAGAGGATAAATGTCGTCGTCTACCGCAACCAGAACTTGCCCCGAAGGAAAAGGCTAGTAGTACGCCTGGATCGTCTAGACCATTAAAATGGTGTTGGTCAGGACGACCAGTCCTGAGGAAATAGCGTGACTATGCCTTGCGTCCGTAATCGCCGAATGGATGCAATTCATTGCTGATTGTTGGCATTTGTTACACCGTTAGTGGATCGATGTGTCTGTGGAAAGTTCTTATGTCATCGCATCTGTGATTGTTACACCTGTGCGAGTGGATCGGAACATTCTTTGGTGTCGAAGCTGAGTGAGCTTGCCACATCTGCGGCGGAAATAGATTTTTTTTTTTTTTTAATTTATGGAAGTTCTTTAACTACTGTGAAATAAGGCTTAGTTTTGTTCCGAGGCCTCTTTTATCAAGCTTGAGGTTCTTTTACATGCCCTAAATCTACGAAACGGAAACAACGGGTCCTTCCTTTCCGAAACTATGCTAAGATTTTTTACGTCTGAAAAAGTCCATCGTTCTCTGCCGGGTTTGAACCCGTGACATTGGGTATACGAAGTTAGCAAGGTAACCATTACACCTCAGAGGACAACACACTTGCGGCGGTTTGCACGTGCGACTGCCTCTGGAATTATTGTTCTGCCACGTAATCGATAGGTATAAAAAGGTCTAAAGCAAACTATACTGCGGAATTATTACGAAAGCGTCTGTTAATTGGTAGCAGTTTCTGCTTGTAATCAGTTTTTGAAGAAATAAAAATCTGATTGTTCGAGTGTAAATAGACTTTTTTCCTCAATATTTATATACTCATAACTGTAGGGAACCTGGGACACCTACACGGAAGGTCAGGCAAATGATATAAAGGAGATCAGGGGAAACATCTGTAGCTTTATTAAAATAATCGAGCACTGCTGGTTTCACAAGGTGCTGCTCTCGGTGGTGAATATAGGCCGGCATCGCTGAAAGATCCCTCTGGTGCTTGGACGGAATCAGGGAGGGAGACCTTGAGGCTGTTGCTGGAGATCAACTTTCCAGGTGTAGTAAGGTGGACCTAAAGGGTAACCTTGGGGGAGGCACGTAGGCAAGCCGGACAAGTAGTCGCACTACAGGCCTAAGGATTTTCAACCTATCGCATCATATCCATCATGCTGAAGGCTTTGGAAAGACATCGGTAGTGATTTGAGAGAATGGACTTTCGAATAATTATACCTTCTGACCAGGGGCATCCACGGAATCTGCGGTTTACTAGCATTTAGTAAGACTGTCGATGGAGCTAGAGTGCGGAGATGTAGCCATGTCAATACTTTTAGACTTCTAAGGAGCCCATAGTTATATGTCTTGAGAGACCATCAGAGAGTATCTGCAAAATAAGGGTATCAATCCGATGGTTAAGGGCTGATAACGCCCTTCTTAGAAGCGTAGCAGACTATAGGCATCTTGGGGATGCGGTGGTGTTGCCACCAACCCTGTGGTGTCTGGCGGTTGACGACCTACTAAATAGACTCAATAGGGCAGGATTCATGCACAGGGCTAGCGGATGTCATATGTATGCCTAGTCACATATGGAAAATCACTGAGCACTGTTTTAGAGCTAACTCGGGACTCTTTACAGCCTCTAGAGTAGTGGTGCGGGGAATCTGACCTATCAGTTAACTCGGACGAGACAAAATGTATGGTCTTTACTAGGAGAAAGGCTCTACCTGAGTTGGTGGATCTCTCTCTTTTGGGGAAGAAATTAAAGCTATCCGGCTAGGTCAAGTATCTCGGGGTTATCCTATACACTGCCGGGCTGGGATAGAAAGCTCACGTGGCATAAAGAATGTAGAAGGCTGAAAATGTAATGCTGGCACGAAGAAGCAGTATTGGACGGGTGTGAGTCCTGTGGCACAATTTGGCCAAATGGCTAAACATCTCAGTCATTAAAAAGACAGTAAATTATGCGGTGATGGTTTGGCAAGTCACCTCAGAGTTGCAGACTATGGCTACAAGTTTGGATTCGCTCCAAACACTGGCATGTATGAATGATAATGAGGCAGTGTGGACCTCCTCACAGTTCTGGACGTTCTTCCTTTGCATCTGTTTGTGAAGGAGTGTGCAAGGGTGAGTGTGCACTACTTCTGTACTATTGGGGGTGAAGTTTTCAACTACCTCATAAAAGATACCAATTTTGATTAGATTTCAGATGTGTCCTATCTTCCTGAGGGCAGGAGATTTTATGGGGTCCAGCATATTTAGTGATTCTAACCAAGAAGGAGTGAGACTCAGAGACCGAGATTCTCCTGACGGCTGGGACCTGGATGTGGTACACTGAGAGTCTTTTAGCTTCGGGGGCAGCAAGAGGCCTGCCCCCCCTGACTGGACTTGCCATTCCGCTTGAAAGGTACTGTGTTTCGGGATAAGATACATGCCATGTTAACCTGTGTCATGCATACTTTAAACATACCAGGCATACGGGCGAAATTTTGTGTCTGCTCAGAAAAAGATTCAGGCAGCTTTAGAAGCCCTTATGAGCAGTTAAAGTAACTTCCAGATAAAGGGGGGATTGTCAACGGATATTGGATAAACTGGTCCTGTGAGCAAGTTCCCCCTGTCGGGGTTCCGAAGTATGCGGTATAGAGGTAATGGCAGATCGCTCTCGCTTTTATAAGACCTGAGCTCTTTTACGGGCTATCTCTCAGAAGTGTCAAATGCGAGATTATCCAGCTTACTGCAATAGCCCATCTTGAGATTTGGAAAAAGCAAGCTATCATTACATAGGCCCATGACTTCATTCAGGGGCCAGGCGGCTAGGTTAGTTAACCGGAACCTAATTAGATATAGACTCAGAATGGTTGTTTGTTATCTTACAGGACACAACACTCTGAGAAGGCCTAACCTAACGGAGCTTACTGAGGATTTGTTATGCATGGAATGCAGAATGGATTTTGAAACCTCCCACTACATTCCATGTGAATGTTGTTGCGTTCGTTGTTCACAGATAAGTAACCCTGGGCTCCCTTTTGGAATCGCGGAATATAAGAAGGGCAAATATCAGCGATGTGGTCCAATTTGTCGGGACAACTGGACTTGAGCAAAACTCAAATTATGAGGTACAAAGGCATCCAGGAACTTAGGTCCATAGCTTTGAGCAATGATGATTATTATTTGTTGTTGTTATTATTATTATTATTATTATTTAATTTTTAGGAGCGCTCAACTGCAAGTATACAAGCGGCTTTATAAGAAAACGTGGCAAAGACCCGACATAAAAGTCAATATAAAAAGAAATCATAAATAAAAGATGGTCAATATTAGGTACAACAACCGAGTATAAGTATAACTATCAATAGCAAAAGCCATATATGAATCTAAAAGACTAGTCGAACAACTGGACGAAAAAAATATAAATATACTGAAATTAAGTCCTCATTGCTGAAGGTTCACCGGCGATAAAAAGCTAAAAACCTGATCGAGCTAGCCATTATCATGTCAGGCGGAACAAAACTAAATACTTATTGGAAAGGTCACTTTTGGAGAGAGAGAGAGAGAGAGAGAGAGAGAGAGAGAGAGAGTTAAATGCCCTATCTACCGTTCTGTTGTCATCCAGGAAGACCTCCGCAAGGTGGACTGGCAGCTGCACAGTGGGTCGAAGATCTGCCACAGTAACACACACCAACAGCACAGCCTCGATGGATTTATTTGTGTTTAAAAATCCTTAGTATGGCTTCCTTCGGAAGGGAAGTAAAGTTGTCCGTCCCGTGTCGTAGATTTACGGCACGTAAAAAACTTCAAGACAGACAGAGAGGCCTCTGAGCAAAATTAAGCGGTCTTTCACGGCCGATTTAGAATGGGACGCTGAGAACCAGAGTAGTTAAAGAGCGTCCATAAATAACACGCAATTTCCATTTACAGCCTCTAAAGAGGCTACACAGATGTCATCATAACCGTCATGTCCTCGCATGCCTCTGCAGTAGAACAGTGGTGTATCTCACGAATTGACATTGGTGCCATCCAATTTTAAGTAGCGCAGCTGTACCAGCTGTGTGATATCTATAGCCGGGAAATGCACATCAAAAGGCAGTAAATTAACAACATAGCTAATTATGTTGCAGCCTCTTTGGATTTCATCCTCCCAACTCTCGTGAAATGGGTACTAGCCAATTATATGTTTGTAATGCCCTTTTATACATCTTCTATCTTCCACATGTACTTAACTTAAGCTAACCTATCCAGGAACTTTCATCTATTTCTTTTATTATAACTAATTCATAAAGTCCATTATAATAATTGTATTACACGAATTGCATTAATTAAACTGTGACTACGCCGTGAGGCTGTAAGCGCCGCACGTGTGTAAGCGGCTTTCTAAGGAATTCATAGCTGATTGTTGCCTGCATTGTTACACTTGTGTGAGTGGACAAAAGTGCCGTCGGCGAGTACTTTATTATCGAAGCTGAGATTTTGTGCATGCTTGATTTTGTGATATCTGTGGTGGTTTTCCACGTGCGAGTGCTTCTGGAAGTGTCTTAACATGTCATCGACAGGTATATAAATGGAAGAGCGAGACCCGGCGAGTCAGTTACAACTGGAAATGCGCAGGGTGTAGCAGTTGAGTCAGAGTTTTGCGGGAAGTTTCGAGCGTGCAGTTTTAGCCGCAGCCGTATCCGGCATCAAGAGAAAACTCAGAGATTTGCTGTGAGATCATGGAATAAAGACGTTTAATGGTAAACATGTTTTACTTGTAATCAGTTGAACAAAAAAAGACTTCTTTGTTTGACTAACAAAACTCTCCTTTGTTACACTAGTTTCAGAAGTTGATTTAACGCCAAGATGGAGATGATGAAAATCTTACTTGCGGAAATAAAGTACATCAAATCCGGAATGGACGAAAAGAAAATAAATGAAAACGAGAATCAAAAAGATGGAAACGGAAATGAAATAAGGAGCGGAAAAATTGGAGCAGAAAATAAAATGCACCATGGAAATGATGGAAGAGGAAATGAAATCTGGAATGGAGAAATGACATTTGGAATGGAGATGATGACGGAAATAGGGAACAAAATGGATATTCGACTGGCGGGCATGGAGAGAGACTATTCGGCGATGCGTGGAGATATGTGAGCGGTCCTTAAGCATCGCTTCACTAGCCATCACCTGGCTGCAGCCTAACCGCCTGCAGCTTAAATCGAGGCTGCAACAGTCAGGGGAGACGATGCAGGAGTTCGCCCTGGTGATTGAATAGCTGGCGAACAAAGCTTTGGTGAAGCTACCACCTAGTTTGTTCGTGTCCCAGGAAGCTACCTACTCCTTCGTCGACGGGGTGCATGACGTTACGACTGCCTAATGGTCGGCGACTACAAGACAATTCACGAGGCCTTTACAGGAGCACTAAGAGTGGAGGTGGCTAAGATAACAGCTGCGCCAACCTCGAAGACGAGTATTTCCTACAAGGACAGAGAATCAACCCAGTTAAAACCATAAACTTTCAGTGACATGTGCTGGGATGTTACTAGCCGGATCACCTAGCGATATACTGTCCAGAACAACCAGTGGGGGAAAGACAGTGGAGGGGCACGGCACGACCGTCAACGCGAACACCCAATATGACGCTTATGCCTTGGGCAGAAGAGTGGGCAGCAGCTTCGTCGCAGAAGGCTAGGTACAAGGGAAGCTGTGCTGGATACTAGCAGACACAGGAGTAGCCTTGTCTGTAATCATATCTGACGAAGGGCTTGTCTAACATACCAACCAGTGATGGCGTTGGGCGACAAATTACCTATATAGGAGGCTCCGCTAAATTTGGCATTGGGCCGTAGCACTGTAAACTTATGGATATACTTCGTGAGGGTGGGCGAGGATATACTGGGGCTGGATATCTTCAGGAGCCACGAAGTGACGGTTAACATTGGCTGAAAGGATTTAGCGATACAGCCAACTTGAAATGTTGCTACGGAGCCCCCAGGAACATCCGCAGATCTGCAAGGTGATCCTGAGAGACGATGTATTTCTGCTCGCAAGAAGCGAGGTGGTGGTGAAGGTACACCTGGAGAACCAACAGTCAAGGAATCTTATATTAGACCGCAAAACGCCATTGAATAGATTATGCGTTGCCCGAGCATTGTTGCCTCATCGGGAGGAAGCGACTGCGAGGATACTGAAACATTTGGACCCCAATCTAGACATGCAGGCCGAGACTGAGTTAAGGAATTGCGAGTAACAGCGCGTGCATCGCCGTGTGACGGATCCGACCATCCAGTACCGTCCAAGTTCTGGGGTCTCGCTGAAAGACTTGCTAGAGAGGGCGGCAGAGCATCTGACTGCTTCACACCTGGAGAGGGTCCGGCGTCTACTCAGCCGATATCTGTCTTCAGCGAAGGGAACGGCGATTATAACCACACTGAGCGAGTACACCATAGCATTGAGTCCGTGTTCCTCTGGCAAAATAGGCGGAGGTATGGACATGCTGGAGGGCAAGGGGACTCGTTGAATAGTTCGACAGCCCTTGGTACTCCCCTGTAGTTTTGATGAAGAACTGCGAGCGACGTTACTGCGTGGACTACTGGTAGCAAAATTGCATCACCAGAAAAGATGTGTCCCCTACCCCTGATTGACGATACGCTTGATTCACTTGCTGATGACCAATGGTTACTGACAATTGACTTGAAATATGGATTCTTGTAAGTGGTACTACATCCCAGAGACAAGGAAAAGACTGTATCCTCAACAGGCTTTGGGGGTTTGCGGTTATGCCCTTTGGCCTTTGTAACACGCCAGCCACCTTCCAGCGCCTCATGAAATCTGTGATGAGAGGCCTGCTTGCTCTATCTGGATGAGATCATCGTCGTGGGCAATAACTTCGAAAACCATCTGGAGAACCTAATCAAGACACTGCAAAAGCTGAAGGCAGCTTTCCTGATGTTGAACACAAAGAAGTGCCAGCTTTTCTGCAAGGAGGAAGTTTCTTCTAAGCGTAAACATTTACTAACAGCTTTATTAAGATTAGAATCTATTGTTAACTACTCGGGTCACATAGTCTCACAATCTAGGATAGTCACGGACCCGAAAAAGGTTTGAGCAGTAAGAGGTTGGCCTCATCCTAAAGATAAACGAAAGCTGCGAAGTTTCCTGAGTCTATGCAGCTACTACCGTCCATTCGTCAGAGGTTTCTCCAACGTCGCGAAACCTCTCACTCGTCTCACAGAAGAGTATTGGCCTCACTCGTTGACAGAAGAGGCAGAGAATTCATTCCAGGAAGTCTGAATTGAACCTATTTCCACAATCAGGTGGCGACTTTATTGTGGACATCACCGACATTCTATCGCTGGACCATGATGGCCAGGAGCGTAATAGCCTACTACAGCAAGACATTCTCCTAGGTAGAAAAGAACTACTGCGTTACCTTGCGAGAGCTACTAGCACACATCTGTATGGTCAGCAATTCCGCCTGAGGGCTGACCACTCTGCCCTCACCTGGCTGTTGAGCTTCAAGAATATGGAGGGCCTCACAGACCGATGGGTCCAGAGGTTCCAAGAGTACAACTTCACATCAGAACTTGGGAAAGAAAGGAGCCACTCCAATGCGGATGCCAAGTCACGACGATCTTATACAGAGGAGTGCGGCCACTGCATCCAAGTTGAGGAGAAAGAGCTTGCCGCAGCTGTCAGTGTCATTTCGGCGGTGCCTGCAGCTGGATGGGATAGCGCAGGTCTGAGAAAGGAGTAGCTGTCGGACGTTTACTTATGCCCCTCCTGAGAGAAGTGGGGGCAGGGACTATACCGAGCTGGGAAGACCGCACTCAGGAGTAGTGTGTACAAGTCCTACTAGGCCCAGTGGGACTTATTCAAGATCAAGGAAGGAGTATTGTTCACAGTATGGGAGTCACTTGATGGGAAAACCCAGAGAGAGCAGTTATCATCCGGAGTAAGGTCGAAGAAGTCCTGGAATAAGTACATGCGGGCGTTTTTGGAGGACATTTGGTACCCAACCGAACCAACCATAAGCTCCGATTATGGTACTGCTGTTGAGACTCCGGGCAGACAGTGAACAGTGGTGCTATGATTGTTATGTGTGGGTGGCAATTCGTGGCCAACAGACCAGGAGCCGGGGTCGCATGCTTAGCAATTGATGTAGCTGGGCCAGTCACTGTGTCAGACAGGTGCACAAGTATCTGTTGGTCGCCATGGAATACATCACCAATTGGCCGGAGGTGTACACCATCTCTAACCAGAAGGCCAATGCCGTCATGAATCGCACATGGATGGTTTGCTTCGAAAGTCATAAATGATTATTTGCGTTCATTGTTACACTTGCGAGTGCACACGTGTGCCGTTGGTGAGCACATTAACATTGAAGTTGCGATTGTTGCACCAAAGTTAGTACTGACACTGGCGGTGGTTTGCACATGCAAGTTTTCCTGGAAGCATCTTGCCATGTCATTAGCAGATATAAACATGAGTGAACGAACCCTGGCATGCAGCAGTTGAGTCAAAGTTTCGACAGAAGCATGCAGTCATAGCCGCAGTCGCATCGAGTATCGAGAGAAAACTCTACAGCGGAATTGTTGCGTAAACATAGAATAAAGGCGTTTAATTAAAAAAAGTATTTGTAATCAGTGTGAGAAATAAAGAGCAGTTCTATTACATTGTTACATCTGATATACTATCATTTCCATTTATACATCATAGCCTGCCGTGGCCGAGTGGTTACACCGCTCGTCTCCCACCTAGATGGCCCAGATTCTATCCCAAGCGACTGCATGTGAGATTTGTGGTGGACAAAGCGGCACAGGGATGGGTTTTCTCTTTGTTCTCCAGTTACCCTGCCATCACATTCCACCGGTGCTCCATCTTCATTCCATGTATCATCAGTGTCATCGCCTGCGGTGCCACAAGTATTAAAGTGGTCATTAAACACTACCCAAAACACACACACACGAATCAAGCATG
This sequence comes from Hymenopus coronatus, assembly GCA_030762935.1. Classification (NCBI taxonomy): domain Eukaryota; kingdom Metazoa; phylum Arthropoda; class Insecta; order Mantodea; family Hymenopodidae; genus Hymenopus; species Hymenopus coronatus. The sequence continues at coordinate 259,215,445 of CM060900.1, forward strand.
TCTTTCTATAACTTGGTTGATAAGCTGGGACATTTGATGCACTAATACTTGCTGTCAATTCAGTCATTGGACTTTCAAAGTGAATCATATGTTATCACCATGTAAAAGCTCTTGCCTGTATTCTCAGGACCTGTCAGCAGTTACAACTGACAGACATAATGTCAGACATAAATCCACAATGGATGAAGTTGAAGCACTTGCAGCATCCACAAAAATTCATTGATTGGGCTGATGTTTTTGGTGTTTATATTATTGGCCATTTCTTCCTTAAAGAAAACACTAGACACTTGGAGTTGCTTCGAAAGCAAGTTGTATCAGCTATTGCAAACTTGTTTCCACACCCATTAAACCATTGGTTGCCCAAAAATGACAAATCATTTTCATTCCAGAAATATAGAGCTGCAGCTCACTTTTGATGATTGTTGCCATTATTTACACTAGATTTTTCCTCAAAGTTCATTGGTTGGAGACATTACATAAAATGGTCAGCAAGATCACCATGTTTGTCACCTTTGGACTTCTGTTTGTGAGCCATTTGAAATTAGTGGAAACTGATCAGACCAAACTTGAAAGGTTTCTATGATCGGTTGCCACATTATCAAACAACTGAGGGCTGCCAGTTTGAACACAGAATTCAGAAGCTGAAATACCTTTTCTTTTTTTTTTTCTTTTTATTCTTGTTTTGTTTTTCTACTGTGAGCATTTTACGTAATACTGCTGAACAGTACTATGTGAACTGTAAAACTATATAGGATTTACCATTTGAAACATGAAATTGCAGTCACTTATAGTTAAGCTCTTAAAAATCAACTTCTGGTTTGGCACCCAATTCTACTACTGTGGCACCACAGGTTATAACACTAATAATACATAGAATGAAGATGGAGCACTGGTGGAATGCAATGGTGAAGAATCCAGAGATGATGATGATGATGATGATGATAATGGTATTTAAGGGCGCTCAACTGCCGAGGTCATTAGCGCTCTTATGATTAAAACTTGGCAATAATCAGTAATAAAACACCATTTCAAAATAAAATACAGGTAAAAGTAGAGCTAAAAAGAGTATAAAACCGAAGTAAAAGAACTGTCCAGCACTGTAACCAGAGCTGGAGACAAAACTCTGTCTAAAACGGATACATTTAAAACTAAAGGATTAAAAACGAGATATTTTAAAGCTAAAAAATCTACTACCACACTAAAACCTCAAGTTAAAAAAAATTGGGCTAAAAATTTAAAATCCATGTCCACTGCTCTTGGATTATCTGCCAGGACCTCGGCAAGGGAGGCCGGCATACCCAGAGATGATCGAATGTGTGCCAGGTGACCACACTCCAGCAACACATGACGAACATGCCTCCCCACAGACCGCACAGACAGGAGCAGGTTCGCGTTTAAAAAGGTGACTGTGAGTAAAAATACTGTGGCCTAGTCGTAGCCGAGCTAATACCTCCTCCCGGCGGGATAAACGAGAGGTTACCCAATTTACAGGGAGGTCCTTCACCTCTCTCAGCTTGTGACCACGGAGAGCCGACCACTCCGCATGCCAATCCGAAAATACGCTCTCCGTATAACCAACCTAAAATCCTCTGCTCTTGAACGGGTAATGGTGACACTGAGCTCTGTGACTGCCGATTTCGCTGCCAAATCCGCCGATTCATTCCCTGGCAAGCTAACCTGTCCAGAAATCCATGCGCACTCCACATTAAAACCAGAAGCGTACAAAATGTGGAGAATGTCCTGAATAAGCTGCACCAAAGGATGGTAATTGTACAGCTCACTCTGAAGGGCACTAAGGGAATCACTAAGAACATGGCAGTCACCTAATTTTCGACGGCGAATAAACAGAATGGCTTGATTAATGGCATATAGCTCGGCAGAATAAATTAATGTGCTACCAGGCAAACCGTAAGTTGATTTTGCGGTGCCAGTGACAAAGGCACATTCAACACCGTCGGGGCGCTTACTGCCACCGGTGTAAATACAAATAAGGCCACTGTATTTGTTTAAAAATTCTTAAAAAAAAAAAAAAGACGACGACGACGAATACTATAAAACGGCATAGCAGTTTTCCGTAAACCGTCATCCCGAGATCGACATGGGAGGCAGCACGTAACCAAAGAGGGTACATACTCTCCCCCTTGGAAAAGAGCCTAGGCAAGTCAATATCGTGCTGCCGAAGAAGCTCACGGAAGCGAAAACCTGCTGGCTTTGGACTGGGAGAGTGGTGGCAATATCGTTCGTGCACCTCGGGGGAGAAAAACGCGTGAAAAGTTGGATGCCCAGGCATGCACTTAAGCCCACAGCCATAATTAGCGAGCAGGACATCACGCCGACATCGCAGAGGAAGTTCTTCCGATTCGGCGTAGAGGCTAACAACCGAGCTCGTTGGAAAAGCTCCAACGGCCACAGGGATGCCCTGATTATGGACTGTGTCTAATGTTCTGAGTACAGTTGGTCGGGCTGAAGAATAAACAATGCTGCCATAGTCCAACTTCGAACGAATCAGTGCACGATAAGGATGAAGTAACACTGTCCGATCCGTACCCCAAGATTTGCTACTTAATATCCGTAAAAGGTTTAGAGAACGGTCACATCGCACTTTCAGCTGTGCTATATGTGGTGCCCAACAAAGTTTCCGATCGAAGATCAACCCTACGAATCTCACCTCATCTGCAAAAGGAAGTATATCTGGCCCGAGTCGAAGAGACGGTGGGTATTGCCAACTACGGCGCCAGAAGTTAACGCACACTGTCTTCTCAGCCGTGTTTCGAGCTCCAATCATAGATGGTACAAACATCGCTGGAAACGGCGTTACAAAATGGTGTACGCTGAGAAGTACAGAAGATGGCAAAGTCGTTCACGAATAAACAGGGAGAGACACCTGAGGGAACACATCGCGATATGGAATTCATCGCTATAGCAAACAGCGTCACGCTGAGTACCGAGCCCTGCGGCACTCCGTTGTCTTGAATAAAATGGTTAGAAAAAACCGAGCCGACCCTCACTCGAAAAACGCGGTCCCGCATAAACTCCTGAATGAACAATGGTAGGCGTCCACATATATTCTAGCTGTGGAGAGAACGTAACATCCCCGCTCACCAACATGTGTCATAGGCCTTCTCGAGCTCAAAAATATCCCAACTGTGGGGCTGTTCTTAAGAAACCCGTCCATGATCTGATTTGATAGCCAGACAAGGTGGTCAGTTGCTGAACGACGTCGTCGAAAGCCACACTGAATGTTAGTCACTAGGTTATGGGATTCCAGCCATACCAACCGTTCATTAATTATGCGTTCCATCACCTTGCACACGCAACTGGTTACGGAAATAGGACGGTAACTGGAAGGAAGATGTTGGCCCTTTCCAGGTTTAAGAATGGGTATAATGGTGGCCTCACGCCAGTTGTCTGGAAAAATGTCGTCCACTCAGACACGATTATAGACCTCGAGTAGGAAAGCCTTACCAACCGGAGAGAGATGTTGCAGCATTTGGACGTGGGTACTATCTGGTCCTTGTGCAATGTGTCGCGAAGATGAAAGTGCAGTCTAGCTCTGCCATGGTGAAAAGGCAATTATAATCTTCAGGGGAACAATTATCTGAGCTAGACACCTGAGCGAATGCACTGCATAAGGTGTTCGCCACGTCAAACGTATCAACAACAGCCCCGACAGGCGTTTTGAGACCGATGATAGGCCTATGGATCGATTTTCAGGCCACACTCCATAACTTATCCCTTACGATAGAGGAAGGTGTATGTCGGTTAAAAGATGCTACAAATTTACTCCAGCATGCCTTTTTGTTATATTCTAGATTTGGCACGCAGCTTTTTATATTGTAATAGATTATCTAGTGTAGGGCGATGTTGGAAGTCCCTGAGAGCACGCCTGCGAGGACGAATAGCATTCCGGCAGTCATCAATCCTCCAAGGTACTGGAAATCGACGGAGTTTACCAGTCGAATGCGGAAGGATTGCTCAGCAGCGGAAAGAATTTTCTGTGTGAGATGGTCGACTAAATGGTTCACCGAGTCGTGCTCGTTGGAGTTAAATTAAGCCAAGCGGGAATACAGCTCCCAGTTGGCGTGATCTAAGCGCCATCTAGGTAAACGAGTGGAACATACAGCGAGTGTCAAGAGACTAATAAGACATGGAAAGTGGTCACTAGAGTGCAAATCAGAGATGATATTCCTGGATAACGAGATCGCCAACTGTGGTGAACAAATCGCTATATCAAGATGAAAAACTATGAAAGGCGTCAGAAAGGAAGGTTGGCTCTCCGGTGTTCAGGAGAGCGAGATTCTTAGTATCCAAGAAATCTGCAATTAGTTGATCTCTCGCACAAGCCCGAGGGAGTCCCAAAGTGGGAGGTGGGCATTCACGTCCCCTACCAACAAAAAGAGTGTTTGTTGGTAGCTGGGAAACGAGGTGTTCTAAATCAGTGCACGACAGGTCAGCGGATGGAAGAAGATATATATTGCAAATGGTGAAGCTAAATGATGGTACCTGAATTCTCACAGCGACGGATTGTATGGGTACAGATTCTACAAATATATTATCTCTGATAAGCACCATGGTGCTTCCATGTGTAGGAATACCCTCCGCTGGTAATACATCACACCGTACAGAAGAGTACTGCCGAATTGTAACGTTGCCTTGAGGAAGGAGCTTGGTCTCTTGTAAACATACGACCAAAGGCTGAGTCTGGTGGAGCAACAATTCAATCTCTGGTCGATGTGGTCTAATTCCACGTATGTTCCACTGTAGGATAGACATTATGTATATTATGGGATAATTCTATGTAGAAAGGAGTTTCTGTATATTTGGCTGCGCTGGTCGGTTTAATTTGTTCTTTTTGGCCGTCGGACTAACGCTTTGTTCAGGAGCACGATCTTGCCACTTACGCACTGTCCCTCTTGCAGCGAGGGCAGAATCCTCTTGTTCCGTCTCCTCCACGGGAGAGGATCCCTTTCCAATAGAAAATTTCGGTTCGAGAACCTCGAAACGATTAGAGGTCCTGATCGGCGAAGATGGTGGTCGCCGATCTATGCCCCCTCCAGAAGAGTCTTCAGAAGAGGATCGACGAGGGGAGTGCCGTGTACTTTTCCCTTGCGAATATGTTTTGGGAATGGACTTTACACTGTGCTTCAAGAAGTCGCTTCGCACATAACTGGTCCTGAACGTAATATCCGGTGTGGTATAGGTTTTGGGGCTTGCCAGACTTACTTCCCGAGGTCGAGGGTCGGGGTGATAATTGTGCTGGACTATTCTTTATGTTGGCGGATTTGGCAGTTGTTGACGTTCGTCGGAGAAGTAGATGGCGAGGACGTTGTCAGCGCTCTGGCTACGAGAACTTTTTCTGAGATGGTGGCTCAGTTTAAATCGCCAGTCTGTGTTGCGATTTCTCGAGTCGATACCGGTCTAGCTACAACAGAGCTATCGGTACCTGACCTCGGGACGCAGGGTTCGCCAAGTCGTAGGAGCTTAAGGGCTTCCGAGAAGGAAAGCTTCTCTATCACCCGCATTTCCTGGATCGCCTTCTCCTCTGCAAAACGGGGGAAGTCTCAGGAACTAGATGGATGCTGCCCTTTAAAATTCACACACGATGGAGCTGAAGCACAAGCACCATCATGGGAGACATTACCACAGTTGACGCAGGTGGATTTGCCGTTGCAAATCTCGTTAGTGTGGCCAAAACTTAACATTTGTAACAGCAAAGTGGGTTTGGAATATACGGCCTAACCTCGATAGCTTCAGACCCTGCCTTGATCTTCAGAGGGAGGTCAACCCAATCAAAAGTAAAAAACTGGGTACGGGTAGGCACGAATTCACTATTCACCTTTCGCTGAACCCGATAAACAGATACGACACCTTCTGCTGAAAAATTCTCCTTTATCTCAACTGTCAAACCGTCTAATGTGCGGGTGGTAACTACACCGCGGGAGGAGTTTAAGGATCTGAGCACTTCAACTTTTACAGGATAGGATAACAGGATAACATTGACGCTTTCCGAATTCTAGCAGCCTGGGAAGTGGAATTGGCTTCAACCAGGAGAATGCCGTTACGAGCTCAAATGCATGACTTCACTGGACCAGCTATGTTGTGAAGACCCTTCTGAATAATAAAAGGGCTGACCGTTGAAAACTGTTTTCCTTCCTCTGTCCTATTAATAACCAAGTAGCAAGGACCACCCGATTACTTCTTTACTAATATTATAGGGTTTGTTTGTTGGTGCCATTAAATATGGTTTATTTTCATCCCCCAGTGTTCCCCATCCACCATGGAGCCTAACGAGGTGTCACCCCACTGGGGTAACAGGGCTACACAGGGTATATGCAGGCTCGCCGTCCCACTCATCCTGGAGATCAGTATAATACCTAGTCCTGGCCGACTGATTAGGGGTGAGTTAGTTCCTAGCCTCTAGTTTAGGTGAAGCAGAAACCAAAGCGGTGTATTGGGCTGCACACCCTCCCCAGTTACTGAAGATCAGAAGCCCAGGCTCAGATGCACAACCCTCAACCAGCCAGGATATTCCTTTCCACCTACATGGGTCTCCATGCACGGCCTACACGTGGGTGGGCATTTTAACCGACTAACTCCCTCATCACTCTGAGGTTGCCCACAGAGGGAGACAAGGTTGGCTCGGGACCCTGGGTGCGCCTAACCCGTACCTACCATAGTAGGCACCTGGGGGGGGGGGATCCAGAGAAAACCCACCCCTGGGCCACTTTGTCTGCCACAAATCCCACATGTGGTTGCCTGGGATTGAACCTGGGCCCCTTTGGATAGAGGTGAGTGATCTAACCACTTGGCCACAGTGTAGTTCAGTTAACCTGGAAGTATTAAAATACTTTTTCATATAAATTTTGAGTTCTCTATACATAACTATCTCTGTACATTGAGTTTTGTGTGAATCAGCCACATGGTTCAAAGTTTATTAATGTGGTGTGGGACTTTTAACTATAATTATTTTTAATGGTTTTTGCAAGTTACATATAGAAATTAGGGTTTAAAATGTTGTTTGTGATGAACTAAATAAGGAATATTTCTAAAATCATAAGTTCTCAATTCTGAATGTTGACCTTTTACTTTCAATTAGTATGGTCATATAAATGCTAATTAAAAGTTAGTGCTCCATGACCTAAAGTCTGGGAAGTACTGTTATAAGGTGTACACATTATGCTCATATGACCAAATGGGTAGTACTATACCTGATATGGGCTTTACATATAAAGTGTTAATTTCTTCTATGGTTGATTCAATTTTGGAATTCAGAAAAGCAGGTTATGTAACCTGACTGGAAGAAACAGAACCTCAGCTGTATTGTATATTAAAACAACTACTACTAATCATTAACACTCTTATTTACAACCATAAGAAGAAAGCAGCATAAATTAACAAATTCAAGTGTAAAAATTACAGATTTTTCCAATTCAAAGTCTTAAACTGAAACGTCCATATTAAGATAAGCCTTGAATTTTAAGATTCTACTTGGTTCTTTAAGCTAAATATGGGGACTTAACTTAAATGTCACAATATATTTTCATTTTGCACAAATGTTTATTAATATTTTGTTTATGCTTAGTAAATAAAGCAGTCTATAAACTTGTGGGACATAGGATTTTTTATACTTGTAGAATTTTTGTCTCCAGATGATAATATTTCCCCTAAAAATTGCACTCCATCTGCAAGTATTTTTTTTTTAGTTCTTCCATTTATATCCCACCTTTAACTGCAATAGTCATATTGACATTCTTTTATCTTGAAAACACTCCGAGGAGGACATGGAATAATTCTGGCTACAGAAAGATTCCAATTCCCCTCCCTCCGGAAGCAATGAAGCATTGGACCATGAGGCCAGCTCAGGCACAAACTGGGTAAATTATGGTAATTTTTATGTGTAAGTTGAAAGAGTAAGTTTAGTGATCTGTCTTCAACCACTGTTACAATTCCTGCCACTGCCAACACCACCACTGCCAGAACTTCTTCTAATCTAATGCTTATACATAAATATACATGATATAGCATTAATTTTAAGAAGCCATGAAAGCTGCATTTCCTATTTCTTCACAATGAATAAACACACATTAGGTTCCAGGTATTAACACAAAGGAAGATAAATAGTTGACCTATAGGGAAGTACACAAAGGTAAAGTTGTGTTTATATTTCAGTGTAATGACATTGTTATGGGGTGATATAATTAAAAGTTTATTTGGCTCGCATGATGCTGGGGCCCCTGTTATGTATACCAAGTAAAACTGCAGTATTGAAAAACAGAGAGTGAAATAGATACATAATGCTGCCATAGATTCCTTCAGTTTCTGATATCTTAGATTAGAAATGCTATCAGCACTGTATTGAAAACCAACTTTGCAATGCCTTGTACAAATTATAATTTTCATAACTAAATACTAATGGTTCAAGGCCCAGCTATTGCACTTAATTTTTCAAGTTGATTCAACTTATGGACCACTTTCTATACATGGCTAGAGAAAATGGAGTATAGGCGTATAGATCACAGAAAGATCCGAAAAATAGCAGAGTACTGCAAGTAGGCCAGAATAGCCCTTTTTACCTGTAACATAACCTCTAGGAGGGTAGGATGAGGGGACACCTAAAGGTTGACCAGATTTGGACAAAGATGTGTGCAGGCATGTATGGAGTCCTCTAACAGTTCAAGACAGAATGCATCTGATGCTGGCCTGCCCTGCTGTAAGCTCTGAACCCCTTGAGCCCCCTAAAGTTGAGTGAAATCTCTAGAAAGTGAGTCAAACCAACACCAGGGAGAAACATTCCAAAACACACATATACTGTCCAGCTGCAACATTCTGATGCTATCATCTGGTCCTACAATGTTAAAATAGATTATAGGAATCTATGGAGACAGAAAATTAATGGTAGAAGAGGAAGTACCCCAGCATTTGTCTACTGACCCAGGGAAATCACAGACACAAAGCATGGTTAAATTGGCTAGTCTGGCGGAAATTGAACCTGGGGCATTCAGAATGCAAGTCTAGAGTAAAATAACATTAAGAAAAATGCTGAGACAGATGACAGAAATCTATGGGGAGAGAAAACTTATGGTGGAAGGGGAACCACTTCAGCATTCACTTACTGACCTGGGTAACCACAAAAACAATGCATGGTCAAAGTAGATGCCCTGGTGGGAATTGACCCTGGGATCTCCAGAATTTAAGTCTAAGAACATTAACCAAATTCAAGTTCCTGTTGCTATTTATAATGCAAAGAACGTTGAATATAGAAAACTATTCAATATGTTGCAGCATTCATCACCAAAGATGGTCAAGAACCAACAAATTATCATGGTTTCAAAAGTATTAAATTTAGTTTTCCTTTCTCCACCATGTAGACAGTACATAGTAGATAGAGAAGGTACCTATAGTATTCCAACCAAAAATTTGATTCTACGATTTCACAAGAAATACACATTTTGAGGCATAAAATAAAAATGTATTTATACATAAATGTCTGTATGTGCCTGTGAACAGCACAAATAAAAACTTAAAGCCAGGTGTTGTGGGTTGCATGTTGTCCATCTTAGAGGTTGGTTGAGGTTCTGGAGGCAGGAGTTAGGATAGACAGTCTTGTCTTACCTTGAAGACTCACTTGCCTGGTACTGGAGGTGGCTCAAGGTGACCAGGTCAGGTTTGTCGTCTTGGCTTGATGGTGGAATCGGCGGTAGACTAGTACAACAATGCTCCACTTGCCAATGTGAGAGTCACGCTGATAGGCAAATCCACCGAGCTCATAACATTGGCTGTGATCATCAACCCATAGCTAGGATATCCTTCAGGGAGAGGAGGAGAGAATGCAAGAAAAAGCGAGAAAGGTCCCACTGCTTACTAATTGCAATGTGTGCCACTAGTATTTAGCTTGGCATAGGTAGACTGACTATGTAGCCATCACTGGTTTCTTTGTGTTTCAATCCATAGACTTTAAGCCTGCATCATCATGCTAATTAAAATGTTTCGTCATCTGTGTTGTTTTGAGTAGAACTATTTACATTATATTCATTAGCACTGCTGTGGCGCTCATCAGAACTAGGCATTCTGTGGTGAACTTGTCTTTGTGATGTGGCAGGGACCTGCTACACCAGGTAAATCCTAAACCAAGCTCAACACCTTAAAAAATTAAAAGCCAGGTATATATTCTATAGATGTGAGATAATTTCCAAGAAAATTCCCTCCAACATCCCTTTACATGGACCATTTTTTGAAATTATTTGTCTTCTCAAGAATGGCTTAATATATTTTGACTAAACTACCACACATTGAAGACATTTACAGGGAAAATAAAATGTATATCATGAATTTTCTGAAATAGCGTATAACATCCTCTTCATTTGTAAAGCATTTTGTATAATCATGTATAACTGATGACCTTTAAGCAACAAGACAAAAACACACTACACAAGAAACCTGAATCTCTTTATAACACATAATTTATTTCAAATGGCCTTTTTTGTCCCATAAGCCATCTCTGAGATATTCATTGTTAATGTTGTTTAATACTTTACCATTCTTTTATAGTGCTGTTGATTTTCAGTTGTTTCTCATGGTCATATGGGAAGAAAATGGAATTTTAAGACCACTGTATAGCATTTGGTTCTTAAACATTTTACTGTTCCTGTTCTCTTTGTATCTTTAATGAAATGTGTAATGCAGCTATTTCTGAAATTATTTGTTTTGATTAAAATTAATTACAAAAATAAGCTTTTGTAAGAATAGTTTGCATACACAGTGACAAATGATATAAGGTAGAGAAAGTTTAGGAAGGTAGAATCAGACTTTAAGATTCAATGCCATAACCAGCATTTGAACCACAAATATCCGTATTTCCTTCCAGCTCAGTAGTCAATACTGAGCTGTCATGGCAACATGCCAATACAACATTCAATTCCCCAAATGACTCATATTCTTGAGATCTATGTGAATGTAGCTCATCAGATTTTTTCTCTCTCAAGGACATGCAAAGAGTATCAAATTTCAACATCCTCACATAGCAACACAATTTTTCGAAATCTGACTACCACTAACCTACAATGAAATGTGTAAAGGTGTGATAAAAGTTTATCTGGATTAACAAGAAATAGGGTAATAAGTTTTTGTTAAAATAATTTTAAAAGAGATCACAGAAAGTCACGTGAGTGCAAAGTCACATTTTTTAACACAGTTTAAGACAAAGTTTTAGATGTGATTGCACGTATACAAATTTCACTAAATTATGCATTTACTTTAAAACTAGTTTCTAGGAATATCCTCCTCATTGTCAAGTGGATAACCTGCCCCAAGAAGATCACAGCTTAGTACATACTTGTTCCTCTTTTGGTAGTTGTAAAAATTTGTTATTGAGATTGGCATGTCAAAGTTCATTAACCATAGCCAACTTTGTGAACTGATGATGCTGTCTTGTAAGGTAATTTCCAGAGGTACACATAGCCCATGATGATGATGATGATGATGATAGATGGGATTTTAGGGTGCTCAACTGCAAGGTTATTAGTGCCCTGCTGAAACCTGTGGCAAAAGTCAAGAGATAAAAACTATAAAACCAGTCGGGTTTAAAAGAATAGCTAAAACGATTAATAAAATTGAGTGTACAAAAACCATTTAGAAATAACAAAAGATGGTCAATAAAACCAGATGGGGTTAAAATAGTGATAAAATGCTATTAAAATGAAACACTCAGTATAACTAAGACAAAAGCAGCACATGTTAAAAAGGTAGAACAATAAAGTTGCCTACAAGGTATAAAAACAACAATCTAAACGTGCAGTGCAAAAGTTACATTTGTTAAAAAGTTAAAAACCCTATCTACCACTCTGTCATTGTCTGCCAGAACCTCTGCTAGACCATAACCCATGAGCTCTTGCTGGTTACAGTAAATGCAATAAAGATACCAGATAAAATAAATAGTATTCTCCTAACCTAACTGATGCTTGACTAATATTTACGTATGCATGTAACCTCTACAGTAGTAGAAGAACTACTGCTCTTATCAATGGTAATCTCTAGCTCCAAGGCAGGCAGAGAGGTTTATAGTTTTCATAGAAATGCACAGTAATTTAAACATATTTTTAGTTATTTTTGAGTATTGTATTTAATGAACATAAACATATTTTAGTATGATAGAAATACAGGAATTTCAAATGTAAATCATTTCATTTTACATATTTAGTTAACTTGACTGTATTTCACCCCCTTGAAAGCTATGGAAAGACATTTTTCAAAACTACTGCAGAGTAAAATTACTTCAAGATCTAATGAACAACATGTGCAAATGAGCTGTCACATAAAGTATTTCATTATCATGGTGCATCAGGGTATGATAACACAGACCTGAACCAACTCTAACAAAACTCTCCCTACTCTAATTACTATTAACCCAATTATGAAATGCTTCTTGTATCTTGAATAGTCACCTAAATGTTGAAAAGCATAACATTGGTGCCTGTTATGACAAAAATGCCATTTACAAAATCAGTATATTGTTTTCTATATAACCATTACAGGACAGCACAAACAATCATGTGGGTATGTTGCATTAGCAAATCTCATCACAGGTGTTCCAGTATAATATTTTTTTGGCTCTAAACAGAAAGCAACAACCAAGCGAGTCACATGTGCTTTCAGCCAGATTAAGCATTATTGTTGTCATTTCTGGTGTTTTTTCTATGTGTTGTTGCAACAGGAATGTGCGCGGAAAAGTAAGTATGGTCTTGTTTATATAAAATGCTTTTGGACCATCCTCATAAAGATATTATTTTGTTGTTATATAATTTGTTAACATTTTGAAATAATTTAAGCATAGCTTTCTTCAAAGTATTCAAATATAGAGAATAATATATTGAGACAGTCATGAGGCTCAGGCTGTAAGTAGTCTGAAGTCACATTTGAATTTATTTTATCCGTAATGACTTCTACTTGAATATTTTAACAAATATACTCTTATTTTATGATATTATAATGAATTTATAACAGTTTCATCTGATTATAACTAATAATAATAGTAATGCTAATAATAATAAAAATAATAACAACACCACCACCTTTAATGATGCTGGCGACAGTGGTGATGAAGATATGTTTTGTTGTTTCTGATGACTTTTACAAGGAAAGGTCTTTCTGATGATAAAATTCCTGAGTTAATAAGCCAGGATGATTTTGAAATCAGTGATTTTACATCAGAAGATGGAAATAATGGGAGCTTTCAGTTGTATCCAGAATTGCAACACACCTACTTCTGAACCATGACCACAAAGCAAAGGAGAATGGCATGATATACCAGACATTTTGCAGAAAAGATCAGGATTGGACCTGAACTTCAAAAGTATGACTGTAAACATTTTAATTTTTTTACACTATATTGCTTACACTTCAGATTACTTAAATACTTTGTATAATTTCAGCTTAATGCTTTTATTACTTACATAGGTCCTGTTCACTGCCCTCTTGAGTATTTTGTCACAGCTTCAATGGTGACATTTTTGAAGTGGCTGTGTTGTACACCAACATGTATTCAATGAATATGAACACAAATCCCTTTGAACCAAAGAAATTTTTTGTATAAATTTAATCATGGGGGTTATTCATTATCCCAAATTGAAAAATTATTGGAAAGGTGACATCGAACTTGCAGCCAAAATTAAACGTTGTTGATGTAAATAATCCTGCTACTATTACTGTCCAAAGAAATTCTAGAAAATCCAAACAGTAATCAATGCAGTAAAAAATGCCTGCCTCAATCAGGCTAGAGATAATAACATGAATTTCATTGATGAACAGATGATCATGTTTGGTAATTACTGCCCATCATGGCAGTTAATGAACATAAAGCAAGGCCTGTTGGACTTAAATGGTTTATATTGATTACCTTGTCAGGACTTGTCCTGAATTTTGAATCATATCAAGGTCCTACAATTCCTTTTTAACAATTCAGAGCTTGAACTTAAAAATTACTTTCGGTACTGAAAAAATGGCTAACTACAACAGACATTTCTAATGAAATAGCAGAGGACTTACTTAAGCTAACACAGTTATGTATTGAACAAACCTATTTTACATTCGGAGGAAAATTTTATACACAAAAGTATGGTTTAGCCATGGGAAATCCATTATCCCAAATACTTGCAGACATATACATGAGTAATTTAGAAATCCACGTAACCACAGCCTTCCCACAAATACACAAAACTTGGTATAGATATGAAGATGACATAGTAGCAATAGTAAACAAAAAGGTAGTTGAGGACAGCCTTAAATTACTAAATCTTCAGGACAGCTCCATGACATTCACAATAGAAAAAGAATCAAATGGCATCCTCCCTTCTTGGACCTAAAAATAATCAGGAACCACAACAAACTAGAATTTGGAATCTATAGGAAAGAAACACAGACAGAAAACTACATAATTATCAACAGCTACAACCTAATTTCAAACAAACATGCCATGATCAACAGCCTTGCATTCAGACTGGTAAACTTACCATTAAGACAGATGGAATACAAATTAGAACTTAATAGGATCATAGAAATTGCACAAAAGAATGGCTACACAGAACATTTGGTAAAGAAGAAGATTAATAAATTCATGAAACAGAAGAAAGTAAAAGAAATTAGCACTCTAAAAGGAATAAAAGCAGAAACCAGCTACAAAAAATTCACTTACCACCCTTTGGCACACCAAAAATTTCAAAAGATTTTCAAAAAATGGAACATCAACCTAGTCCCAGTTAATAAGCACAGTTTGGTAAACCTCCTCCATACAAACACAAAAGATAAAATCTCCCCATTGAAACAATCGGGGATATATGAAATCAGCTGCAAGGAATGTGAAAAGGTATACATTGGAAAAACAAAATGAAACATTGGAGAACATTTCAAAGAACACATGAAATATTTAAAATACAAACAGGCAGATAATTCAGCTGTTGCACATCATTTTTAGACTCAAAACCATAATTTTCACAGTGAGCTCAAGCTATTAAAATTAGTACAGAATCCAATTGGATTAACAGTTTGGGAAAATCTATTAATTTTAAAAAACAAAAACAAGGTCATAAATTTTGACATTCCACAAACATATGGACTCATCTCAAAATTCATCTATCTGGAAGAGAGGCCTCGACAGGCTGCTACCATGAGTTCATCAGTGAATCTCCATTGAAAATGGTGGCAAAAGCCACCAAAACATGTCCGAAGTAAGTTACTTTATTTCAAGAGTGAAGTTTGATTGTAATCTATGTTTTTACTCCTATTTAATTAGAAGAGTTATTCTTGGAACACCTACAGAAATTCTGTAACAAGTACCTATGCTATTACATCAAAATACCAATTTGCCTTTCAGAATGCAAAATCAACAGTAAATACCATACAAATGGAAAATGACTTAGTAGTAAAATCTTTAAACAGAATGTGTAGTGACAAAATTTATTGATTTATCCAAAGCATTTGAATGCGTTAACGTTGATAAATTATTGAAATTACAGAGGGATATGGAATTATAGGAGTTGCATTAGATTGGCTAGAGAGCTATTTAAGGAAAAGAAAACAGTGTATACAAATAAGGCATTTGGACACAGGGATCATAAAAAGATTTAGGTCAGCATTTAAGTAGTGAAACATGGAGTACCTCAAGGTTCAAAACTGTGGCCTTATATATATATATATATATATATATATATATATATATATATATATATACATGAAGCATTTATTAAGTTACAAAAAGAAATGGGCATAGCAATTGGATATGCAGATGGCATAACAATAATAGTAAAAGAGGAAACAGAGGAAAAACTGAACAATAAGCTAACAAATTACTATCACTAGTAAATAACTTTTTACAGGGACTTGTTATGATAGTAAATTCTGATAAAACTGAATGGATGCAAATCAGTTTGGCGGCCCAAAATGGCCCAAGCATAAATTTAAAAATAGGAGACAAAAGCATCAGTCAGGTAGCATACACAAATTTTCTGGGCTTAGCAATTGATAGAAAATTGAACTGGAGAATGCATGTAGAAAAAAATCAGTAAAAAGTCAAGAGTGGGATTTATGTTTTAAGACAAACTAGTCAGGTGATGGAAGAGGACAGCATCATGCAAGTGTATTTTTCTTTCATACATTCACACCTAACATATGGAATTATGCTGTGGGCTACAACGCAAAAAAAACAACACTATTACAAAATTATTTAAGCTTCAGAAAAAAACCATAAGGATAATTGAAAGAATGCACATTACACAAATTTGCAGAACTGCTTTTAGGAAACTAAACATACTTACAGTCCCATATGTGCATAAGTGAATGCCTGTGTGCATGTGTGCACATGCGTGTGTATAGTTAAAAACCATATGGAAAAAATCTAAACATACATTTGTATAACAGCAGAAGAAGAATAAATTACTTTAGGAATAGACGACAAGGTTCATTAAACAACAAATGCACAGAAACTTGTGCAAAGGATCTATATAATCACTTGCCTTCCAAAATTAAGCATTTGGAAGGGGGGGGGGAAATTAAAGGAAACAGAGTTGTGCCTAGTAAATAATATATTTTATGCAACCGAAGGATTAAAATGTTTAGGTAATCAGAGATATATGTAAAAATAATTATTCATTCTTGTATCACATTGCACCATTGTCTTTTGTAAATATCCATTCACATCAATCATCTTATTTTGTAAATAGAACTAGTGCCTTGACGATACCATGTAATATTTTTTTTTTTAAAAATGGTGAATGAATGAGAATGAATGTATAGAAACAGTTTTGGTAATATGCATCCTTTGCATCCAGAGCTGCATGCCGGGCAGGCAACCTAGGAAAACCAAGTGTAATGGAATTTCAAGCTGAGCCATTTATGGGGTATGAAATTGGTACTATATATGCCTAGCTTCTGTAACAGGTGACTAAGATGCAAAATCAATTATGTATATACATAAGAATAGCTGGATCCATATTCTATTACAGGATAAACGAGAACCCTTTCATATACTGATAAAATATGACTAATTCATTTACCACATAGCCTGAAGTAAATATTAAATCATAACCTCCTGCAATTCTGCAGTTTTAATTTAACCTTAAAAATCAGAATATATGAGAGTCATACCGAAAGTTATGAGCAATCCATTGTTAAAATTTCATTCCAACAATGTAACAAAAAGAGCTGCTGGATTGTAATCAACAACTTTATGCCACAAGTTGCCATATTGGGATGTCATTAGCTTCTATCACATGACCACAGGCAGTATTTCCAAAATGGCAGACATCAATGTTTTGTTAATCATCCTTATTAAAGAGGAAAAATCTGCTGCTGAAATTCACCTCAGACTTCAATGTGCGTAAGGAGATGTTTGCATATGTACTAGCTGTGTTAGGAGAGGATGAAGCCATTTCAAAGATGAGAAAATGGGTGCCCAATATGAGCCTTGTAGTGGTCACACATAAACTGTCTCCACAGAATGCAACAAGAAAAGAGTTGATGAGATCATTAGAGCAGGTAGGCTCTGTGGATGAAATCCCCAAACAACTTGCAGTAGGATGTAGTACAGTGCAAGAAATGAAACGAAGGTTAGGTTATCATAAATTTTTTGCTAGTTGGGTCCCATGTTTATTGACCTAAGACCACAAACTTCAGAGAAGAACCATCAGCCAAAACCATCTTCACAGGTTACAAAATAAAGGTGATGATTTTTTGATGAGTGTTGTGATCGAAGATAAAAAGTACTTCCATCATTGCAAGCCTCAAGCGAAATGCCAGGGATGGAATGACACTATTTGGATTCACCACCAAAGAAGAAAGTGAAGGCAGTGCAATCTACTGGATAGGTTATGGGTAGTGTTTTCTGGGATGCACAGGGTTGCATTCTGGTTGATTTCCTTGAACCTGGGCAAACCACAAACACTGTTTGCTATATCCAAACACTTTGGATGCTCCGTTACGCATTGTGTGATGATTGCCCTGAAAAGAAGGTCCTGCAAGAGGATAATACATGTCCTCGTGCTGTACATGTCACAATGGAGAAGATCAGAACATTTGGGTGGAAAGTTCTTCCACATCCTACCTAGAGACCCAACTTGGCACCCTCTGACTACCATTGGTTTGGTTCTATTAAGGAAAAGATGTGAAACCAACAGTACAAGATAGTGGACGATTTTCAGAGCAGTGCATCAGTGTCTTCATGCAGCTGGAATGGAGTTCTATCGTAACAGTATTTTCAAACTTGCAGAATAATGGGAAAAATGTTTAAAAATTGTTGCTCACTACTTTCAATATGACCCTTATATTTAGTAATATACAGGGTGTTTTGAAATTGTGACTGAAATTCCATATCTATGAAATTTCTTCAATATTAATTATTTGCTAATAATATTAGTTAATATTTTTATTATATATATTACTCATTTTAATATCATTGTGAGATTCTTAGATAGTAAATCATGCATTGAATTTGGCAAAGGGAAATGAAACCATTGTAACTAGTATTAAGGAAAATATTCTATTTTATTTCATGTATTGTAAGTGTTCAATGGCTCCCATATTGTAAATTCATGTTTAAACGTGTTTGACCATTGGAAGAAGCTTTGATATATTAAAGACTTTCACTTGGTTAAATATAGGCAAAGCCACGCTATTTTGAATTCTAGCGAGGCGAGATGTAGGAGTAGGAGTTAGCATGTGGGTCATGTAGGCTGTTCGTTCAGCCAAACGGTGAAAGGCCAGGCATGGCTGACACGTATGTGACCAATGGGCTACTTCTATATCACGCAGTCTAGTAACCAAGTAGTGGGAGTTAGCGGAGGCTCAGTTAGTATATTGTTGTTGGATTTAACTCGTTCAGTCTGATTTAGGACAGCGATGCGACTAGAAGGGTTTTAAGAAGTCAGTGAGCAGCTGCGTGTGCAGTGGGGAAATAGGAGTTCAAACTTGCATTAGTTTATTTATACACAACACCTCCGCCACTGCCGGAATCGCTGTTTCTCTCTCAACCCTGAGATTATATAGCTTTAAACACCCAAAACAGTAAGAACCATGCAGAACTTAATAATAGCTAGTCTGGGATGTGGGGTTGGAACTGTTAGGTGGTGCTAAACAGTAACACTGAGGGAATCCAGAAGAACAAGGCATATGCCTTGTACAGAAGCTGAAGACATCGCAGCACCATCGGGAGTTCAAACTTGCATTAGTTTATTTATACACAACACCTCCGCCACTGCCGGAATCGCTGTTTCTCTCTCAACCCTGAGATTATATAGCTTTAAACACCCAAAACAGTAAGAACCATGCGGAACTTAATAATAGCTAGTCTGGGATGTGGGGTTGGAACTGTTAGGTGGTGCTAAACAGTAACACTGAGAGAATCCAGAAGGACAAGGCATACGCCTTGTACAGAAGCTGAAGACATCGCAGCACAGAAACTAATGGACTAAACAAGTGCATTATATAAGTGTTTTTTTTATACTTGATGAAAATGGACCCTTCAGGCTGGTTTATACCCATTTAAACTATTGTGTTTCTATCTTTGCTAGTCCACTCTAGGTCATTTTTCCCTGTTTTGCAACCGTTGTCCCATTCACTCAATTCCCCTCTTGCAGTAGCAGTATTATTGTTTTGGAAATAATCTTCTTGTAGCTCTGATTTCAAATTAGTTGGTTGGGAGGGACTGGAAGGGAAAACAATAACAAGACAGATGACAGATTTTGGATTACCATTCATACCATAGAATATACCAATTCACTATCCTGAATCTGTTATTTTCAACTGCTCCCTTGCTCTTGACATTTCTTTCCTGAAGTTGTCTGTTTTACTATCCATTCACAGAAGACCAAGAAGTCTTCCCTACAGTGTGTTTCAGTTGTAATATACACTGGCTGGGAATATTTCATGTCAAAAATGAGGCAGAGATGGTGTAGGAAAGGATCAGTGGATATTTCACAGTTTTGAGGCAGAGGTACTTAAAACATGTTTTTAATTTGAGTCTCACTTTTCAAATTTTTATTGCTGGAGTATTTTCAGAGGCACATTTTCAGTTGATGAACTATTTCACATGTATAGTCAGTGTGCTAATGTGGCTTTAGGACTGTGAATGTATCAACCATAATCCATCCGAAATTTTTTAGACAAAACTCGGTTGTGAAGAAGTGAGACTTAAAACTAACTTATTTGTTTTCATTCTCTTTCTTACTTTATTGTATATATGTAAAATACTTAGGTTTACACTTAGTAATTGTCTGTGAGCATATTTACTTATGAGAATTTGTATCATATACTTCAGGTCAAAGTTTTTGAATAATGGTGACAATGAAGAATATAACAATTCTACTTATCCATTAACTAGACATGATTATTTTCATTGTTTTTTTTTTTAATATACATCTCCCTCTATTTTTGAAATGGATAACTTCTGATTTTGTGCCCATTAGGCAAATGAAGAATCCCTATTTTCAATAATAAAAATCACTAGACTGGCTATCTTCCAGTGGCGATTCATGGTCAGTAATTGAGGTACACCGCTCCCTTTATCATCGTTTTTCTTACGACTATAAAATTTGGTCATCCCTCGTTATATGCGATTTCACTTAACGTAATTTTGCTTAAAGCAATTTAAAAAAAATACTGATTTTAATACTATATAAATGACATAAATAGATGCATCTGTTTAAAACTCATTTTTTTATGTTTCACTAGCACATTCTCTTTACGCATTTTTTGTGTTACGGATTAATTCACGAGAACAAATTACTTGCGTAATACTAGGGACACCTGTATACGTAAATTATTGTTAATTTTAGTAGTAGTACTAACCAGTTTATTGGAATGTTAGCTCCAATCGACGAGATTTCTTTGGAAATAGTTCGTAACAGCTTACATAAAATTTTCATGAATATCCTCCCGAAGCGTATAAAGTATGGACATTTTTGATAAGAGGATAATCTTTCATGGCCCGTTGTGGACCTACAGTGAGATTTTAGTCGAATTAAAGTGGAAAATGGCCGTTCATCAGAAGCTGTAGTTGCTGGTACAGTTAGAATTATAAAAGCCAATTTGTAAACTTCAGGCATAGCTCACACCAGACCTCTTTTGTTCATAATTTTCACTATTTCGCCAACTGACTTTTCTTCAAAATCTTTATCTTTAGAAGAGTACACACCACTAAGTTCCTTTTTCTGACGTACCAAATCAAAATTTGAGCTATAGTGATCAGGAAAAGACGTTCTGTAATTCTTAGACTTTTGAGGAATCGAGGAGATTAAAGAAATGAAAACTTTCGTAGTTGGAAAACCTATTTTGTATTTGATAGAGCACATTATCTAAAATTTCATAGAATATCCTCATGAACATAACTTCAGAAATTTCACTTGATTCATTGTTCTTACTTTTCTTCTGTGCTTGTTCATTAGAAATGCTTCGCCAAATATTTTGTAACCCTTCTCTTAGCTCTTCTAATGTATATTTAGCTTGGATTACCTTTGAATAGCAACGTGCAATATCCATATTTATTTATTCATTTTTTTGTTGTTGTAGCTTAACGTCCTTTAACCTGGTTGGTCATATCGAACGATGAATGAAATTGGTGAAATGATCTTGGGGTCCATGGAGCTTAAAGTTACTTGACATTTGCCTTCTCAGGATAAGGGAAAACCCCCCAAAAAAAAAAAAACATTATCCGGGCAACTCACCCTAAGTGAGATTCAAACTCATGACCTTTTGAATGTGAAGCAGACGCGCTACCACCACACTACCCAGGTGGGCTATCTTGTAATATGTTCAAGAGAATGTTTGTATGAGCAAATTTGCCTAAAATGTTTTGAGGAGGAAGAGAGCATCCAACCATTAAAAAAAAAAAAAACAAAGAAAACCTTGTGCTTTAACCAATGCATCAGGTCCCCAATCAACATTGTTTTCTGGTTCTGCCATGAATTCAAGGAATAAAATCAGGTTATCTCATTGCTCCTGTAATGTGTTGACAAGGCGTGAATTGAAGTTCCAGCATGTTGGAGCTGCTTTTGGTAGCTTTTTATTCATAAAATCATGCAAAGTTTCCATTCTTTTAGTGGAATGAGAAAAGAAATTAGAGGGTCCTAATAGAGTTTGAAAAAAAATTCTGCACTTATCAACACACATAGCTGCCTGTTGCAGAACCAAATTCAGGATATGACAGTAACAGTAAACAAATAATGCCCCTGTGGAAATGCCGCTTTTACTTTAGATTGCAGACCACCAAATTGACCAGACATATCGGCCGCACTATCATATGTCTCAGCGACAAGTTTCTTACAGATATTAAATTCTTTAGCTGTTGTAAGTATATGGTTGTAAAGTGTTGTAAAGTGGGTCAACAGATATGCAGCCCATCAACTTCCCCCGATTTGTCCACATAGAGTAAAATGGTAGAGAATTGGGATTTGTTCACTATGTCTGAGCACTCATCTAGAAGAACAGCCAAAAAACTAGCAGATGCAAGTTCTTTTGATATACAGTTAACCAAAATACTCCTAACAGCTTTGATTAAATCATTCTGAATGGATGACAAAATGCCCCAGAAACTGTAGCATTTTTTAAATGATCATCTAAAAGTTGATCATACATACTGAGTAAATCCAATGTTTGTACATAATTACCTCTATTAAAGGAACTTTCTAACTAGTTGTGACCTCTAAAAGCTAACTTCTGCTTCCCTAAGTGACGAAAAACATCAATGAGTCTATTCAACATTTCTCTGTCTTTTTTACCATTTCATTATGCTTGAACTTTGTAATGATTTCTAAGCATTTAGCTGCAGGTCTACTCGTGTACTGCCAACATTACAAAGAGTGAATATACAAAATATGTGGGTTTTTGATTTTTCAATCTTACTTAGTGAACCAGTTAGAGAAACTATATTATCGAATCCTCCTTGAGACCAAGTGGTACTGTTTTTGTCGTTAATAAAAAGAAGACATGGCCAACAACAGAGTTTGTTTAATTTGGGGCAACCAGTTAACCATTTGCACCTAGAATAATTGCTAATGCAGGAATGCCTGTTATACTCTCATTTTCTGTCTTGACATTTTACAATCAGACCTGGTAGTTCGGGAGTGAGCCTGCCGTTGCTTTTTATTTCAAGTTTTTCAGAAATTTAAAAATTCTGAAATCCAGTCTTTAACACATGTTTTACTGCACATTCACAAGAACCACTTGCTTCAGTAACACTTACATCGGTCATTTTCACAAATGCTTATAAGCAAAACAACATTAATACAGACTAAAAACGATTGTCAATCGCAAAATTTAGTTGGTACAGTTCGACAGCTAATGGCTGGCATCCAAGCTTCCTTTCCCCTCGCCTCTCTAATGGAGAAGTAGGTGTGTGTGGCTATCGCTTCAGCTTGCGATGGAGTAAATTTGTGCGCACACCATTGCTGGCCTTGCCTATAGCGGTGAATGTTGGGAGTATGGTTATCATTTTAACTTGCAGTGATGTAGATGTACGCGCACACCATTGCAAAAAAATGAGGAAATTTTAACCGCACAAACTTGTGATCATTTTGTATTTAGTTGAATAACATACAAAACATTCTGATTATTTTGCATGTTTATTAAGCGTCGTTTTTAACCCTTTTGAGTTTAGTACACCGGCGGAGTATACGTGTATAAGAGAATTCACCACTGCTATCTTCCCAAGTTGAGGCCTGACTGAAGTGTTGCAAATGGAAAAATAAGTGAGGGCAGCATGCACTTTGCTATATTAACAGCCGCTTTGTTGCCAGAGTTGCTGATGCCAGATTACCATGTGCTGAATCCTCCTTGGCTTCAACTTACAATTACAGTGTTTTTTGTTTTTTTTTGCTGCTTTCAGTTATTTTACATCTGCACTAGTTGTCGTATTATTTGTTTCATTGTTTGTGTGGCTGTGAAGATTATTTTTCTAAGAGGATTTTTTTTTGTAGTGTTTAACACCAGCTTTAACTACTTATGGCACCGCAGGCGGTGACACTGATGATACATGAATGATGCTGGAGCACCGGTGGAATGCGATGGTGGGGGAAACTGGAGTACCTGGAGAAAACCCACCCCAGCACCGCTTTGTCCACCACAAATCTCACATGCGGTCGCTTGGGATTGAACCCCGGCCGTCTAGGTGAGAGGCAAGTGGTCTTCTAAGAGAGTGACTGTAGGTGTTAGCAGCTCCTGATTTTTAAAAACATGTAGCAAAGGTGTACATCTAATTGATTTGGTTTCTTTATATTTCTCTTATCCATTAACTTATTTACCTTATTATTTAATTTGTAGTTAGGATGAAAAACCAGAAGGGAGGTGTAATTATGATGTATGTACATTTTCTTGTACCTTAATGTGAACTCTCCTTGACACTTCGAAGCACATGGAAGACAGGCTCAAGGTAATCAATGGAGGTTTTTCCCTCACTTATTTCTTCCTTCATTTCTTTATTTATCTCACTGAGTATTACTTAACCCTGTTGTCCATTTTAAAATGCAGGAGAAGCAATATGGGTGTCAATAAACATCCTGTGCATACAGACATTTAATGCTTATTTAATCCTAATTGTTTTAATTTTTCTCTTTTATAGTAAATTTAAATAAGTGCTATAAGAAATCAAAGCTTACCTTTAAACGCTTCTTCTTGAATGGTATATCTCAAAATATGGATAAACACAAAGGATACATCTCCACATTCATGGCAAATCATACCAGTTTCCTTCCAAACTCCTTTTTTGTGACATACCAGACACTTTCAAAATAGATGCAACTATTTGCTGTGGATGGTATTCTTTTAGGAAATTGTTTTCCCTCAAGTTGAGGGTGCCTGGGGTTCTGGATTTCTTGCCCCCATTATGAAGAGACCTCTGAGTGTTATAGTGCTGAATTAGGCTCAAGCTATTGATATGGGAAGTCCATGTAAGTCATTGTCTTATGTGGGTTTAGAGCTCTCCAAATTACAAACAATTGTGCGTGGTTATATCCAGCTGGTACAAACATATTTTTTCATATAATTTTACTGTTTTTTGTAAAGGGGGATATGCTTGCAATACCTGATCTACCAGATTCAAACCACCCATATGCATGTTGTGTTCCTGGATACTAACAGGCTTGAAAATTGACATTTTGGTGTGGACATATATTTTTCCAGTGTCAATCATGAAAATCTTAGAGCTACTATTGGATAATGCTGAAACTACTCTTCTGCCTCGCCAAGCAACATAGGTCAAAGGTGAGAGATAATGCACCTGCACTTTTCCTCTCTTTGGACTCTTTGTATTTGCCTCCTTTAGCAAATCAATACAATTTGAAAGTACTGTTCAAATTACATGTTTTTCTTTTGTATAAGGCAATGAATATTTAGGGGAGCTGTATCAATTATGTGAATACACAGTCCTATCCTGATCAAGTATAGGTTCCATCAGGTATATGACTATGGAGCCAGATAACCCCAAATCTTTGTATCCCACTATTTTCAGTCTTTTGACCAGTGTATATGCAGCTATTGTAAACACATTCTGTTTTACTTTCACAAGTATCAAAACTCTTTATGCCAAATCTGGCCCTATTTGCTTTGATGTATTGCTTCCAGTATATACAGCCACTCCTAAGCATAAAGTTTTCATCAACAGTGACCTTTTCACATGTAATTTTCTTTGAATTTTGAAATAATAATTGTAAAACATTTTGTGTAATTTATCATCTACATTTTCTAGCAAGATGGAATGAAGGAACCACAAAATTAAAGTAAACCTGTTATTTTACATGCATTACCTGAAAAATGGAGTAGTTAGCATGTCATTTGTAGACTAGTTCATGTGTAACGTAGGTTTACGAATAACACCCACGAGTGTAATTAGACCAAGAAGCCCATACAAGGGGTAGTCATAAAGTTTTACTTATCACCTTAAAAAATAAAGTTAAGTGATTAATTTTTTTTTTGTTAGTAGGTACATGTCTGAAGTCCTGGTACATATTTAAATCCCCATGCCACATTACTGTAGCATGCCGCTAAAGGAGCCAAAACAAAATGGTGCAGCACATTGATAGAGTGGAGTATTGTGTGGTAATTTGTTTCTTGCATTTGAAGGAGAACAGCACAGCAACAATCCATGCTGAGGAGGTGGAAGTGTATGGCAACAATACATCAGGTCAGGTGTCTACTTAGTTGACACTGTAGATGTATACAGCCTTTAATGACCTTTAAACAGTTTGTTTCATAAAATAACTTAATAAATGCAGAAGTTACAAATTTGTACTGATGAAGGACTTTTAACCCATTTAACAATTTAAATGCCTTACGCTGTTTGTTGGATATCCTTTCCTGGCCTATGCAGGGCTAAAATGGTCATCACTGAAGCAGTTAAATAAATTTTGTTGAATAACTAACTTTTTTCATAAATATACACATTAAAATTACTCTTTGCAGCTGTCTCTTTGTGGACTGTTTCATTTTTTATCATGAGCTGATGCATGCACATGTCAGATGAACACTTGTTGCTCACGTTGACGACATAGCGCTTCGTTTGGAGTTTGGCAACTAACCTGTCAGACCGCAAGTTATGAAAATAGAAGCTGGTTATAGAATCCTGATATATGGTGGACTTTGAGACGGTGATGTGTTTTAACAATTAAAATTTAGTTGAGTCGATTTTGTAACACTACATCACTTACTTTTTTATTTCGGAAAACATGTTTCAGAAGCCATGTGCTTCCATTGTCAATTCCTTTGGTCGACTACCGGCATTGCTTGCTGTGGTGGTTGTCTCTGTCCCTGGTGGTGGTTTGATGAACTTCTGGATGAGTAGATCGCCTGGCGGGATTTCAAAATTGAAAACCCGGTTCTTGTTTTTCCAAATATATATGTTTTCCCAAACTTTTAATTCTGTCTTCCTTGTGATGTTTTTGAGGATTTTTGGGCTTCTATTTATAGTGTGTTTCTCTTTCCAAAAATGCCAAGCTACTGCAGATTTTTCTTCTTGTTTGAGTTTAATATTTCTGTGGTGTTCTTTTGCCCTGGTTTTCATATTTCTTTTTGTTTGGCCGATGTAAATTTTTTCACAGTCATTACAGCTGAACTGATATATTCCTGGTTTGTTTTCTTGTGGGATATCATCTTTTAATTTAGAATTTAAAATGTTTTTTATAGAGTAATTGTTTTTAGGGGCTAGAATGATGTTATGTCATTTGAAGATCCTCTGGAATTTGTAGAAAGTTGTAGGGTGGTATGTAAACTTCTTGTAGGTCTTGTTTTCTTTCTGGTTTTGAGTGAGTGTGCTGACTTCTTTAATTCTCTTTCTATTTTTGGCTTTATTAACTTTTTTGTACACCAGTTCTGCCCGAAATCCATTCTCTGTAGCTATGTCCAATATTTTAGTAAGTTCACATTGGTATTCTGTTTTTCCCATTGGTACATTTACCAATCTGTGTGTAAGGCTGTTGAGTAAAGCATGCTGATGGGGAATGGGATTGTAACTCTTTTGTTTTATATAGCTGTTGGTGTGGGTAGGTTTTCTGTAGATGCCAAATGTAAGGTGATTATTAGTTTTTATGATTTTTAGGTCGAGGAATGGTAGTTATCCATCACATTCCTTCTCCATTGTGAACTTTATAGACTTTTCTTGCATATTTAGGAGTATTAGTGCATCTTCTAGGTGTCTTTCTGGGACTATTGCAAAGATGTCGTCTACATAGCGGTACCATATTTTGAACATCCAGGGGAATGCCTTTTTAATCCTAGTTTCCATAGTGCTCATGAAGAGATCTGCTAATATAGGTGACAGCGGGCTGCCCATAGCTAAACCAGATGTTTGTTTGTAATATTTCCCGTTAAATGTGAAAAAATTTTGATTATGGCGATCTACTCATCCAGAAGTTCATCAAACCACCACCAGGGACAGAGACAACCACCACAGCAAGCAATGCCGGTAGTCGACCAAAGGAATTGACAATGGAAGCACATGGCTTCTGAAACATGTTTTCCGAAATAAAAAAGTAAGTGATGTAGTGTTACAAAATCGACTCAACTAAATTTTAACTGGTTATAGAACATATATCAGTTTGCTTTGGCTGTCAAGATTTGTCAACTAGCCTTCCCATTGCAAGAAAAAAGACCTGATAGGTTTGTTGTTTCTTGTCTCTTCTTGCTTATATGCCCATTATACTTCATCAGTCAGTTATTCTAATCCCGCCTGAGAAGACAGGCTACAATAGGTTGTAAACAGAATCAAGTTTTATTGCAAGGGGCCCATTTTATGCTGCAACATTAGGCTGGAATGCAAACAGCCAACGGATTAGGAATAAATACTTTGTCATTTATAAATTTAATATAGATTCCTTCTTCACAAATTTACTGGACTTTGCAGCTAGCCTAGCTAGCCTAGCTAGCCTAGCTAGCCTAGCTAGCCCACAAAATATGCCCATGCCCTATAAGATGGTCTGAATGCTGCCACAGAAATGAGGAAGGACATCATTCAGATGAAAAATTAGATCTACACTATGCCTTTCAAATTGCAGGAGGAGCCACTGTCCCAGCATCCCAAGAAAAACATATCTTGTCACAGTACTGATTCCTTGTGTAAACAATGCATGAAAACTAAATTTATCTTTATGGATCTCACAATGCAATACATTTTTTAGGCTTCATGCAATCAATTTCCAAAATCATGTCCATCATTTTGATCTGCCCTGTATTTTGTTAATATATACAATACTACTTAACGATATGAAAAAGAGAACATTAAAAAATTAGTAACTTTATTTCAAACTCTAAATAAACTATAATTACATTCCCATTTATTTATGCATTTTCAAGACTAATGCCATGCGTTATGGAAGCGTCTCCTTTGTATGTGATGGTGCAATGATTTGCCATAATATTTAGGAAAATATCTTTACATTAAAAATAGGCAAAGATAGACATTAAATAAAAGGGAAATTATGTTCATTTTGGGGTATAATGGCTCTTAATATCACAAATCTGAATACTTTTTGAACATAACTCAGTTAAAAAGAACTAAAAATATATTACCATGTTAAAATAAGTAAATAAAGACAAAAGAAAGAAAATCCAAAAGAAAGAAAATGGAAGACTTATTGTAGTACTATGGAGCATTTCCTAGTTATATCTTCTTTGCTTCTTCTTCACTTTTTGCTTTTATCTGCTTGCATGATCACTGTTGTTCACACCAAGTTCCTGCAACTACAAAAATTTCATTTGTTATAAAATGGCTCAGGAAATTTATATGTCAAATCAATTGCAGCTCCTAGAATTATTGCTTTTTTTGGATTAAATTGACAAATGCAAGCCTGTAATCTTGTGAACCAAGAAGTAAGAATATTTTGGAGAATTGAGTCTGTTAGTGACCATTATACACACATACAGTACACTAATAACATGGAGTATGTTCCAGAGATCAATTGTCTAAATTTTAAAATGTTCCCCAAATTATTAAATTACACCACTGTTCTTAATCTCCCAAACAAAAGAAGGTAGAATTTACTTATGAAAGAAAAATTCTAGGAATAGTGATGTGTTATTAAACTTATATATATCGTGAGTTAGTACTTTGCAACACTAACATAATCTGTAAGTTACTTACTATACACATATTTTAGAAACTTTGTATTTGCAACAAGCATTTGTCTGGTTCTTAGTGGAAGCTTATCTTGTGGTGGTTGTTGTAGCTGTGCTGTTCTGTGACAGTAAAAGTAACTCAAAAGGGAGTTTTGTGATGATTATTCCAAGTTCATTTGTTGATTTTTGGGTTTTAATAACAAACATTTTCTCCCAACTGTCCCGTTCTGATGTGTATCTGGCAGGTTTTACTAAAGAAATATTTAACAGGATCACACAATTCAAAAAATGGAAATAGATAAGAAATATTACAAAACTCGCACAAAAGGTTGAGCTACAAAACAAGAAGTTGACATACGATCCAAGAATGCATTATAAGGCTAAAGAAAATCTTCATGAAATATGACTTCTGACCATGTAAAGTAACTTTGCAACAGCTTAACACAAGCAGCACCATCAGAGAAAAAAGCTGGCATATACAAAATAATCTATCCAAAGTGCAACAAAATCTACATAGGCAGGACTAAAAGAAATTTGGTAGTTATGTTAAAACAAACATATGAGCTGCATTAAATATAGGCAAACAGAGAAATCTGTAGTATCATATCACTTCTGGTCAAATACAACATTTCAGCAAACATAACATTCCTGAAACTGGTCAGATACATATATATCAGAAATTGAAACCTGGAAGGATTTGCTTATTAAAACACAAAAATTAAGTGATGAACTTTAATTGACTGTGCCTTCCCTATGGAAGTTTACTTTGCCACCACAAGATCCCACCACTCCCAATGACAACCATAGAATCAGCTCCATAAAGAGCTTCAGATGAATGCTGTTTTAGATTAGATTTATTGTCAACCATAGGAATTACAAGAATTCATTGTATCATTAAAAAAGAAAAAAAAAGAAAAAAAAAACAGTAAATGAGCAAGATAAGAATAAATATTTACACTTAATTACAATATGTTAAATTACACACCTTACAAGTATCATAGTTATTTAAAAGTATTTGCAAATTCTTCAATTTAATAACAATAGTGCAGCAATAACAATTCTTTTACTTTGCATTTAAATGTAGCTTCTGAGGTGGTAAGTTTCATACTATCAGGTAACTTGTTATATAATGTAATCCCAGAATGTCTTATGTTTTTGCCAAATAATGATGTGTTATGTGTAATTATGCTCAATTTATACACATTTCTTGTGTGATAGCTATGCTTTTCACAGTTTACCCGAAAGTATACCAGAATTTTCCTAACAAAAGTGACAACTTCTAATATATACAGGCAAGGAAGTGTCAATATGTGAAGTGTTCGAAATAAATCGTTGCAGGAATCCCTTTGTTTTTTTCCCATTATTATTCTAATTGCTCATTTTTGAATTTTGAAGAATATATTTTCTTTATCATAGTTACCCCAAAATATCACACCAAATTTTAATAAACTGTTGAAATGTGCAAAGTATAGACTCCTTAGGGTTTTTAAGTTTGCAATATTTTTTATAGATCTAAACATAAAACAAAGCTGACTCAACTTAGATGCCAGTTTCTCAACGTGCGTACTCCATTTCAAATGCTCATCAATCCATACACCCAAAAATTTGGTAGTGGGTCTATAATGCAATAATTCATTTTCTAGTTTTATTTGTGGCTTATGGACTGAATGAAATGGCTACAGATTTATTCTTATTTATCATCACCTTATTTTGAATGAACCATTCCTGCATCTTTTGTACTAAAATTTATATACCTGCTTCAACATCATTATTACTACCCATTATGTCTGTGGATGTGTCATCAGCAAACAAAACAATGTTACTTGGATGTAGATAGTTTACTAAGTCATTGATGTATAATAAAAATAAAAAAGGCCCTAAAACTGAACCTTGGGGAATTCCACAAGTTACATATTTTTTTATCAGATCTATACACTTCAGATGATTATGGTAATTTGCTTGTAAAATTTCAACTAGTTGCTCACGTTGATTTAGATATGACTTAAACCAGTCATTTACTAGACCTCATACTCAAAAGAATTCCAATTTTTCCAGCAAAATATCATCATGATTGACTAGGTCAAAGGCCTTAGAAAGATCTAGAAATATTCGGATATTTTCTTTTTTATCTAGTGAATTGTATACTGCATCTAAGAATTTGAATATGGCTGTCTCAATCGATTTACCTATAATGAACCCATTTTGAGCTGCAGGTAACATATGTTTAAGTATGAAGTATATAGCCGTTTCTACTTTTGAGATGGGAGATAGTATTGCTACTGGTCTATAGTTTTCAGTTTTACTCTAGTCACCCTTTTTAAATATAGGTATTATTTTTGCAGTTTTCATATACTCTGGAAATATGCCTGTTGAGAAGGAAGCATTAATTAAATAGCAAAGAGGTGCAACAAAATGCTTATAACAGTTTTAAAAGTGCAATCAGGAATTTCATCCATTCCATGGGAGGTTTTATTTTTCATGCTCCTTAATATTTTACTCACTTCGCTAGCTGTGATCGGATAAAGGTATATTGTATTTTTATTCCTGGAGATTTGATCACTTGTCCATGGTGTTTTATGTTTATATGTAAGATAATCGGTTATGTTTACAAAGTAATCATTAAATGATCTTGCCACTTCTTTTGGGTCCGAGATAAGCTTGCCTTCATTATTTCTAATGGTGGGCTTGTGTTTTTGTCAGTTAATTCCTAATTCTTTATTCACTATCTGCCACATAGTTTTTGATTTATTTTTGGAGCTTTGTATGGTCACTTCTGTATAGTATTGTTTTGCAGCTATTAGAACCTGTTTATATACCTTTTTGTGCTTATTAAAATATAGCTTGAAACTCTCTGAATTTGTAGTTTTGTTAAGTTCATTAAGAAATTTTAACCTACTAGATGATTCCTTTTGTTAGCTGTGGCCTGGACTTTCCCACTATTTTTATTCACTTTTTTTGGCAACACAATGTCGAGATAATACTGCGTTATATTAGCAAATGTTTTGAAACCTTCATTTATGTTTACCGCCTCGTATACTTTTTCCCATGTTTCATTTTTTAGCAGATCTTTGAATATATTTATATTACTACTATAAATACGTCCTATTCTATACCCATTTCTCGAATCGTATTTGCAAGTGTTCAGAATAATTTCAAATGTCTGTGCTCTGTAATCAGAAAGCCCTGTTTCTACTACTCTAACGTTTTCTACCTTAAGGCAGTCTTGCTTTATTAATGCTTGATCAAAGATAGTTGTGGAGTGGGTTGTCACCCTAATGGGTATATTTATAATGAGCATTAGGTTATAGAGTAACAAATTCTTGCATTGTTTTACATAATTTACCAGGGGAGAAGTCAATGTTTCAGTCTCCTATCTTTAGCTGGTTGGAAATTATCTAGAATGGCACTTAGACTTGTTATTAATATGTTGATGTCACTATCTGGTGCATTATAAAGACAAATAATAACCATGTTATGTTGTGTTACTTCTATTACACTGGTCTCAAAGTGTGATTCTATGCTTTCAGCTTTTATTTTTTACAATTTGAGGAATCTGTCTGCTACTTATAACCTCCAAACTATTGTGTAATGGTCTAGCTATATCACCATCTGAACTACCAGTTAGTTTCTCTGCTGATGTTTACAAATTTCAACTATTCTACTTATGGCTTGGCTAAGCAAAAATGAACCCTTGAAATTCAGATATAACCCATCTCTTCCTAGGCGTTTGTAGTCTATAAACATGTTAACATCACAGTAAATTGCATTCAAACTCTGACAAGCCCAGCGCAAGCTGCTGTTAATTTTGCTTATGTATTTTTCATGAACATCCCTACGGTTTATCACCGATTTCACCATAATGCGTGCTTTAGGAAACTTCTTCTTCACTTCACTGATGGTGCCGTACATTTCTCCCATCACCTCGTCCGGATTGTTGGAGTTCTGGTAATCATTGGTGCCAACATGCAACATAAGTGCTTTTGGTTGCTGCACTCCACTGTCCATATTTTCGATCTTCTTCTGCAGCTGTCCAGCCTTTATGCCACAAAACACTTGGATGTCCACTTCCTTCGACTTCACATTTTATCATGGAGTCACCCATTAACAACACTTCACTTTGTATCGCTTTGTCTTTGTTTCGCTCTGCCACCATCTTAGATTTTGAATTGAGATTTATCCATATGTATTTGCTTTTCACAACTTCATGCACTTTAGGGGTGTTGATAACTTGTTCCATAGTCTTGACTGGTTCTTTTAGCACTTTGTATTTGTTTGTTATTTCAAGACCGCAAGGAGCATTCTTCTCACTGTTAACACTTTTGCCATGCTTTTTCATGATTGTAGCGTATAAGATATTTTCCTGCATATCAACCTTTAGTTTGTTGCTTTCAGCTCTTTATTTCCCGAGCTTCCTCCTTTAGCTTGTTGTTTTCACTTCTTAAGCTATTTAGTTCGTCTAGTGCTTTCTTAAAATCTTTGCTTAAGATATTTATCACTAGTTGCAGTGAAGCTATAGCTTTGGCATCACATGCTTCTCGCTGCCTTCATTCTTCATACATAATAATAGGCGTTTTCCATTCTTCTACAGCTCCAATTCTTGTATCTTCATTTATACTATTTCCTATGGCTCTGAAATTATCATTGATAGGCCCCTTTGTTACTATTTCACCATTTTTACTGTTTATTTCACATAATTTGTTCACTTGACTCGAGGTCATCACTGCACATGCCACCATCTTGAGGTTATTTCAGATGGTAAGAAATGTTTCAAAAGCTGATCCAAAATGACTTTGAGAATTAATATTCTTAAGTTCCATCGCAGCATTAGTAAAAAAATATAGAATATTCTATTTAATAGCTATGCCCACAATACATGCTTTTGATTACACTAGCAATTCCATGTTTTGATCCTTTCGTTGGTTAATGATTCCCTTTTCAATGTGACCCAAAGAGATTTTGCAAGTTCATAGAACTGTTAGTATTCCAATATTTTTAAATGATTCATATATTGAATCTCCCACTCAGATTGGACTTTATCGATAAAGCAGGTTATGTTTCACATGCTAGAACCAACACAGCAACAATGTAAGAGTAAAGCAATGGATTCAAAACTTGCAAATATGCATAGAAGCTTGTGACAGTGATGTGATTAAATAATGAATAAAAGAATTTGAGTAGATTTTTGTAACACAAACATCACTATTTTTACTTACTGGGGACCGGTTTCGGGTAACAGTTGTTCCCATTTTCAACCCTTAATTCTGACTAAATCTTTCTTCGTTGGCGACGATGGGGGTAGTGGTGTTGTATTAACTGTGGAGGCATCTGTTGCTGGATCTATGAACTTCCAGAGGTTGCTGTAAGGTGGCAAATCAAAATTCATGATATGGCTCTTTTTCTTCATGATGTAGATCTTCTCCCAGACATCTAATTCTGTGGGTTTATAAGCTGGTTTTAATAGTTTTATATTTGGTGTGATTTCGTGTCCTGATGTCCAAAAATGATAGGCAACTGCTGATTTTTCTATTTGTTTGTATTTTAGGTTTCTCATGTGTTCCTTTAATCTGGTCTCCAAACTTCTCTTTGTCCTTCCGATAGACACCAGATTACAGTCTGAGCATTTAATTTCATAAATTCCCGGTTTTTTGCCTACAGGAATAGGATGTTTTAAATTTCTGCACAGCAGTTTCTGAATGCTGTAGTTGTTTTTTGGAGCTAAGGTGATGTTATAATTCCTGAATATTTTCTGAAGTTTGTTGTGTGCCCAAGGATGATAGGTGAATTTTCTGAATTGAGGTTGGTCACTGGGGTTATGTAGGGTGGTTGTGTGTGTTATGTGATTCAGTTTTTTGTATTTATGTATTCTCTTGTCTACTGCACTTTTTTGGAAACCGTTGTTGGTAGCTGTTTGGAGTATCTGTTGGTATTCTTTTTGGTATTCATTCTTCTCCATGGGAATGTGTACTAGTCTATATGTTAAACTGTTCAGGACTGCATATTTGTGTGTTGTAGGGTTGTAGCTATCAAACTTTATGTGGTTATCTGTATTGGTGGATTTTCTATATATTCCAAATGTCAGGCTAAGTTCTTTTGTTCTTATTACTCTAATGTCTAGGAATGGCAGGGCTCCTTCCTGTTCGGTCTCAATAGTGAACTGAATGGACTTGTTTTGCAAGTTAAGAAGTTTGAGTGCATCGTAAAGATTTTACAAGAAACTTTAGCAAATTGCAAAACCATAACAGAAAAAGAGAAATCCAAATTAAAGCCAGATTTATCAACCTTACCCAGATTGTATGCCTTACCAAAGACACACAAACCTGGCAACAAAATGAGGCCCATAGTATATAATATCAATGCACTCACATATAAACTCTCCAAATAGCTCACACAAAAATTCAACTCCTTCCCAAAAATTCAATAGTAAAAGTGTATCAAATTCATTGGAACTGATTAATCACCTGAAAGATTTCATTGTTTCACCTAAAGATAAGATAGTATCCTTTGATGTCACCTCCCTATTCCCCAGCATACCCATAGATGAACTACAAAAACCTCTGAAAACCTGGCTACAAAGCATAAACATACCAACAGAAGAAATAGAAGATCTTGTCCAGTTAACCAATCTATGTGTAAAACAGAACAACTTCACATTCCAGAATAAATGCCACCAACAAACAACAGGACTTGCAATGGGGATTCCTTATCACCATTCCTAGCCGACCTATACATGAGTAATTTTGAAGTACACATTACTGACTCATTCCCACACATATACAAAAAATGGTATAGCAATGTAGATGACATCATTGCCATAGTTCCAGAAAAACTCGTAAACGATGCACTCAAACTTCTTAACTTGCAAAACAAGTCCATTCAGTTCACTATTGAGACCGAACAGGAAGGAGCCCTGCCATTCCTAGACATTAGAATAATAAGAACAAAAGAACATAGCCTGACATTTGGAATATATAGAAAATCCACCAATACAGATAACCACATAAAGTTTGATAGCTACAACCCTACAACACACAAATATGCAGTCCTGAACAGTTTAACATATAGACTAGTACACATTCCCATGGAGAAGAATGAATACCAAAAAGAATACTAACAGATACTCCAAACAGCTACCAACAACGGTTTCCAAAAAAGTGCAGTAGACAAGAGAATACATAAATACAAAAAACTGAATCGCATAACACACACAACCACCCTACAGAACCCCAGTGACCAACCTCAATTCAGAAAATTCACCTATCATCCTTGGGCACACAACAAACTTCAGAAAATATTCAGGAATTATAACATCACCTTAGCTCCAAAAAACAACTACAGCATTCAGAAACTGCTGTGCAGAAATTTAAAACATCCTATTCCTGTAGGCAAAAAACCGGGAATTTATGAAATTAAATGCTCAGACTGTAATCTGGTGTCTATCGGAAGGACAAAGAGAAGTTTGGAGACCAGATTAAAGGAACACATGAGAAACCTAAAATACAAACAAATAGAAAAATCAGCAGTTGCCTATCATTTTTGGACATCAGGACACGAAATCACACCAAATATAAAACTATTAAAACCAGCTTATAAACCCACAGAATTAGATGTCTGGGAGAAGATCTACATCATGAAGAAAAAGAGCCATATCATGAATTTTGATTTGCCACCTTACAGCAACCTCTGGAAGTTCATAGATCCAGCAACAGATGCCTCCACAGTTAATACACCACCACCCCCATCGTCGCCGACGAAGAAAGATTTAGTCAGAATTAAGGGTTGAAAATGGGAACAACTGTTACCCGAAACCGGTCCCCAGTAAGTAAAAATTAGTGATCTTTGTGTTACAAAAATCGACTCAAATTCTTTTATTTTTTATTTAAAACAATGGATGTTTACAGTACCTACTAAATGCGATGAACATGAAAAGTTATTTAGTGTGTCAGTTTTTCAAAATTATATAGAATATGTACTAGCCTGCAACAGTCTAAGAAGTTTCCTGAAAGACTAATGGAGATTCAAAATTTACAAATTCTAAAATATGAGTGCATTTTAATGACATAAATAAGTAGCCATAAAATTGTGTAAGTTAGGCCTAATGCAAATTTTGAGATTACAAAATGAATAATTTTCATTATGGTCTGCAGAGTACTATCTATTTCTTCCACTTGTATCAGAACCTATTTTTAATGCTGAAAAAAACCATATTTTCTGCATAAAAATGTAAAATAATAAACTAGGCAAAACATGCATCTGACAATCTAGTCATTTAATTTTGATTTTCATTCATTTAAATTAAACAGTTTCATTCCGTTCAGTTCTTTGAGAACACAAGCTGAAGCAAAAGATATGCCAAATATTGCACCTCGAATGATGAAAAATGTTCCTCTAAAGTCAGCCTTATTCCTGTGAACTCCTCAAATTTTGTTTAGAAACACATTATGCTTACTAAAGCCTGGCTTAAAATGCTTTTTATCCCTTAAATGTTATTGAAACAGTGGCGCTACTTTCTTAAAATTACGTATATTTTCTGATGGAAAAACTGCTTTAAATCATAGAAGTTCTAATAAATATAATGAAAATGTTCACACATATCAAACATATTTACTCACATATACCAGATTATAGTACTAACATTTGAAAACTTAAAATAAACATTACAAACATTTGTTGCCCAAAATAAACAACTTACAATTAATCTCTCAGAGTTCATACTCTCAACATGCAACAGAATCTACAGCAACAGGTGTATACTACATTGAAAACAATGTAGATGAGATATTTGAATGTTACACCAAATTTGCATAATAAATTTAACTTGAGAATCCTCACAGCACAAACAACTTGTTTAAATTCAGTTCAAAATATGTGCATTATTTTAATTTAATTGAAAATAAGTCAGAATACTAGAACAACAGAATATAAATACTAGACTATGAAAAGCTGTAAAAATATCACGGTAATCCCATGGTTCCATTTCAAGGCAGTGAAATTATTATGTTACAGATCAGAGATCAGAAGGAAATAAAGGACAGTGAGTGTGATAATGAATAGCCCCCCCCCCCAGCATCTACGTATAATTTAAATGTTTTATATTAATAAATTAGGCATGGTTTTTGTTTCTTTCACTTAATTACCACTTTTGATATTTAAGTAATGTCTGTGGCTTTGACTTGTCCATCTTCAGTAATATTTGTTTATTCAATAGTAAAAGATGAATGGGTTCTTGTAACACAAAACATTACTTAAAAATTACTTATGGGACCAGTTTTATGAACACATATTGTTCCCATTTTCAACCCTTAATTCCTAATGAATCTCCTTTTGTTGGCATAAAAAGTTAGGGTGGTGGTTGTGGCATCTGGCACTAGATCTATGAACATCCAAAATTTGCTGTACGGCAGTAAATAAAAATTCATAATGTGGCACTTCTTCATTATATACATTTTCTCCCCAATGTCTAATTCTGTATGCTGATAAGCTGGTTTTAAATTCAGCGTAATTTCATGTCCTGATAACCAAAAGTGGTGGGCAACTCATGATTTATGTTTGTTTCTATTTTAAGATATGCATATGTTCTTTAATCTGATTTCCATACTTCTTTTTGTTCACTAATTGTTAAGTGATGCTTTGTGTTACAAAAACTAACTCAACTTTTACCATTGAATATTAATCACATCACTATCACAAGCTTCTTTGCAAATTTCATATTTACTTATTTTATGCTTTGTTTTTATTGCTCTTTTTAATCTTTGTGTTTCTTTTTGCCTCTTTAAGGGGAGGCATTGGTGAAATTACGGCAAAAATGATGAAAAATCCGATTTTTCGTTTTTTGCCTTAAAATTATGCTTATACTTTGTACTTTCAATATCTACCATTGTTTACGCTGCATTGCCATTTAAAAGGCTGTTACATTATGATTTAAATACCCTTGTGCAGGTGGGCGTGGTTCCCGAAATACATTCATTACATACATTCAATAAAATTGTGTACAATTTTGAAGTTTAAAACAGGGGGTGTATTCAGAGCGTGCACAGGTTAGCAGAGACATCTTCTGGGATTTTCTGCAACTTTCATGCTGGGAAGAATAGTGTTGTTTGTATTTTGCTGTGAGTATTATTACCACGTGTTTTGTAAATTTTGTGGACATTATTCAAAATATATGCTTTGAACAAGAGAGAAGTCATCATTGTAGCATCTACAAGTAGATGAGTACTATTTAGAATAAGAATAAGCTTATATAGTTATAAATAAGGCAGGGAATATTAAAATAAGCCTTCTTGTTGGAAGAGAAAATCTTTGTTTACCAATTCTATACAGTATATAAGAAGCTAATTTCTCTCCCCACTGTGGTAAATACTGCACAGCTGTAAAATTTGCACTTTAGGTGAACTAAATTTTTATTAATTGTTATTAATTGCAATAAACATATTACAAAATGGTTAGGTCAAATAAGAAACGACAAACAAAGAAATCTCTTGCAGCAAGAAAGAATGCAATAATGAGATGGCAATCTAGCAAATGTGAGGTAGAAACCAGCAAAGTTAGGCCAACAGTAGATTTTCAAGAAGCAGGTTCAAGTGCCAAAAAATTTCAGAAGTTCTCCAAGGATGATGAAAATGAAATGAATGTGGAATTATCAAATCCAGATTATGTACTAGTGCACAGTGAGGTTTGGAGTAAAATATTTAAGTTTAACATGTATAGATTGTGGATTTCAGGGTTTTCAATCAAAATTTAGTGACACACAAGCTCTTGCCAGTAAAGAAACTGTACAATGCACTTATTGCAGTAAAAATTATGTGGATACATATACTAGTCCTAGAGTTGCCAGTGATTCTTCTAGACCCCCTTTTGATGTGAATAGCAAAGTAGTTGATGCATATTTAGGCATTAGGAAGGGACATGCTGGCATACAGAAATTTTGTTTGGCCATGGGCATGGGATGTATGAGTTCCTCTACTTACAATTCCCATCTCTTAGATAAAAGTAAAAAAAGTGAAATGCTGCAGTGTGAGGTGCTAAGTATGGCACATAAAGCTATCCATCATGCTCACTTGGATATGAATCCAGATCTATCTGAGCATGATATTTTTGACATTTCTGTGTCATACGACGGAACCTATCAAAAGCGAGGACACACCTCTATGTATGGAATTGGAATTGTGATAGATGTTCTTACAGGTTTAGTGATAGATTTTGAAATTAAATCTAAATACTGTGGCACATCATAATTAAAGGTAAAGAACTAGGTGAATGCAGCGATGAATATAAAGCGTGGGTTAAGAGTCACAAAGAAAATGGTACATGTGAGGCACATTACTCAGGATCATCTGGATCTATGAAGCAACAGCTGCCAAGGATATCTGGCAAAGATCCATTGCTTTGCAATATACATTACACTACCATTGTTTCTGATGGTGACTCAAAGACCTACCTGCTTCTACAATCATTGTCAGTGTATGGTCCAGATGCTCAAATTACTAAAGATGAATGTCTGAACCACATTGCTAAGCATTTGGGAATAGGCCTTAGACATGCAGTGAAAGAATCAAAATTGAAAAGTAAAGTTCTCGGTGGAAAAAAATCAGGCAGTTTGAAAACTGAAACTATTGTAAAACTTCAAAATTATTACAGAAGTGCAATTAAGAAAAATGTTCCAAATGTAGATCAGATGAAATCTGCAATATTTGCAACTCTCTATCACTGTATGTCAACTGATGAGAACCCACAGCACTTTAGAGTGTCCTGGAGGTGAATCATCTTGGTGCTTTTATAATCGCGCTGTTGCTAAAAGTGAGAAACCCCCCAAACATGAAGGGAACAGGAGAACATTTCTGTCACCCTATGTAGCGAGTGCAATTATGCCAGTATATCAGAGATTAGCCAGTATTAATTTATTAGAGAAGTGCACAAAAAGAAAAACTCAAAATGCAAATGAGAGTTTACATAGTTTGATTT
Organism: Hymenopus coronatus; assembly: GCA_030762935.1. Taxonomy (NCBI): domain Eukaryota; kingdom Metazoa; phylum Arthropoda; class Insecta; order Mantodea; family Hymenopodidae; genus Hymenopus; species Hymenopus coronatus. The sequence continues at coordinate 259,256,983 of CM060900.1, forward strand.
GGAATAGATGTCCAAAGGAAGTTTTTATTTCTAGAAAGAAATTGAAAATTGGAGTAACTGTAGCTATAAGTGAATTCAATATGGGTTGCGAGGGTACACTTAATGTAAAGGAAAGGGTTTCATCTACTAAAATAAGTCCTGTCAGCAAAAGAATTAGTAGCCTTAGGGATAGGCAAAGATTAAAGCAAAGTGCTCTAAGTACATTAAGCACATTCAAAACAGGAAAGAAAGAGTTAAGAATAGCAAAGTTTAAAGAAGAGAAACCTAAACAGTTAGCTGAAGGACATTCATATGGTTCAGGGGAGTTTTTGAGCATTAATTATATGTCCTTATATATTTAAAACTTTAAAGTCATTTTTCTCATTTTCTCTTCTGTTTTTCAACATTTTTCATTTTACAAAATGCTCCTTGTATTGCAATTCTTAATGAATTGCTTTGAAACTTTTCACACATACTCTTAGATATTTTATGTATAAAACTTGGCATTTTTTGTGTTCTAGATGGAATGGGTTAATTGTTATTGAATTTTGATGTTGAAAATTATTAAAAATTTGAAAAAAATCAGGTCATCTATGCATTCAATATTTTTTTTCTTCAAAAATATTTTGCATAGCTTAATAGAAATGCCAAATTTTGTATAAATAGTCCTAAGGAACACACAGCCAGAGTTTAGTTTATTTATAACAAATATTGTTTTGCAAGGAGCATTTCTTATATAGCATAAAAATTACAGAAAAAAACACAATAAATATTTTTTTGGGAAAAACTGTCCTAATTAGAAACATGAAATTTGGTACATTTATTAGAAATCCTTTGGCACAAATACTTGCACAATTTTAGATCTCTGTGACAAAAACTATGGATTTTAGCAATTTTCACAGATGCCTCCCCTTAAATTGAAATCACATACACCAATTCACTTTTGCAATCATAGTTGCAAACTCTATGAAGATAGAAAATAATCCTAATCAAAGAAAGATTCCTATCTCTGGTGAACAACTGAAAGCAGGACATCTTGAGAACCCAGTAAGCTGACAACTTTAACACAAAGATGTGATTTATGTCTCTGCAAATATTTTTTAAGATTTAAATCTCATGCACAATTGTGTGGATTTGACAAGGTATATTGCTGTTCAAAGAAAGGATGTCATGGAATTTTTCTAGTACTTTTCTTAATCAACAGTTTATCCTAAATTATTTTTCACATTATTTTTTTTCAATATCACATGGCATTATATCCTCTCTCCTTAAGAAAAAAAAATAACAATATTTCATTACAGGTATTCAGGTCTGAGCTAAGAACCAAGCTGAGGTAATAGTTGCATTACAGAAATAAGGCAAAGCAGTGATATACATTTAGTATCTAATAAGTTTAAACTTTGCAAGCACACTTATTATAGCATGTAGCAAAAATAATGCTACAAGCCATCATAGATCCAGCACCAGATGCCTCCACAAGTCATACACCACCCCCCTCATCGATGATGCCAACAAAGCTAGATATAGTCAGAATTAAGGGTTGAAAATGGGAACAAGTGTTCGTGAAACCAGTCCCAGGCAGTAAATACTAAGTGATGTATGTGTTACGAAACCAACTCAAATTCTTTTGTCATGAGCTTCTTTGCTTATTTGCAGAATTAAAATTTTTTACAGTTGCATGCCTTGTAGCACTCAGAGGCAACTGCAGTGATTCTACTTTTGCATCATGAGTAAACAGCATTGAAGTAGTACTTTACAATTTATAGTGATGAATTTCGGAGAGACGATAAATATAACAACAAACAAATAAAAAAAACATTGTGCGTGCGTGTGTGCAGTTGTGTGCGTGCGTGCGAGAGAGAGAGAGAGAGAGAGAGAGGCAGCGAGGGTGAGAGGGAGGGAGGGTGAGAAACTGAGCAATTTCAAACTAATAAGTTTTTGGTAAGTCACAAAGATTACACTGCTATGGAACATTTTCAAGAGTCGTTTCTCATGGTCCACATACAGCTACAGCTGGTCAATGCACCAACCAGAATATGCTCTGGCAAAACAGTGATCCAACTCCTTAAAATAGACTAAACATCTTCAAAGAAAATGTATGTAGTGCTTTCTTCTCTTAGTAAGTGAGAACATTTCAGGTCACATCATGAGATACACAGAACAGGACGCCCAGTTGAAATTAGGAGATCCAACATGTGTTTTAATGTAGAGATGCCTTCTGTGATATGCTGCATACTTGTTGAGATATGGGATGAGATCAAATTCAACAAAGAGTTTGTGAAAAACAAAAAAGTGGACACTAGTAAAAGGGAAGCCAACTATGGGATCAGTAAGAAAATGTATGAATATTGCCCACATGATGAAGGCAGAGATTGGAGAGGCTATATAAGCAGTCACAGAATTAAGATGGATATATTTGGGTGAGTAAAATTACAGAACTTCTACTGAGGGTGAGATTAGGTGACATGTAGAAGCATAGGCATGGAATGGTACAGCATTTCTGCAAAATTGCCAGAGAAAGTGAAAGGACATAGATATGCAAGAGACGAGGGCAAATTGCAGGGAAATTAGATTATTGATATTTTGTAAAATCATAAAATAGAATGATAAAGGGAAAAGTATACAGAAATTTATAACAAAAAAGAAAAGGAAGCAATAGCAGGGTTTAGGCTAGGGGTATGGAAACTTAATGATCTAGAAGGAAATTATACACAAGGAATATGCCCGATATGAGGTGAAACTGTGTATGAAATACATATTCTGATGGTATGAGTATAACTAATGAATGGAGGACCAAATTTATAAGACAGAAATAACTTAAAACTATTGCTATTGCAAAGGTGAATAAAATGTTTTAAGTTCTGTACCAGGCAAGAGAGTTAAGAGAACTTTTGTGGCAAGTTGAGAGAAGTTATAGAATATAGTGAACAAGGGTGAGGGAAGTAATTGGTAGAAATTAAACTCAGAATGTAACTTATATTGAGAATCAGAGGTCTTGGGAATAAGTGGCCAATAGTCCGTGAATGGTACATAACTTAGCACAAAGAAATATTAGAAATTATTATTGACATTATCATCATTATTCATAGAAAATATGGCATGGGAGTTATGTACAGAAATTATGAAGCACTTAGGGCAGGCAGGGGCAAATATACACACTTAACACTTTTCTATTTTTCCCTTCAGCTATTCTGGTTACATAACAATGAACAATTTACATAACACACCTAGGAGCATACTTTACACAATAAAATAAGTTCAAGATTGATTGCATGATATGTTAAAATTATATTTAACAAAATGTTACATGAAAACGGTACTTTGCCTGGGGTAAACTTCCTATTGTTATGGGGCAAAATTCCACACAAAAAGAAATTATAACAGACTAAAGGAGAATACAGTATTTGTCAGTTATTTCAGTAATAACTTGTTTTACTACATCAGAATCATCACAATCATAGTGTCCATCATCTTGATCATATGAGGCATAAAAACATAATACTAATGTAAAAATAAAGCATTTTAACACTAGGAAATACATTGTAAACTAAGTAAGCAAGTATGACAAATGAAAAGGCACAAATAAATCAAAGGTCCAACTCAAGTGCCAAAAATATTTATTCCGAAAATAACACTAATTTAAACATAAGGAAACCACTTTAGAACTAGAAAGCATAAGACAAATTAGGTAAGTAAATAACTGTAACAAATAAGAATTACACAAACATATCACACACTAAAGAGCTGAGAGAAATATCTAATGCCAAAAATAAAATTTTCATACCTTGAATATGTAAGATGTCATATTATTTCTATTTTTCGTTGTACAGAAATTGCAAATGAGTTTGCTGTATTTGTATGCTGCACATTCTTCGTGCCAACTAGTCATAGCATTAGAGGCACTGGATTCAGTCCTCCTCTAGTGGATCTTCATATTTTCCATCTCAAGCTGGACAGAAGTATTCTTTCTGCTCCTCATTCACTTTTGAATGTTTCTCCAATTTCCTTCTTTTACTGCTAGTTTTGAACAGAGTTTTGGCTACAGCGTTTTCTTCTGTTCATATGACATGTGGGATTGTTTCTCTTTGAATAAGTTTAAATTTTGCATGCTAATTAGAATAGTATATTTCATATCCTTGTTCTGCCTCTTTTGCTGCACTGTACACTTCGGAAGAGGATGCGAATCAGCAGATGACCTTATTGCAGACATAGCGTCTCTCATGGCTCCCAATGGTACACTAGTTTCCTCTTCAGAATGTGCAGGTATTTCTGTATTAACACTATATTTATTCTTTGATCTCTCATATGGATGCAGCGTTACTTGATTGTTGTTGATTCTAGAAGTCAATGGAACGGGTTCAGCTGCTACTGGGTATTTAATTCCATAAATAGAACTAGATGGCATAGATTCAGCTGATACTAGGTTGTAAATAGCAGAAGTAGATCACATGGGTTCAGCTGCTACTCGGATCCTGTTGGTATCCATTGAAGTGAATTCAGGTAATTCTCGGCTGTTTGTAACAGAAATAGATGACATTGGCTCTGATGAAGTAGCTGGTTCATTCTCTTGATTATCTGCTTCTAGCTGGTTAGTCACCTGCGAAATCTTCTTCTGTGTAAACAAACTTGTTTACTGAAACAATTCCAAAAGTTTTAAAAGGAACAGTGGCTCTTTCTATAATTACTACTCTTGAAAAGACCTGCGAAAACAGCCTACTACTTCATACGTTGTTATGCTAGCTCCCGGGTGATTCACTGACCATTAATTGCACAATTTGTCATACATTGACTTCAATGGTTTGAAGAAACAGTGGTCCATTGGTTGGGTCTTGGTGCTGCTGTGTGGAGGCAAACTGAGTAAGCAAATGCCATTTTCTTTACATAATGGCAACTTGCTGACAGTGTTTGACTACAGATGAGATTGACCTTGCTTCTGAAACATGGAATCTCTTCATATGGATGTATATTGCTGATTTCCCTTCAGGATCAAATCTTACTATAGCTGGACAAATGCTTACATCCAAATACATATGCCAATTTTTCAGTACACTGCAAACAGGCCTGATAAATTTGTAATGAAGTTTTGAATTGCTATAGGTGTAGATGCAAGTGTAATGAATTTCTCTACACAGGTACAGATGATGCACAATATGCTGATGAATCTGTTGGTGTGATGTGGTTCTCCGCTTGCTGGCTCCGTTCAGAGGGAAATGCCTAAATATTACAACACTGAAGCTCAGAGAAAATCGGAAAACTAAATCAAAGAGTTTGTTTGGAACTACAAATCATGCATGGTGGGGTGTGCCTCCATTAGTGAGAGAAGGGTGAAGAACCTCGTTAAAGCACAATTGGCTATAATATTACCTCTGCAAACCTAGAAAAAAATAATCCCTATTACCATGCATCCTACTGTTGATATTGCCAACAAGGAAAAGCTTATTCTAACAATGGTTGCACAAGAGAGCTGACTGAGGACAGATTCCTTTGCATGCACACTGATTGCAGCAAACAGAATGGGAGTATTGATAGAAGTTACCAAGATTGGCCTTTTTAGTAGAAGTGCTGATGGTGTTACTTTTGATCAGTGAAACTGAACTTAATGCTGGTCTTGGTTTGAATCAGATAGTAGGGATGTTAGAGGGAACTTTGCAAGAGATTACTGAGATGAAAAATATGAAGAAGAGCCTGGAAATGAAAATAAGTAACAACTCCCAATAAATGAAGGAGACTTGCAGGCTATCAGCAAAGACTGGAGCAAGATCTCCAGTACCATGACAAAGAATAACAAGGTTGGAAAAAATTGAGAAACATGGCAAAAGTTTCAATATCGTCATTTTTGGAGTTCAAGAAAACAGGGAGAAGAGAACATGGGAAGAGGAGCAAGACATTTTTAAGGGAAAATTGGAATTACAACTGAAAGGTTGGGAAATAATGGATTCATTTAGATTTGGAAGAAGAGATAGTAGACCATGTGGGATACTTGTCAAATTTTCTGCTATGAAATTTAAATGGTTGCTACTGGCAAATGCAAAAAACTGAAAGATACAAACATATTCAATGAACAGGATTAAGATAAAAACAAGAGCAAGAACATAGGGTCATCTTACTGAAGCAAATGAGAAAAATACAGGGAAGTTAAAGCCGCATATATCAGGAGTCTGAATTTATTTATGGACAACAAAAAACAGGACATGAGTAGACAAAGTATGAATGAGGTGGACAGAGGCAGTGAAAAAGATCAAACACCAAGAAACTGATCTGAAAGTGGAAAAGTAATGTTGGAAGGGGCTAAGGGGAGAGAGAAAAACAGAAGATATCACCACTCTGATTTGTATCATCACCAATAGCTGTGCGATGGCTTTGAGAGCTATAGTGGATTTGGACACATGAAGTGAGATGGGTTTAAGTGTGGTGTCCATGTCTGGTGGGAGTATAATGCAAGTAGAAGAGAGGAGGCACGATTTGAAGACAGAGGCAAGACAAACAAGAAGCAAAGAGAAGTTAGAGCAACTTGAGCAACTTAAATTTGACAGAAAGGATTCTGTGCAGGGATTAAGTGCTATCTCTGTAGTAGATATACTGTGGAAGAGCTATATGCAAATACTGAACAGTGAAATTTATCAGATAACAAAGTGGGTAGTTATGACAGCAATTGTGGAAACCTCTGTTAGGGGGTGAAGTTTAAAAACATGGTTTGGGTTCCCGGTGGTATAGGATTATTTATTAAGACAGACAGAAACTTTGAAATTAAGATTGAAAATGATGTAGGAAGTGATACAGCGTTTTGGTGAGTTCTTAGCAATTCATTTGAAAGATGTGAACAAAATAAAGGTACTGTTTGTAATCCACCTAGCTCTTCTAGTTTTTATGATTAAAATCTCTTATCTAAGTAGAGCCAAAACATATAATTGCACACAAATATGAAGATATAGATATAATGTTAGTTGTGGACTTGATTGCAAGAGTAGGAGAGGAACAAATTCAGTAGATTTCAATGGTTTAGATCCATATGAAGCAAGTGCAGAAAGGAATTGCAGTAATAACAAAGTATTCAATAATGAGCGTAAAAAATCCAAAATAACCATACCTTTAGATGCCAGGATTTGATATAATTACAGCTTTATATATATATATATATATGTAAAACTTGGTGTTACTTATAATGGAGTATAAAATAAACACAACTCTCTATTTTTTATAGTGTTTAATGCCCACTTTTACTACACATGGCACAGCAGGCAATGACGATGATACATGGAATGAAGATAGAGCACCACAGCATGGCACAGTCTGCAACTTCTTAAACTGAGGTAAATAAATTGGGAAATGAAAGATATTATTAGTAATAAGTAAAGGCTACTTTGCAATTAAAAAAGCTGTATAGAAAGTTTGGTAAATAAATGGATATGAACAGTAAACACAGTCAAAGAACAAAATACAAATAAGAACTAACTAGAATGAGGAAAAATTGTAAAACATGAGTATGACTGGTAGTGGCTGAACACTCATCATATTCACTTGTACCCTTACTCAAAAAAAAAAAAAAATAAAAAAGGGCCGCGCCGTGGCCGAGTGGTTAGGCCACTCACCTCTCACCTAGACGGCCTGGGTTCAATCCCAAGTGACCACATGTGAGATTTGTGGTGGACAAAGCGGCGCTGGGGCAGGTTTTCTCAGGGTTCTCCAGTTTCCCCCGCCATCTCATTCCACCGGTGCTCCATCATCATTCATGTATCATCAGTGTCACCGTCTGCGGTGCCATAAGTAGTTTAAGTGGGCATTAAACACTACCAAAAAAAAACCTAAAAAAAAAGAAAAAAAAAAAAAGAATGGCCGCACTCTTGAATGGCAGAATGTGATAACTTCCTCTTCAGATCATGGTACCTAAAGATGATAATGGATTTCATAGCCTCTTCAGTCCCTGTGTAGCATATAAGCTACATTAGGTTTTTATTTTTTTGTGCACTGAATAACCAAGGGAAAATGGCCCATTATACTGTATACTCCACATTTACTGCTATGTAATGCTAATTCTTTCTGACTTTTCTAAGCTGTCACCAGATGGTATATGGCTACTGAAAACAGCTGAAATTTTGTTGCTGCATCATGGATCATAATAAATAAGGTAATTATGCTTAATTAGTTATTTTATGGAAATTAAATGCAATAATATTAATAATTACCAATCAAGACTGCAGCAAATATAGAATCTAATGTAATATCTCACCATCTAGGGTGGTAATTTTAACACTTTTTTGTTATGCAGCACATGCTCTACATTCAGAAACAAGCCATACAATTCTTAAGGAATAGATTATTTAGTTTAACTTTCTTTGTTTTTGTAAATTCACCTCTTGAGTGAATTTACATATAGCTTTATATATATATATATATATATATATATATATATATATATATATATATATATATATATATAGCTTATGGAGTGCCGCAAGGCTCAATTTTTATTTATTTTATATATAAATGACTTAACAGCATACAAGCTCAGAACATAGTACTATTTGAAGATGATACCAATTTACTAATAACTGAAAAGAGTAATAAAATGTTAAATAACACATTAAGCCAAGCAAGTAAAGATCTGGTTTCATGGCTATCTAATGACAGCTTTTTAAACACTGATAAAACAGTTTGTCTTAAATTTCATATCACCGATAACATAAATATTAATAACAACAACAACAATAATAATAATATCCCTGAAGTAAAATTAAACAATCAATTGATCTCATACAAAACTGAAACAAACTTTTTAGGCTTGTGGATACAAAGTAATTTAAAATGGAAATCTCATATTAAACACCTTGTAAACAAATTAAACAGGAATATATATGCTTTAAGAATTTTAAGCCAACATGTCAGCCTCCATATACTTTTAATGGTGTATTATGCTCACATACATTCTAGAATGAGGTATTATTTTGGGAAAGCTCACCAGAAGTTAACAATGTATTTATTAAGCAAAAACAAGCCATTCACATTATATGTGGTGAAAAGAAGTTATGTTCATGTACACCACTATTCAAAAAACTTGGGATAATTACTTTGGTATGTACTTATATATTAGAGGCTATATTATTTGAAAAAAAAAAAAAGAATAAATATATATATAATTTACTTTCTAAAATAATGAAAATGTACATGCACATTATACTAGAAATCAAAAGGATATTCACTTAACCTCTTCAAGAACCATGATGTGTAAAAATGGAGTGATGCACTCCAGTATATCATTATATAATTCTCTTCCCAGTGATATCAAAAATACTGGAAACTATAATGCATTTAAAACCAGAGCAAAGACTTTCTTGCAGGAGCACTGCTTCTACACTGTAAAGGAATACTTACAATTTAATAAATATCCACATACTATATTATCGTATTAACTATCTTGTATCATATCCTTCTAAACTCATTATATATTGTAAATATGTATATATCTAAACTGCTGCAACTGTTGTAATATAAATCTAATCATTGACGTATCCTGTATCAGAGTACGATGTACAGAATTGATTTTAAAGGATTAATAAAAAATTGAAATATATATATTTCAATTTCAATTTTTATTAATCCTTTAAAATCAATCGGATACAGGATACATCAATGATATAGGTCCAGGTAAGAGTGTGCTGTCTGGTAAAGACAAACAAAATAGTATTATTTTAATGTTTTTAGTTATATTCTTTGTTTTCAGTGCTAAATGATGAGGAAGTACTGCAGATTTGGGAAGGTAAAGACTTAAACAACTCTGATTTGGATGATGATGATGATGATGTAAATAATGATATTCAGCCATTGGAGCAAACTGTACGGGAAGAGGATTTAGAGGGGGATAAAGAGGAACCTGGCTATGAAAATGAGACCATAGTTCAACCACAAATATCTTAAACAAGTATTAAAAGCCCTGTAGAGAAGTGGTGAAGTCCATGTGAATTTTACTCAAAGCACTATTTCCAGTATTAGGTTTAAGTTACAATGTATTTTTATGTAGCAATTAAATTTTCTTGATAGTTACCTACCGTGTTACTAGATTTTCAAGTATTTCCAAATCTTGAAGTACATTGTTTAGGCATATTATATTTTACCAAGTACATTATTGTTATTGTTGTTGGTATCATCAGCATTATTATTATTATCATCATCATAATTATACTTATTGTCATCATCATTGTCAGCATCACCATTGTTTCAGCTTTGCTCCAGGAATTTGTGAAGATGACCTCAGTTTTGATGTGGACCATGGAGTTGAACCACTATTTACCTATTTTGAGCGGTATCTGGGCCCAAAGTTTTGAAAATATGGCTGGGTACATAAGCTAAAATCTGTGATTATTACTGGCAAGTCTATGAATACTAATTCAACAGAGATCAGGAAATATTGGGGGGGGGTAAGTATAGCTGCTTGTTGATTTTCCAAGATTGTGTCTCTGCTGGGAGGGAAAATAATGTACCCACTGATAGGTGACTCCATCCTGGCCTGTGTATGTCTTGGTTGATACCAATGGGTTCAGTAGCCTCTCAGGGACTTTCTCCCAACAAGGCACAATGCCCAGGTAATATATAAACGTTCAGTGGTGTTTTCTGGTCCAAAACAAGATTCCTTGGATGTCAGCCCTACAGGTACGCCTTCACCACCACCTCACTTCTTGCAGGCACAGCTACATTATCCCTCAGAATCACCCTGTAGGTCCTCAGATGTTTGTGGGTGCTTCGGAGTAACACCTCATCTTGGCTAAATCGCAAGGTGTTTCGGTAAATGTCCACTCACTTCCTGGCTCCTGAAGGCATTCAGTCCCATTATAACTTCCTCAGTTACCCTCATAATGAATTCCCACATGCTCACAGTACCCCATCCCAGTGTCAATTCCAGGTGGGCCTCACTCTCCGCAATTGTTGCCCAACGGTGTCACTAGTTGGTAGGACTGACTGGGTGCTCATGTCGGCAAGCCCTTCGCCACATAAGGTTTGATAACAATCATGGCTGCACCTGTGTCTATGAGTATCCATTAGAGCTTCCCTTGTACCCAGCCATCTATGATGAGATTGTTGTCCACTCTTCTGCCCAAAGAACATAGTGTTACTCGAGGTGTTGGTGATGAGGGCACCAACATGCCCTACATTTTCTTCTGCCTGTTGGTCAACTTTATCGTGGAGAGTCACTCACTATGTGTCCTGATTGGGCTCACCCACAACACACACCACTTGAAGGTTGTCGTCTCTGGGTTGCTTCTCTGTCATAGGAGCAGCTGTTGACTTGACTGCCTCCATTCTTAATGCTGCTATTAATGTCTCATGGATGGTCATGTAGTCACTGAGCGTATGGTGTTGTCGTATCTCAACGTCATGTACCCCATTGTGAAAAGACACTTAACTAGGTGGTAGGTTCCCATGGCTATGTTTACCAGCTGTTCAATTGCCAGGGCAAACTGCTGCATTGTCTCCCTTGGCTGTTGCTGCCTTGATTTAAGCTGACTGCAGCAGGCCGCAGCCAGGCATTGGTTCCTGAAGCAGTTCTCAAGGGCGTACCAGATCTCTCCGGACATTGCCAATGTCAAAATTGCATTCAGTACTTCTTCCGCTCATCTCTAGAGGCTTGGTATCAGTTGTATAGCTTTCCTATTCTGCTGACCATTGGTTGTGTGGTAAGGGTGGCAAACTGTCAGCAAAAGACTTTGAAGGTGGATGTTCCATCAAACTTGGGTGGCTTGACACATGCAGATGCTGTGTCATGTCCTGTTGTCTCGAACTTCAAGTCTTTCAGCCTTTCTCCTAGCATCTTTTCCTTCAAGGTGTTCAGTTCTTTAGTACTTCCAACGAATCTTCCCTCCAGGGCATTAAGTTGATGGTCATGGTCTTTCATCATTCCATCAAGTTCTTCCACCATTCCCCAAGATCTTCCACTTCTTTTTCATGCCACCCAGTTCATTGATTTTGTTTGATATCTCCTTCTTCAGGTTATACATTCCACATTTCTTTTTCTCCTCCTTTTTGTCCAGGCTGGATTTTCCTCCCTCTTCTACATTTGGTATTCCATTTTCAGGTCCAGCTTTTCCATTTTTTCTGTTCTGTATTTGATTACCATTTTCAATTTGTCCATTCCGAGTTGCAATTTTTCCATTTTTTCCATTCTGGATGACATTTATATTTTCCTTTCCTCCTTTCTGGTTCTTAAGGTGTGTATTTCATCTAGTAAAGTTTTCATCATCTCCTCCATTGTGATGTTAACTCCCACACTTGACACTAAACAGAAACTCTTCATTGTTACTTCAACAATCAACTCTTTATTCTTCCAATGATTACAAATAAAAATCCATTTTCTGATAAATGTCCTTTTTTATGCTTTTACAACAATTCTGCCACATTATTTTGATGCTCACAGTTATGGTGGCTGCTACTCTCCCAATTTTCCATAAAAAATTCACTCAACTGTTGCACACTATGCATTCCCAGTTGAAACTGAACTCTCTGCTGGGCTCATTCTCTTTTTTTATACCTGTCGATCACATGGTAGGGAACTTCCTGAAACAGTCTCACATGCTAACCACTGAATGAGCACAAACTCTCTTAGGTGTACCAATGTACAGCTTTGATGTTAAAGAATTTGCTGACAGCACAGGTGTCCACTCACACAGGTGTAACAATCACAGCTCTGATATCAAAAAAGATTTGTTGACAGCAAATATGTCCACTGACGCTGGTGTACCAATGGATGGCAGCAATCAGCTATGACTTCCAAAGCAAGCCAGTCATACACATGTGACAATTATGGTCGCAGGGCATAGTCACAGATTCACATACTTTTCCCGTAATTTTTCAAGTCCTCTTCCAGCTGATGAAACAGGTTAGGATTGTGAAGCTGTGAGAATATGAATATGATTAGATTGTTAACATCATCTAAATATTTGTACTTGTATTACCCAACATGTGCTTTGCGTTCTAGACTACATCTTTTTGATTTCTTTGCTTAAAGATTACATAATAAAGCAACCCAAACTGGCAAACATTCTCCCTTTAACTACTGCTTTTTTCCTTTTAGACCTACATATACAAAATCTATCACTGCAAGATCTTCTTCTTTCAACCATGTTTCAGCAACTTCCAAATAATTATTTTTTCTCAATATGTATTTCAGATTTCCCAGGTAAATATTAATTTTCAGCCCCTTGCAGCTCCAAAATCCTAACCTCCTACATTTTCCCGTTCCCTATTTTGAACCAGCTCAAAATCTAAACTTATCCAGAGAGTCCCTACTCTAAATTCATACTGCATTCTTGTTGTTCCGTTATTATCCATTATTAAATACTACCAGTTCTTCAGAAGCCTCCTCCCCCTTTCCCACATCAATTCCCTCTCTCCACTAATCAGCCTCTTTCCCCTTCTTCACTAATCTGCATGATTCTTCTAACTCTGTCTTCTTCAGGGATAAATTCTTGTTCCATCTGTTCTTACATTATCACTTCATGTCATGCTAGCAATTCCTATTAAACCAGTTGCCATTCTCACTGCTTCTTCCCATCCTCTTTCCATAACTACATTTGATGTCACAGCTGACTTTTTTGAGGAAGTAGCTCCAGCCTTTGATGTATGCTGAGCTCTATACTGCTTTGTCCTTGTGGCATATGTCACTCCTCTAGCTGCCCTGAGTGAACTTCCTGCTGATGTTGGAAAGTAATTTCCTTCCTTGTGTGCTCCCTGCTCAATATTCATTTTCCTCTCTATTGGTTACATTTGCTCCTTTTACTTGGAGTTAATTCCTAATGTAGGCTTGCTTTCTTGCTTTCCAGCCACTTTTACTTCCATCATTCTTCATGTTAAATTTCACTTTATCACCATTTGGTCCAGCATCAAATACTTATTAATAAAAATATTTGATCCTTTCAGCCTCTTAGCTTTCCCTAAAATATTGTAATGTGAACTGAGTCACAATCTGTCTCTTTCTGGTATTCCTACCTACCCAGGTGCCTCCACTATCTCCCAACCTTTCACCTCCATTAAGAAGCTCTGAACTAAAAGTTGTTTAACCTCTTCCACCGGCCAAAACCCTATTCTCTCTTCTACACCTAAAAAGAGCTAGTTAAATCTTCATCTCCTCTCATCTAACCTGTCCATTTAAATTTCACCTTATTCACTTCTCTCCTTATTCCTTTGATTTCTTCTTTCTTATCCTTTTTTATTTTCCTGGTCACTTTGCTCAAATGATCATTTATCCATTGCTCCATTTTGTCCATATATTCTATTTTTCTGTGAGATTTTTCAACTATGTCTGGATGTTTCCTAGTCCTGGGGTTAAGGCCACTCCTCCTATAATTAAAAGTACCATAATAATACTCCCAACTAATGGACAGCTTGTCACCATACAGCCTCCGATGTCTCTTTCTATAAAGTTTGCCTGCATAAAGGTCCAATCCTTGCCCCACACTTTGCCAAATCCACTCCTATAACTGCTTATACCACTCTTCCTCTCATTTCCAGGGCTTACACCAAATTCAACTGTTCTCTTCCCCTACCTACTCAACACTCAGTCAGGCTTTATACCTATCAAGAACCTTTAAATATCCTACACAAAAATAAGAGGAAAATACAAATTTGGGGGATTCTTTACAGCATGTGACACGAGATAGCAAGAAAGGTTTACCAAACCGAAAAGTTTGACAATGAGCATGTGCAAGCAGACAGAACCAACTAAAGACCCTGAGCCATACTGCATCTCACATAGCAGCCAACACGCACATTACTTCTAATAATTATAGCCAAACACTGCAAATATTTCCCAGTCATCTGCACAACAAAATGTGCAGCACCATCTGGAAGTGATTAACAACCAGTAATTTTTGAAAAGTCCTGACCATACTTTTTCTCAGGCTTTATTGCTTTACAAACATGGTAGTGCAGTCGAGCAGAATTTATTGTAGTGTATGAAGGGAAGATTGTATGTTACTGGCAATATTCTTACAGATTCTAATAGTTTTAGAAATGGCTTGTCAGATCTGTAGGTTAACCTAAATGATTCGGAGGTCTGTCTTCAATTATTATTTGATGAGGGTCTGCGGAGAACAAGAATGCTGTGTTCTTTATACAACATGGTCTTGCACCCCATTAAGAGATGGTATCATACATATCCCAATATTTTGCTAAAATAGAGCTCTACTCTTGTGACTTTTTTATTAATAATATCTAGAAAGTAACTTCATCACCATCATCATCATTATTATAAAACTGGACATGTTTTCACAGTCCATGTGCAAAGGAACATGGTTCGAGTGGGCAAAGCTATTGCAGGCAAATTCTTTTCCTCATACACTGCTTTGCATACAAGCAGTCATACAGGGTAACAATAATGGGGTGTTTGGTTGGAGACCAATGTGTGAGTTTGCAGACAGAATCAAATTAGTTCAGTTATTGCCATGAAGTATGCATGGTCTCTAATGATACCAAATACACTTCAAGAGGGAAAATTGGAGTTCCCAGCTAAGTTGTGCAAATCATCAAATATAAAATAGGACCAAAACTACTGATACCAGAAATCGTTCAGCAGATCCTTTTCAGGAACCTGTGGAAGACATTAGGCTGGTGTGCACTGCAGAGTAGAGATTAGGTTTAAGCTAAGTATAGTTAATGACTGAGTTAAGTATTTAGTGTACATAGCTAGTAATTTAGGGACAAACAGCACAGATTAGGTTTAGGCTAGGCTTAGTTAACAAGTGAAATAAGTGTTTAATGTACATAGCTAGTAAGTTAGGGAAAAACAGTGTACATGGTTATATAGTTAGTGCAATAGCAAGTGATGGACTGTATAGCTAGTGTAATTTATTGACAGTAAAAGACTGTTGACCACTTTGTACTATGTGATTCAAAATGGACAATTTGGCTGTATTACATTCTTCAGAATGGCAACATGTGCTGTATTATATAAATCAAGAATTATAAACCTTAAGTTATGTTTAGAAAACTTTTTGCCAGCATGAAATCACGTTAAAGCATGACTTTAAACTCATATTAGATAGTAAAATGTAAAGTCACAATTCGGAAACAACATTCTGCTCACATTGGACTTGTAAAAAATCCTGCATGACATACTGAAAAGAAGAGCCCAAATTTGTTTATGGAATGGAATCTGATGAATCAGAATACTAAACAAATACTTTCATGGTTTGTGTACAGAAGCTAGAAATTGTGATGTATTTGAATTAGATTTTGTATTTCTGAGTTGGATTTGTAACATTAAAATATAAGCTTTACCAGAACATATTTAAAGGCTTGTTCACTTCATTGTCAGCATTTTTCCGAGTAGTTTTGGAGTGGATTGGCTTCAATATGGTTGGTATTTGTGTTATAAATTTGCAGGGGGTACTTTGTGGCAGCAAATCAAAATTCAGTATGTTGTTTTGATGTTCCACAATGTGGATTTTCTCTCAAACATCTAAATTATGTTGTATATTGCACTGATTTTGTGGGCACATATTTTGTGTTATTTCACAATTGGTTGACCTGAAGAAGTGAGCTATAGTGGATTTAACTCTCTCTGGCCTTGGATATTCCTTCAGTCTTGTTTCAAGATTTCTTTTTGATTTTTCCTATGTATATTTTGTTGCAATCTGCACAGTTGATATATTATGTAAGTACCAAATTTTGTGTTCTGGGATGAGATTTTTTTAAATGGTACATATTATTTTTTATAGATTGAAGTTATTTTGGGGAGCTAATGTGATTTTGAATTTGTGATGTACTTTTGGATGGTAAATGAATTTCTTAAAGTTGTATTTGTATTTTGTTTGACATAGTTTTGTGCTATTGTTTTTATGTAGTAGTCTACTTGGGTTGGTTTACGACACATTATAAAGTTTGGGTGATTGTGTTTGCTGATGATTTTCAAGTCCTGTTAAGGTATATAGTTGTTTTGTTCTACTTCCATGGGAATTGCATTGATCCTTGTTTGCTGTTTAGTAGTTTCAAAGCATCTGGTACATAACATTTGGGTACTGCAGCTAAGAGGTCAGCTGCATATCTATAAGGGAATATCAAAAAGTAATGGAAAATTTTTTTTGGACACCATGATTTTATTTTTATTCAAATTTACTTACAAACTTTCAAAATAATCTCCTTCTGAGGCTACACACTGGTCCCAACATTCTATCCTCTTTTCAAAACACCCAGAGAAGCCCTTGTTTGACATCCTCTTCAGTATACCCAAAATAACACTATATAGTTCTGTATTGGCTTGAAAATGGCACCTACAAAGATGTTTTTTCACTTGTGGAAACAGGTAGAAATCTCAGGGTGCTAGGTCCAGTGAATATGGTGGGTGGGGCATGATTTTGATACTTCGTTGAGTGATTGCCTCTTGTGTTGCTGTGGCTCGATGAGATCCATTCCATTGTCCTGATGGAAGATCCATTCATTGTTCTGGTCTCTTGGCAGTGATTTTCCTTTTGAGTGGTTCATTAAGGACATTACTGTGGTATTGAGCAGTTACTGTGTTGTGTTTAGGAACCATGTGGTCATAAATTACCCCAATTTTGTCTAAAAGCATAAGATGCATGACTTTCGCTGTACTTGGTTGCACCTTTGCTTTTTTCACTATCTTGAAATTTTTTATGCCATTCAAAAACACGTGTTTTTGACAAAGCTTGTTCTCCATGTGCTTTCTGTATCATTTGTAGTGTTTCAGTTTCAAATTTTTTTACAGCAGATCAACTGCCGCTCGTTGTTCTAACTTGAAATCCATGTTGGGTCACTGAAACACGTGCTTACACAATAGCTCCCTCAGACAAACTGAACAGCGCATGGACAGTGTCGCACATATCCCAGTGTCAGTCAAGGTCAGGCCTCTCTGTTACCATGATTGGTGAATTTTGATGGGCACGTGTTTTAACAGAAAAAAAATAATTCCTGTTGCTATTTTATATACCTTTGTATGCTAGGTTTCGAACATATGGTTATTTGCATTTCAAAACAGCTCATGTGAGGATATGTCAGGAATGGTGATAGAGCATTGCCTGTTGTTAGGATTGAGGTTTGCTGTTATATTCTGTTGTTGAAAGAAAAGTAATTATAATCTAATACAGTTCTTTTAGTTTCAGGAATCTTCCATTTCTATTTTCTGCCTGTCTGTCTGTACTAACAATTCTGCTAATTGTTTCGGAATTTTAAGTATGGGAGTGCAGAAACAAGAATAAAGGAACATCTATGAGCAATCAAGTGTAAACACACAGATAAATCTGCCATTGCTTATTACTTCTGAATAATCAACAATGAAACAACATCTAAATAGAATGCTCATAAAATCTACAAGGTGTACAAGAGAATTAGACATTTGGGAGAAAATACATTATGATAAACCATAACATACTGAATTTTGATTTATCACCACACAATTGCCTCTGGAAACTGATATCACAAGCACTAATCATATCAAAGCCAACCCTTTCCAAAACTGCCAGAAAAGGGGCTCCATCAGTTGGAGAATGCTGATGCAATGAACAAACCTTGGGATGTGTTTAGGTAAAAATTCACCTTTTAGAGAAGTTTTTCAGCGTTACAATCTCACTCAAAATACAAAATCTCATGGAAGGTTGCAGAAGTTATTATTTTTAGCAAACCACTAAAGCCTAAACATCTACCATTGAGTTATTTGCCAATCAGTCTACTACCAACACTGTCAAAAATAAGAAAAAGTAGTCCACTCCCAAATAGCAGCAATATTGTACCATCATTTCAATTCGTCTTTTGTCCTCAGCATTCAGCAACCTAGTAGTTACTAAGTATTACTGAAAATATCATAAAAGGCTTTGAGAAGAAGCAACATACAATTGCTATTTTCCTTGACATAGCTCAAGCATTCAATACTTTAAGGCAGAAAGGTTTACTTGTTAAATTACATCAAATTGAACTTGCAGATTATGTTTATCAATATAACTAACATTTTTTATCTCACAGTGGTAGTTCTTGGTGCAAATAGCTAATTACAAATCTACCACCCAACCAATAACAGCAGGAGTTCCACAAGGATCAATTCTGGCACCATTACTCTTCAACTAATTTATGTACAATCTACCAGACACAAACCCTACATCATCTGCTATTTATGCAGATGACAGAATTACTTTCCATTCACACCCTATATAAAATACTGCAATTAAAAGATTTCAAACATCATTAAATCTTTTATCTAGATGGTTCACAATCTGGAGAATTAAGTCAATAAGACTAAGAACTTCTCCTCCAGACAATACAACAACCCACCTCTATTATTACTCCAAGAAAACAACTTACATGGATGCCTGAAGAAACACAAGTTAAATATCTAGGAGTAATACTAGATACAAAATTAACCTGGAATTCTCATATATCCTACATTTCAACAGTAGCTATTTCCAGAATCATAAAAATATACCCTCTACAACACAAGAGATCACCACTTGGAATGGATTGCTCAATACTGCTATACAAGCAGTGGCTGCTAGTGGACAAATTATCTGGTGGGGTACAATTTTAAGATTGACTAAAATGAAAATTAAATTAAGTGCTATTTATGGATGCTCTTTAGCTGCTACGGTTCTAACCATCCCATTCTATTTTGGACATGAAAGACAACTTAATATTGCTCCGATGCCTCGGAGGTTTTGAGGTTGAGGTTTGTTTTACATGCTGTAAATGTACAACACAGCATCAAAGACTTTACATCCCTTGTGAAGGAAAGGATTTTTACCTCTGAAAAATCATCATGTTTGAACCCACGACCTTGAGAACCAGAGGCTAGTATGTTACCCCTAGACCATGGATGACGACAGACTAAAATTAGAGGATACTAAAAGCTATTAGTGGAAATGAAATGCTAATTTTTGTATAAGACACTAACCTTTCTGTTTGTAGATGAAGTCCATCCCTTGGTCCTTTGTTTGAATAAATACTTTGATAACTCTTTAGTTTAGTCAGGAACTGAACCAGACATGTTGCGAGAAATTTGAACATGAACCGTCACCTTCATATGTTTATCATATGTCAACAACATTGTCAGAGAGGTGATCCTGCTGCAAATTGATGCACTTCAGTTTGAAAGATTCTAGTCTTCAATAATACTCTACACAACTTTAATAGCATATGCATGTCAATTACAATGTTCCTGATGTTTCTTTTCACAACCAAAACTCCCTTTTCTCTCAGAAAATTATGGAAACTATCCTTAAAGTAGAATAAATCATGGTCGTGGTATTAAATGTCTTAAGCATTTTCTTTATAAGCAATTTTATACTTTACAAACCATAGCACAAACAAACATACTTGATAGTGTTTATGATTTTCCCTCTTAATGCAAGTTTTACCACTGCAGTTTCTTTGAATGCTAGCAGCTGATAATTCGGCATATCATTCTGCAGTTAATTTCACCAAATTATTCTCCAGCACATGTTTCATTAACATGTGAAATACATTCACGGCACTGTTTTACCACACAACTTCTTCTCAGTTTTCTCTTAAGGCAGGTTTTGTAACTCTCAGCACTCATTTTCATAACACTAGCCACTAATCACCTCTTTCAAGTAAAGTGTCATTTTACTGCTCTTATGTCCAGAATTTCAATAACTGTTGGTTATTTGGCCTTTTCCTGTTTTTAAATGAAGCTTCAACTGGATTGTGAATCTATTTTGTAGTAAACTTATAGTTACACAACACACTGCTTGTATGCATCGAGCATTGGCGAATGAGCATACCTTGTCTTCTGCTTGGTACCAAGTACCAACATTGTAAATTTTTACCACACAAGCTTCTTTATGTATATTTCATTCGGGTGGTTTATAGATCAACCTTGTTTTTAAATAAGAAGACATTGAATCTTATTTCTTATTATTTAATCTTACATGTGAAGAAATCTTTGGGTAAATATTTTTGTCAGGGATTTGATTCAAACTTTAATTTTTGCTTATTGTCGGTTGTATTTTCTCTTTGTGCATGCGCGACAAATGACCACAGAGGCTTTCGTGCCCTAACAGAACCTTCCCCTTTCAGCCTCTTGAACTTGCACCTACATATTAACTACATCTGAAAGTCTTCTGCACATGCGCACAGGATGACCACAAAGTTGCTTGTATCTGAGAAATGAGGCTGGTTACTATTTCCGACAGTCATCTTCACTACAACTGTGCAGTGCTTAAGGAATTCATAGTAGATTTAAATTTATTCAGAATTATAGCATTTAACCTGATATTATAATGGAGAAATTATTGTCTGAAATTTTTGTAGGGAGGGCAAGTGCCCCTGTGCCCCTTAAGGCCAGCCACTACGTATGCAATTCTCTCATATTCATATAATCTCATACGCTGCTCCTGTGTGGTGTATAGACAACAAAACTCACACTCATCAAAACAAATTTCTCTGCACTATCACAAGGCTCCATGGTTCACAAGAAATTATTAGCTCTATCAGGAATTTAGAATTCTCACCATATAACAATACTTTAAATTCTTCTTAATATTAGCCAGAGTACCAGGAGCTAAAACATATCATATTGGACTTAGAAACCCTCAGAAGAGAAGATTGAAAAGAAAACTATCTCAAGACTACTTCTTCAGTGATGCCGAAGACAGTAATTTCAGACTAATTACTAACTTCACTCATCCAAACTCTGTTCTGAATCACTGACTGTGATAAACTGAATATATTGTTAACTTTGTTAAACTTGTAATTTATCCAGGATGTTAATACCATATGCATATAATCATTACCCAATTGTTAATGTATCTTCCTGTTATCTTTTGCACATGTTAGAGGCAAATGTCCATAGTTTGTTGTATGTATAAAGTAAATTGTTAAACTAATTTATCACTGGCTTGTATAAGAATCTTGCTGATTGGCCAAATAATGAACTATGTTTAAAAAAAAAAAAGAATTCTAAATGGTGTCAGATTCAAATGCTGATGATGCTTTGTCTGGGAACTACTTAGTACTACTTACTACTTAATGAAATCATCTGCACATTCTCTAAATTTAATGCACTTATAGTACTAAAATGTTGGACTACAATCAGTACTATAGTTTTCTCTAAAAAAGAATAAATGAAAGACAAATTTGCACAGAGTTAATAGAGTTACCTCTTTTTCCTCATCCACTTCATCCTCATCATCACTTCCATGGCGAGAGTGTGCAGGTGTTGTGTGTCGGGATGATGATGGAGATGGAGGCTCCGAGATAGGTCGTGGATAGCTAAATCTTCCCACATCTTCATCATCCAATGAAATCATGTCAGGATAAACCTTCTGTAAGGCCTTCATACGAGCTTGTCTGTAATACTGCAAAATATAATTACAGACATGTCAAAACATTTTAGAATACTATATGCACTATCATTTCAAAAAATAATGGATGGGGTCTATCTTACTACCCAGAAGAGCTGATATAGTAAATTTGTAATATTTTGAATTTTAGGGTTAAGGAATATATAACCGATGTCATAAAATTACAAATATGCACTGTACAGGTAAAATATTAAGAAAATGCACAGTGCTGTGCCAAAACTAGCATGAGAGTAATATAAAGTTTATGACTTTTTTAGCATGAAGGAATCACAAACATGTTTCTTGCAACTACATAGTAGTTTTAAATCTGATGTTGCAAAGCATACACTTGTTCTGGTTCTCCCAGATTACTAATCAAGGTTTCACTTTTGTGCTCACACAATCCATTTCCACTTTTGGGAAGCAAATCAAACAATCCTTTCTTCCATTTGTTCCACAATACATCTATGGTTACTAGTTTTGTTATAGGAAAATAGTATTAATGACATTTCTTTCCTGTAGCTTCTGCAGTGCCAGTGGAGCACACTCTGCTCAGTATTACATTTGAATTTAGTTCCCCTGGTAAACTATTAAATTTTTGCTGTCATTCTTTAGTAGAACTGAAAGTGAAGAACAGTGCACATGTATTTATTTCCATCAGTTCACTGTTCCAACAAGACTTATAGAACTGTACTTTAACCTCTTCCCAAAACTATTTTTGTGGGAAACTTATAAGCAGTTGTGCTCCTATTCTTCTGAAGATATGGATTACACACATACATGATAATGATTACGATATCTCAGCTTATGTTTTGTATGCTACTCGGGCAACATAATTAATACTATTTCTGAATCATCACTGTCTTCTATGACAATTTTTGGAGAATAATCTTTATGCATAGTGGCTTGTATAATGATCTCCACTTAAAATCTGAAGTTTGTTAAACTGTGGTTATTGCTAGCTGTTGGTTAATAAGGAATACACCATATTACATATGCTAGAAACATAGATTAATTAACAATTTGGTATGGCACATTTTCATTAGCAATTTTATGTCACCTAGGGAGGAAACCTGTACCATTAATTCTTCAAAATGAATAATGCCATTGTAATTTTCTTTGATTTATGTGTAAAATAAATTCTAAATGTTTTATTATTTGTAAACAAGATTCTCAGGATTAATTAAGATCATTTTGGATAGCTTCTTATAGGTTGATTGCATTCAGAAACATAATAAAGCATACTTGATGTTAAATTTATGATTTGTGTAGTTTAGTTAGTGGTATAAGGATTATACAGTTAGTTCAGATTGCTTAGCTGGGTTTCAAATAGATTAAATGCATTTTGTATATATTTAAAAAATAATAATTTGCCATTAATATAATTCTTGGAGGCAATGTAAAACTGTTTGAAATTTTAAAGTAGGATTTTGGAGTATTAGGTTATATGTTTCCCTATATATTCGGTTTAATTGAAAAACAGATTTGACATGCATGCACGCAGGCACATATGAATATGTTAGTGAATTTTCACTGGATTAGAGAAAAGAAAAAAAAAAAAAACAACAAAATAATACACACACACACACACACACACACATGCACCCCCAGCCACACACTCATATTTTATCATTGTTACTGTTAAAATATTAAAACCTAAGTAGGGGAGAAATAATCATGTACAAGTATCATACTTATTTTATTTCTGCCAGGGTTGCATAGTATGGCTGTATTAGCCAAACACTTACTGTGCTACACTGAAATCTGTGCCCGTAACTTTTAAGAAATAGTATCAACAAATGTGTTGAGTTAAAAGAGACCATGCACTCAGAAAGAAGTTGTAACTCTGCTAAAATTATTATCAAGATAAGTGTGGGAGAAGGTAAAGCCGCCAATCAGTTTTCATCAGCCTGACACATTTTCCAATTTCCTCAACACTCTCCTCAATTTTATTTTTCTGGGGTTTTATTCCTATTTTGTAGATAATGTCTAGGTACTATTTTGTAAATAATTTCTGAGAACTTCAGTATTGACATTGCTTGAAAAAGAAAGTAGGGCTTTTGTTAGATTTAAACATTTCAGAATATTAAGTTATTAGGTTTTGTGGTTAACATGCTCTAGGTATGTATGATAGTGGGAAAATGCCAATCCTTATGAAGTAGTTAATGCTTAAAAATACAAGACTAGCCTCACAAAAAAAATGTGAAGCCTATTTTAAGTGGAATTTTGCTGTTAATGCAATATGTTATTTAATCATTGTGATTATGGTAATATATGGGGTGATTTCAAAGTAGTAACATGTATGCAATTTTGCTTTCAATTTGTATATGTTTGTAAGAAAATACAAGGATAAGTAAGGTATCAGCGTTGTTGAACTTTGTAAAGCTTAGTTGAAAAACAGGTTACATGCTTTTATGAATATTAGGTTAATATCATTGCATTATAGGCACCATGCATGCTACTCTGGCGGCAAGTTTGGTTACTAATTGGAGGATAACAGAGACAGTGGTGTAAGAATATTAGCGTGTGTTAAGATGTCAAATATAGAAGCTCCTGAAAATGTAAATGCTGCAAGAACGAGGGAAGGGAACAATAACTGCTGTGTTGTAGAATGTAACAATACCTACAAGAATACTTCGTCAGCAATTAGCTTTTATTCTTTTACCATGCAGAAAACTGAAACGCAAAGAAGAAAGCTATGGATTTAAGCTGTACATCGAAACAAGCAAGTACACTAATTCTATATTATACCTCAAAGCAGCAACATATGCTTAAAATGTTGTTTATGGATAATGTTGTTTAGAAATTAATGTTGTTGTTTTCTAAGTTAATAATTAGAAACTCTAAATACAGTGAGTATTAATTACATTAAACGACACATGATGGGAATAGTCTGCCAATTGTTGTTGTTGTACACAAATTTTATATTATACCTCAAAGCAGCAACATATGCTTAAAATGTTGTTTATGGATAATGTTGTTTAGAAATTAATGTTGTCGTTTTCTAAGTTAATAACTAGAAACTCTAAATACTGCGAGTATTCATTACATTAAACGACACATGATGAGAATAGTCTGCCAATTATTGTTGTTGTTGTGGTGGTGGTGGTGGTGGCTGTTGTTGTTGTTGTACACTAATTGTATATTATACCTCAAAGCAGCAACATATGCTTAAAATGTTGCTTATGGACAATGTTGTTTAGAAATTAATGTTGTCGTTTTCTAAGTTAATAACTAGAAACTCTAAATACTGTGAGTATTAATTGCATTAAACGACACATGATGGGAATAGTCTACCAATTATTGTTGTTGTGGATGTTGTGGTTGTGGTTGTGGTGGTTCTGGTTCTTGTTCTTGTTGTTATTATTATTATTATTATTATTATTACTACTACTATTATTAACATTATTATTACTATTATTATTATTATTGTTATTATTATATTTATGTGTGTATTGTTGTGTACTATAGCTATTCATACTTTATATTTTATTTTCAGTCCTGACGGGTTATCGTGGGAACCAAAGCCCGCAACAAAAATTTGCAGCATTCACTTCATCAGAAATAAAAGGTCAGGACATCCCCATAGTCCATCATATGTTCCCAGTATATTTCCAGATGTGTATAAAAAGATGGCTGCCTCTAAGCAAGATTCTGAGAGATTTTCAAAAAGAAGAAAATCTAGGCATTGTAAAATGCTCAAGTGCAATTGATGTCAATAAAAGTGTTGCCACCCAGACAGACGCAAACGAAACAATTCTCGATGATTTCATTTTTTCCTGCACACTTAATGGACCTGATTTGTCAACTCAAGCTTGTGTTCCATTAAGTTCTAAAGTACAGTCTCATATTAAATGCTATGAAAAAAGCTCTGACACAAGCGACATCGATAATGAAGTGCTTGGATTTCAAGGTTATTCTTCGTTAAGAGATGAAACAGAATTACGAGACCTAACAGGAGTGACATTTGCAGTTTTTAATCTTATGTTAACATTATTACCTCCTGAAACACAATCCAAGACCAGAAAAGAAAATCGTCTCCTCATATTCTTAATGAAAATGAAAACTGGACTATCATATTCTGCTTTGAGAGTGGTGTTCGGTGTTCACCGTACAACAGTATCGCACATTTTTACTACAATCTTAATGTTGTTGGCTTCTACGATGGCTAATTTCGTATTTTGGCCAAGCAAGGTAAGTGTTCAGGAAACAATGCCACAGGTGTTCAAAAGCAAATATCCAAAATGCAGAGTAATTATTTATTGTACTGAAATTAAAGTTGAACGGCATCCTATTGTAGATCAAAGGGTGCTTCTTTATTCACACTACAAGGGCAGTTACACTGTCAAGTTTTTAATAGGAATTACTCCTAGCGGTATGGTGTCCTTCAAATCTAAATGCTATGGCAGTAGATCCAGTGACATGTTTATCACAAACAACAGCAAATTGTTGACACTCTTACAAGCTGGTGACGAGGTCATGGCAGATAAAGGCTTCCCGGGAATAAGAATTAGCCTTTCGGATAATGGGATCATAGTTGTCACCCCATCATTTCTGCATGAAGGTAGATTAACAGCTGATGAGGTGGAGATAACACGCAAGATTGCCAGAGTTCGAATTCATGTTGAAAGATGCATCCAAAGAATTAAAATATACAATAGTTTAGAGAAGTTACCAATAGAGCTTCTTCCATTTGTAGATGATATTGTGCACATGTGCTGCTTTCTAGCAAACTTGCAGTCTCCTGTCATTCAAGAATTGTAGACCAATAATATGAATTGGAGTATCTAAATTTCACATCCACTTACATTATTTTCACAAATTATTTTATTTTTACAAAATTATTTGAGAATCATAGAGCTAATAAAATTACTATCCAAGTGTCAATACTGTAAAATGTGTTTCTAATATTTTATTCCTCGTTTTGAAAATGTACAAATTGTTATCAATATTTTTCAGCAACAAAATGTAATCAAAATGCCATAATGTTTGAAACATTCAATTTCAGTAAAAAATACAGTAAACCTAATTATCTCTATACCTGTGACTAATTCATGATATTATTGAACCTGCTTTGAAACTTCCACAAGTCTTGGTAAGAAATATATAAAGTAAAATGATTCCGGCTGGAGTATAATCCGGGCTTGTGGGCCATGGTCTACTGGGCTCCTCCTTTTTCTTCCCAGATGTTTCGTCTGCGACTGCAGCAGACATCTTCGGTGGCAGCGGCGAGGTCGAAGTGCTCTAGTGGACGTTTCACAGTCGCAGTTGAAACACTGAATAGCCTCTGATTCAGTCTCTTTTCCATAGTTTATATTTTTTTAAGCTAACTCCAACAATGTGCAGATCTGTCAAGAAAGAACTAGGCAGACTGTCAAACTTTTTTCTTCTAACTTTAATTCTATGTGCTTTGCTACTCGGCGAAATACGAGCTTGCCTTTCTTGAAACCAACCTGGACATTGTGCCTGTCTGCAAGTAGTTTCAGAAATTTCAACTGCTCTATCATCATTAATGCACACGTTACTTTTTGACTGTTCCCTCTCACCTAAAGGTCTGAAAACAAACATCACTATCTCACAATCTATATCAGAGCTTTTAAATAATTCCATTGTTACATTCACACATTCTTCTGATAACAATGAATTATCCACTGATTCTAGCAAATAATTAATTACATTTTTGCATTCATGCTCCACTTCAGTTCTATTTTCAGCTTCTAACATTCAAAGTAAAGGACATGGAATATTAATTAAGTCATCTAACTTTAAAGCAGAAGTTGACACGGTGTATTTTAAAATTTTAGCATGAAATAGGACTCCGATTTGTTTCCCTTTTGCACATTTTTCATTTGTAGCCCTTGTGGAACTTGGTCTTCCCCAGGATTGTGGTATATCTGTCTTGGAGAAAATGCTTTCATTGTTTATATAGTACAGAACCCAGCTATGTGTTTACAATATTCTGCAAGTCCCACCGGGCAAGGGCACCAACTCCTTAAGACATATCATTCAGCATCAATCTAAGAAAACTCATATAATACTCAAATTAGGGCAATCATTTAACGGGGAAAGAAGAAATATTTATTAAAGATTAGGTGCTGCAATATACACAGAGAAACTTATTGAGCTTACCTCAAGTGATATTTTGTAAGGCGGTAGGGTAACTGAGGTTTTCCACATCACTTCTGCAGTTATTATATTAATCTCGTCCCTCCTCACTTCTCTTACATGGTTTATATGACCACTATTACAAAGATTTCGAGCTTTTAGAACAGCACTTTCAGTCAAATTCATGCACTTTATAGGCAGATAACCGCAAGTAATATATATATATATATATATATATATCGCACATGGCTTCTGCTTATAACTATCCTCCTAATAAGTACAAAGCATGACACAGAGCAGCGCCACCAGTACGATTTTCTGATTCATGCACAGTGCCTATATTTAAAAAACAATACTACAACCATGCACATTAAAAAATAAATAAATAATAAAAAAAGCAAAAGCAAACTTTGCCAAAGAATAATCAAGAGGTATAATTGCAGAAATGTAATATAAAATAAAGCAACAAGTGAAACTTTCGAGAACCTTATAACATTTACGAAATTCCTCATCGTAGACCTGGAAATTATTCTATTGGATAACTGTTTTTCCTTTCTTTCTGTTACATAAATACTAATACAATATTTCATCTTGGAATCATTATCAATTGCCACTCAAGCAGGAGTGCCATTTCTGTAAGGTGATCTCAAAGCAGTACCCTGACCAGCACCAAAGGTAGCATTAGTTATTTGCTAAGAATAACTGCTGGTTAGCTAGCTGAAGTTGGTAATATGAAAATTTTGACCACATCAGTTGGCATCTAACCAGAATCTTAACCAGGAACTGTAATACACACCCATTATTATCAACTTCATTATCATCTGATACATCTGGCCGTTTTTAAAATCCTGATATTAGCTGGAATATTACTCGAAATTCAGGTATTCTTCATCTACGAGTCAGACAATGCCAGTAATTGACGATACATGAGAAATAATGTTACTGAGAATTCAATGATGGGAATTGGCCTAATTTTTTACTGATTGTTAAATTATTATGCTGATCATTCTTTGACAATGGTTTGTACAATCCAATATTACTGGATTGGCTTTTAAACTTCTTAAATGTTGAATAATAATATATTTCAACCAGCAATCAAAACAACTAATATGACAGTTTTACATAGTTATAACTCTTTATATGTGACAAATAAAAAACATTGCAGTGGCTATTCATTACAAAATGGAAGAAGGAGGATATTTAGAAAAAAAAATCAAGAATTTAACAGTTCTCTGTAATATAAATCACAGCAAATCACTGAAATTTAATAATGACCCAAATGACCAACATGTTAGTTGTAAAGTTAATTGATTATGAATTTTTTCACTAGATCTCGTCTGTTCAACTTACAATTCCTAAATTTCGCCAATCCAGCAGATCACTAAGTCTTTCTGTGCGATTACGTTGTATGATGCGTTGACGTCTGTTAAGTTTAGCAAAATCAAACATAAACTGTGCTAGTTGCTGCACAGAGCCTTCAAGAGAGATATATCGTCGATCAACAACATAGATACCATAACTCATTGGATCTGCAATATGCTCTTGCATGAAGCACCCAAAACCTAGAAGAAAAAAAGGGAAAAGCAAAATGAAAGAAGGACAAATAAATTTGACAAAAACGTTGGTAAGTACAAGTGTTAAAGAGTCATATGAGTATTTTAACCATGCAACTTTCAAGTGTTAAAAATACATATATTTTCTTGTGAGTGCTAAGCTTGCCATAGAAGTGTGCAGACCTGTGTCAAAACATCTCTACAGGTGAGAGGAAGAAGGGAATAAATAGGATGGTAACAGTAGAGAATACAGTAGCAACAATAAGAGAGTTGAAAGATTTTGAAGAAGTACTGGAACAAAGGACAAATGATGCAGTGAGCAGGAAAAGAGATGATATGAAGAAGAAGAAAGAAGGGGAGCAATGAAGAACAGTATGTAAGAGTTAGGGGAGATAAAAGCTGCAAAAGAGAAGGGGAAGAAAGAAGTGGAGCATGAGGTGGTAGAGGAAAGAAGAAATCAGGTCAGCAGATCAGTGAGCAAAAAGTGCACAGGAGCAATTGCAAAAATCAGAAGAGCAACAGAAGCACAGGGGAATTTAGAAGCATTATGAACAAAAGGTATAGAGAGAATTGTTCAAATGGAAGAATAAAGTCACAGAAGAAGAATGGGTGCATTACAGGGAAGGAACAAATGAGAAACAACAGAAGACAAGTTACAAGTTTAGAAAGATGAGACAGGCAGAGAATGACATATAGAATTCAATTCAATTCATTTATTGCTCATGAAACTTTTACAAGCATAGAGCATTGTCAAAAATTTAAAACACATACACTTCAAATTATTCAATTGTACACAATCATAGTTACAAATTTGAAATTGACATCTAATAATAAATAACTTGTTTTACAAAGAGGGGATCACATTTTGTGAAGGGGGGCATATTTTGTGTAAGGGAAGAGCAAAGAGAAACAGATGTGTGTCAACGGATAACTAGGCAGAGAAAACATAGGAAGGTGCAGAGAGGAGGAAAAGGAGGATAGGTTTTAGACCAATGGCAAATGCAGTGTGATTAAAGTGTGTAAAAAGGGGAAGAGAATCAGAAAGTGATTATGGGCAAGAAGATTAAAAGAGAGGGCAAGTAAAGTTACAAGAAAGACCCAAGAAAAGTTTAATTAGGCAATAAAATAGTAATGTGAATAGTAGGGTAGTTAGAAAGAGAAACAGATGGTTAAAAGGAACACAAGTAGAACTATTAAATGCAAAGGTATCCATGGACTATAGGATAGCCCATGGAACTTTTAAAGTGAAATTGGTGTAAAATATGCAGAGAGCTGTTCAGTGTCAGGAAGGGGAGGGTCCCCTGCTCAAAGGACAAATTCAATTTCACATACTTTGTCTTTTAAGTTTTAGAACATACCATGTTCAGAGAACTAATTAACGTCTAGGATTACTAATGCCTCATCATTATGTTTAAAATCAGTGTAAGTTCCTTTCACTTATAAATTTAACATGGATGCACTAAGTAGATAGCAATGAGAATGGAAAAAATGGTATCTGTCAACTGAATAATAATAATAATAATAATAATAATAATAATAATAATAATAATAATTAGTTTTAATTTACTTGGAGTAGACACACATGTGCTTCACGAAAACTTACAGAACTAATTTTGCATGCGAGTTGCATGTATTGTCTTCTGCTTTCGACTGTCGGATTCAACATGAGGATCCTTGATGTATGACTCCCTTCCCTCTGACAGTGGGAATACATGAAGAGGTTAAAAAAGAAAACAGGAATAAAAAATGAGATATCCCTAAAGATTTGGTGGAATATTTTTAAACATTGATAGGCAGGAAATTAGGTAAGAAAATATATCTAAGAAGGAGAGAAATAGGCTTTTTCAAAAATGACATACTAGATGAAAAGATGTTAATGTAAGAAATATACAAACAGATAAAGAACTTAAAGAAAGATAAGGCAGTGGGCATAGATGGTATACTTGGTGAATTCTGGATATTGTATACCAAAGCAGAAACAGATCTAGAAGTTGTGACTAACCTCTTACATAAAGAGAAGGAGAGTAAAATTACATCTGAAAAATGGAAGATAAGCATGATAATGCGATATATAAGGGTAAAGAAGGAACAAGCAAGCCTGAAAATTATAGAGGAATCAGTTTACTATCAATACTGGGAAAAGTTGATACAGAAATAATGGCAGATTACAAGAACGGGCTAAGATTGAACGACAGCTACCAAAATTCCAGGCAGGATTCTGGAAAGGTCAGAGCACAACAGACAATATATTG
Source organism: Hymenopus coronatus (assembly GCA_030762935.1). Taxonomy (NCBI): domain Eukaryota; kingdom Metazoa; phylum Arthropoda; class Insecta; order Mantodea; family Hymenopodidae; genus Hymenopus; species Hymenopus coronatus. The sequence continues at coordinate 259,289,164 of CM060900.1, forward strand.
GTGATTCAGACAATAATTAGTAAACATTTAAATACCAAAAGGGGTAGAGTATATATGTAACATACATATTATATATATACACGTAATCCCACTTCTATTCACAAAAAATGCTAATAGTATAGAACAGGGAAACTTGTCAAATGGGCTGAGTCTGTAAAATCTGAGCCAGATAACCAGGAATACTGTAACAAAAATAAAAGAAAACTAATAATGGTACACCCAAATGTTCAATATCTGAGTAATAAAATACACAAGGTCTCGATATTTCTCCAAGAACTCAAGCATGACATCCTAGCAGTTACAGAACATGGGTTAAAAGAAAATGAAATGAGCTTATGTCAAATAAAAGGGTACACAAATATAACATCTTTTTTTAGGAAAACTTTTAAAGGTAGTGGCACCACACTGATGTAAATAAAGGTTTAAAAGAGGTATGATATGGCTAAGAGACAGAAATCTAGAAAAAATGTTTGAGGTGGCAGGAATAGAAGTACAGAATATAAATGAAAGAATTATTGTCTTAGTATGTAATAGATCTCCATGCAGTAAGTCAAAAAAATTTTCTGACAATTTAATAAACATTTTAGACAAAGTTGAATGTGATAAAATAGTGATACAAGGTGACCTTAATATAAATATGGATGAAAATAGTAATGACTATAAACAACTACAAGATTTAATATATATGCATAATTTACATATAGCAATAGATGAAACAACTAGGGTAACAGCAACTACAGCAACCATATTGATCAAATTATCACAAACTTTCTGCCGCAAGAATATCAAACAAAAGTAATTAAAAGTCACATATCTGACCAATGAGCTCAAGAAATTGACATACAACTCAATGCACCAAGACAATGTAACTGGTACAAGACAATCAGAGCAATGCATCAGTCAAACATTGCAGAACTATGCATGCTACTACAGAAGAAGTCATGGGAAGTGATATTTAATGTAAAAAATGACGACACAAAATGAGAGAATTTTTTTAACATATTCAACTATTACTTAGACCTAGCTTGTCCGAAGTTAAAAAAGAAAATATCAAAACACCAACAAGCACAATGGGTAAACAAAGATATTTTGGGGGCAAAAAGCCAACTAAAATTAATTTACGATAGATATAAAGAAAGCAAAAGGGAAACTAAAAAAATGGCATACTTAACAACAGAAAAAGGCATATAAACAAATAATATAACAAAGTAAAGCAGAGTACATAAGACAAACAATTCTCAAATACATAAACATAACTAAAACAACTTGGAACATAATAAAAAATGATACAGAGCTACAGATTTTGACATAAACAATTTCATTACAAAAAAAGATGTACACTAATGAACCCGAAGAGATAAGCAATATATTTAATACAAACTTTATAGAAGAAGTACAACAATTACTAACCAATAGTAAGACCAATAATTATAATTGCAATACTAGACATATAACAGACTCAATGTATTTAAATGAAATAAGAAAAATAGACCTAGCCCGCCTGGGTAGTGCAGTGGTAGCGTGTCTGCCTCACATTCAAAAGGTTGTGAGTTGGAATCTTGCTTAGGGTGAGTTACCCGGATAAGGTTTATTTCGGGGTTTTCCCTTATCCTGAGAAGACGAATCGAGTAACTTTAAGCTCCATGGACTCCAAGATCATTTGAGCATCATTTCACCAATTTCATCGTCTGATATGACCAACCAGATAATAAAAAAAAAAAAAAAAAAAAAAAAAAAAAAAAAAAAAAAAGTAGACCTCTCAAAAATAATAAAGGACATGAAAAATAAAAGATCTACAGGATCAGATGAAATTTCACCAATACTACTTAAACAATTTGCACCTTATTTACTAGAACCATTGGTAGAAATGATAAACGCTGTCATGTCCCATGGAATATTTCCAGAAGTAAGAAAGAAAACATTCATAAAACCCTTATATAAATAAGGTCACAAAGGAATATCTAGAAATTATTGTCCAATAGCACTTATTTCCACACTTTCAAAAGTAATTAAAAAAACTACTGTAAATAAAATTATATCTTTTATAGATAAACATAATATTCTACATGAGTCTCAATTCGGATTCAGGAAAAATAAATAAAAACTCAGGCTATAGCTGAAATTTTGAATTACATAATAGATAACCTAGACAATTATGCTAATAACAACTATATGTTCTTAGATTTACATAAGGCATTCGATTGCATCCAACATGCCATTCTATATGATAAACTGCATAACTATGGAATTAGAGGAACCCCATTCAACTTAATAAAGTCATATTTAAACAGTAGAACTCAGGTAATGAAAGTTACACATTTAACACACAAGAAAATAAAAGACTATTACTCCAAAAGTCTTGAAGTAAAGTATGGGGTTCCTCAAGGCTCTGTTCTTGGACCTCTACTGTTTACTATATATATATATATATATATATATATAAATGAATACCTAATTTACCAGGTAGCAAAATTACAATGTACACAGATGATACATCAATTATTAATATCAGCATTGGAGTATAAAATTTGAAAGCAATAACATTATAGAACACTTAACTAATAATCCAGCACTTGCAATCCAAAAACCTACAAGTAAATATAAACAAAACAAAATGTATAAATTTCCATACCCTACAAAATAAAAACATAAAAAACATTGGCATTTTTATCGAGAATGACAAAATTTAACAAGTAGAATATTGCAACTTTTTAGGAGTCATTATTGACCAACACTTTAATTGGGATAAGCATATGGATAAAATAAGCAATAAAATTTGTAATTTATTTATTATTAAAAGATTCTTAGGTTTAAGAAACAAAGAGGTGTTAATGACAATATATTATGGATAAATCCACCCACATCTTTCTTATGATATCATAGCTTGGGGTCGTAGTAAAAAGAAAAACACAAATAGAGTTTTTATATCACAAAAAAGTGCAGTGAGATTGATCCTGGGACTAAAACAGACAGAATCTTGTAAAGTAGTATTTACAAATTTAAATATTATGACATTGTACTCATTTTATATATATATATGGGACTAAAACAGACAGAATCTTGTAAAGTAGTATTTACAAATTTAAATATTATGACATTGTACTCATTTTATATATATATATATATACATATATATATGAAGCAATAATTTAGGCAATTAAATAGAAACAATCATGATTATCTTACAAGAAATAAAGACATACACCACAAGCACATTCATTACAACTGTATAAAACCAAATCAATAGCTTCAGCTTGTGAACTCTACAATAAACTTCCTGTATACTTGAAACATATACAAAACCCTAAAGTCTCAAGGAAAGAACTTAAAAAAATTTGTATAAATGCTTGTTTTTATTCTGTAGATGAATTGTACATATTCAAATTTGTAAATTATATTTGTAGTTTGGGTAAATAATTATTAATGTAAACAATGTAAATAATTCTTACTGTATTATTTCTATTTTGTTTTATTTTTTTCGATTATATTTATATTCTTTGTAACCTGACATGTCCAACAACGTATATGTTTTAAAAGGACTAATAAAAAATGAATGAATGAATGTTTTTCACAGATTTTGAAAAAGCTTTTGATATAAGAAACAGAGAAGCACTAAAGTGGAAATTGCATAAAAATAGTGTGTGTGATAAATTTATTAGCAGAATAGAGAAAATATATGGAAAAAAGATGCAGGAAAACATTATGGAAAGGAGGGGATAACTGAGCTGGTAGAACAGAAGATAGGGTGGAGATAAAGTTGTAAATAAAGCCAAATTATTCATAGATAACATACTAGAAAGAGAGAGAGAGAAAGAAATAGCTTTTGTCTGGTGTTAATGAAAAGGAAATGCCAGGGTTATTTTAAGCAGATGACCTAATGGTGGGTGTGTTCATGGCAATAGGACTTCAGAGCTCTATAAACAAAATTCAGAAATTCTATGCAGAACGGGGGATACAAATAAACATTAATAAATCTAAGATACTGGTGTTCAGAAAAGGAACCAGATTAAAGAAGGAAGAGAAATGGTAACTGGTAGGAAAACAAATTGAAACAGTAAGAGAATTTGATTATTTGGAGGTAAGATATTCATATTCATTTATTTCATCCTTCAGATCATGTATACATAATATGGACTCGTCAATAAGTTACATAGGAATATAACAATAAGTTAAAAGGACACACACACACATACACACACACATACACACACACCCACATACACATATGCATACAGCATTTAGGGTCACCACACATATCCATACTGCCTTAATTAGTAAGACTTATTTACATATTCCATAACTGAATAAAATGCATTCTCTAATAGGTACAATTTGAGTTTTTTCTTAAACAGATTTACATTTTCAATATTTTTTATATTAAGGGGTAACCTATTATACAGTTTTATTCCATTATGATTTACACTGTTTTTGGCTAGATTCGTTCTGCAATATTGCACATGTAGATTTCCTTTCTGCCTTGTACTATGATAATGAATCTCTTGGTTATCTGGTAACTGATGCCTTATTCGTCTGATATGATGGATAACTCCTAATATATACATACTTGGTGCAGTCATAATCCTTAACCTTTTGAACAGTTCCCTGCACGGAGATCTACTTAATTCGCCAGTCATTATTCTTATGGCCCGCTTTTGCAACCGAAAAACTTTTTCAGATTCTGTTGATGCCCCCAGAACATTATTCCATACCTTATATGACTATGGATGTATGCAAAATAAGCACTTCTAAAAACTTGCACACTTGTCACTCTTTTCAATGTACTCAATATGTAACATCCCACACTTAGTTTCTTGGTTAGCATATTTATATGTGTCCCCCATTTAAGATCTTCTGTAATAATTATCCCCAGAAATTTAGTTTGATCTTCATATTTTATGATTTCATTGTCTATTTTTATTTGCGGTTTTGCCACATTTCTATGATGACTCGAATGAAAACTCATAGCAACAGTTTTTTGTGTGTTTAATAGTAGTCTATTTACCTCAAACCAGTATATCAATTTCCTTATATCCCCATTTACTTTTTTCTGAAGATCTCTGTCATTGTTTGCTTTTAGCAGCAGGTTTGTATCATCAGCAAATAACACCACTTCAGACTCCTGGACACATAATGGGAGATCATTTACATAAATCAAGAAAAGAAGAGGCCCCAATATAGATCTCTGTGGTACCCCCTGTCCTACCTTCCTCTGCGTAGATTGACATCTTTCTATACTGACATGTTCCTTATTCAGGTTGCTAATTTCTACTACTTGAGATCGATTCGATAGGCAAGATTTAAACCATGCATTTGCTATTCCTCTAATACCATACACCTCTAACTTTCTCAGTAGTATATCATGATCAATCACATCATATGCCTTCGTTAGATCAAGGAACAAACCTATTGATTTCCCTTTCTTTTCAATAGCAGCATTAATTTTTTCAACTAGGGCGCAAACTGCCGATTCAGTAGATTTTTCTCGCCTAAAACTATGTTGTGTATCTGTGAGAATTTTATTTTTCTCTAAAAAATTACTAATTCTATTGAACATTAGCTTCTCCAAAATCTTGGAGAATGCTGATAGCATAGAAATTGGTCTGTAATTTTGTAACACATCTTGGGGTCCCTTTTTATGGAGGGGCCTAACTTTAGCTGTTTTTAATTTATCTGGGAAAACTCCTGTCTCAAAGGAGGTATTATAGATATTCAGTAATGGTTTTGCTATTTCCTCTACACAAACCTTTATTACTAGATCAGGAATCTCGTCTAGACCTGCTGAGAGCTTGCTTTTCAGCGCTTTTGCTGCCCTTATCAGTTCCTGCTCATTTATAGGTTTAATAAATACTGAATTCATGCATCTTTTAACCTTACTGTTTTCTCTTGCTTTTTTAACCCCTGTGTCATATTTATCTCTTACTAGTTTATTTGGACCCTCAACAAAATATGTATTAAACAATTCAGCTATTTTAACTGGATCTTTGATTTTTTGCCCTTCATGCATCAATTCAAATTGGTTTATGCACAAATTTCTTTTCCCGGTTTCCTTATTGATTACTTCCCAGATTGCCTTACTTTGGTTTGTTGCTCTTTGAATATATTTATCATTTTCAAGTTTTTTTGCATCCCTAATAACTTTCCTGTATACTTTTTTATATTTATTTATATAACTTAAGTTTTCCCTTGACACCTTTCCCCTTTTTTCCAACATTGATAGGAATTTGACTCTCTGTGAGGATACTTTTATACCTTTGGTCACCCACCCTTTTTGGTTGATACTAACCTGTTTCAGTGGAAATGCTATATTAAAATTGTGATGAACTGTTTCTATTAGCTTATCAAATTTTGCATGTACATCCTTTTCTTCATAAATGTCATGCCAACTTTCTTTGCTTAATAGGTATTTAAATTGCTTTTGATTTTCTTCATTAAAATGCCTTTTACTGCTTGTTATTCTACTTTTGTTCAATGACTGACTGACTTGATACTTTTAGGATTTGCGCTTTGTGATCCGAGATACCTGCGCCGGCTGATCATAGTTCATATTTGTAGCTAACACATCAATAAGTGACACAGAGTTTTTTGATATTCTAGTGGGAACCTGTACTGTATTAATTATGTTGAAAACCCTGAATAAATTTTCTATTTCCATGCTTTTTTGGCTTTGCTGCAGTAAATTAATGTTCCAATCCCCACACACCACAATATTTTATACTTTTTTGTTAACTTCTGCAGTAGCTCATCTAATTTTTTTATGAATGTATTGAAGTCACTATCAGGTGTCCTGTAAATGCATGCTATTACTGTTTGAGTTTTTGTTATCTCAGTGACTGAGGGCTCGAAATGTTTTTCTACACTTAAATACTGCAATTCTTTCACATCTTTCACTTCTATTTCTACATGAACAAATATCCCTGATCCTCCATGCATATATTTGTCCCTAATAAATACTGATGATAGTTTAAAATTGGCTATATTTACACAATTTACATTCTGCCCACTGAGCCAGTGTTCAGTGAGACATAGTACCTGTACATTCATTTCCTCTGATGCCATTAGTACCTCTAATTCAGTTACTTTGTTACTTAAGCTTTGAACATTTAAATGGCAGATTTTTAAACAATTTTTCTTACCTGTCTGAAATGTTTTGCATGCTATTGTCTGCTTTTTTTCTTCCCCTCCCCTTTTCCTACTAATGGTATCAAGTTGAGTATAAGCCTTTTGGGGCTCTGTAGTGATTTCCTTACCTTCCATGTTTGCCAGATAACCATAGACTCCATTTTTTTCAACACCGCTCACTACACAATTTGGTTTTTTTGCCTGAGATGGCTTACAACCCTACCTAACAACTTGCCAAATTTACTCACCCCCCTTCTGTTCAAATGTAATCCATCACGACCCAAGTCATAGTCTCTAATCCATGCATTTCCATCCACATACATACAGTCATGTTCACTGCATAACCATTCAAGCACTGAGTTTATAGCGTCTATGAAGCGATCATCTTCATCTCTGCGGTGTAAAATAGCACTAACACAAATCCTGGCTCATGGAAAGAGTTCCTTTGTGGTTTTCACCAGCTGTAACATTTCTCGCATGATATCATCAGGCGTGTCTGCGCTGCGTACGTTGTTGGTGCCCGCGTGTATAACTATGTTGTCCGGGTCATCTCTGTTTTCCCGTAGTTTCTTTTCAATATGCTGTAGCCTGGCTCCTGGGAAACAATACACTATGATATCTTCGTCCACATATTCACTAGTATGACGTACTATTGAGTCCCCTATAATTATGGCTGATCTTTTCTCGAACACGTGTTCACCCGCATTTTTAGTTTTGCTCGGCGTGCTTTCCTGCTGGCTTCCATCTTCAGAATGCACCGTTTCTTCTGTGTTGGCTTGGTTTTGTGCTGCTGGGTTCGTTTCCAGCACCTGAAAACTATTGGACAGCAGAACTTCATCTTTCCGTGCACTCGCTAAATTGTTTCCCCGGGACCGACGCTTTGCATTCACGTTTACCCACTGAGCTGTTTCACTTCTGCTAGGCCATTTCTGTTCATCTCCCTCCTTGCACCTCGTTGTTTTCTCATTTTCATTCCTTATTCTTTTATTTTCACTTCTTAGTTCGTTTATTTCTTTATTTGCCGCCACGAGGTCTTTCCTGAGGATCTCGATCACTAACCGAAGTGATGCTACACTCTCATGCGCGTCACCCCATCTCCAGTCACAACACGTATTCACAGATCTCTCATTTTTCCGACCCGCTCCACTCGAACTTCCATTTTCACTATTCCATCCACCTTTGATTTGGCCACAACTCATTTTATTTTCTCCATTTAACGCAAACTCTCCCTTATTTGCCCCCAAAATCCTGGACACTTCTGTTTCACATCTCTCAACCGCCGCCATAATAATGTATTGCAATAGAAGTTGCAATGAAGACTGGGCAGCTCATGGTAGAAAGATAAAAGCAAAAGATAAAGCGGCAATGACAGGCATTACCAGAGATGAACAGAAAATGGTTATAAGGGGTTAAGAGGCAACAGCAGAAGCAAAAATGTTATATGAAATGGAAATCTGGGGTGTATCAGACATAAACAAATTAGATCACAGATACAAAATGTTCTGTAAAGAGATTTTAAGGCTAGCAGAGCAGCACCAAAAGGAGCAGCCATGGTAGAATTAGGAAGATCAAGAAGAAGTGGAGTGTTCCTAGAGAGAATATTGAAACATTGGTATAGATGTATGAAGAGTGAAGATGAGAATCTTCTAAAAATATGTATGAAACAGCTCAAGATAGTTAAGGGTGAGAACAGTTGGTGGGGGCAACTATAGGAAATCTTGACAAAAACAGGGATGAGAGACAAATGGAGGAAGGGAGAGGAAAATAAAAAAAGGTTTCTGGAAGTCAGTGAGAAATCGGATAGAATACTCAGATAAACAGATAATTTGGGGTGAACTAGAAAATGAACAAAGAAAGAAAGAATGGTCATCAGAGGGGTGTGTACATACGTGTAATAAAAAAGAGAGGGAAGGGTTAGCTTGGATGAGAACAGGAGTATTACTTTTGAAAGGGGTGAGGGGTCATGAACTAGAATATTGCAGAATATTTCTGAGTTGGGTTTGTAACACTCAAGCATCACTTATGTATAGTTTTTCCAGTCCAGTTTCAAAGCCATGGGCTTCATTATTGATGGTTTCCAACTTAATTTCCACAAGGTGTTCTATGTTGAGGTGTGACTGTCCCAGGTGGCTGAATAACGGACCTCGAAAATATATTTTGTGGCAGCAATTCAAAGTTGAATACGTGACATTGGTTTTTAATGATATGGATTTTTTCCCACACGTCAAGCTCTGCTGCATATCTGGCAGGTTTTATAAGGTGTATGTTAGGTACTATTTCATGGTTAGTAGAACAAAAGTGGTGTGCAATGGCTGATTTGTCAGTTTGTTTGTATTTTACTGCTCTCATGTGTTCTTTAAGATGTTTGGGAAAAAAATCCACATCATTAAAAACCAATGCCATGTATTTAACTTTGAATTGCTGCCACAAAATATATTTTGAAGGTTTGTCACTTAGTCATCAGGGACCATCACACCTCAACATAGAACACCCTGTGGAAATTCAGTTGGAAACCATTGACAATGAATCCCACATGGCTTTGAAACCGGTCTGGAAAAACTATACATAAGTGATACTTAAGTATTACAACCCAACTCAGAAATATTCTATTCATACGTATCACTGTTCCAAAACACCCTTTCATTAAAATTGTTCTTAGAATAAGGAGAAAGGCAGTGTTGTTCACTGTTTAACAAAATGTAAAGAGGTAGGAAATTGAAGGAAAGAAATTTGGGAACACAAATGGGGTAGTAGGAGAGAAGGTAGCAATGAAAATGTTGAATGTCAAGGGAAAGAGAAGAACTAAAGAAATAGGGCAATATTTGGAAAAGATAAGCAACAAGTGTATAAGAAAAAGAAAGAGAGAGCACATGAGAGAAAACACTGAGACTGGGATGGAATAGGTAGCACAAACCACAGGGCTACACTTGCTAACAGCCAGGGAGCTAGGCAGATGTAGTGCCTAAGTGATACTCAAACCCATGTACATTAAGGTAAGTACAATTAAGTATTAACAATTCTTATAATTCGTCCAGAGCGTACAATGCCTTATTTATTAAAAAGTTCTTCAGCCTACATTATAAATTTGTGTCATAATAGATTGCTTTAACGAATTTGGTTATAGCCTTAACACACAAGGATCTTTGTAACTAACATTTATTCTAAAACTTTATCTGTGAAAGTCACAGTTATGCTGTGTGTTATAATGATTGACATTGTTGTTTCTCAACCTATCTTTTTGCAAGGCATATGTTATTACTTTATATACATATAGGGAAAATATTGTAATAATTTGTTTTTCACTAAAATACTGCCTGCAATAAACCCTAGAGTTTAAGTGATATGTTATTCTTAGTGCTTTCTTCTGTAACTTAAAAAGTCTTTCCATGATTGATTTAGCACTGCTTTCCCAAATTTCTGCTCCATATATCACATGTGGAAGTACACCACCATAATAAATCAATTTTAATTTCTTTTCTTCTAAAAGATTAGAAAAATGCCTAAGCAGCTATAGTGATTTGCTTGTTTTACCATAAATATCATTAATGGGTTCCGACCATGTTAGCTTTTGGCCATTTGTGATGCCTATAAATTTATGTTTGTTAGTACTGACTAAATTTTACTCCGATTATTGTAAAGTATTATACCAATCATTTAAATTTCTTAGATTAAACTGAATGTCATTAGACATGTTGCTTTTGAGTTATTCTGTTTAAAAAGTGAATCATTAGCATTTGTCCTAGTTTCATTCAATTACTCAGTCATAGTACCCTAGCATACAGCAATTCTATCATCTGCATAGGAAATAACTGATTTTGTCTGCTGTACGTATAACATTCCTATATGGACTAAATAAAAAGGACCCAGTACTGAACTTTGAGGAATTCCATACTTTATAGTTCTGAATTTGGATGTAGTTTTTGTTATATTTACCTAATTGTGATATACTGCTTTCTGCCAATAAGACAAGAGTTGATCAAATTTTCAGTCAATTTCAAAATCCCATATGCTTCCAGTTTATCAAGTAGAATATTGTGATCTACACAGTCAAATGCTTTTGTGAGGTCTAAAATAGAGTTGAGTTTTTTCCTTTGTTTACTAAGTGTTTTATTATGTTATATGTGCACTCCAAGATTGACAAAATTGTCAAGAAATGTATTCGGAAACCATGTTGTGAATTTATAATGGTGTCATTTTTTTCAAAGAAGTTAATTAGTCATTGCAATATAACCTTTTCAAAAATTTTATCCAATTTAGAAGTTAATGTAATAGGCCTTTAGTTACTGATATCCTTAATATCCCCCTTTTTATGTACACGTCGAACAATAGATATTTTCAAACAATTTGGGAACTACTCTTTTGATATAGAGAAATTGATAAGGTCTTCAAAAGGGCTTGCAAGAACATGTTTGCATTGTTTTAGAATTAGTGTGTTTATTTGATCCCACCCACTAGTAGCTTTATTTGGTAACTTAGCTATGATATTGATTATTTCATTTGTCAGAGGCTTGAATAAGAAAAGATGGGCAATTTTCCTAGAGCAAAAGTTGGATGTAAAGATTTGGTTCCTTGGTTGGGATGCAAGATTTAAGAAAAATTTGTTGAAATGGTCACATTTGTTTAGTATCAATCCATTTATATTCTATTCAAGGATTTTAGAGCTGAGGCTATTTTGTCTAGCTTAATTAACCATACACCAAGTAGTTTTACAAATATTTTTCGAGTTGTTTATTTTTTTGTATACACTAGCTATAAGTTGATTAAGATTTACTAAATTACTTTTTTGCTTGATTATACTTATTTTTGTAGTGTGCATTTTTTGTTGCTTTATGTAAAACTGCTTCATTTCATCTTTCAACTTAATGGTTTATGCAATGAGTTTACCTATGGCATTTTTATTTCTATGTAAAATTTTAGTTTTAATCAGACAACAAGGTACGGAGATCTCACATTATTTTTGAGATGTCATACCTCAATGGTGTCTTACAAACTTTGTACTAATGATTAATTAATTGATTAATTCATATTGATTGATCTAATACTTGGTTAACTGTAAAGCCCAGGGCTTAAGCACTTACAGAATTTGTAAGTTGCCACTGGGGTACAATGTCTCAAAAATATCGTGAGATCTCCTTGTAGTTTACTGGAAAAAATGTGGGTCTTGGAGAATTTAGTCCTGTGCCGGCATGTTGCCATGGTAGCTCAATGGTCAAAGCAATTGGACAGAAACCAGGAGATCTGTAGTTGAAATCCCGGCAATGGCATTGAATTTTTCAGTCTGACTCTATCTTTCCAACTTCTGTCCTGCATACTTCTGGTGTGGAAGAAACAATTAATTTACAACCCACAGAAGATAAAGGCCCTTCAGTGGTGTGTGCTGGGGGGTGGGGGCAGGTCACCTAGTAAAGGACTATCTGCACCAAGCTGACGATCAGGCGCAAAATGTCAGGTGCACAGGTGTACGAGGGGCATGTTGGAGCAGTTTTCACCACCCCCTTGAGTGACACTACATACCTTGGGAAGAAGAGTGGACGACAGCCTCATTGCAGATGGCTAGTTACAAGGGAAGCTGTGCTGGTTACAAGTAGACATAGGTACAGCCGTGACTGTAATTAGATCTGACGTGGTGAAGGGCTTGCCAACATGATCACCTAGTTGGCTCCACCAACAAGCGACAGCATTGGGCAACATCTTATAACTGTCGTGAAGGAGGTCCTGCTGGAGATGACACTGGGATGCAACACTGTGAGCCTGTAGGTATTTGTCACAAGGATGGCTAAGAATGTGATACAGGGACTGGATGCACCAAGGAGCCATGAGGCGATGATTAACATTGGGCAGAAAATCTTGCAACTCAGTCAAGATGAGGTGCTGCTTCAGAGTCCCCACAAACATGAAGGGCAATCCTGAGGGATGATATAGTTGTGCTCGAAAGAAGCGAGATGGTAGTGAAGGCACACTTGGAGGGCCAGTGGTCAAGGAACCTTGTATTGGAATGTAAGACACCACTGAACATATTATGCATTGCTCAGGCATAATGTCTTGTCGGGAGTAAGTGCCCATGAGGCTGCTGAACCCATAAAACACCAACCAGAACATCCACACTGGAACGGAGTTAGGGAAGTGCGAGCCAGCAGCAAGTATATCACTGTGAGAGGGATCTGGTTGCTGGATGAAGTGCCCTGGCTGATAGACTTTCTGAAGATGGTGACCAACTATATGACCATTTCACAACTGGAGAGGGTTCAAAATCTACTCAAGTTGATACCATCTTTCTTCAGTGAAGGGAATGGCGATTATAGCTGCACTGACTAAGTATACCATAATATTGACATGGGAGATGCCCGATCTATACAGCAACCACCAGGACATGTTTCTCCGGTAAAACAGGCAGATATATGAACACATGCAAGAGACATGAGATCTAGGGAAATAATTGGAAAGTCTGACAGCCCTTACTGCTCCCCCTGTAGTCTTGGTGAAGAAGAAGAAGAAGAAGAAGAAGAAGAAGAAGAAGAAGAAGAATGGAGACCTATGCTCCTGCATGGGCTACAGGAAGCTAAATCTAATACCAGGAAGGACTGTTTACCCTTGGCCCAGATTGCAGACACCCTGGACACGCTTACAGGTGCCCAGTGATTTTGAATTTGGGCTTGATGTCAGAAGGATACTGGCAAGTGGGCTTAGACCCCAGAGACAAAGACTGGCCAAGGGTTTTGGCAATTTATGGTTTTGACCTTTCATCTCTGCAATGTGCCAGACACCTTCAGTGCCTCATGGAATCAGTGATGAGAGGGTTGACTTACGATGCCTACTTACTATATCTGGGTGACATAGTCATAAGCCACAACTTTGAAGACCATCTAGAGAAACTAACCAAGATATCCCAAAGTCTGCCAAAAGCTAACTTGAAGTTGAATGCAAAGAAGTGAACTACTTCGGCCACATAGTCTCATCATCTGAGGTGGCCACAGACCAGGAGAAGGCTCAAGGAGTAATAGCTTGACTTCACCCAAAAGATGAACAAGAGTTGCAAAGTTCTATGCCTATTCAGCTACTACTGCCAGTTCATCAGTGGTTTCTCCAACATCATGAAACTCCTCACTCATCTGACAGAAGAACACCATCCTTACATGTGGTCAGAAGAGGTAGAGCACTCTGCAGTGTGCCTATCTTAGGACTTGCACAACCTGGTAGTGACTTTATTGTGGACACTAATGTTAATGACACTAACATTGGAGGCACTCTATCGCAGGTCTAGGATGGCCAAGAGCCATAACTGTCTACTACAGCAAGACAACATCCAAGGCAGAAAAGAACTACTGAATAACCCAGCGAGAACTCCTAGCTGTAGTAAATACACTGGGGTGTTTCCAAAAGTAACTGTATGGTCAGCCATTCCACCTGAGAACTGACTACTCTGCTCTCACCTGGCTGATGAGCTTCAAGAATCTGGAGGGCCAGACAGTCCATTGTTCCATAGGCTCCAAGAGTACAACTACATATCTGAACATCAGAATTGAAGGAGCCACTTCAAAGTGGATGCCATGACCAGACAATCCTGTCCAGAGCTGTGTGGCCACTGCACCACGGTTGAGAAGAAAGATTATACTGCAGCTGTCTGTATCATTTCAAAGTGCCTGCAGTTGGATATGATACTGCAGGTCTGAGGAGGGAGCATCTGGCAGATGCTGACTCATACCCAGGAGTACTGTGTCCAAGTCCTACTGGGCCCAAGGGACACATTGAAAACCAAGGAAGTAATAGTTTTGGATATGGGAGTTAGCTAATGGAAAGACCTAAAGAAAACAGCCATCCTCCCTTGGAGTAAGGTTGCGGAAGTCCTGGAGGAAGTATATGCAGGGACTTTGGGAGGATATTTGGGACCCAACCAAACCATCAACAAGCTCTGACAATGGTACTACTGGCTGAGACAATGGGCAGAAACTGAGAGGTGGTGTGGCCAATGTCATGTGGCAAGTTGGGTCCCACACACCTGGATCCAGGGTCGCATACAGCAGTATAACATGGGAGCACCTTTTGCACGAATAGCCATTGATTTAGCTAGGCCATTCCTTGTACTATATAGGGGAAACAAGTATCGTTGGTTGCCATGGATTAATTCACCAAGTGACTGGAGGTGTATGGCATCCCTAACCAGGAGGCCAAGAACATCGCAAACTGCCTTGTAGACAAACGGTTTTGTTGCTATGGGGTTTCAGTGCAGCTGTACTATAATCAAAGCACCAATTTTGAGTCTACCCTGATGAGGTACTGGAGCAACTTGGAGTGCACAAGACGCACAAAACACCTCTCCACTCACAGTAAAATAACATGTTTGAGTGGCACTTCAAGAGTCTAAAAGAACATTTAAGGAAGTTTGTGGCCAATCACAAGAGAGGTTGGGATATGTGGATGCCATTTATCCTGCAGGGCCTCCTCCTCCATTGATAAGATGTTGCCTGATGCTGTCACTAGTGGATAGGACCACCTAGGAGATCATGTCAGCAAGCCCTTTGCTATATCTAGTCTGACTATAGTCACAGTTACACCTGTGTCTACTAGTATCCAGCACAGTTTCTCTTGTACCCTGACCTTTGCGATGAAGCTGTCATCCTCTCTTCTGTCCAAGGTATGTAGCATCACTCGAGGAGGTGGTGATGTTGGCCCCAGAGTGCTCCTTGCCATGCCAGTCTTTACTCATTTTCCACCTAATGGTCAACTTGGTGTAAGAGTCTTCAATGGGTGATCTAGCTTGCCACAACCCCAGCACAAACCACTGAAAGGTTGTTGTCCTGTCTTGGCTGTCTCTCTGTTATAGTGAATACTCGTCTTCGAGGTTGGATCAGCCACTGTCTTGTCCACCTTCATTCTTAGTGCTCCTGTTAATGCCTCATGAATGGTCTTGTTGTTGCTGAGCATAATGTGCTGTCGTATCTTGGCATCACGCACTCCGTCAACAAATGAGTAGGAGGTTTCCTGGGACATGTAACTAGGTGGTAAGTTTACCAGGGCTTTGTTCATCAGCTGTTCCATCACCAGGGCGAACTCCTGCATCATTTCCCCTGACTATTGCTGCCTTAATTTAAGGTGACTGCAGTAGGCTGCAGCCACGTGATGGTTCTTGAAGGCCTCCCAAATGTCTTCAGACATTGCCAACATCAGAATCACATTCAGTACTTCTCTTGCCCTTCCCTGGAGGATTGCTATCAGTTGTGTGGCATTTTCTTCTGTTGAACATTGTTTATGGGTGGCAATGGCAATGGCGACAAACTTTGAGGGTGACTGTTCCATATAACTAGGGTGGCTTGACACATGCAGATGTTGTCTTGCATCCTGTCATCTCGACCTTCATGTCTTTGAGCCTTCCAGCATCATTTTTAGTTCTTTTACTTTTTCATTGACTCTTTCCTCCAGGACATTAAATCATTACTCGAGGTCTTCCAGGACATTAATGTGTTGGTCTAGGTTCTTTTTCTTTCTGCTGAGTTCTTAAATGTCCTCCTTCATGCCGGCCAGTTGTTCATCTATTGTGTTTGTTTTCTCCCTCTTCAGATAGTCCATTCTGCATTTCATTTTTTCTTCCATCTTTTCCATGTCGGATTCAGTCCTCTCCATTCTTGATTTCATTTCATCCATTCAGAGTTACATTTTTTCCAGTTTTTCCATTCAGGATTTTATTTCCCTCTTCATTTCCTTGATTTCACCAAGTAAAGTTTACATCATATCCTCCATCGAGATGTTGAATCCTACTTCTGACACCAGTATAAGAAAAATTATTTTGTTTTTCCACAAACAACACTTTATTCCTCCAACTGATTACCATCAGTATCTGTTCACAAATACAAAACAGTCTATATTCATTCCAACAAGAAATCTCTGGTATAATTTCCTTTCAGTATTTGCTGCGGCGACTACTGCTGCTCACTATGAATTTCTGTCTATAACCAGTCAACTGCTGATTGCTGTGTACTCCTAGTTTAAAATTTGAGCTCTGGGTAAGGCTTTGTTCGACTTTTTATACCTGTCAAACATGTGGTAGGAAGCTTCCAGAAACAGATGTATGCGCAATTCACCGCAGGTGTCACAAGCTCACTCAGTGTAACAATGCATGTTTTACCGTCAAAGAACTTTTTAACAGCACATGTGTGCACTCTCATAGGTGTAACAATCACACTTCGATGTCAAAACAACTCACTGCTAACAAATGTATCCACTAATGCAGGTGTAACAATGGATGCCAATAATCAGCAATGACTTACAGAGCAAGCCATTCACACATGTTCAGCGATTATGGGCATAGTCACAATAGGAAAGTTGAAAAATAATTTAGAAACAAGTCTACAGCAGCATTTTCAACATAAAATGATAAAATAAATTGGATCATGAAATCATAAGACACAACAAGAAGCAAGCATATAAATACAGCATAACTCAGCAGAACTATCCACTTAGGGGAAAATATATAAAAATCATGGTGTAATGAACTTTTGATATTCTTATAAAACTTACTTCAGCTAGTACATCAGATCACCAAATGTCTAACATACACTGAAAGCCTATAGGCATTCACTGATTTTGGTTTATATCTTACGTAGGCAAACTGCTCTCAAAACATGTTCAGAGTTAATCTGCATACTGAGTCGACTTTTGAAATAAACCAACGTTCACTTAAAATTCATGTACATAGAAATCTAAATCTAGGATGTTTACTCCCTCTTGAGCTAAGTCTGGAGCATTGTAATACTATCTATTAAAATAATGACATTAAACCAAAATTAAGGGTTATTAGGAAAAAAAAAAAAAGGCATTAAGAGAGTGGTCACATAGTAACGGAGGAGCAATCCCAGGTTAACAACAGGAATGAATTTCTTTCAACTTCTAAATTTCTCCTGAACCTGCCTTGTTTTCAATCTCATAATACCAAAATAAACAAGCCACATTGCAATTAAAATATGAAATTTACATTATGAATTACAAAAAGAAAGAACAAAAAAAGACAAATTTTTAAACTTTTGTAAAAGGTAGCTAACATTTGCAGATTTATGGCCATGGCATGAAACTGAAAATACATAAGTATATGATGTATATCTAAAAGGGTTTGAGCGATAGCCAAATAATCAAAAGAAAACTCTGTAATAATAAGATTGGCCTACTGAAATATCATTTCTGGAAATAAGCATACTGCACTAAGAGATAATAATTACACTGAAAACTTACCTGAGAGATTAGTGGTAATGGAAGGAATGCCCATGACAGTACACTCAGCTGGAGTATATCCCCAAGGTTCATAATAGCTTGGAAACACCCCTAAATGACACCCGCGTACAAACTCCTCATAATCAAGGCCAAATAATGGATTTGTTGAAGATAAGAATTCTGGATGAAACACAATCTGTAATATTCATAAAAGCAAAATAAAATGGAATTTACTAACAGTTCAGAATGCTAAAGCTTATTTGAGGAGGAAGGTTGTATTCAGCAAGATCTCCTGTTAATTACACCAAGAATGGATGAAGTAGCTATGGGAATCAATCCCACTGTCAATTTTACAGAATAAGAATACGGATATTCGGGAGGAGGTAATTGAGGAAGTTTGGACTGCCAGGAAGAAATGAAATAATAATGAACATTATTACGATGTTAACAGTGATTATGTCATTACTAATTAATAAAGCAATAAGATAGTTCAGGAAATCTTTTATGACCCATCCCAGATTGCTTCAATGTGTAGATATTCTGCATGCTATTCACTATACCAAATTGCTTCTATGTGTAGGTATTCTGCATGCTATTCACTATACCAGATACTAACCACTTTGCCATACTTATGATTAATGAAAACATGTATACTCTTGTCATGAATGGTGTTGAAACCGAAGTCAGTAAAATATTCCTGACATTCCTTGTTCATCACAAGATTGTAAATCATGAATATTAGTCACTCTGTGGGGTTTCAGCTTTAAAAGTTTAGCAGCTGTAAGAACAGAGGTTACTGAAACACTCACTTGCTGAGTAAATACGTCTTAAGAGACTTCTTTGTCAAATGTTTGAAGGATGCACCAATTTTATTAAGTTTTTCCTCTGTTAAAAATTATTTTCTCACTTCTTAGGTTTAGTGTTGCAATCCTGTTTGTCCTAAATTTATTAAACCGATATCTGAAACATCTCTGTTTGGAAATGGAATATTAGGAAATGTACCTGAAATTGTTTATACATGGTGTACATAATTTGGATCTATATATGTATCGCATATAAAAATTCTTTGCTCAAGCATTAATTTTTTGTTAGGCATTTCAATCAGCTAATAACAAGACAAGAACAGCAACAATAATAAGAATACTACAAATTAATTCATACACTTAATTCATGTTTGAATTAGCTTTCACTTTTGAAATGTGCAATGAAAAAACAGATGGAGCAGAAGGCAGCAATTATTGATATTAATAGCCAATATAAGATAGTCTTGAGCAGGCTATTCACAGCTACTGAGCTAACAGAATATGTAGAGATCACTACAGTGCAAGCAAACCATCCATAAATGAGTGGTTGGTTTAGGGTGCACAACTGCCAAGGTCATTAATATCCTGAAAAAGCCATAGAAATAAAAAAAGTACTAATCCTATGTTCTAAAATATAAAAACAAAATGAAACATGGCAAAGACAGTTTCAGGAAATGTAGAACATATGGCTGTAACATCAAACTGAACCATCCTTAGGCCATCATAAAAAGATGTCAGAAGTGCCAGTAAGAATGCATATCATACTTTAAAACTGAAAAAGGTACAACTATGCAGTCAAATGCACTGGCTCTTACTGCTGCAAGGAATAAATATGAGTAGAAGTTCTACAGCATAAACCATCAGCCAGCACCTAGGATATGGTGCTGGCAATGCCAAAGGCATATGTACCTCAGATAAATATTGACACTGGATTAAAACATGTTGTACTATCAATGGATCATTACAAAAAGCGCAAAGAGGTGCATGGTCAGAAAATAGTAAGTAAATATGACTATAATGAGAGTGCCTGAGATGCAACCTTGATAGTCATATAAGGAGGTACTCTAGATGACAGAAGGACACTTGAACTCCTGAAGTTTGTTCCATTCAAAATCTTGTTGCTGAGCCAATAAAAGAGAGTGGTAAGTATAAAAAAACTCAGTGATAAAATTCAGACACTGCAGTAAAAGGAAAAATCTAAAACACTGGTAGTTATGAAACATGTCCTACTCCCTGATCATCATGGTTTAAGCTATCAGTGTAAATCAAATTGATTTCCAAACTGTTCTTGAACAAAAAGACCAAACAAATGGTTGAACTTGTGGTCACTGACTTCAACATGGATATTAAACATAGATCGACATCAGTCTCGGCATGGAGACATGGGGATATTTAGTTTTCCCTTTGGTAAATGTAGTTGGAAAAATGGCTCAGTAGCTAAAGGAATACACAAAACTGAATATTAGTAGGGAATGAAGCAAGGGAGCTCTTTGTATACAGTATGAATTGCTAAAAACCAAAATTTAAGATGGATACACTGGGAGACTAGAGAGACTGCATGAGTAGTTACTCAGAAGTATATCACATCGACAAGAAAGCAGAGGTTCAATAGATTCTGCAACCAGACTGATAACTGGACTTGTTGGAAAGCAACTATCCACAGCCTGATAACACAGTGATAGTAGTAATAGTGCTTAAGGGCGCACAACTGCCGAGGTTATTAGCGCCCTGTGGTAAAACAAAAATGCTGAAAATTAAAAGCCATAAAAACCGCTAAAGGAGTACCACACAAGAAGTCATGGAGATCATAAAAGAACTACCATAACCAGATTAAAACCGAAGCACTGAAAGGTCGGTAAAAAGATGAAACCCCATGATAAAATTAGACCCGACTATACATTCCGCAGCGGAGAACAAAAGTTAAAAGTCCCTCACATGCAGCAGGATTGTCACCTAGCAGGGTGGGGAGGTTAGGAGACAGAGACAGGGACCCACGCAGCACAGTAAAAAGGCGACACTCCAATAAAGAATGACGCACCGTCAAAGGCTCATTACACGGAGCACATTGAGGAGCGGCTTCCCCACGTAAAAGGTACTCATGGCTAAAACGGCAATGTCCAATACGCAGTTGCGCTAAAATCATTTCATCGCGGCGAGATGCACGCGAAGAAGTAGCCCAGGGGACAGGAAGGGATTTGACCTCTCTTGAGTTTGTTCCCACGCACCCCGGACCATTCCGCGAACCAGCGCGAAAGAATGGCCCGGCGCAGGAGGACACGACCATCATTGGGAGGAACAGTGGAGCTAAAAACTGTAGGATTTAAAATTGCAGACTTGGCAGCGTCCGCTTGCTCATTCCAGCTCACACCTACGTGGCCAGGAACCCAAACAAACGACACGCTGACGCCAGCATCAGCGAGCGAATGCAGGCGATCCTGAATACGCCGTATCAAAGGATGGTATGGATACAGCTCACGCAGGCCCTGTAGTGCACTGAGGGAATCGCTACAGATAACAAACTGCCTAAAATCCTGTCCCCGGATAAAAAGAAGAGCCTGATAGATACTGAAAAGTTCGGCGGTAAAAATTGAAAACTGCCCCAATAGGTGAAACGCGTAACTCCGCGAATTAAAAACAAAAGCACATCCCACACCACGGTCATCCTTTGAACCATCCGTGAAAATAAAACAATGGTATGGAAACTCGGCCTGCAACTCTAAAAAAGCGGAGCGGAAGGCCGAGGGCGGAGTAACTGATTTCGGCATGGATGCCAACCGTAGGTGGACCGGGGTGTCGCAGCGTAGCCAAGGAGGGGATAACATTCCCCCAGTGACAGCAGATCCGGTAGCTGAACATCCAAGAGGCGAAGCAGTTCACGAAAGCGAACCCCGGCAGGAAGCAAGGCCAGCGCACTAACAGCATATTGACGGTCAAGAGACTCGTCAAAGAGTAACTTGAAAGACGGGTGATCCGGAATTGCATGGAGGCGGAGAGCAGAGCTGCAAAGAAGGACCTCACGCATATGGTACAGCGGAGGTTCAGCAGCCTCAGCAGACAAACTAATAACTGGGCTCGTCGGAAACGCACCCAGTGTCAGGCGAATCCCTCGATGGTGAACGGGGTTTAAGCGACGTAAAACTGAACGACATGCCGAAGAGTACACAATGCACCCGTAATCAAGTTTAGAGCGAACAAGCGAACGATATAGTTGTAATACTACAGTGCGATCTGCTCCCCAGGATGTGCCACATAAAGCACGTAAAATATTAAGTGCTTGATCACATCGAGCCCTCAGCGAAGAAATGTGAGACGACCAGCTAAGCTCCCTGTCAAACACTAGGCCAAGAAACTCCACAGTTTCGGCGAAGGGCACCGGTACCGGCCCAAGGTGTAGGGAAGGCGCCGCGTAACGTTTCCGACGCCAGAAGTTGACACAAACGGCTTTCTCGGCAGAAAAACGGAAACCATTTGCAACGCTCCAACTATGCAGACGGTCGAGACAAGCCTGAAGGCGACGCTCCAAAAGGCATGTGCGCCGAGAGCTGCAATAAATTGCAAAGTCGTCAACAAATAAGGATTAGGAAATTCCAGCAGGAAGACAATCAGCGATAGGATTGATGGCGATGGCGAAGAGGGTGCAACTGAGAACCGAACCTTGAGGTACTCCATTCTCCTGACTAAATACGTGGGAGCAAACAGAACCCACACGTACACGAAATACCCGCTTCTCCATAAACTCCCGGAGGAACACTGGAAGGCGGCCACGGCAGCCCCACTTATGCAACGTACGCAATAAGCCAGCCCTCCAGCAGGTGTCATAAGCTTTCTCGAGATCGAAAAATATGGCCACAGTTTGGCACTTGCGCATAAATCCATTCAGGGTATGAGTCCAGAGGGAGACTAGGTGGTCAGTCGAGGAGCGGTATCGGCAAAAGCCGCACTGGATATTGCAGAGGAGTTTCTCAGACTTGAGCCATCGTAACCGCCCATTGATCATGCGCTCCATCACCTTACAAACAGCACTGGTGAGGGAGATAGGACGATAACTGGAAGAGCACCTCAACTGTTTACATACAAGATGGGCAGATGGACTATTTTATCCATTATTCACACACAGGGATGGTTCTTTTGCAGGAGATTCTCATGTGTACAAAGCATTTGACACTGATACACTGATTCAATATAGATAAGAGTACCAGTGGAGTAGATTGGCCTTGAGGAACTTATAAAATTGGTTGAAATTGTGCATTCCAGAAGAGAATTCTTCCTTCACATGACTTAACCAAACCAAGTCAGTTACCGAAGCAATTGTATTATGAATGATTTAACCTGAGAGGGCTGAGTAGGAGTCTGCCAAACGTGTACTAGTAGGGCTAGGCTATTTCCCTATGAATTATCAACATAAGATGTTAATTTGTTCATTCGTAATCAGCTTACCCACCCCTTATGTAGAACTTATACCCCAATAGGACTTTCAAGGGTGCCTAGGGGTCAGAAGTCTGTTGGGGAGCCAATGGTATGAACCAAAAAAATGAAGAACCTGGAACAAGTGGTCAGTCCATAGCCAGGCATGAGCATGAGGAAGTGGATGATATGAAATTGAAGCAAAATGTATGATAGGAAAGGTGATGATGGAACAATTGGTGGAATGAGTGGTGGGGCAAACCAGAGGACCCAGAGAAAACCTGCCCACAAGTCGCTTTCCACCACAAATTCTGCATGCGGACACTTGGGATCAAACTCAGGCCACCTAGGTGGGAGGCAAACAGTCTTACCACTCAGGCATGGTGCCACCCATAATACGTATAAATTTTATTCAAGTCTATGTTTACATTTTTTTTCAAGATATGACAGCATAAATTTCCATTTTGTGAATGAGTGCAATGCTAAGTGAATGAAACATTCTATCTTGCCGCTTGCTGCCAGCAAGAACATATAAGCTCGCATAGACTAGCTGGAATTCATGTGTTTACCTGCCATATTAAAAATAGCATACAGTAGGGCATGCTCTGTTAAAACAACTTCTATGTATCCATTCTTGTTAGAAAAAATATGTTGATACAATTTATTGTTTTTGTACGATGTGTTAAGTACAAAAATGTGCCTGTGAAGTGTCACACTGATTAAAGTCATATTGTGTTTTTTACATTGCTTAGCAACCATGGAAAGGGAAGTGGTTGATGACAGCAGTCCTCTTACTCATGGCTTGAAATTTACAATGCAGAAGTACTTCTTATAACATTGTTCGGCATTGGCATACTTTGTAGACTAGTCATCAGTCAACTGATCTGCTATGCATAGCAGATGATTAATCCTTGCCTCAAATAAAATTTAACATTATATGCAATATTCGACACCAATGTTATGAAAAAAAATATATAAATAAGAACACTGAATAGAATGGCAGTAAATGTAAGTACAACCAAGATTGCTGTACCTGTATTCAGAATTTTATGAGTTTTTAAGTTTTATTTTACACTTGTACTCACTTAACACTTTAAGTTATGTTTTGTTGTGTTTTTATGACAGTTATTAGTCTCATTGTATTAATTACAAACCTAAATATATATTTTCAGAACATAGATAACTTGAAATATTTCAGCATTAAAAGTTTTTGTCCAAAACTAAACACTGGGGAATTTCTTGAAAGAGGGAGTGGGGTTAGTGTACAAACAAATGTGCCCACTATTGTAGCAACAATTAATCACCAGTAACTTCTTTTTTGCTGTCACTGGGTCTTGATAATGGCGTGGAACACTTCTTCCTGGACACTTCAGTTAAATAAAACTGTTGTTGATGCTCAAATTTAATTCCTTTTGGCAATTGTTATTCAGAAGGAAGACATATTTGTAGTTTACAGGCTTCTATTATTGGTTTTAATGTCCAAATCACCTTATTAGTAAATTTTAGCTCTTTATTAGACTGAACCTCATCTAGAATGTTATTAATATACTGGATTATCTTTGGCTTTTTCTGCTCCAAGTTTTCATTTCATTGTGGTGTTTGTAGAAGCACCCTAATTACTGCCTGATGTTTAATTCACTTTCAAAGTTATTCCATAAATACATTATTTTCATTATGTTTTGCAACAATAGATTCTGGAGGACCTATGTATACTTTTTTCCTGACCGCGTGCATATATTTGCAACTATTGAATTTTATGGCAGAATCAGGGCAGTTAAAAATGTAACCATGAATGCACATTTTACATTCATGAAGAATTGTAACCATAGTGGAATTGATTTGCCTGCCTTACTTTACAAATATCACTCTTACACAATGACTGTATTTTCCACATCTATTGCTGTCAAACACAGTGTTCCTAATAGAGGACTTCAAGGATTTCCGATGTCGCTAAGAGAGGGCAACAATTTTATTACATAATTAACTTCTACTCTGGTATATTAACCTTTCAAAGAGTTTATCCCTTGTAAATCACATTAGTGCAACCTCAGGTAATTTCAGATTCTTTCCTATCATAAATGTGCTTTCTTATACCTTTACATATGCTCCAAGTGCATATTGGTATTATGGTTTGAATGTAAATGATAACTATATGCCCAGCATATATGAATCACTTGTTTTCACAAAAAGAATTCATGGCAGTGGTTATAATGTATTTCAAAAACAGCAAAATACATGTACACCTCAGCAGTCAACACTGCAATTTACACATAATGAAAGCAAATATTAAACTCTATCAGAATCGAGTTGTGTTCTCTGGTTCCAAATTTTATAACATATTGCAAAATCAAATTAAAGCTATAAATAAAATAACATCTTTTAGAGCCAAACTCGGTCTTATTTGATTGATGGAAGAATTTTTAAATTAACCTATACATATGTAATATGGACACCATGTGATACTAAATGTTAACTACGTAGATAAGTGATCTACGTTAAAAATTTGTATTTTTATATATTAACAAAGAAGTGTTTGTTTGTAGCTATAATGATGATGATGATAAATTCTGATATTGTCCTATTACAGTTACACAAAGAAGAAAAGAAACAGAGTAGTATATACAAAATTAAAACATTTAAAGTATTAAGATTGAAGATTTATTTATGTAATCTGAATTATAAGAACATCTATTTTCAATGATATAATAATGCTGGCACCAATAACTTTCCAATAAAAGCTCATTTAGAAACATGAGCTGCTCAACTGCATGTTAAATTTAAGGCAGATGCAAATAAATACATGTGATGTTGCCCAGCACAAACAAATTGAAAACACAGGTAAATAATAAGACTTATTTAGAGCAAAACTATAATTATTTAAAACTAACTGAAAAATGTGCACCAAATCCAGCCAGAACAAACCCTATTGATTATATAAGCGTAAAAGTTGATCTGAACTCACAGAAGAAATAAACAAAAGTAGTGACTTACCTGAGTTATGTAAAATCTACACATTGGAAGACTTAAAACGATACTATCCTGAGACAGAATGGCTTAGAATCCATACTGATGGCTCCGCTGATAAAACAGGTAACAATGTGGGTGGAGGCATATACTGCAAATATTTCTCCCAGTATTTTACATTGCCACCATTATGTACAACTTTGATGGAAAAGTGGTGGCAATTAAAACTGCTTTACGACAACTGCCGTATAGAAATAATATACATGAAAAGAAGTTAGTCATTCTGTCGGACTCCTGTGCAGCCATACGAGCTATTAGAAAATGCAATAATCAATAAGAATCAACTGATATTAAAGAAATAAGATCACAGTACAAAATACTTAAAACAAAATTCCAACAAATAACATTGAAGTGGGTCCCAGTACACGTGGGGCCTACTGGAAATAAACTATAACAGATGTACTGGCAAAAAGAGGGTGTAATGATAAGATTTAAACCCACAAAACAAGTTTGTATAAATGAAAAATTGAATATAATTGGAAGGATAAATATGACCAACAAATTAAAGAAAAAATATAAATGATAAAATTTATTCCTATATTAAAGAAATAGTACAAAAAATTCAACATGCTCCTAGAGAGAAGGCTATACTGCATTTTAGATTGGCAACAGGACATGATTGTCTAGCAGAACATCTTCATAGATTTGGATTTAAAGGAGATAATCTGTGTCACCTGTACAATATTGGCAACATCTTAAATGCTAAACACCTTATTAATTGTGAAGAATTGAAGAAATCCAATAAGAACAACAGTCTACACAAATTATATTGGCTGGCAAGGCAGAATTTGAGATGATAAAAAGTCCTGCACATTGAAACAACCATTTTTAATGAATAGTTTTTAATTTGTTTCAAATAGTTATTTGTTTAATGTCATTTAGTAGTTTATTGCATAAGATTAAACTTGGAATATTTACATTTTTTCAGATACATTCTTACTATAGCTTCTTCTAAAATAAACTGTATTATGTCTAGTATAATAATGTTGGAAGTTATTGACTTTTTAAATTTCCATTTCCTTCTGCAAGCATAATTGCCTTAAACACATGAAGTGAATATATGTGGGATTAATATGCTATTATTGATGTATGTATGTTTACATTTATCAGTGAGTTTTAAGTTGTACATTATCCTCCCTTTCTTTTGGTCTATAAAGAGGTGTTTTATATACCATTTGCAAGAAATTCTACATATGGATAAACAACTCAAACTTTTTTTGAAGCTCAGGTTATTCAAAGTTTTGAAGTATTGTAATATATAACAGATTTGCTAATCTAGTTACACATGATCTACCCATGTTAAATTTCTGCTTACAATCATACTAAAAGATGTTTGAGAATTTACAAATTTTATAGTATCATAAAAGTTTCTATTTCCCGTGAAAAACATTATTATAACTGCAGTTTTTTCTTTATTACATTTTTATTTAAAACATTAAAAAAATGTTTAGAGTAGTTTCAGGGGCATGTGGTCAGTGGATTAGGAGGACCAGGCTAGCCCCTTAAGTATCATCAGCGTAACTTTATTAAATTTCATGTTTAACTTTAAAAAGTTTCAAGATATGGCAGCATAAATCTCTGTTTTGCTGAATAAGTCCAATGCTAAAGTTCTAATGAACAAAACATTCCACCTTCCCGCTTGCCACCATAAGAAAACTGATCAGCTCACCTAGGATTAGTTGGAATTCATTGGTTCCACCTGCCATGTTAAGAATAGCACAGGGTCAACCGAGCTCTGCTAAAACCACTTATATGCATCCATTCTAATTGTTATGGTGATATGTGAGGTAAGCAAAATAGTTGTTTAACACTTTTATTCTAATGCAAAACCTATATCACAAGCACAATGCTATTCACCTATTGTTTCAACAACTTCTCACATAATAGTGTTACCAAATTCTAGTTATTTCAAGAAACATTTGTTGCTTCTCTGCCATTCCAATACCCATGCTCAATTAAATACAAAAGAATAATATGCAATTTTCAAATATGCATGAATATGATCAATTCTTAGCAATACTAAATTTTCAAAATTTAATTTAAAATTTATATTGACTTTAATTCAAAACCAGAACAAAAATTCTCAAGTCTACTTTTTGTGATTGCTCTTGATAGCAGATCTACTGCTTGGTTTTTTGAACAAACACATGAAATGTTCACTTCACCACTGCTCACTTTATCACAGATGAAATGGTGTTTGATGATGATTGGGGTTTAAGGGTGCTCAACTACTAGGTTATCAGCGCCCTTAGAAAATTAAAAGGGACACAAGACCAGATTTAAAAGAGAGTTAAAATCAGCTATGGATAAAATGCAAGCTAAAATTAGACATAAAAGAACGGTAAAACTTATCCACTGCTAAAACATTTTTAAAAACCCATGAACAATGGTAAAACAATAAGCCTCAAAGTGGCAATAAGTCTAAAAAGGGATAAAACTATGTAAAACTAAAAGTGGAGAAGCATAAAATAATAAAATGAACTAGATCCTGACCGTAAAAGTAATTATTGATAAAAATTTAAAAACCTTCGCAATTGTACCGGGGTCATCACCAAGAACCTCCGCGAGGGAGGTCGGCAGCTGGAGAGTCATGCGAACAGCTACTAGAGCAGCACACACTACCAGCACATGTGCCACCATCAGTGCTGCTCCACAGAGGACAGACACGGTCAGGATCTCTAGTAAAAAGGCAACTATGAGTAAAAAAGCAGTGGCCAATTCGCAATCGAGCTAAGCGTACCTCCTCCGGATGAGAAGGACGTGAGGAGGTTGCCAAGGTTATAGGGAGGTCTTTTACTTGCCGAAGTTTGTTACCGCGGAGAGCCGACTACTCGGCATACCAGCCTGAATATACCACTCTCTGCACAACCCTAAAATCTTCCACTGTTACACTGGTTACATTAACACTGGGCGCTATGCCTGCCGATATCACCGCCATATCCGCCAATTCTTTCCCGGCAAGCCAAGTGTCCAGGAATCCAGGCGCACCCTACATTAACACCGGAAGCATCCAAAATGTGGAGGGTATCCTGGATGCGTTGCACTAAAGGTTGGTAATTCTACAGCTCACGAGTGCTCTGAAGCACACTAAGGGAATCACTCAGAGGCAGTCACCAGATCGTCGACGGCGAGTATACAGAATAGTTCGGTAAATAGCATACAGAACTGCAGTGTAAATAGAGGCATTACTAGGCAAACAAAAAGTATATGGTATGGTGCTGGATGTGCGTGTATATACGGCCACTGTACTTTGATAAAAATTCTAAAAAAACAACTACGGATACTAGACGTAGGGGTATCAGACTTCCCATTGGCTGTCATCCTGAGATCAACGTGGGATGTATCAAGCAACCAAGGGGGGTAAACCCTCTCCCCCTTGGGAAACATGTAGGACAGCACAAGACCATGTTTCCGAAGTAGCTCGCGGAAACGAAAACCTGCAGGCGTGGGACTGAGTGAAAGCTGTCTATCAAATACGTCCAGCCCGGTGTTAAAAAGGGGCAAATATTGGTTGCGAAGGCATGCACTGAAGCCCACTACCATAAATACCTAACAGGACATCCCATCGACATCGCAGAGGGAGTTCTGCCGATTCGGCGTAAAGGCTTACAACCGGACTGATCGGAAAAGCACCGATCGCCAAACGGATGCCCTGATGTCCTCAGCACAGATGGTCGTGCTGAAGAGTAAACAATTCATCCATTGTCCAACTTGGATCGGATCAGTGAACGGTAAAGACGCGACAACATTGTCCGATCCGCTCCCCAATATTTGCCGCTTAGTATCCGTAAAATATTAAGAGAACGGCCACATCGGGCTTTCAGCTGTACTATATGTGACGAACAGCAAAGTTTACGATCGAATATCAGTCCAAGGAATCTCGCCTCATCTGAGAAGGGAAGGAAATCTGGCCCAAGGTGCCATTCGCCACTTACGGCGCCAGAAGTTAACGCATACTGTCTTCTCACTGGAGAAACAAACGCCGTTTTTCATGCTCCAATCATAGAGATTGTCTAAACATCGCTGGAGACGGCGTTCCAAAAACAGCGTATGCTGAGAAGTACAAAAGATTGCAAAGTCGTCTACGAATAAGCAGGACGAGACGCATGGGGGAACAAATTGAGATTTAGAATTAATTGCTATAGCAAACAGTGTCACGCTCAGAACTGACCCCTGTGACACACCGTTCTCTTGAATAAAAAGGTTAGAAAAAACCGAGCCGACCCTGACTCGGAAAACGTAGTCACTCATAAACTCCTGAACAAACAACGGTAGGCGTCTACGTAGATTCCAGCTGAGGAGGGAACATAAGATCTCTGCTCGCCAACATGTATCATAAGCCTTCTTCAGGTCAAAGAATATTCCAACTGTTTGACAGTTCCTATGGAATCCGTCCATGATCCGCTTCGACAGCAATACAAGATGGTCAGTTGCTGAACGACGTCGGTGAAAACAGCACTGGGTGCTTGCGAACAATTTGTGAGTTTCAAGCCACGATACCAACCGCCCATTGATCATACGTTCCATCATCTTGCAGACGCAACTGGTGAGGAAATAGGACGGTAGCTGGAAGGAAGGTGACGGTCTTTTCCAGGTTTCAAAACTGGAATGATGGTGGCCTCCCGCCACTTCTCTGGAAAACTAGCGTCAACCCAGACAAGATTATAGACCTTGAGTAGGATAGCCTTACCCTCAGGAGAGAGGTGTTTCAATATTTCGACGTGGATGTCATCTGGACCGGGTGCAGAGTTTCGCGAAGATGAAAGTGCATAATCTAGCTCCACCGCTGTGAAAAGGCGATTGTAGTCTTCCAAGTTACCAGAACGAAAGGGGAACGCTTGAGATTCCACCTGAGCCTTGACAGGCAGGAACTCAGGGGAATAGTTATCTGAGGTAGACACTTGAGCGAAAGCACTGCCAAAATTGTTAGCCACGTCAAAAGGATCAACTACAGCACCTCCAGCTGTTTTAAGACCGGCGATGGGCATTTGGGTCGATTTTCCGGCCACATGCCGTAACTTATCCCATACGACAGAGGAAGGTATATATCGGTTAAAGGATGTTGTAACTTTACTCCAGGATGTATTTTTGCTATCCTTAATAATTTGCTTAGATTTGGCGCGCAGCTTCTTATATTGTATTAGATTATCTAGTGTAGGGCGACGTTGGAAGACCCCGAGAGCACGTCTGCGAGCACGAATAGCATTCCGGCAGTCATCAGTCCACCAAGGTACCAGAAATCGATGGGTTTGGCCAGTCGAACGCGGAAAGCATTGCTCAGCAGGGGAAAGAATTTACTCTGTGGGTTGGTCGACCAAACAGTTCACAGAGTCGTGCTCATCGGAATTAAATTCATCCAAACGGGAATACAGTTCCCAGTTGGCGTGATCTAAGCGCCATCTAGGTAAACGAGTGGAACATACAGCGTGTATCAAGAGACTAATAAGACATGGAAAGTGGTCACTAGAGTGCAAATTAGAGATGACATTCCAGGATAACGAGACCGCTAACTGTGGGGAACAAATCCCTATGTCAAGGTGTGAAAAACTATGAAAGCCGTCAGAAGGTTGGCTCTCCAGTGTTCAGGAGAGCAAGATTCTTAGTGTCCAAGAAGTCTGCAATTAGCTGACCTCTCGCATAAGCCCAAGGGGAGCCCCAAAGTTGTTGGTGCGCATTCACGTCCCCTACCAACAGAAAGGGTGTTCGTATCTGGGAAACGAGGTGTTCTAAATAAGTGCGCGAGAGGTCAGCAGATGGAGGAAGATATACAATTGCAATGGTGAAGCTAATCCATGGTACCTTAATTCTCACAGCGACAGATTGTATGTCGGATTGTGTGGGTACAGATTCTGCATAGATATTATCTCTGATAAACACCATGGTGCCTCCATGTGCAGGAACACCCTCCGCCGGTAATAAATCACACCGTACAGAGGAGTGCTGCCTGATTGTAACGGTGCCTTGAGGATGGAGCTTGGTCTCTTGCGAACATACAACCCAGGGCTGAGTCTGGTGGAGCAACAATTCAAGCTCTGGTCAATGTGGTCTTATTCCACGTATGTTTTACTGTAGATTAGACATTATGTATAATATGCGATAAGTTCCATATAGAAAGGCGTTTCTGCATATTGGGCTGCGTTGGTCGGTTTACTTTGTTCTTTTTGGTCGTCGGACTAAGGCTCTGTTCAAGAGCACGATGCTGTCGCTTACGCACTGTCCTTCTTGCAGCGACGGCAGAATCCTCCTGCTCCACCTCCGCCCACGGGGAGGACCACTTTCCAATTGAAAATTTCGGTTCGAAAACCTCGAACCGATTAGAGGTACTGATCAGCGAAGCTGGTCGTCGCCGATCCATGCTCCCCCCAGGAGATTCCTCAGAAGAGGATCGACGTGGAGAGTTGCGTGTAGGTTTCCTCCCCCTAGATTTTGTGGGAGTGGACAACACTTTCTTTTAAGAAGTCGGTGCGAGCATAGCTGGTCTTGAACGTCATCTCCGGTGCAGAAGGTTTGATAGGTTTGCCAGGCTTAGTTCCCGAGGTCGACGGTCTGGGTGTTGATTGTGCTGGACTCTTTATGGTGACGGATTTCGCAGATGTGGGTGCCGACATAGATGTACACGTAGACGTTGAGGGCTTTGTTAGCGGCCTGGCGACGAGGGTCTTTTCAGCAATGGTGGCCTCGTCAATATCACAAGTTTGAGTAGCGATTTCCCGTCGGGGTACCGGTTTGGCTACTACTGAGCTATACGTACCGGACCGAGGGACAGAGGTTTGGCGTATGCGCAAGAGCTTCCGGGCCTCCAAGAAGGACACCTTCCCTTTCACCTGGATCGCACTCTCTTCTGCATAACGGGGACAGTCGCGGGAACTTGACGAATGTTCACCGCCACAATTAACACAAGATGGAGTTGATGTACATGTTCCATCGTGCACGACGTCACCACAGTTGACACACATAGACCGACCAGAGCAAAAGTCGCTCGTATAGCATCTTAGTGGGTTCGGGATATACGGCCTAACCTCGATGGCCTCGTACCCCACCTTAATCTTTTGAGGGAGATCTATCCGATCAAAAGTAAGGGACAGGATATGGGTAGGCATGAATTCGCCATTCAGTTTCCGCAAAACTTTTATTTTTTGGGTAGCTTTAACGCCCGCTTTAAGTACTTATGGCAGCGAAGGCGGTGACACTGATGATACATGAATGAAGATGGAGCCCCCAGTGGAATGCAATGGCGGGGGAAACCGGAGAACCTGGAGAAAACCCGCCCCAGCACCGCTTTGATCCACCACAAATCTCACGTGCGGTCCCTTGGGATCGAATCCGGGTCGTCTAGGACCGCCAAACCCGATAAATAGATGTGACGCATTGATCTACAAGATTTTCTGGAATTTCTTCGGCACTCAAACCATCCAGGGCGCAGGTGGTCACCACACTGCGTGAGGTGTTCAATATCCTGTGCACAATAACGTTCACTGGGTAGCTCCTAACATATGGGCCTTAAGGAGCTTACATGCCTGGAACGAGGATTCAGCCTCCACCAAGAGCCAGCCATTTCCAGCTCTAATGCACGATTCTATGGGACCAGCAATTTTATAAAGCCCCTTTTAGATAGCGAAAGGGACTAACCATTATGAAGTTTTTTCCTTCCTCTATCCGACTAATTAACAAATAGAGAGGACTACAAGACTCAACTACTTCTTTTACACACACTTTACTAGATTTTAGGAATGGTTTGCTTTTTAAGGTTTTTATTTCATCCCCCAGTGCTCCCCACTCACTATGGAGCACAAGGAGGGGTCCTCCACTGGGGTGACAGGGGATATAGTAGGCTCGTGATCCCACTCACCCTGGAGTTCGGTATAATACCTAGTCCTGGCCGATTGACTAGGGGTGGGTTAGTCCCTATCCTCCCATTTAGGCGAAGCAGAAGCCAAAATGGTGTATTAGGTTGCGCACCCTCCCCGGTTACTGAAAAAAACAGAAGCCCTGGCTCAAATACACAACTCTCAGGATATTCCTTTCCACCGACACCGGTCTACATGCACAGCCTACAAGTGGGTAGGCATTTTGACCTACTGACTCCCTCACCACTCAAAGGTTGCCCACAGAGGGAGTCAAGGTTGGCTCGGGACCCCGGGAATGCCAAACACATACCTACTGTAGTTGGCCCCTGGGGGGGGGGGGGGAATGGTGTTGGAAATCAACGTGCTACAATCTTTTAGGATTCTCAGAATTTCTGGTAACTTTAAATTATTTTCTTTGATTTTCCTCAAATATAGGAAGAGGCTCCTTAATTTTCAGATTTAAATTTCTTTTAGTGCATATTTCAGCCAGCAAGTTTCACTAACAGCAAAACTAAGTGCTGCATATTTCAGTGCATGACAGTACCACTGTTGCTTGGTGGAGGACAACCTGGTTACAGTGTTCCTAAATGCCTTGAAGATGTATCCCAAGGTTGACTTGTGATCATTTACATCTTCAGCGCAATCTGAATCCACATATCCTTGTAGTATTTTGGCATTCTTGTCCTTGTGGCACACTAAGAATAATCAATATTACTCTTGATGTTATCAAAACAGCCTTTTCAATGTATTTTCACAAATCTTCATTTGCTGTGCTCTCATAACGGCTCAAAATGCTCAAAGAAGCACACAGATGAGGAAGAGATCCTATATGCTGCCTGGGTAGTGTGGTGGTAGTGTGTCTGCCTCACATTCAAAAGGTCATGAGTTTGAATCTCGCTAAGGGTGAGTTATCCTGAGAAGACGAATGTCGAGTAACTTTAAGCTCCATGGACCGCGAGATCATTTGAGCATCATTTCACCAATTTCATTCACCATCCAATATGACCACCCAGGTTAAAGGATGCTAAAAAAAAAAAAAGAAAAAAAAAGAGATCCTATTGTGAAATATATTAAGTATCCAATTTTTTTATCTTCAGAACAAATTTTTGAAATCTTCATGTTTGGGTCCAATGGAGTTGAAACTGGTTTGCAGTCACTCATTTGAAATCTCTTCAAGTCATCCTTCAAATAGGCAGTTTTTGCAGTAGTGTCATCATGCTGTACAATGTTCATTCCAAGGTAGTTCTAAATGTTACCCATATCTTTCATTTTAAATGTCTGACTCAGTGTAGATTTCACTCTTTCCAATTTCTTCAAATCATCTCCCATTATCAACAGATAAACATACATCTGGATGCAAAGTTGAGATACTTCATTAGATTTGGAATACAAACAATAGTCAGCCTCAGATGCTTCAAACTTTCGTTGTTTCATGAATGTATTGAATTGATCATTCCAATATCTAGGCAATTTCTTGAGACCATGAGAGACTTTTTTAATCTCATGACTCATCCATTGTCTTTGTTTGTCCCCTACTTCTTAGGTGTCTCCATTCAAAAATGCACATTTATCATCCATTTGATGAATAATAAAATGGGTTGCGACTGCTATCATGATTTTCAAAGTAATTAGTTTGGCAAAGGTGCACAGATTTCCAAGTCAAAACTATCCTCTTGTTGAAAGACTTTAGCCACCAACCTTGCTTTGAATTCACAGATCTGTGTACTCTCATCTTTCTTCATTTTGAATATTCACTTTGAATCTATTACTTGTTTGCCTGCAGGTAGATAAACTTCTGTCCCTGTGTTGTTTTCAATCAAAGTTTCCAGTACTTTTCCTATAGATTCTTTCCAATGGTGTCTGCCTTCACAACTCATCACCTCCTCAAAAGTATTAGGATCCTTTAGTTTGTTTATGCAAGAGAAGTAGGTCTCAGAGTCATCAAATTTTTCAGGATTCTTTAGCACTGATTTTTTTCTGAGATATCTTTTTTGTTCCAAGTTAGATTCTTATGAATCGTCATCTAATCTACTAGAACTATCCAACACTTACATATTCAGCACTCATGAAATATTATCTCCTCTACCTCTAATTGTGTCTTTATTTTCATTTAAGCATTGCATCTTCTTCAGCTCTTCATTGGGTAACTGGATTTTATCATCATTTTCATCTCCTTTTGTTAGTGAGAGGTACTTGATATTTCCAGGTAACTGCAGTGAAAGATTATAAATAGGTCCAAAAATAACATCTCTGACAATTCCAATCTTTCTTTCTTCTATGTAGTAAATTCTTTATCCTTTTGTGTATTCTTCACACACTATAAAAGGGCCCTTCTTGCTTTTGGCATCCCATTTCTGTCTCTTCTCTCTGGGTACATGTATATAAACAGTACATCCAAAAACATGTAAGTCTTCTATATTTGGTCTTTACACAAACCATAGCTCAAAAGGTGTTTTTCTTTTAATAAAGCTGGTTCCTTACCTATTAATCACATGCAGTGTTACATTAAACTTCTCCCAAAATGATTAGTTTCAGCATGGTTCTTGCAGACTCAACAACTGTTTGCATTTTGCATTCTATTTTGCCATTCTGTCTGGAGAAGATGGTACTGTTTTTGATGATAAATTCCTTGGCATTTGAGAATTTCTTTTACTTGATAGTTTACTACTTGTGTTCCATTATCTCTGTCACAACTTTTTATGGTGTGTCTTGTATCCTTTTCTGAAGTTTTCAGAAATAATTCCAATTTCTCTACAACTTCATCTTTATTCTTCAAGAAGAATATCGTATGGTACTTAAAAAAAATTATCTTTCATCAACAAAAATATATTGAGAACCACTAATGTTTAATTCCTCCATTGGTTCACATAAATCTATGTGTATTAGTGCACATGGTTCTTCAGTGTGAATAGTGCTACTTGATTTGAATGGCAATCGGTGTTGCTTACCTTCTAAACAATTCTCACAAAAAGGATTATTTGAATCTAGAAATTCAGGAATTACAGTCTTTTAGAACAGATTTCACATGCTGGAAATGTTGATAGCCATTTTTCATGACACACAATAATGGATTCTACCTTTACACACAACTAGATTAATTTCTTCCTGTATTGTTTTAAATGCCATCACAAACATTTTACCCATTTGCTCAGCCATTTCTCCCAGCTATAAATTATAATACTTACCTTAACTGTTCTTTGAACCTATGCATACAGCACTTCAAAGGATTATTTTAGCTCTAGTTTCATCTTCTTGAAATTGGTTCAATACACACACAATTATTATGGCTTCTAATCACCATTTTATTAACTTTGTCTCTGCTTTCAAATACAGTAGGTTTTATCATTGGTTTTAACCTCACAAATAATATTTTCTTCTCAATTTACATTATGCAGTACAAAAAGAAAACATCAAAGCTAGAAATATGCATAGTCATTATATCACACACAATGATGATTATTTTAGGCAAGAATATTTCCAACAAAGATCCAAATGTCATAGGTTTATTACTTCACACAAAATAGCCCGCATATTTAAAATGCTATAAGATAAGCAATTTGCAAGTGCTCTGAAGATGTATTTGATATACGGTTTATAGTTAATATTGTGAAGTTATGTAGGTTATCTTTATGCATTTTGTTACTTAATTTTTATTTTATAGGTACTAGTATTTCATTTGTAAATATAATAGAGAATGTCAGAAGCTGAAAAGTCTATGGACATTAAAAGCTATTTATTTGTTTTTTATTTATTTATTTGGATCCTTTCTTTTCACTGCCCTAATAATTTATTTAATATGTATATATTTATGCCAAGAAAACTCCCATAGCTTGCATATAAGTATGCCCATATAAAATTACGATGATATCTTATTGAAATAAAACAAAAATAACAAATGTATGTAATTTGAGATTGAGTTACCTAAGCCTTAACTGGAGAATGAACGCAAACCTCCAGGAATATTTTTGGAAATGAATTTCTAAAACTATTGGTAGTTGAGCATTATGAAATGCTTTTGTTTATGTATATTAGGTTACTTTTTACAAATCTTAAAAAGATAATAAACAATAAAATTTAAAGTAAATTAAATGTCACTTGTTAACATACTTTAACTTGTTTCTGAAAGCTCCTTAACAGCCACCATAGTACTGCATGAGAACAACTACCACCAGATATGGTGGGAATTCACCAATGTGATGTTACCTTATGACTCCATTGCCTGTAAGTTAACATCAATGGTTCCAAGCTTCAACGCTGACTCAATAGCACATATTCAGAAATACGAGGGTTGGCTGATAAGTCCCGGGCCTCACACAGATATGGTGCCACTAGGCCAGTTAGACAGTAGCATTGTATAATTTAGCTCTAGACTAGCCTGTATCCATAGTTACAGGTCAATAGCTTTCTTAGTTTTCAAATGACAGCATTTTAAATAAGACAACTTTAGATTTTTCACGAAAATGGAGGATTTGGAAAAATGAGCAGTGATTAAATACTTCCATTAGAAAGGCTTAACGCCTAAAGAAATCAAGGAGGAAATGGACAGTACATTGAAAGACTCTGCCGCTTCATATTCAATGATTATAAGGTGGGTTGCAAAGTTTAAAATGGGACATACGAGCACTAGTGATGAGCCTCACTCTGGACATCTTGTAGAAGTGACAACTCCAGAGATCATTGAAAAAATTCATTATTTAGTACTGGAAGACCACAGATTAAAGTTGTTTGAGATAGCAGAGGCTGTAAACATATCAAAAGAACGTGCAAGTAATATTTTAAGTATTGTTTTGGGCTTTCATAAGATCTGTGCAAGACGGGTGCCACATTTGTGACCCCTGATCAAAAGTTACAAGAAAAACTGTTTCTGTTAAAAATGTGCAGCTCCACCATAAAAATCCCAGTGAATTTTTGACATGGCTTATTACCATGGATGAAACTTGGATACATCACTACACTCTAGAAAGTAAATCACAGCCATAACAGTGGATTGCGCCAGGTGAACCAACTCCAAAAAAGGCAAAGTCAATTTTATCAGCTATCAAGGTAATGGCGAGTGTTTTCTGGGATGCACAAGGAACTATTTTTATTAATTACTTGGAATAGGGTAAAAGTGTTCCTGGTGATTACTATGCAAGCTTACTGCAATGTATGAGAGATGAGGTGAAAAGAAAAAGACCTCATTTGGCAAAAAAAAAGTCTTGTTTCATCACGACAATGCTCTGGCTCATCATTCAGTCATTGCAATGGGAAAATGGGAGAAATGTGCGAATTAAGTTTGAATTGCTTGAACATCCATCCTATTCACCAGATCTGGCACCCAGTGACTACCACTTGTTTCCAAAACTCAAAAAATTTCTTGGAGGACAAAGATTTCACAGCAACAAAGTCATTGGTACGGTAAACAGCTATTTTGCGGACTTTGATAACTCACACTACAGATATGTTTTAATTAAATTAGAACACCGATATGACAAATGTATCAGCCTTTCTGAAGATTATGTTGAGAAGTAAAGAATTTTTTTTTTTTTTTTTTTAAAT
This sequence comes from Hymenopus coronatus, assembly GCA_030762935.1. Classification (NCBI taxonomy): domain Eukaryota; kingdom Metazoa; phylum Arthropoda; class Insecta; order Mantodea; family Hymenopodidae; genus Hymenopus; species Hymenopus coronatus. Next base: position 259,329,098 of record CM060900.1, read on the forward strand.
GCTGTTTTCATTGAGAAGCCTGGGACTTATCAGCCGACCCTCGTACAATATTTTTAAATCAAATAGGCCAAAATAAAAATAAAATACATAAAATAGAAAATAAATATGTAAAGCTGCTGCAGTATTATGCTTATTAACAATTCAAGTAGAAAACACTATACAGGAGTATGAAGTCACATATTTTCTGTGATGTTAGATTCAATAAAGGTGAATTACAATATTTATGTGAAAAATGCTGCTACTGTAAATGGGAAAAGAGATAATTGCACTTCAATGAATACATTATTTGCACTGTATGGCAACGGAGTAGGACTAAACAGACAAACATTTTGTTTACTAATGTTGCTTCTACTACAAACACTTATTTGCACCTATCACTGTTACTAGTAATGCTAAATTAGGTCTGGGAGCAGTGCACAAGAACTGGTTTTGTCACATGTCTGTGTATGTGTTTGTTGTCTTCTCAGTTACTGCAGGTAAAAGGAGAGGGTGTTTTTTTTTCACGTTTTCCAAGCTGGTCCCCAAAATTTTAGCTAATATACACAGGACCAGGTTATGTGAAATGATAGATTGCACAAAAACATAATTTAGGGCCGAATTCATAGTCATGGCTTATTTTAAGCCTAGTCTTAAGCATTGTCTTATACAGATTTTCATTCCAAAGTTAAGTCTTAAGCCTTTGCTTAAGACTACGTATGCGTGGGCTTAAGCATTGCCTTATAGCTCGTCAGATCAACATGGCAGACGATTTTGCAGAATATGTGGACTTTCACGGTGCAAATATTGTGCGAATACCCAAAAGGTACATCAGGGATGTTTCTAATCCATTGGAAATGAGTGATTACCAGTTCAAACGACGATTTCGCTTCAGAAAATGCACGGTACTGAATTTGCTTGTTCCGTTGCTGGAGGACAACATAACCAATAGAGGCTTGCCGATTTCTCCACTGATGAAAATACTTATAGCACTACGACTTTATGCCACCTCTTCATTTTAGGTAAGTACCTACCTATTTTACGGAGTTGACAATGTTTTAGGTTTATAATACATATATCACGGCAACATAACCTAAGAGTTCCGCTGCTGTTTCCCGGTGGTCTTGGCTAGCATCTATTTCTGTTGTTAATATTATTGTGTGTCTAATAAATCATTGCAAACGTTTTAAACTGTGAAAGAACTGACTTCGAGATGCAACCGAGCATAGACTGATAAGCAATGCAATAATATTATCAATTCTTATCTTGTACATTAGCGTCGTTAAAATTATTATTTGCCCTAATTTAAGGAAAAAAGTTTGTAGGTATACTAGTAGTTTCTCATAAAGACATTTGAAACAGCTTAAACATAATTTTGTATAAAAAATCCTTGACTCTGTATTATGTACCTTAAGCATATCCTTTATAATCCCATTGCAATGCATCTAACACTTAAATAAACATTGCAATCATAATACTGGTATCAAACTGTTTGCATAATCTTAAGTCACACACAGTCAAATCCATGCCAAATTAAATTCAGAATCAATACAATTTTATTTCAATGTATACAATTCCTCATACGGCTTGTTGTCACACGTTTAATAGCCACATGTATTAGAAAATAAAAACTTCTTGCACATTAGCAGTAAAGTAAATACATTACATAATAATTTGCCAGCCTCTTGCCCAGACAAATGTGAAAGTTAACCAAGCATAGCATTTAATACCAGCTTTATTGGTTCACATTTATAACTGTTCCTTTTGTATTATTTTGCATACACTTTTGATTTGTCTTAAAAATTCTATGGAAAACTAAAAATAGCAACTTTCTATTGTCTAACTTGAAAATAATATCACACATTCAACCATAAAACAGCAGATAGGATTTGTTAAGATTTGTTAATTGGTTTTTGGCAGACCTATTTACTTCATTCCTAAAATAATAATAATTAGTACATTAATCCTTTTTAATTCTGGAGATCAATTTAATGTATTTCCAACATAAAAATAGAAAGATAATTGAAATGCGCAAGATAAGCATGTTTATTTAGTTGGATTCAACAAAAATTTTCAAAAGTTTTCTTATCTCGATCTTGACCATTTTGTTTGATAAAGAAATTAGTTAAAATTATGACAGAGCAATAATTACAATGCAGGTTTTTGTTCATTATTGTATTCACATGCATAATTTGAATTAGTATACGAGAGCAAATTTTAATTTTGAGTGTGAAGTAGCTATGGAAAAGATTAATAAAATTGAACATGAATCATCCAATATTTGTATATAATAAAGTAGTTTAACTCCTAAATATCATAACTTACCTGAACATCTCGAAGCACGATAGCGAAAAAGAAACAGTTGGGGATATTCTATGAGGTTTACATTGTTTTATAACTATTTAAATGGCCATTTGCAGCTTGTTAATAATTGCTCATAAAAAGAACAAAAAAAATAGTATTGTACGCTGAATCTTTTCCACATACAATATTCGAAATGCACAGACCACGTTAATTGTTTTTATTGCAATGCAGCTTTTCTGAGGTTTCATTCTAGCATATAAAATAATTAATATGACATGTTAAGCTAATATTTTATTTTTTGCAGTTGGTCTGTGCAGATTTGTACAGAGTCAGCCAGTCAACAGTATGCAGAGTCATTTCAGAGGTGTCGCACACTCTGGCAATTCAAATTCGAAGGTACACACATTTTCCTGCAGATCTCAACCAAACAAAGTTGCAGTTTTTCCAAAAAGGTGGGTTTCCAGGAGTCATCGGTGTCATTGATGGAACCCATATACCAATCAAAAGTCCCAGAGGTAACAATGCAGAGGTGTTTCGAAACAGAAAAACATACTTCTCCTTGAATGTCCAGATAGTGGCAGGACCCAGGGATAAAATTCTGGACATTGTTGTAAGATGGCCCGGCTCTGCTCATGACAGCAGAATTTTTGAAAACAGTGGTGTCAGAGTACGACTTAGTGAGGGCCAATTAAATGGCATTTTACTTGGTGATAGTGGTTATCCACAACGCCACTACATTTACACTCCTGTACCACAACCATCTAACCAAGCTGAAACCAATTATAATACAGCCCATAAAGGAACTAGAAGTGCAGTGGAACGCACAATTGGGAGATGGAAGAGAAGGTTTCCATGTCTGTACTATGAGCTACAAAATAAGCTGCACAATATCACAAGAATTATAACTGCTTGTGCTGTTTTGCATAATATTGGAATCGAAGTTGCAGATGATTGGGAAATGGAAGAGCTGGAAGGGGGTAGGGAAATTATTGATGTACCTTTGGCACCTGCAGCAGAAAATGTGAGGGGAAGAGCAATAAGACTAAGAATTTATTGAAAGGCATTTTCAGGAATTTTATTCATTTATTTTTTTTTTTTTAACAATTCTAACTCCAATATTTGTTTCTGCTCTTGGAACACTGCTTCCCTGCGAGCATTCTGGAGTTTCACCCTCAGAATTTCACAGTTTAATTCCAGCTCAGTCTTCCTTTTCTCACCAATTTCTTTTTCTAAATCTAAAAGGTATTGGGCCTTTTTTATTCTTAAGTTTGCCTCCTTGTTGAAGGCAGAAGCTTTTGTGTATTTGCGGAAACCTGAAAATAAACATAATTTAAACTAGGGGCAGAATTCTTTAATAGCTGTTACATAAGAGTTACTTTAGTTCAGTGTTACTTTGTTTGTACAGTATAAAACTTACAATTCTCCATTATTATGAATTATCTAAGGAAGATATAGATAGATAATTAATTTATGAATTTCTTTTAGAATTTAGTAAAAAGAATATTTCTTTGTTTACTTTTTTGATTTTAAACTTATCTATATTTAAATAATAATTGGCAGTGACAAGTCAAATCCTTTTTTGTTCACCTGAAAAAGGCATGTTTATCATCAAATATTTATAAAAATTCCCACATAGTTGTTTCTTACTGGTTACGATTGGATTGCATTTACTGACATATTTTACCTTTCACTTTAATTAAATAATGAAACAGCCAAATTTAACTTTTTTTTGGGTATCTTAACTTTCTATGAGGTTATGTGTCCAAATTAATTGTAATTGTAATTTATTAGCAGGCTATAGACTCTTTTCGAGTATCGGGCATTGTCAGTTTACATTAAACAAAATTAGCATTAAATAAACTTAGTCTACATAAATTATAAAAATACATTAATATATACAGGATGTTTGGTTTAACAAAGTATTAATATAGTCCACATAAATTATTTTAAAAATTCATTGATATCATACACAGGATTGTTCCGTAAATATGTCTTGAGACATTGTTTAAATTTAACAGCATTTTCATTTTTTACATATGCAGGGAGTCGTTTATACATGTGTAATCCTATTATATAGGGATCTTTATTTACAGATTTTACATTGTAGCTGGTACAATGTAAGTCAAGTTTGCATCTAGTATCATGGTTATGTATTTCACTATTTAGTTTTGGTTTTTTCTGGTTAATTAAGTAAGTTACTTTGTATATGTATAGAGATACTACAGTAAACATCTTTTCTCTTTTAAAAACTTCCCTGCATGATTCTCGACACCCCATTTTAAACATAGTTCTGATACATTTATTTTGTAGCACTAGAACCCTTTGCATATGCATTTTATTACAACCCCCCCCCATAATTCAATACCATATTGAATATGTGAATAAATTAACCCATAGTATATAAGTTTTAGAACCTCAACATTACAAGTTTTTGCAAATTCCCTCATTAAATACAAACTTTTACCTATTTTTTTACATAGGTCATCAATATGATTAGTCCAGGACATGAGTTATTCTACTTGCATTACCTAAAAATTTGTGAGAATCAGATTCCTGTATTGCAACATTTCCAAAGTTAATATGAAATAATATATCTTTTTTCTTCTTGCTTAACTCAAATTTAATTATATTTGTCTTGTCAGGGTTATTAGTGAGGTTGAGAGATTTAAAAAATGTGTTTATTCTTAGCGATTCATTGGTGGCTAATGATTTCAAGTCAAGATCATTGTTTGCTTTACATATAATAGTGGTGTCATCTACATAGCTTGTAATTTTACAATTAGGTGTCGAATACATATCATTTAAATATAAAATAAAGAATAATGGTCTAAGTACTGAGCCTTGGGGTACACCGTATTTAACTATTTCAGCACTTGATTTAAATTTTGTTCTTTTTTTCCTTGTTTGAAACTTATTTCTGTGTATTGTACACGACCTTTTAGATACGACGAAATTAGTCTATTGGTAACCCCTCTAATACTGTACTTTTCTAAGATTAATAGTAATGTATTGTGTTGGACACAGTCAAATGCCTTAGATAGATAAAAAAATATGCCTACAGTTTTCTTTTTTTCATTTAGATTACTTAAGATGTTGTGAGTAAAGTCTATTAGGGCCGTGGTGGTTGATCTTTTAGCCCGAAAGCGATGCTGAAAATCATTTAAAATATCATATTTTTCAAAGAAATTCATAATTCTCTTCAATAGTATTTTTTCAAACAACTTAGCTATTACCGAGGTAAGGGTTATAGGTCTATAGTTTTGCATGTTACTTTTGTCTCCCTTTTTATGTATCAGAATCACAGTACTAATTTTTAAACAATCTGGGAAAATTCCTAGGTTTAGTGATGTATTTATTAGATGAACCAAGGGGGTGCTCAAAACATGTTTACATCTTTTTAACAATTTAGAGCTAATTCCATCCCATCCAGTGGAATTTTTATTTTTAAATCCATTAATTAATCTTATAACTTCATCTGCCGTAGTATCATACAGATAAAGCGAATTTCCTATACCCTTATTAGTTTTAAAACCTGCAACATCAGGGGTATTTTGATTGCTAGCAACATTTATAAAGTAATCATTAAAATGATTGCATATCTGAAGTGGATTATTTTCTATGCAGTTATTAATGAGTAGATTAATATTTTCTTGCTTTAACTTTTCTTCCCTCATGCTATTAATCATTGACCATGCTGTTTTTGAATAGTTACTAGTATCAGAAAGCTTTCTTATCACCTTTTGTGATTTATTGTTTATCAATTCATCCTCATATGCTTTTTTAAATTGTTTGTATTTGATATTGTAGTGCTCGAGTTTTGTTGATTTAGCAAGTAGATATAAATCCTTTATTTTTTCCCTCAACCTCAAAGCCTCTCTTGAAATCCTTACTTTATGTTTTTTTAAAGGTTCACATATTTTGTTTACTATAGGGCAGCATAGCTCAATATAGAGGTTTAGACTTTCATAAAATGTATTCCATTTTTCATTTGTATTTTTAATGCTATACAAATCTTGCCATGTTTCATTAGCCAAACAAGTATGTAGTTTTAAAATATTAGCCTCAGTAAATTCTCTAAGGGTTATAATTTCAGTTAGGTCAGGGTTTTTAAATGTACAGTTATTTATATCTAAAAATTGAGCATGATGATCAGATAGGTGATTGACCATATTCCCAGCAACACATTGGCTTTCTTTTATATTGGTAACAACATAATCAATTACAGAATTTGAATTTATAGTTTCCCTAGTAGCATCTAGCTTAACACTTTTTAAATTAAATGAATAGAACATATCCTGCAACTTTAGAAAATCCCCATTCATATGATCAGCATATATATTCAAGTCACCCATTATTATTATTTTACAGCCATGTTTTAAACAATACCCTAATACTCTATACATACATTCAATAAATTCATTTACTTTAGCATGTGGAGATCTATAAATAGCAAGAATTTTAACCTCTTCATTATTCAGTTTGGTTTGGGCCCGTACTATCTCACATACCATTTCAATATTAAAATCTCGTATTTTTATTAATGGAGTAACATTGTATATATTTTTTGCCAGTAATGCCACTCCACCGCCCTTATGTTCTTTTCTACTAAATATATCAATAATAGAATAGTTATCAATTTTACATACAAATTCTTGGGGTTTTTTTAGACCATGCTCTGAGATTGCAACTATGTCAGCATCTACTTCATTAATGAAACTAGCAAAGGATTCCTTTTTATTAGATAAGTACTGTATATTCTGATGTATACACCTAATAGAGATTTTAGGTTGTGGATGTGCAATTGTTTCCCTATTTACGATTACACCATTAGCTTTAGTTGACATGTTTACCGACACATTGTGCAATTTATCACCCTCTGTACCCGAAACTAGTTTCCCGATTTCATGCATACCTTGATTACACTATTTATCATTTGACTTAATAGAAATGACCCTTTTCTATTTAAGTGAAGTCCATCCCTCCCAAGGCAACTTTCATCTAAGAACTTGTTAGTACAACAAATATTGCTTTCAGTATATCACAAGCCCAGCGTATTCCCTCATTTATGGCTTTCAAGAAGCCATATCTAACATCCCTTCTTAAGGCTATACTATTTACAACAATTTTTGCCTTAGGGTGACACTTCATTGCACTTCTTATTGCATTGTAGACCTCAGCCATTACCTCTTCTGAGGTACTAGCTGGTTTTATGTCATTTGTCCCGGCATGGATCATCACTGCTTTAACCTCACTTTTTGACACATTTTCGTCCATTAAGTTTGGTAGGTATTCAGCTCTCATTCCCCTATAAACGTTCACTTTTACATTAGGATTATTTATCACTACATGTTTTATTATCGAATCACCATACACTATCACTTTTTCACTCATTTCTTCTTTCTCCTTCTTCTTCCATCGAGATGTCACGTTTTCTTGTACTTCTTTCTTCTCCAATTTATTTCGTTCGTGTACTAGCGAAGTTTGTCTGGGGTTTGTCCACTTGAAAGGGTTTTTTCTTGCATCTTTCCTTCTGCATGGACCACTGCAGTATTCTTCATCACTAACGTCTTTATTTTCCATCAGGTCATCCTCATTCAGTATGTCGAACCTATTTGTTGTTTCAATGTCTTTGTCTGGGTCACGTGTTTTCGATTTTTTTGCAACTTCTACATATGTACTTTTATCCTTAACCATAATTGATATTTGGTCTTTTAGCTCATTGTTTTCAGCCTTTAGATTTATAATTTCTTCTTGTGCTTTCTTTAAATCTTTATTTAATATATCAATAACCATCTGCAGCGACGCTAGCATTTCCATTTCCCTCGTGCTCGGCAATGGCTGGCATCCTGTTTTCTTTTTCGTCTCTTGCTGATTATTTTGGCTTTGATGAACATCACCTTCATTACCGTGGAATTTCTGATGGCTCAGAAGCATTTTATCAGGTTTCTTGCTCACATTTTCCGGATAGATCACTTTATTTCCACACTTTTTTTTGGAGCCTACTACGTGTCACTCTACAACACTCTGCCGCCATATGCAAAATATAAACTGATATGTTCATAATGGAATGCTACATGTAAATCAAGGAAGAAACAATTGTAATTTGAATTTTGATTTGCTATTTGCATTCAAAGTTGTATTATTCTACCTCATAGTCACACACATTCATATATACTTTATTATATAGAATGTAAACTGCACTTTAATGGCATATTTTACAACCTTTTTACCGTAATTAAATAATAAAGCAGCCAAATTTAACTTTTTTTTGGGGTATCTTAACTCTCTATGAGGTTATGGTGTCCAAATTAACAAACTGATATGTTCATAATGGAATGTACATGTAATCAAGGAAAAAACTATTGTAATTTGAATTTTGCTTTGCTATTTACATTCAAAATTGTTTTATTCTACCTCATAGTCGCACACATTCATATATACTTTATTATACAGAATGTAATCTGCATTTTATAAAGCTTTACACAAATAGCGCTCTTTCAGATTTTACATTTTGCATGTGCATGTGTGCACAGTCATGGATATCAGGGTAGTGAATTAAAAATTATGCTCCTGCCATAAAGTTGTGTTTGCTATTAACAGGACTTGTGCTGGAATGTTAATCATTTTTATAAGGATCAACATTGGAGATTATAAAGTTAATGTAAGAGGTAAAGAATATACATAGTGATGGATGCAGTAATTTATCTTTTTTGATAGATTATGCAACATTTTCATGAATACTCGGTCAATTTTAAAACATACCTTCTGTAGTACTTTTTGGGGTTTTCCAGCCTATTTTTGAAGATTGGGTCTCTGTAATTGCACCTCCTGTAATATGTAATAAGATAGAAACCGTTTTTAATAAAGTAAAAATACATTTGATGTGAATAAAATCATGTAATAGTTTAATAATGTATGTAATTTAACATACCCTCAGCAGTATTTTGTGGGGTGGAGTCAACGTTTGTGACCTGGTCCTCAACCACAGCACCTTCTGAAAGAAAGATAAGAGCAGTGATTAAAAAATAAAATATATTTTCAAATGTTTATGCTTAATTATTTGATAATAACAATCACCTCCACTTCCTTCAGCTTCTTCCTGTCCTCCTCCTATACTGTTTGACAGCAGTTGCTCTGGAAAGGGAGAAAACAGAAATATTGAGCATTAGCCATACTTTGTGTATAACCACCATAAAATAATAATGGATTTATACAAGAGTTAAGTAGCAAGATAATAGAGTTGATTAGTATAACAGCCATTTATAGTTACTCCAGGCTGAAACCCTATTTATCAAAGCTCTGGTCATTACGGTTTGTCATGTGTTGTTACTACCTAAACATTATCAAATTATGCAGAATAATTATGTTTTTCTGATTACATTTCTGCTAGGTAGAACTCAGGGCACTGATTCATTATCCAAGGATAGCATGTATACAGTGATCTTAGCAAAATCACCATCTAATTATTTATAGTAAAATAGTATATAATATAATATTTCTGCATGTCATATTTCAAAATGTGTTATAATTAATTTTATTTAAATTTGGGAGGATGAAATGCAAAATGATTTACCGTACTATGATCATTGCAGTTGCTACTTTGTATGGTAACAATATTCCACTAATAATAAGAGTGATCTAAGAATTGTGAAATCAGTTTACTTTTAAGGCTCTTCTTGTACATACTCTTGAAACAAAATCTGTCATTGATAAAAGAAATTCGTTAAACGCTTCTCTTTGTTGTATTATGCCATTACCGTTTCACCATTGCTCATGAGCAGCAAAAAAAATTAACCCATGATTGTGTGCGAATGACTATCAGAATCAATTACATATTTTCCTACAACAAACGTTTATATGTTATATTTAACAATTGCAAGCATACTTCACTGATAAGTTTACTTCAATAATCAAAAGGAGTTCAATTTTGTGACAAAGTGCACATGTTTAATAATTGCTTCCAAGGTAAGTGTTTTGAAATTAGCTCATAGGAATTGGAAGCACAGTTTAGAGTTGCTGGAATGTTTAAGGCAATTCAAGAAACATATACCTACATAATATACTTTATTTACATACCAAAATTTTGCTGCGAAACATCCTTATCCACAACCATATAGGCCTGCGGTTGAAGCAGCAGCATGTCGCTATCAATTGTGTCCTGCAGCTCTATATTAACATTGCTGCAGGCATCCAACTCAGGATTAACTGTGGTTATGGTTGCAGGAGGGGGACAACCACCAGTCTTCAGCAAGCTTCTTTTCTCTGCTGCCAGTTCAGCCTTCCTTTGAAATTTCAAATTTTGCCATAACTTTTTCAATTGCTCTGCATCCCACTAAAAACAATACAAAAGAGGCATACTGTATCCAAATATGTAGTAATCATAGAACATGTTTCCATTACAAAAGGTGCCTTCAGAAAAAAACAAAAACAAAACAAAACAGTGCTTATCATTACAGAAATAATTGGAAATTGCCACATGATAACTTCAGTAAGGGAATGTATATAGAAATTTTGAGGTTGAATTTGTACCATCATATACACTTTATTAGCAATAACCAAAAACGGCTACATTAATTGTTATTTTGATTACTTAAATCTGTACTTGATTATATTGCACTTGAGATAAGTTTATGGATCAATTCTTCACCTATACAATTTTACAACTTCTTAGGGAACCGTTAAATACAACTCATGACGTAATAATGCAAATCCTTGTTTGTAAGTATTTATTATGTTATGTTTGTACTATGTTTTCATTGTTTCTATCTTAAACTTTATAAATAAATTCACTTAGGTACTTCAAATTCAACTTCATAAATTAAATGCAAGAAATCTTGGGAATTTTGTCGCGCAGATGATCCCATGGCGTCAATTCCGCATTTGTAGCCTTCGGCCGCAAATTCTACACGCCTCTTCTTCCAAAAGAACATTCCCGGCTATGCCTTGCGGCTTAGGGCTCTCAACATTGCGTTACGTTAAATTGCGACAAATCCAGCACTTTACCGGAAGTCTTATTTATATTTCATGTTATGTGGTTAGGTTAGCTAGTTTACCCAATCTAAAAACTAAGAAGACCACGCAAATTACAAATGATACTGATTTATTTTTATTTGGGGGGGGGGGGGTTCTCAACTACAAACCCAGTCTGCTCTCTTGCTTAAAAGTTGTATATGCACCGAAAGAACTAATCAGCTCCGTTACCGTGTTAAATGTGTTGCAAAAAAGTTAAACAAAATATCTTTAGTATAACACAAATTTCCTAGAAGTTAGTAACACATGTTCGCTTCTCTTCAGTTTTCAGCTACGTATTACATAATACTTGAATTTGGAAATAAAGCTACTTCAAATTTCCTTATGAATCAGTACTATTGGTTTCATAAAACAATTGAATTGTTGAATGGAAATAAAATCCAAAGAAATCTTACCTGGTTGGTTTCTCCATGTGCGTTGAATTCTGCAGCAATCTTGACCCATGCCTCTTTTTTCTTCTGCAGAGAAACGCAGTCGGACTGCTTACTTTCCACCACTTTATGAAGGAGCACAAGATTTTGCAAGTGCTCCCTTTCAAAATCGCTAAAGCTTTTACCTTTGGGCATTGCGTTGCTTTTTAATCAAGACACACTCACGGGAATCAGAAATCCAAGTTAATAATTCTAAAGACGCTAACCAAAGTGCGCTCTCGTTGCCGGCATCCCAGTAACCAATAGGACATTAGAGAGATAGTGACGTCATGGATCTCTGCATGTTGCAATATGTACTCGTTTATAAGTAACAACTCCCTGAAGCACGTATAAGACCGGTTTATGAAACGCAAATGTCTATAAGCATATGCTTTTTCAAAATATCGTCTTATAGCTTAAGCATCTGCTTTCCGTATAAGTCACGACTATGAATTCGGCCCTTAGTCTTATACTGAAACAAATAATGCTGAAATGCAAATTTTAAGTAACTTATTCAAATGCAACATGGTGAGCAGAACAAGTAAATATCTTTATGTTCAAGAAATTTATTAGTCAGTAACTGTTAGACAACAAGAACACCTTGACATGTTTTAGATATTTAGAATAGATGCTCAAAATCTGGGCTATCAGAATTTATGCAAGCATCCCATCATTTTAGTCAATTTTGCTCCACTCTCACTTGAGTGTTTGAATTCTGCCCCATAACTAGGGCTGCTTCAAATACACAGATTAAAAAGTTATTCATAACATGGTATACTTGCTGAGCCACTCGAGTAAAAGCTCAGATTTGGAATTCTGCTGTTAGAAAGCTTATCTCTATACAGACATTGGGATTCAGCATGCATTACATTCAGTTTTGCAATATACAAGTAGCATATACAAATATTCTGGATGTGAAAAAAAACTGTCATGGCTCTGAGTACTCTATTTCGAATTGTGTAGACACTGACTTACCCTGAGATAAGTATAGTTATTATGGCAACATATCTGAACTGTCTTAATATGTGCCAGCACTGTGCAGTTGCCAAGAGTACTTCCACAAATTTATTTCACTAGACATGCTAAAAAAATTATGTAATACAATTTTGTGGCTAAACAACTCATTTAAGCAACAAATAGTACAGACGTAAATAGTTCATCTTTTAAAGCCCCACCTAGCTATACTTATTTGAACATAAAAGTTAAAGGTGTGCAGACATAGCGGTAGCAAAACTGACGATACATTTTCATTTTCATTAATGAAATAATGCACTAGAAAAGAAATTGGAAGAAGAATAAATGTTCAGCTTAAATATGAAGTTGCTCTTAGAGTTTGTGCAGTAATAGGTACTATAACACCTTGTATACAACATAAAATGTCATTCAAATTTTTGGAAATTTAGCAATTAACTCGCACACCAATGAGCATATTTTCTGACAGCAGTGAAGGAATATGGATTTCCATTATAAATCTGGTTTATATGATGATACCCAGAGCAGCCCATGAAATATCTTGGCAACCTCCATTATTCACAAGTCCCATATAATTTGTATATTAATATGAAAGTTACACATAGGAACACAAAAATAACCTAAAGCTATATAAAATGGTAAAGTGGCATATTCATAATCCTGACATTTTATTAGCATTTTCCTTCTAGAAGCTGTGAAGTTCTGGACTCCAAATATATGTCTACCCCAGATATGTACAATGATGATAATGCTAAAAAGTTCTGTTATTATAGTTTTTAACTTACACAATTGTATCTCTGTTGGTGTAAATGAAAAAACTAATTTTAATAACAGATTTTAATCTTCAACGTTAACTTGTGAACATATTCTTAAGACAAAATTGGCATTCATTAATTTAAAATCACAGCAACTCTAAATATTGTGCTCATTAAAGCCTGAAAAATATTCCTTATTACTGGTTTATAAAGTTCAGGAGGACAGGAGAACAAATTAGAGACAGTAACTCACTTTCACTCGATCATGAATAGTATTGAAAAGTTGGCATCGACGAACAGAATTCAGCACAGGATCATTCCAGTCATCAACCACATTGTGTGTTGTTACTGGAGGAAGACCATCCCTTTGGAGTGCATAAATACAGCGTTTTATCTTCACCATATCCTCTTTCTGCAAAAGCTCCTTTGGATTTGGAAGTCTTCCACTGAAAACAATATAGCAGATAAAAAAATTCCAGCAGGAGTGAAACTTTAGGACACACAATTGAGGAGCATTTTTTCAAAACCTGATAGAGCACAAATTTTGAAAAAAATGAGTTATATATGGGATAGGTATGCTTTCGATGCCAGCAATAGGTCTGTGAAATCAGATTTTGCATAACTCGATACTTGCTGTGTGTATAGCATGGTGAATCATGAGCATTTTTTCATAATTCAATAGAGCTCATGCACAGCGATTTTACAAAACTCGATACAGCACAATCTAAATGAAAAGATTTGTCACCTGTCAAGACCCATCACTGACCGGATAATAATCAGCAACATTCTGCTTGTCCAACCTTGCTTTCCTGGAATGAAAAGCTATACAAAAACCATATCATTATTTCAAAGCCTTAAATACATGACAATTAATTCTCCACAATGAAGGAAAATGAAGAAGGAAAATTTTAAAAGAAAATCTGTGGGTATTAAATATAGCATCAGAAGGACAAATGGAGATGTATTACCAATCTGTGCTGCAAGGTTTCAGGGAATAGCAGGCATGTCTAAGGATAGACTATCCCTCCTTGCAAGAAAGTTTTATTCTACTGGGAATTCACCTAAAGAAAATAGAGGAGGGGATAGAACTGGTGCAAAGGACAAGGAGCTTATCATTGCTGTGAAAAATGATATTAAGAGCTACAGGTGCAGAGAAAGCCATTACAGTAGACGAAAATCTTCAAGGAACTAACTACCCCCAAATTAAATATTCAAAAAATGTGGAAAATGTTTTGTGAAAAAAGAAAAAAAGGAAAAACTATCTACATGCTCATTATCCAAATACAAGTTTATTTTTCAAGTGTTTTAATCTCTCATTCAAGACACCACACACTGATACATGCTCCACATGCAAGTTAGGACTAATTTCCATAAAGGAAGAGACAGATTTGGAAAAGAAGAATGAATATATGACAAACTACAGACTGCATAAACTTCGTGCAAAGAAGTTTTATACTATAATGAAAGAAGAAAATGCTGATGTAATCAAAATCTGTTTCAATATGCAACAAAATCAGCCACCACCTAAATTATCAATAGGTGAAGTGTACTATTCCAGGCAAATTTGGTTCTATAATCTTTGCATTACAATTCACTATTCACTATTCATGACTATTATCCATTCCAGGAAATCCTAGGCCTGGGAAGGATGCCTCCAGTACCAACATTGCTGATATCAATGTCCACAATAAAATTGCTTCTGGGTTCTGGAAATCCTAACACAGGTACTGCAGAGTACTGATTTAAATCCTGGAACATGTTTTTGGCTTCTTCTGACCATGTGTAAGACTGGTGCTCTTCCATCAGATGAGCGAAGAGGAGTTACACCAATGTTGGAGAAACTTCTGACAAACCAGCTGCAGTAGGTGCACACAACCAAGAAACTTTGCAGCTCTCATTATCTTTTGGGCGAGACTATATGGTCCAATTAGTTCTCCTTATGGAAGAGTTGGCACTTCTTTGTGTTCAGTCTCAGCTTAGCTGCCTGTAGTCTTTGAAGTATTTTAGTCAGCTTCTTGAGATAATCTTCAAATTGATATGATGTCCAGATATAGCTGGCAAGTGTAGTAAGCCAATCCTCTCAGTGAATCCATGACATGCTGGAAGGGGTCTTGCACATTAGAGACCTAAGGGCAAAACCTGTAATTTGCCAATGCCACTGGCCTGTCAAGAATGTGGTCTTCTCCTTGTCTCTGGGATCTAGTGTCATTTGCCAGTATGCCAATTTCAAATCCCAAGTTAAGAACTACATAGTGCCAGTAAGGTTCAGAGTGTTGTCAATCTGAGTTAATGGAAAAGAGTTCTTTCCCTTCACCTGTAGTCCACACAGAAGCATAACTCGCCATTCTTCTTCACCAAGCTTTCCTTGTATCCAGCCATCTGCGACTGCCATCCACTCTCCCACCCAAGGCACATAGCATCACTCGAAGAAGTGATGAGGACAGCACAGATGTACCCCTCATTATGACAATCCTTAATCGTTTTCTGTATGTTCACCAGCTTGGTGTGGAGTATCCTTCATCAGACCTGGCTAGCCACACCCTCAGCAAACACCATTTGAAGGTCATCATGATTGTTATCTATGAATTGTTTCTCTCTCTCTCTCTGTCATGGTGAATACTCCTTGTGTTTAAAGTGGACATAGCTGTTTATCTTGGCCGCTTCCATCCTCAATGCAGATGTTAGTGCCTCATGGATTGTTTTATAATTTTCAGCATCAGGCAATGTAATTTCTTGGAATTACACAATCCATCAACAAAGCAGTAGCAACCTCCTGGGAAATGTAACTAGGCAGGAGTTTCACCAAGGGTTTGTTCACCAATTGTTCTATTGCCAAGATGAACACCTGCATTGTCTCACTTGGCTGTTGCAGCCTTGATTTGAGTTGACTGCAGTGGGCTGTGGCCAAGCAATGGATCCTGAACTGGCTCTCTATAGCCTTACATGTGTCTCTGAACACTGCCCATGTTGGAATCATTCCCCACGTCCTCCAAGTCATTAAGTCATTTGCCACAGTCTTTCACCATTCCACCAAGTTCTTGCATGTCCTTCATCATGCCACCCCGTTGTTCAGTGATTTTGATTAATAGTTCCATCTTCATCTTCTCCATCACCAATTCACAGTCATGATTTCATTTTCTCCTCAATCTTCTCCATTCTTGATTCCATTTTTTTCTTCCATCTTCTCTACTACAGATTCCATGGTTTTTTCCAACTTCTTAATTTCAGCAAATAAAGTTTGCATCATATCCTCCATCATGACTTCAATCCCACTTCTGACACCAATGTAACAAAATCTCTATTTCAAATGCTACTTACAATAAAGTCTTTATTCCAATGCTGGTGAATAATTTTATCTCTTCTCACTTCAGCACTCGTACACAGTTGATGACTGCTTCAGCTCTAATTCAAGTGGGCTCTTAGAGCTGTCTCCTACAGTTGAATCTGCAGGCTTTGATGCCCTCCTTTTATACCTCCTGATTACATAGCAAAAAGTTTCCAGAAGTGGAGGGCCATTATGGCACCTATACATTACACTCAGGTGTGACCATTTACATGTAGGTGCAACAATGCAGTGCTTTGATACTAGCTGTCTGCTAGCATATGTGTTAAGTTTATGTAGACTTGCAAGAATACAGTGGAGCTATGTACAGGAAGCTGACAACGCATGTGCAACAACATAGGGTGACAAATTATAGGAACATACACATAAGCACACTATCAAATATGTTTTATCTCCTGATCTTCCTTTTAGACAGCATAAACAAAACTGTGGTCCTGAAATGCTCTAAAACTCAAAAAGGCTTGAATGAACTCTGAGATGTGGCCTTTACAAGGTAAACAACCCAAAGATAAAAGTTGATCTCAGGATGTATCTATTAAAGAAAATGCTTCTCCATTTGAGAAACGTAGCACGTAATTTAATATCTAGCATACTAAGAGGATAATTAAAAAGAATCCCTGCTGGTAGTAAGCTAAGGAGCTAATTGCTTCAACACAATCAGAGAATTGTGTTGAAGACTGTATTAAGTCTAGTGAAGTTAGATCAATTCTACAAAAAGGATGCCAGTAATGGTAAACATGTTTAAATGTGTAATAGTAAATTCTGTCTAAGGCAAATAATAACTGAAGATCATGTATATGATCAAAATGAATTTTCAAACTTGATCCTACCTGCCAGGATGCAAACAAACAGTTGAGACATTTCAGAAGAGCATGTTGAGAAGAGAATTCCAAAAGAGGTCTGCTAAGGAATGAAATATAGAGTACAACATTATTAACAAATAAGGACAAGAAAGGTTTAAGTAAAAGTATAAATCAGTCTACAGGGCCAGGACAGGTGAAGTGGTGAAAGCATATTAGGTATTAATATATCAGTGCTGAAATGTCTTGTGGATGTCAAACTCTTGATTATTTATGGTTAAGGCTCTAAAAATTGGCCATGATCAGAGGGCTAAAGGGGATGTTTCTAGATGTTTAGGGAGCACCAACTCTTATAGCCAATTTGTCACTATAAAACAGACTTCAAGAATCCTGTAAAACTAGAATGAATGGGGACCTGATGTTGACATGCTGTAATATAAGGCAAAGACGTACTTAGATTTGCCTACCAGAGATTATTAGACCCAGAGGAATGGAAATTCATCCATAACTGGGGGCCTGTAAGATTCACAGATGGTTTCTGATGGTGTACATGCTGGAGTTTGTGGTCTTTTTATAAGGCTCCTTTTCTATAGGTAAACAAGCTGCAGTTTTTCAGGTAGGTTTACATTCTATACTGGCCTCTGTATTATTTATATGACAGTGCCATCTCTGTGTGTGACCGTGTTTAAGTTCGCCTTCATATGGGAGTCATCACAGTTGGAGACTTTGGAATGCATAACAACACAGAAAGTGCACTGCGACAGTAATCAGAACCTTTGGGAATGTGACTCTCAATTCTTGTCAGTTTCCAGTAGTGTTGTGATGTTATTTTCTAGCTATAAAAGAAGGAAGAATTGTAGTGCAGAGTGTTGTGTTGTGAATCTTACTGGGTCTTGAGTGACTCGAGTGTTAGTGTGCAGTGGTATGCGAGCCTTGGATGGTAAGCAGCTGTAAACGCATCAAAACATTGAGTTAATTATTTGCAGCACTGAATTTAAGACTTTATTTGTAACTACATTTTGAGTCAATAAAGACATTTGATATACTAGTGTCAGGAGTGGGATTATTACATCAAGATGGATGAGATGATGAAAAGTTTGTATGCAATTAAGGCAATGAAGACAGAAATGAAACTAGGAATTGGAAAATGAAAGAAATGAAATCAGATATGGAAAACATGGATTAAAATATGGAATTCGGAATGGAGATGATGCAAAATGATATCACTGTGAATTGTATGAAGGAAAACCTCAAAATGGAACTTTCTAGCAAATTCAATGAACAACTGACTGGCATGCAGAAAGACGTACAAGAGCTTGGGGGAATGATGAATAAATTTGACCATCGCTTTAAGCCCTGGAACACATCAAAGAATGTGCTAACCCCTGGAGGGAAAGATCTACAGTGGGGCCAAGGAACTGAATGCCATGGTGGAAAAGACACTTGACAGAAGGTTGAAAGATTGGAAGGTCAAGATGCCAGTAAGCGACACAACATTCGTGAACTTCAAGCTGCCCAATTACAAAGCAACATCAACCTTTGAAATCTTCTGCCAACAGTTTGCCATAGTCACCACAGCAGAAAAAGAAGCTGCACAGCTGATAGCACGCCTCCAGGGACAGGCAGCCAAAGTAATGAATGCAACCCTGATGTCCCTGATTGTGGAAATTGGCAAATTTGAAAAAAAAAAAAAAAAAAATCAAATTTTAAGATTGTTTACCTGTAGTATATAAAGAATTTTGTTCTTATTTGTGCATAGTAAGTCCATAATCAAATGGGGCACACTTACATATTGTAGTGAAGTATATCATGAATCAGTTATAATTTGGGATTTCTAACATTCATATTTTGAAAATATGGTCTACAAGATGTTTCATCACATATTAATCTGTATAATGATTTTAAAGCCCTATGAGGTGACCCATCTGTGAAATTTAAAAACTTGTTATTTATATTTTTGGTGCAATTCCTTTCAAGATGTTAATGATAAGCATCTTACTTAAAATCAAGATGAAATTATTTATCTTGAATACCTTTGATGGGGAAAACAACAAATTGTTGTAAGTTAACAGTTAAAATGTTCCTTGGAACATGTATTACAACCATAGGTATTTAAAATTTTAAAGTTAGTTTATGATATAGAAACTACAAAGTTTATCTATCTTTGTTTTTGCACATTATACTATTTAGAAAAAAAAAAAAAAATCTGTAGATCATAGACCACAATGTCTGAAAATGCTACAAGAATAGCAAATTCTGATTGAAATAAAAACTTTTTGAATTAATAGTTAAGTGTCTAGGTACATTTTAATCAATATGGTTTAAATAATGCATATACCAAGTTTCAAGAGAAAATCCAAAAAACTATGCTCCAAGAAGGATTTTGAACAACTTCACATGTGCAAAGAAAAATGAAGTTTAAGTTTGACAACTGTATATCAAGTTATATTTAATTAAAGATTACCTACACCATATGTGGGATCTTCAGAGCTCCTTTCGGCTTGCTATTTAGCAGTTTTTTTCATACGTCAGTCACTTTCTAGCTGTTCTGTAAGCACTTTTTGAGTGTCTAGCATTATCCTTCAGTCAACACCTACCTCCAACTTGACTTAATTTCTCCCCAACTACCATTTTTTTTCAATGTTGCACATCATGTTTGATATGCTGTAAAGCTTCACATCCCTTATTACACTAGTTTACAGAAGGTATTACAGCAATATCAATCTTTTCTGATACAAATACTTCTTTTGGGCATTTTATTTCTGTATAATGCTATGAAGGCTTATTGGCATGTTAGGCTTTACCCTTTATGCATCTATTCAAAACTTTATTGTATGGTAATCTGATTCATTCGCTGCATCTGGATGAACTGAAAATATTACCTCAGACATCTTTTGCACTTATACATAATCTAACATCTCCTTTTCAATCTCTTCATTGTCTATCAAAGTAGAACATTGACAGCTTGCTGCTACTAGTAGTTGCATTCTTAGTTTCAATAATTTTCTCATCATTTTCCTTTGCAGTGCCAGTAGTCTTGTTTCCTTCATTCACCTCTTCACCAGTTCTGTTATCATATTGTGAAACACATTTGCTTTGTTTTTCAAAGGATTGTTTCTACCAATACACTTTTGGGGTACTTCTCTATTCAATGGATCTTATTTATAAGGAAATGACAAAAAGATTTGAACTTATGTGAAGCTCATTAAAATGTACCATTTCTATCACATAAAGTTGTCTACAGCATTTGTTTCTCAAAATATTCATTAACTTATATTTATATTTTTCATTTCTGAAACTAGATTGGAGGCCACCTATGAACATTTTAAACTACCAAACTTTTTCACACTAGTTTATGGCAAACAAATGCAACATTTCATATGGACAATTGAATGTCATTAAAATATGTTGCATGAAATCAAAGAAAACTATAATTTAGCAAGAATATTCCTTAATGTGAAACCTATTTCTAACAAAATACCTCATTCATGATTATTGCAAATGCATATTAAAATGCTTTTTAATTTAACACTATAATGTAAGAAAGATATATGCAATTTATAATGCCTAGGGAAAGTTATATATGTTTTGAGGGTCAGTCAATAATTAATGCCTCCTGTTTTTTTTGTTTTTTTTCTCTCTTTTAATTTGTAAGAAAATTAAACTTTTATTACACAGCATGAAAGCCCCAACATTGAGGATTAAATTGTCACTTTTCAATGTAACCCTGTTCTTTCCCACAGTTTTGGTCCACCTTTTAACAAGGGCATGTATTCCAGTGTGGTAAAATGCACAGTCTTGCTTAAGAAGCCATTGACCCACAGATGTTTTCATGGCCTATGCATCATCAAATTGAATCCCACGATGAGCTTCCTTAAGCAGCCCAACAGATGGTAGACTGATGGTGCTAGGTCAGGGCTGTATGGGAGATGAGGCAAGACTTCCCATCGAATTTTCACTATCACTTCAGCGGTGTGATGATTGGTGTGTGGTTTTGCATTTTCATGCAAAAGAAGAACATCCACCATGGTTTTTGTTGGGCGAACCTGTCGAAGATGTGCTTTAAGTGTTATGGAGGGCGCTGAAGTATCGGACAGAATTTATTGTGCATCCCTGCTCCAAAAATTTAACTAGAATCACACCATGTGCATCCAGAACACTGTCGCCATCACTTCCCTGCCAATGGCACAGTTTTGAATTTTTTCTTCTTTGGTGAGGTTGTGCAATGCCATTCCATTGACTGTCTTTTTGATTCAGGTTCAAAAAATGAACCCATGTTTTGTCTCCAATCACAATGTTTTCCAGAAACTCCTCTCCCTCCAAATTGAAGTGCTGCAAGAGTTCGGCAGCTAATGTTTTTCTTGTCTCCTTATTCTCGTCGGCTAATATTCTTGGTACCCACCGTGAACAAACTTTTACCCCGTTGTTCAATAATCATCATCACAGTGCCTTTACTGAGGGACATAATGCAACACAATTCATCCGTTGTTACCCAGCAGTCAGTACAAATGATCTCATCCATTCGCCCAATGTTGCGTGGAGTTACTGTAGTCACCAGTCTACCGCTTCAATTTTCATCAGCCAACGGTGTTTGCCCTTCTGCTTCATTACAGCGATGGACCCATCTTATAACAATGCAGAGGTGAATTGGATCAGTAAGAGAGAGGTGAATTGGATCAGTAAGAGAGAGGTGAATTAAGTAAAAATAAACAAAGGCCTTTCCTACCTAAAAAAGAATTTTGCCCAAAATTCAAACTTTTAGGAATAAACAAAAACATTGGTCCTATTTATATACTTTTAGTTATTTTTATACTCATAGATTCCATTTTTTTCACCTTACAGAGTTTTCATCCTTTCATAAATGCGAATGGGCATTTCACCTTCCACATGCAAGAATTTAATTACAGAACACTGTCTAATATGCACGTCAATGTCAACCATTTTGCAAAAGGCAGCAGTGCTGCCACCTGTTGACTTAGGAAGTTGCTACTGCAGTGAATTAGAGTATAGGTTTGAGGAATTGTGCCAAATTCAAATTGTTCACATCGCTAACTTAGTTAAGGAGAAAAAAAAATAGGAGGCATTAGTTAATGACTGATCCTCATACATGTAACACTGTAAATAATAGTACTGTTCTGCTCCATCTATGTAACACTCCTATCTAGATAGCAGTGTATTAATTAAGGGGGAGGAGAGAGAGAGAGAGAGAGAGAGAGAGAGAGAGAGAGAGAGAGAGAGAGAGAGAGAGAGAGAGAGAGAGCAAGAGAGCAAGAGAGGGGGTGAGACGGAGGAGAGGGAAAGGGAGAAACATTTTAATAAAAGGCCTATGTTTGATGTATAAGTGAGAGACAGTTATATAGTTAGGGTAAATAATGCAAAATCTGCTATCTGAATGAGACATGTTTAAGCACCCCAGACAGAGAGCTCCATATACTCCTTCTAACCCAACCCAAATTATCTGTAATATGGAAACTTTTCTGCCATTTTTGTTTTATCAAACTACCACTAATGAATATATGGGAAGTACTGACATAAAAATAAGGTGCCCATTCTTGAATTTCCAATTAATTAGCATTTGGACTCTTGTCATTTTCAGCAAGGTTTATTTCTTTTTAGTCTTTTTATTTGTTTATTTATTTCCCTTGGTGTTATATCTCCTTTGCCCTTAAGGGTAGGAACTCCATTCCTCCAGATTATTATTATAATGTGCGACCCAAAAACATCCAAACAGCTGCGCTGTGTTTTTCCAAAGCACACACGGAAACATGGTAACACACAGCTGCTGTACACAAAGTCATGGTGCTGACTTGCTTTCCTCTGCTCTGAAAGTGCAGTATTGAGCTGATGGTGATGTGCGGTTGATTTATTACCAGTGTGCTTTATTATTTTGTCCTGTACTTAGTCAAAAAGTGTATTATGACTCAGCATTGCTGCACAGTGTGTATTTATTTATGATTTTTATGTGATAACACATTTTATGAGTGGACTCTCAATAGTGTACACAATGATGAAATTAACTCACGTTTAATATTTCTCACGGACGAGGCTTGGTTTCACCTTCATGGATGTGTGCACAAAAATAATCATTATTGGAGCTTTGAGAAACCTAATATTGTTCATGAAATACCCCTTCATGATGAAAAAAATTGGTGTATGGTGCGCCATTAGCGGAGAAAGAGTTATAGGCCCAATTTTTTTGAGTCAACAGTTGACGCCCATACATATGTGAATACAATCCCCCCCCCCCTTTTTTTTTTAGAGAATTAACAGAAAGGGAGTGTGATTTTGCTTTTTTCACCAAGACTCTGCAACAGCTCATACGGTTAATCCTTCTATGAGAACAATTGAGTGGGTTTCAGGACAGAATTATTATTAGAGACTTGTGGCCCCCTGCAATTTCTATCTATGGGGTAACTTAAAGCATAAAGTTTATAAGACCAACCCACATACCCTGGAAGAATTAAAACAGAATATCTGCCAGGAAATTGCCAGCATTTGTCAATGTGAACTACGATGAGTGAACTATGATAGCGGCAGATGGCAACGAGAGCCAAGGGCACAGACAGGCAAAACACTGCACAGCCATTTCAGACATTTTTGGATCACCTGGTATTTTTCCTTCCTTTTATATAATCTCTTAACATACACATTGTTTTATTGTAATTTATCCTTGGTGCCTCCTGTACTTTATGATGATTCTCTCCCCCCTCCTCTGTTTTCCTCCATAAGGGAGTCGTCGTCGTCACCGTCATAGTAGTTGTCATCGTCTTAGTGGTAGTAGTAGTATAGTAGCAGTTTTAGGGCGCATCAACTGCTGGGGTTATTAGCGCCCATGAATAAAAGTTCAGTAAAAACAGATGAAACTACAACCGCCTCTAGAGGAGACAACCAGCAGTCAGGGGAAACTAAAGCAGCAAGAAAGTAAAAGACGAGGCAATGTGAAGTCAGATAAAACTATAAAGTCCGCTTTGCATAGGAATAAAATTAGACGTGCAATGACATCATCGTTGGATAAAATTACGCTGAGACTGTGGGACAACCGGTGTTTATTACGACTACCAGTGAAATTGTGGCAATCAAGGAGAAGATGTTTCACGGTGATGGGGAGTGCACAAAAGGAACACAGCAGTTGATCCTTACCTTGGAGGAGATGTCTGTGCGTCAAGTGAGTGTGACCAATCTGGAGACGGCAAAGAATAACTTCCTCATGATGGTTCTTACGGCAGGATGTTTTCCAAGGACGTATAGTGTGCTTGATTTCACTGAGTTTGTAAGATGTTGCTGCCCAATGTGATTGCCATCGGGAAGACAGTGCCGCATATCCTGAGGTGGCACCTGAGATATCAATATGGATTTTTGCTAATGCTTGTTTTGCGGTTCTATCTGCTGCTTCATTTCCTGATATGCCTATATGACCAGGTACCCAACACAGTACAACTGCATAGCGGTGTTGTAACAGTGAGTGGATTAGTAACTGCTGTCGCTGTATAAGCGGGTGGGTAGAATAAAAAGCAAGATAGATTGTAGAGCACTGAGGCTATTTGTGCAGATGACATATCGAGTGTCAGCAGAAGACTGTATATACAGCAGAGCCTGGTGCATAGCTGTCAGTTTGGCCTAAAAATACTGTTAAAAGAGTGAAGCTTGTGGTACTGTGTGTCCCGGGTAGTATGAAATGAACAACCCACTGAGGTGCCATTAAAGGAATCATCTGTGTATATAAAGTGAAACTGCAGGTAAGAAGATTTAAGCTGTTCATAAGAGAGCCAGTAGATGAAAGGAAGGGTATCATGTTTATTGAAGGAGGAGAGGTCGAAGTTCACGACTGGGCGAAGACGTTTCCGGGATACGGATGTGTCATACCATGGGTAGTGTCTGAGGCAGGGTCACACTGAGGCTGTCCAGCAGAGAGCGAAAACGTATACCAAATGGGCGAGGGAGTGAACGACGATCCACATAAGAAGAGGCACAAAAAGGTTTAAGCACGCCGCGTGTAGGATGGTCAACCAAGGCACTAAGCTTAGTTGCGTATTTGGCCAATATTATTTCGCGGCATAGAGAAAGAGAAGGTTCAGAGGACTGTAGAATGGAAGAGCAGGCGGCTGAGAAGACAGCGTCAGTAAAATGGTTGGCCATATCGTCCACATTGGAAAAGCACCTGTCAGAAAGACTGAAGAAACACAGTCCAAGCAGCATTCGAAAAACGCCACTTTGGAGAAGAAAGAGAAGGCTGAGGTGATGCTAGAAAATGAAGAAGTACGGGGAAATGATCACTGCCATAAGGTTCCTGTAGGACGCTCCATTCAAAGGATGGCGCAACAGAAGGACTGCAGAACGCTAAATCAATAGCTGAGAAAGACCCACAGGAGAGACAGAGGTGTGTGCATGTCTAAGAGCCACTCAATCAGTGCCCCCCTAACACAGGTGCGGTGAGAACCCCAAATAGAGCTGTGGGCGTTAAAATCCCCTACTACCACACAAGGAGCAGGGAGAGCAGCCAACAAGGTACCAAGGTCAGTGTCAGAGATGGGTATACCAGGCGGCAGATACGTGTTGCATATTGTGAGAGTTACGGTGGGAAAGTAGACTTCAACACAAAAGACTGAAGGGTGGTAGAAGAGTCACTTGCCTAGAGAAGGTGGAATTTTTCACCAATATAGCAACGCCACCGTGGGCACGGAGCCCATCATTAAGGTCACTGCGATAGGTGGTGTATCCACGCAAACACAGTTGTTGTTATTCTGATAGGCGCGTTTCCTGGAGACAGTTAAGAAGGGGAGAGTATCGGAAGATAAGTTGCAACTCTTCAATAATGGAGCGGTAGCCATTGAGATTCCAGGACAGAAAACTCATAGTCAGCGTTTGAGTTTCGGACGGGAGTGATGTTTCGCAGGCTGAAAACCGAAGTCTCCAGTCACGTCCATTGATGAAGATTCAGCATCACTGTCAGAGGATATCCGCTGGTCAACTTTGCTGATTTTTGCGCTGGAAGCAGGGGCCGAGAGGCACTGGTAGACGGCATATTTACAGGGACAGTGGAACTGGAACATGCCACAACCTGCTTATACTTACTGGGTATGATTACCTTGAGTACCAGCGAAGAAGTATCGGAAGAGGATGAGGTCAGGTGGTCACTTGTCTGACAGTGTAAGGAGCGGGTTTGAAGCCTAGTAGGCTGACCGATACGAGGTTCAACGGATGGATGCTGGGCTTGCAATTCAGAAGCTGGAGTCAGGTTGGCGGTTACTGTAGCATAACAGTGTGCAAGCTCAACAGGACGTCAAAGTTTATACTGTTGACGGGCCTCGGAGAACGAAAACTTTTCGGTGCCCCAAAGAGCCTGTATCTTTTTTTTGATTTGCCACTTAAGACAATCTTTAGAATTTGAAGAATGGGCACCGTCACAGTTAACACAGTGGAGTCTAGCACTGCAGGCAATAGAGTCATGAGCTTCTCACCGCAGAGCATGTAAATAGCGAAGTCAGAGCGACAATGCTGGGAGGTGTGACCAAACTTCTGGCATTTGAATCACTGCATGGGGTTGGGGATTTACGGGCGTACACGGAGGTTAAAAAAACCAATGGAAATGCGATCAGGCAAAGACGAGTTATCAAACGTCAAAATGAGGGTGGAAGTGGGGACCAACCGTCCCTCCAGCTTGCGTTTTTTGCGGTAAATATCAACAACACCCTCCGGTTCGAAGAAGAATTTGAGGTCCTCATCGGTCTCGGCAAAAACCTCGTGGGTGACCACACCTTTACAAAGTTCAAGGTTGGGTGTAGTAACGGTCACAGAAATACCAGCTATGGATTTGAGGGACATCAGCAAGTCGATCTGCTTATCGGTCTTCGCCTCGAGAGGTAGCGTGCCGTTACGTTGTCGGGTTAACGTTCGGAGTGGACCAACCAGTATATCAAATGAGCGGACTAATCGACATGCACTAACATTATGCATGGACTTGCCCTCCTCTGAACAACCCATTACAAGAAACTGGTTTTTTAGGTGTGCCAATAACTGTGGCAAGGTCAAAACTGTCGAGGTAGCGCTTGTTATTGGAAGCGGGACGTGGGGAAGAGGCCGCCTTCGTTGCAAGGTCGTCAATTTGGAGCTCAGGAGCCATGCCAGAGAGAGCCCCACTCTCTGACGAAAAAGAAGTGCGCGGAGTAGCCATAATGAAAGGACCCCCGTCCGGAACTGTCGGCGTCAGCTTGCCATCACGGGGGTGAAGAAAGAAAGACACCATAACCTCCCGGTCTGTGCCGGCGCAGGGACCTAGGGACCTCCGCTACGCCTGAGTCCTGAGAATACTTCAGAAAAGTTACCCTTCAACCATCACTTCGGATTTCCCGTGTAAGTCTTGCACCATTGGCAAGTGCAATTTTAGGCCCCTACCACAGGCATAACCGCCTGTGGCCCTCCGCTATAGGTCACCTGGCCGAACAGGGTCAGGGTGTTTCAGGAGACTTGTGGTTGATTACATTACTCTTCCAGTCAGCGGTGACACGTCGCAGCTCCAAATCTGGCCTCTTGACATGCAGACAAGGAGACATCTGAGGAGAAGCGGGCCTAAATAAGGACCACTTATGATATGGGCTCTGCACCTGGACTTACAAAGAGGGGCAGTGAGAAGGGTTCACTCAACCTTCATTCAAGAGTCCTCCGAAGAGCACACAAGCCGGAGTCCATGCAGAAACCGTGGGAAAGGACCACGGAGATAGGAAAAATCCCTGTTGGTGAAGCAGTGTTAATAATCCTAGATAGCTAGCCTAATATAAGTATATAATAAACCTAGAAGAGGAAGGTAGTTTAAGCTTCATGAAAAGGTATAGCTATGACAGTATATGAAGGAGATATCTCAGCTAATGATGTACAGCAACACAGGTGTTGCTGTCGTCTTCTGTGCACTGACAGGACATACGTCAATTGGCTGCATCAGAGGAGTGGATCAATAGTTTAGAAGCGCAAATGTGACAGGAGGGAACAGCAATAAAGACCAAACCAAGAGGAGAAAAAGAACATACGATACATACGAAGGCGTTGAAAAAGAGCATGGAGTAAACAAGGAGGATGGGAAGCAAAGATGTGGTATGTGGCTCGGGACCCCGTGTGCACCAAACCCATACTTATCGAAATAGGCCTCTGGGGGAAAGAGGGCGATAATGTGAAAAAACAAATAAACAAAACTAATACAAAAATGTGGCAAAAATGGATGGAGATGGGCAGGGTGAAGTGGCGATGAGCAGCTTGGGAACCCCCGAGTGTGCCAAACCTGTACCTACCGTAGTAGGCCCCTGGGGAGCCATGGATTGAAATGCAATATCTTTGGTTTTTCTTTTGGTCCTATCATCACACTGGCTGGTAACGTGACTGCTAATATTTACAGAGATATTCTTGGGGACGATGTTCACTCTGTGGTGCACACAATGTTTCCTTTAGGCATCACAGTATTTCAAGATGGCAATCCATTATGTATGATGTGTAGCACAGTGGTTTGATGACCATGAAGAAATTAAACATCTACGAGAATAATGAGTTAAAAATCTTCCATTACCACCTTAATCTCAATCTAAACTTCATTGAGCTCCTGTGGGATGACTTGGAAATAAGAATGATGGCAAGATTTCATCCTGCTTCATCCAGGAGCTTAAAAACAATTCTTCATGATGAGTTATTCATTTATTACATGGACCAATTACGAGAAGGATTGAAGCTGTTATGAAAGCAAAGGGTGGCCCAATGTCATAAGTGTAAGTTCAGTTTCTGAGGTGTTTTCATTATTCACTAGTACGATTAGGTAAGATTACACCAAGAAAAAATTGTGTCCGAGCCTGAACAACTAGGTTCTGAATTAAAACATCTGAAGGAAGTACTACAAAACGATGGCTACCACGCCAAGGACATTAATCGTGCCATTAGACCTCGGCACGCCAATGCACCAGACACCAAGGAACAACCACAGGCGCTTCTACCATATGTGGAAGACGTCACAATGCGCACTGCTCGGTTACAAAAGAAGAACGGCATCAAAACTGTATTTACGCTAACAAGTAAGATAGGTAATATGCTTCATTCTGTAAAATATCTGAGGGGCCCACTAAGTACTACAGGATCTGCAAAATACCATGTAAGTGTGGCAAAGTATATGTCGGCATGACCGGAAGGACTACTAAAAAGCGTTTAACAGAACATCGTCATGCAGAACTATGCAGCCAGAATATTCAGCAATTGCGGAGCACTTATTTACAAAGGGCCACAGAATTAATTTTCAAGATACGGAGGTGCTGGTAAAAACAAAAGGATATTTCAATCATCTCAGGAGAGAAGATATTGAAATAGAGCATCGAAATGACTTAGATAAAGATGGCAGTTACTGGATATGTAAGACCTGGAAACGGGTATTAGTAAATAAACAGCTGGTTGACTTTCACTCGCTGGCTGGACACACGTGTACGTTACCTGTCACCCCTTTCCCCTCCTAAATGATGAGAATAAATAGCCTGCATTCCTTTCCAGCATTGCATTTACCTCCTATAGTGACTGCCACTGAAGGTGCTGACCGTAGAAGTCGGCGAAACGTATGGTTTGCATTTTAACCTACGACCATGGCACATAAGCCTGGAAAATACAGTTTTTAAATATAAAATTTACTCAACATTATGAAGGATTTTTAAAAAATTGCAGAAATTGCAGCACAACCTATCCATAATAATTTCTAGTACTACTTATACCAAACTTCCAAGTGCTAGATTATAGTAAATTTGTTTTAATATTTATCTTTTTATTACACGTTCTACCCTTCTTATAAGGCTCCGAAACTTGATGCACTGCATTAGAATATTCTGAAAAATTAAGAGAATTTTACACATTTGGATAGAACACAAGGAAGTGATGCTGTTTTTCTCTCCCCTCTCTCATTTCTGCACAAGAAAAGGTAGTTATTCCATTTCTTTTCTTTCTTCCTTTTTTAGTTTGTTTACCATACCTGAGACAAACTTCATACATCCTCTTGCCTATTTTCTGCTGAATATCATTTATGGTATCCCGAAGGCTCTTTGTAACAGCGTGACCTCTTAGGCTTTCCACATTGAAATTGTTTGTTTTTGCAGGAAAGATGAGGAATGCAACAACAGTAATATCAGGATGTGAACTCTAGAGATAAACAGAAACATAAAGAAAGCATAAGAATGTTGATTAATGTGGCAATTCATTAAGTTTGTTGAGTTATTGCTCAGTGGATACTCTTCTTCATTATAGTCTACATATGTTACAAAGGCATTGTCTGCAGAAGCAAACATTATCATCAAATATAATTGGTCTGTAACTCCCACTTTCCTATCAGTGACATAGAAAATCACATAACTAAAAAGTTTATTCACAGGAACTTTTGTACTGATTGGTATCTCTGACCCCACAATTATATATGGTCACTTTTAATGCTTATAGCCCTCTTAATTTGCACATCAAACAAGGATATTTTGATGTGTTTCAACTGATATTTCACCACTCTCATTTAATTTCTTGCAAAAATTTTAATGCAGTGTATCAATGTTGGTTAGAGCTTTACATGGAAAAAAACAACAGAAAAGAAAATGAGTTACAGTTTACAGTGCTGGGGATGACTCATACAGCAAAGGGTGAAAATTGTCTGCTAGCACCAAACACAGGCCACCTTCCCCTGTGTGTTCATTGTCTTTTAGGCTTTGTTGCAAACACTTTTGTTAAGGGAGCACTAAAATCAAGTTGTTTGATTTGGTCCATTGCGTGCATGTGCGCGCGCGTGAGAGAGAGAGAGAGAGAGAGAGAAAGAGAGAGAGAGAGAGAGAGAGAGAGAAAGAGAGAGAGAGTGTGTGTGTGTGTCTGCGTGTGCAGATGGTTGTTGGAAAAAAAAAATTTGTGGTCATCCTGTGCGCATGCAAAGAACTCAATAATTTCAGATTTAGTTAGTTTGTGAGTGTGGGTAACCAACAACAAGCAAAAATTAAATGTTTGAGTCAAATTCTTGACAAAAATATTTAGCCAAAGATTTCATGTATAAGATTAAACAAATCTATACATTCAATGTTTTCATACTTAAAAACAAAGTTGATATATAAAACTCCCAAACTAAATATATAAAGAAGCTTATGTGGCCAAAACTTACAATGTTGGTACTTGGCAAACCAAGCAGAAGACAATGGCTAGAAGCAGTGTGTTTTGTTATTACCATAAAGCTAAAGGCAAAATAGATTATAGATAACTTTTTAATGTTTCTATTAATTAAAATATGTCAGCAGTAGTTATAAGTAATGTTTCCTCCCTAATGTTCTACATTTTAAGTTTAACTAGAAAACAGGAAAAGCCAACTAACCAATAATTGAATAGTTATTAAAATTATGGATGTCAACAAGCAGTAAAATGGTGCCTTACTTGCATAAAGGGATAAATGATGCATTAGTGAATAATTTGGTGAAATTAACCACAGAATAATATGCTGTTGTTATCAGTTGCTAGCCTTCAAAGAAACAGCAGTGTAAAATTTGCCTTAAGAGGAAAAGTACTAAACAGTGTTAGGGAGGGTAGATGATGGTTTGTAAAGTGTATAACTGGCTATAAAGAAAATGCCTAAGACAATACTGATATTGATTTACCTTACTTTAAGGATAGTTCCCATAATTTTTTGAAAAAAAAAAATAGAAGCTTTGTTTGTGAAAAGAAACATCAAGAATATTTTAACTCATTTATAGGCTATTTAGATCATGTGGAGTAGAATTAAGGGCTATATATCTTTTAAACTGAAGTAGGTACATCAGCTGTGAAGACCAGCTATGCGTCAATATTGCAGCAGGATGATCTCACTGATAATGTTGTTGACATATGATTAAACATATGAAGACGATGGTTCAGAGTCAAGTTGCTGGGAATATGTGTGTTTAATTCCTGAGTTCAACCAGCAAGTTATTGAAGTATTTGCTTAAGCAAAGGATCGAAGGATAGACTTCATTAACAAATAGAAAGGTTACTGTATCTGACTAATTTGAACTGTCAGCTGAAGAATTGCATATAACAGAAAAATCAAGATCATAATCCACAGCTAAGACAACAGTCTATGCCTTTCATAAAATTTTGACAAGGCATCCTATATATCAATTCTACAGGACAAAAGAGCTTTTAACTGATGAGAAGCTCCTAATTTCTTCCAAAGTATCTGGATTATTTCATGTGGGTAAGACAAAATAGAGCTGAAAGAAATTAAATTTAATTGCAAGAGCTTTTCAGGGAGGTAAATTTTAATTAAAAAATGTGATATAATTTGCATCACATGAATTTTTCTGAGAAAAATTCTGAAAATTGTTCTCAAAAAGTAGATTTACCCTACTTCATATTTATGGAGTAAATGCATTTGTTGCCACAGCAATGCTTCTCTTTAAGTCAAAAAGTATCCATGATTATCACTGGAAACCAATAACAAAACTTCACCAGGTTGTTTAGGAATCCTTACTTCTAAAATTAAATAAATTCTGCTATTGTGCAAGGGCCATTCAGAAAGTGACAGACAATTTGGCATTGCTAAATAATAATTGAAGTTATCAACACAAAACTTTATTTAAAAAGTTACAGGACCTTTCTCTATTTTTTAATGTAATCGTCATTGCCATCAAGGTATTTATTTTCACGTGGTACTAGTTCTTTCACTGCTTAAGATCTAAGCCAAGATGTCACTGCCACTTTGTGGAGTTCTAATAACTTATCTTTCAGCAAATGACATTAAGGACTTGAACAAAATGTGATGCATTGTATATCTAAACAATTTCACATGGTAATTGCATTACTTTTATAGACAAAAATTTTT
Organism: Hymenopus coronatus; assembly: GCA_030762935.1. NCBI lineage: Eukaryota > Metazoa > Arthropoda > Insecta > Mantodea > Hymenopodidae > Hymenopus > Hymenopus coronatus. The sequence continues at coordinate 259,362,517 of CM060900.1, forward strand.
AAAGAGGTCTTCAGGGCTGGGAAATCTTTTCCATCCAAAAGGTCATGTAAGGTGTCCAAAGTGAAACACCAGTTATTCTGGATTATTTTATCAAAGTTTGCTTTCAACTCCTCCATTAACGATTGGTGAACTTCCACTCCAGTCTTTTTCGTACACACTGGTTCATCCTTGATTACTCATAATGATGTGCCAACTGAAAACTCGTTCATTGCATTATCACTACTCACTTGCGTTATCTGCCTAAAAAATTTGATTGGACAAACATTTTGTACATTCAAAAAAACAAATAAGTTCTTTGTCAGAAGGAAAGCATAACATTGGGATTGAAAAACTAGTATCACGTGACAATAAATATCTTGACAAAGTGGAGATTGTGTTGACAAATAGAGTAAGGTACTATAACTTTATAAATAAGTTTTGTGTTGATAACTTTCATTATTATTTAGTTATGCCAAAACATCTGTCACTCTCTGGATAGCCCTCATATTATATAGGGTTATTCTAAGTTAGTTACCTGAAAGTATGAATGAATTATTTTGAAACTGTTGACGGAAATTTATTCAGAAGGTCATCAAACCTTATGTCTTATCATCAAGTTTTAAACCTGGTTGGCAGACTTCACTACATGCACTCGCTCGCTTGTCTGGCGGGGAAAATGTGAAGCATTCACAACACCTGGAGCCGAGAAAGCAGTCGCCATGGAGTCTTACAGCAGTGTGGAGTGCGCGCAGTGTTGTCTGTGGTTTCATGAAACTACATCGGTGGGGTTACATTAAAGATAACGTGTACAACCCTGCCGACCAATGTTGATGAGCTTCGTCATCGAATTAACGTAGCGGTAGCTCGGGTAGATCGGACATGATCACGCATATCTGGTATGAACTGTCATACAGATGGGACATCTACTGAGTGACACAAGAGAGTCACATTGAACATTTGTAAACATTGCAAATAAAACTTGATGTTATGTCAATGTATGCAATGGAAAATGGAAATAAACTACGTAAGATAACTATGTATAATTTAGCTTTATTATCAGGTAAGTAATTTAGAATAACCCTGTATTGCAATAATGCCCATTACCATTCAGTGCAATTAAATAAAAACACCAACAACTAAAGAAGGAAATACATCGTTCTTAATGGTTATTAGAAAATAATCCCCCTGGAATGCCAATCATGAACAAATAAGAGCTGTTGCAAGTTGTTAAGTTTTACAGACCAACATTCTGCACATACAAGATGCCATCACCACTGCTCTGATGCACAACATTATAAGGCTTCGAACACACCACTGCCATTGTAAAGATTTGGGCACAACACATCATACATCAACACTTCCCATCTCGCGATGTTGAGGGCTTGATGGATCAAGAAATTGGACTGTGTAAGTGGAAAATGGGCAACGTGCATGGGAACTTCAGCTACAAGAAAACGAAGTGGAAGGTGTTTTGGAAGAACATGAAGAAACATTGGAGATTATCTACAAGGAGTGCAGCATTTTTCTGGTTAATTATTTATATGTCAAATGTGAGCATATTAAACCTGTTTCCTTGTTTATGTTTCATAAAAGCTATGTCCATACTTTAAAATTCTTTAACATATCTAAGCAACTCCATTACCTGCATTTTGAAAAGAGGACATATTTACACACATATTCACAGTCCAAGTGTCCAGACTATAATATAGCAGATGGCACTAGTCCAAATTGCCATCTTTTAAACTGTTAGTAAAACATGGTTAAATTTATTTCTATGCAAGCCAATCACAAATACTAACTTCTAAGAAAATTTAACTTTCTGGCTTCTATATTTCTATAATTATTAACAATAAAAGTGTTAATGATGATGAAATCCCTAATGCCCAAATCACCTATGGATTACATACCCTTATGCCTGCTCACTCTTTACAACCGCACGTTGACTACAGAATCAGTCACTACTAAGTCAGCATTGAGGAGAATTACGCATGTTACAAGATGTATTGCAATGTTTTATATATAATTTGTGCAATGTTTATTTATTTATTTATTTACTTATTTAAAAGAATGGAGCATCTAGCAACTTAAAAAGAAGTAAATTGGTTCATCCACCTAGTTAGATAGCACTAGTACTGCAGAATTGTGCACATAGTATAATGATCATAGCAGTAAATACAAAAATGATATACAAAAACTTGTGCTGAGCATCAAATAATGCCCTATGCAAGCATTCTTATTGCATTGCTATCAAACTAGCAATGTTCATACAGTGCCTGTCCTCTATTTTAGGCACAGCTCGATTCACACTGGGTTAATGCTCTAAAGGCACATAAATCCTATAATAATGTATAAGATGTGCCTCCTCTTAGTGCATTCTTTAAACTAATAAAACGTAACTGCATTCACTTACATCATAAATGCACAGCCCATCAAATTCATTACAGATTTTTACTTCCAACTGCATTCCTTTTAAAATTAGGTGTCTCAGTCAGTGAGGCGAGGTAAGGTAAGTTACATATCGACAGCTTAATTAATGCACAATTGTAGAAGTGCTGGTGGTGGCAGCAGCAGTGGCATTAGCAGCGGTGGTGGTGGCGGTGGTTGTACATGTATAGGTAGCTTAGCAGCAGAGAAATATAGCTACTATGGTGATAATGGGGTGGCAACATCAGATATGATAGGGTGCTGAGAGTGGTAGCAGTAGTAATGATTGTAGAAGCAGTAGATAGTATTTGTAGTGTTGTTGGAGGTAGTGGTAGTGATGGTGTGAAATGGCTTAATTCTGGACCTTTGAGTATGTTCTGAATCATCATCTACCTGATAAAAGCTTGTCTGATTACCCTTGGCAATTCATTCTCTATGTAAAGAGGTGCACAATGCTGTTTATTAAGTCACCCACCTAGCATGGAGCTCAAGCAGGCAAGTCAGCCAGCCACACATTAATTCAATTTGTGCAGACTATTCCAATTCCAAGTCACACAGTCTGAGTGGGGGCAGGCCAAGACTGCCCAACTTTTTGCTTTTTTTTATTTTTGTTACTGTGGCCCCCAGTATAGCAGTCCAATTATACTCTTAATTGTGTAATGTGAGAATAGCATTAACATTGGCAGAAAAGGTGTTTATTTGTTTATTTAATTTGTGATTAATTACAATCAGTTTGTTTGTTTAAGAAATAAGTAGCAGTATTATTCTTAGTCATTAGCATATTATACGTATCAGACCTTTTAAATAATTATTTCATAAATAAGTCTCAACTCCATCAAAAATTAATAAAACCTTTATGCAAAAAGCCCTCAGAACACAGTATTCATATATATAAAATTCCAACAAACAAAACAATGATTCATAATTTTTTAATCAGAGGACATAATGAAAAGATTAACTATTATAGTTTGGAAGTGGTTGCAAATATACAATTTCATTAAATTAGGTTAATTACCTAAGAACTAGTTTAAAGGAATCACTTCCTTGTCGTCAGCTGGTTGCAATCAGCTATGCCCTGCAGCTGTAATCACTGAACATGTACGAAAGGCTTGCTTCATAAGTCATCTGATTGGTGGTATCCATTGTTCTACCTGCATTAATGGACATGTGTGCCAGCTGACATCAAAGCTGGGATTGCTACACCTGTGCTAGTGGACATGTGTGCTGTCAGAAGGTTCTTTGATGTCAAAACCCTCATTGTTACACCTGCAGTGGTTTTGCACATGTGACAGCATCTGGAAATTTCCTGCCTTGTGACCAACAGGTATAAAAAGGGGAACGAAGCCTGCCCAGAGTTCAATTTCAACTAGCAGTACATAATGAGTAGACGTTAAGTGAGTTTCAATGGGAAATCCATAGCAAGCAGTAGCAGTTGCAGCTGCTGAGTATCAAAATTATTATGAAAGCATTGAAGACAGTTATTATGAAGGAGATTCTGATTTTAATAAGTTTTTGGAAGAAATAGAGAGTTGTTTGATGGAGCAAAAAAAGAGTTTTTGTTACAATATTTAGGTGTAATTCTCCCCTTAGTATTAAAGATTAATCATTGCATCCATATATGATTGTTTTTCTTGCTTTAATATTAGGTACAAGATAATTGCAAATATTTTCTTCTTCCTTAGTTTGCACAGTCTTTCTATACCTGGCTCAGTAATTCTTTTTAGTGAAAATATTTCTATTAGAATAAGGTTTCCAGAATTAGCCTGTTCTAATTATGTCACAATGGACTGAGGCCAAAGGTTCCAAACTGTGTTGTAGGGTGCTAATAATCTAGCAGTAAAGTGCCCTTAAACCTCAGTCATCATCATCATCATCATCATCGTTAAGCTGTGTTACATCAACAACTATATAATAAAGATATATTTATGTGTGAAAATTGTGGTAAAAGTTAGTGCTATGAATGGACTGATATTTTTCATTTCATTTATTGCATCTTAATAATGTGTTTGCACACAGCTAAGCTATGTCAAAATAAGTACAATTGACAATAAAATAGTCAATATTGCAAACTAGTAGTAAATACAGTGGCATGAATATAAACACCACTATAATACATAAGTTAGGAGTATATGCATAATGGGAATGTAAAAGATAAAATATATCATTAGTAATTATGGGTCTCTTATGTTTACAATGATTTACAAATTCATCAATGTTAAGTAGGCATTTTCAATCAATCAATTTTTCAGAAGTATTTTAATTTTATTTAAGTTATTACAAGTCTTGATTGAGATTGGAAGTGTATTATAAAGTTTTATCCCTATGTAACTTGGCACCTTTTCATACATGTGCATTCTATGTCCCAGGACAGCAAGATTGTTTTTACCTCTGGTGTCATGCTTGTGAATATCTGAGTTGGTCTACATAGGAAATTTGTGATTATCGAAATGGAGAATAATTCTATAGATAAATAAACTTATGCTTAAGGTAATAAGTGTATTTTACAGATCTATCTATCTAGCTCTAATTTAACAGATATATTTTACAGAATGTATTAATCTAATTAAACTGCACTTTTACAACTATATTACTCTATTCTTATAAGAATATTTACAATGATTTTAGTTTTGACAAAACAAGATAAGGTACATAAAACAGATTTGATACACTACCTTTAAATAATGATTTAATCTTGCTAAAGCTTCTATGAATATATCAGCTCCTTTATTACCAAATTCATAACGTCCAGCAATGAAGAAGTACAGAGTCTTATCTAAATCAAAGTCATAGTGCCTGTAACAGAAAAACATCAATTTAGGAACAAATATTAATTTCAAACCATAATGCAATATATCTTATACAGTAACTACCAAATAAAAAATATGAAACAAAATAAATGGTAAAGTATTCCGTGGTATTTCTCCTGTGATAGAGTATGAAAGATAGGTTTCCTTGTAATAACACATAAACTAAGATGATCATTATGATCATTATTAGCAAATTGTATGCAAGATAAGGTTTCCTTGTAATATCACATAAACTAAGATGATCATTATGATCATTATTAGCAAATTGTTTAAGTAGTGGACTTCTTCATAACCACTCTTCTTTTTAGATATCTTGAGAAACAAATTGAATTAATTAAACACTGTCAATGTTACTGGAATAATTAACACTTTAACCTGTCTGATATTGGGCTGCACACCTATAGGCTTATGTGTGATTGCAGGTAGTGACTTTTATACCCAAGAGAGCATACTAGTAAAGGCAGTGTTCAGGAAAGAAAAGTATGTTGCCAGTCATGTTTGACAACCTATGCTAAGAAAAAATATGTACTTTACTGCATTACTTTATATGAATGGAAGAAGTAGCACTGAAAATGGTTCACTTGTTGTCTAATGTGTTCAGTATGACATTGGCTTGGCTTACTGATGGATATGTTAAAATTGTTGCCATTTGAAAAGCCAAACAGTCAGGAATATATATATAAAAAAAAAAATGATGTAATGTGGCTTAAAATGAAATTACTGAATTCTGATAACCATGTGTTTTCTTAATGTAAGCAGGAACTTTGTAATGAAAAAATATAAATTACTTCTAGAAGAAACAATTTAAATGTGTTATAAATATCAATGAATGAATGTGCTTCAAATGAAATACGGTAATACTGGTAGCATGACCTGGTGTTTATACCTAGGATCAAAAACTGTCTACAGAGTATTTCAAACACAGATGATCTGGAAGAGGAGATGGACTAAAATACACAGAGAAGGATGAAAAAGAAGAAGTGCACTGATTGAGGCGATAGAAAAACAAGTTAAAAATGAAGTAAGTTTTCCATTTATAAGCATTACTTCAGTCGTTTGTAACACTTTTACATCACTTACATTTTATAATTAAAGTCATGTTTCAGAAGCTCAGTTGCTTCCATCACCAACTCACCCTCGACTACCGGTGTCATGGTTTGCAGGTGTTGTGGTGGATGGGTTCCCCTGTGGTGGTGGATTTAAGAATCTCTGGATCAGCATGTCTCTGGGTGGGATCTCAAAGTTCATTAAATTGATCCTATTTTTCCAGATGTGGATATTCTCCCAGGTTTGTAATTCCCAACTGTTTCTTATGCATCTCATCAAAGTTGTGCTTTTTGTATGTTGTGGTGTTCTCTCCAGAAATGCCATGCCACTACCAATATATCTTTCTGTTTTAATTTCACTGCCGATACATCTTTCTGTTTTAATTTTATGTTCCTGAAGTGTTTCTTGTTCCTGTTTGCCAAATTTCTCGTCATCTTCCCTATGCACAATTAATCACAGTCCAAGCAGTTTATCTGGTATATACTGGCTCTGTTATCTGTTGGAAGCTCATTGTCATTATCACTTTGTAACATAATGTAAATACAACTTAGTTATTACCTAGAGTTACCTCTCTTGCAGTGTCTAATGTAAATATTTTACTGCAGACATGTAGACAGAGATAGATTTTGAAAAAATAGAGCAGAATGAAATTTACCAGAACAAATTATAGGTTTGGAGAGTGTACTAGTAGTACTACTGTTAATAATAGGTGTAGAAATAAATCCTTGACCTGATGAGATGCAAGTAATGATAGAAAATATAATGGAGAAACTGAATAGAATGGAAGGCATAGAATGACAAGGGAACAAGCTCAACACAATAGCCAAGGACATCAAAGAAGGCTCCAAAGTCAAGGTAAGATATAAAGTACAGGCTATGGAAGAAAGAATGGAGAAGATAGTGAGTAGGAGTTGAAGATTTCATCCCATCTTTATAGGAGTTTGAGAGAGGAGGGATGTTTAGCCAATGGAAGTAATTATAGAAATAATGGAGAGACTGAGAATGGTGTTACAGGGATGGGAAGTTGTTGAAACTTAGCTGGGAGGCATATAGGCAAGAGGGTTATTATAGTGAGACTAGCTACATTGCAGCTGGTATATTAGATGCTTGAAAAGAGGAAACAAGCAAAGAGGAACCTTTATCAACAAAGATTTATTGCCAAATCAAAGAATAATCCAGAAAGAAATGCTCAAAAAGATGATAAAAGCAAGGATGGCTGGAAAAATAGCGTTAATTAAAAGCCAACAATTGTGAATAGATGGGCAAGTAGTTGTCATAAGAGCAACAATGACCTGATAATAGGAACAACCTGGAGAGAAAAAATCAGCAACAAATAAAAGAAACTATGTTATTTGCAGAAATAGGCCTAAGAAGATCAACTACAACAAATGAGGAACAAGAGGTGAACATGGTGGAAAAGATGACATAAGGAGAAAGGAAGCCCCAACATTGACATCAGCATAATACAGGGTGTATATAAATGAATATCAGGGTTTTAACTCTTAATATTTATTACATTCAACTTACAGTTATGAATGATATGTCAAATGAAAAAGCAACTCAAACAGTTTTACCAAGAAGCTTATAAATGTTCAATGTGACTACCCTTTGTCACACGGCACACATCAAGTCTATAGCCGAGTTCTTCCCAAACATTGATAAGTGTGTATTCAGTAATTGTAGCAACAGCTGCTTCAATCCGGTTTCTTAATTCAGGGAGGTCAGCTGGTAGCGGAGGCACGTACACACGATCCTTGATGAAGCACCAAAGGTAAAAATCGCATGGCGTTAGGTCAGGAGAATGTGGAGGCCACGCATAGCTAAGCCCTGTCATTGGGGCCCTTGCGGCCTACCCAGCGCTCGGGTACAGTGACATTCAACCAATCACGCACTTCGTTATGCCAGTGGGGTGGCGCACCATCCTGCTGGAAAATGAAGTTCTCTGGCTCATTTTCTTCCAACTGAGGGAAGAGCCATTGCTCTAGTGTATCAAGGTAAGAAGTGCCAGTTACAGTAGGTTCGCCAAAAACGAAAGGCCCATAAACTTTTCGCCGGGATACGGCACAAAAAACATTCACTTTCGGGGAATCTCGTTGCATTTGTACCATCTCGTGAGGATTTTCTGAGCCCCAGATGCGCACATTATGAGTGTTAACATGTCCACTAAGGTGCAAGGTCGATTCATCACTGAAGACAACACGATCCACAAAATCGTCATGAAACATAATTTGGCACATAATCCGTGGTCTGTCGGCTTTAGAGCCTGTAATAACTGTAAACGGTAAGGACCTAGCTGTAAGCGTTTTCTTATAACTTTCCAAACAGTTGACAGAGGAACTTGTAATTCGAGACTAGCCTTCCGGACTGATTTCTTTGGGCTACGAGTGAACGACTCTCTCACTCGCTCAACAGTCGCTTCACTTACTCCTGGTTGTCCCGTGTTCTTCCCTTTACAAAGGCAGCCGGTATCTTCAAACTAATTATACCATCTACGAATGTTTTTATCACTAGGAGGATCACAACCGAACTTCCTACGGAATGCACGTTGCACAGTAACTACAGATTCGGTCTTTGCAAACTGCAAAACACAAAACGCTTTCTGTTTACTAGTCGCCATCTTTGCTATTACCGCTGTCTAGTGGATTGCGGCAGAAACATTGCACGCACATGCGCACTTGTGCCAACAAACAAAACTGTTTGAGTTGCTTTTTCATTTGACATATAATTTATAACTGTAAGTTGAATGTAATAAATATTATAAAGAGTTAAAACCCCGATATTCATTTATGTACATCCTGTATCATGTATTTATTGTATATTGGATGTTCAGAAAGATTGTTCCTGGAAAGCATTTTCTAACTTCAACCTGAGAGTTCTCAGGCAATGAATTCAGTTGTTTATGCTATTTCTTTGTATATTGCAAGAGGGAAAAGACACTATTATGTAGTCACGTCTCCGAAAGAGAAAGTGGAGGTGATGTATAAGTAGGGGAACCACGAGGAAATTTTGGTCAAGAATCATGCAGCAGCAGCAGCAGCGTCCGCCGCCGTCGTCATCGTAGTAGTAGTCGTAGTAGTAGTAGTTTTAGGGTGCATCAACTGCTGGGGTTATTAGCACCCAAGAATAGAAGTTTGGTAAAAACAGATAAAAACTGCATGCACCTCCTAAGGAGACGACCAGCAGTCAGAGGGAACTTGAACGGCAGGAAAGTAAAAACGAGGCAAAGTGAAGTCAGATAAAACTGTAAAGTCCGCTTTCGCGTAAGAATAAAATTAGACGTGCAATGACATCAACGTCGTCGGATATAATTATTTTGAAACTGGGGGACAACCGGTGTTTATTACGACTTCCAGTGAAATTATGGCAGTCGAGGAGTTAATGTTTCACGGTGATGGGGAGCGTACAAAATGAACACAGCGGTTGAACCTTACCTTGGAGGAGATGTCTGTGCATCAAGTATGTGTGACCAAAGAACAACTTCTTCGCGACGGTTCTTATGGCAGGATGTTTTCAAAGGACTTATAGTGTGCTTGATTTTGCTAAGTTTATTAGATGTCGTTGCCCAATGCGATTGCCATCGCGAGTAAACTTGATGCTGAAGATAATGCTGCACATCCTGAGGTGGCACCTGAGATATATCAATATGAGTTTTCGCTAGTGCCTGCTTTACTGCTCTATCTGCTGCTTCATTTCCTGATATGCCTACGTGTTCTGGTACCCAATACAGTACAACCGCATAGCGGTGTTGTAACAGCGAGTGTAGAATACAAAACAGACATAGATTGTAAGGCACTGAGGCTATCTGTGCTGATGACATATCGAGTGTCAGCAGAAGACTGTATATACAGCAGAGCCCGGTGAATAGCTGTAAGTTCGGCCGTAAAAATACTGTTAAATGAGTGAAGCTTGTGGTACTGTGTGTCACGGGTAATATGAAATGAACAGCCCACTGAGGTGCCATTAGAGAAACCGTCTGTGTATTTAAAGTGAAACTGTGGGTAAGAGGACATAAGCTGATGAAAGGAGGGGTATCATATTTATTTAAGGCGGAGAGGTCAAAGTGTATGACTGGGCGGAGGCGTTTCCAGGGTACGGATGTGCAGCGTACCATGGGTAGCGTCTTTGGCAGGGTCACACTGAGGCTGTCCAACAGCGAACGAAAACGTATACCTAACGGGCGAGGGCGGGAACGACGATCCGCATAAGAAGAGGCACAGAGAGGTTTAAGCACACCGCGTGTAGGATGGTCAACCAACGCACTAAACTTTGAAGCATATTTGACCAATAACATTTCGCGGCGTAGAGAAAGAGGTTCACCAGCCTCAGCAAGCAACACCTCTATCCGGCTAGTACGATAAGGTCCGGTACACAGGCGAATACCTGTATGGTGAACAGTCTAAAGGCTTGAGCGTTGTACGAGCGGCAGAGCGATAAGAGACACTCCCATAATCTAAAATGAAGCGAACAAGAGAGCGATGCAGGCGGAGAGGACACACTCTGCTAGTTCCCCACTGTGTCCCACTCAACACCCGAAGCAGATTCAGCGATGAAGTGCACGTTTCCGCAGGTGAGAGATGTGAGGCTTCCAGGTAAGCGACCGGTCGAAGAAAAGACCAAGAAATTTGGTAGTGGGGACAAAAGACAACAAGTTACCCTCAAGAGACAAAGATGCATCATCGTGTAACGTGCGCTTCCTACAGAAGTGAACATACACAGTCTTCGATGGGGAAAACAGAAAGCCGCTGTGAGCACTCCAAGCAGAAAGTCTGGTCAAAACTAGCTGTAACTGGCGTTCGATGACCGGAATGCTAGCGGATGAGAAGTAAATAGCGAAGTCATCAACATATAGGCAGGCGCGGACTGGTAGGCGAACGGTGCCCACAATACTGTTAATGGCAATGGAGAATTGAATGGCACTTAAAACAGAGCCCTGCGGAACACCATTTTCGGGTGTGTGCCTCCTCGACAACACAGTTCCCAGTCTGACCCGAAAATACCGCTCCGTGAGGAAGGTTTGGAGAAACACGGGAAGTGCGCCCCGCAAACCCCAAAAATGTAACGTGCATAGGATTCCATGCCTCCAAGTTGTGTCAAAAGCCTTGTCGATATCAAAGAAAATAGCCACTAGGTGCTGCCGCATCGCAAAGGCCTGGGAATTTGACGTCGAGTGGTGTGGTCGAAACCCACACTGAAGAGCGGACAGTAGTTTCCGTTCTTCTAGAACCTATAATAAGCGACGATTTACCAGGCGTTTCCAGCTGCTTACATAAGCAGGCCGTCAGGGAAATGGGACGATAATTGCAAGGTAAAGAGCGATCGTTCCCTTCCTTGGGAATTGAGATGATAAACGCCTCACGCCATGAAGTAGGAAGAGCATGATCAGATCAAATTTTATTGTAGAGCCGTACAAGGAAAACCGGAGCACACGGTTGCAGATGGTGCAGCATGACATTGTGAATGCCGTCAGGTCCAGGAGCAAAAGCTCTAGAGGAACTGAGTGCTGCCTGAAGCTCTGGCAACATAAAGGTCGCACTGTTATCCTCAGTGGTACGAGAGGGAAAATCCAGCGAAGGCCATTCCTCCAATGCTTTATGAGCCAGAAATTCTGGGGTGGAATTTCCAGAACTCAAGACTGTCTCATAGTGAGAGGCAGGAGAATTTCGGCAAAAGTTGCGGGTAGTGGCAAAATGGAGCTCTAGTGCAGCAACCCACTGATGGAAAGAGGAGAGGAACAACCTTTGATTTTGCGAACCTTACGCCAAACTTCCGAGGAAGGGGTGTTGGACGAAATAGAGGAAATGTAAGCATTCCAAGAGGTGGTGTTACTGTCCGGAATGGTTTTCCGTGCTTGAGATTTGAGTCTCTTGTACGTAATTAAGTTTTCCATCGTAGAATGGCGCTTAAGGTGCTGAAGGGCAGTTTTTCGGGCACAAATGGCTTTCGCGCATGTAATATTCCACCATGGTACTCATGGCCGTTTGCCACCTCTAGAGGACTTTGGAATGGAAGAGCAGGCAGCTGAGAGGACAACGTCAGTAAAATGGTTGGCCATATCGTCCACATTGGAAAAGCACCCGTCAGAAAGAAGGAAGTACTGTTGAAACACAGTCAGGGCAGCATTCGAAAAACGCCACATTGGAGATGAGAGAAAAGGTGAGGTGATGCTAGAACATGAAGTATGGGGACGTGATCACTGCCATAAGGTTCCTGAAGGCGCTCCATTCAAAGGATGGCGCAACAGAAGGACTGCTGAACGCTAAGTCAATAGCTGAGAAAGACCCAGAGGAGAGACAGAGGTGTGTGGAATCTCCTGTATTTAATAGAACAAAGTTGTGCATGTCTAAGAGCCGCCCAATCAATGTCCCCCTAACACAGGTGCGGCGAGAACCCCAAACAGAGTTGTGGGCGTTAAAATTCCCATCTACCACGCAAGCAGCAGGGAGAGCAGCCAACATGTTACCAAGGTCAGTGTCAGAGATGGGTATACCAGGCGGCAGATACATGCTGCATCGTATGAGTTAGGCTGGGAAAGAAGACTTCAACACAGACTGAAGGGTGGTACTAAGAGGCACTTGCCAAGAGAAGGTGGAATTTTTCACCAATATAGCAACACCACCGTGGGCACGGATCCCATCATTAAGGTCACTGCGATAGATGGTGTATTCACGCAAACACATTTGCTGTTGTTCTGATAGTCGCGTTTCCTGGAGACAGATAAGAAGGGAAGCGTATCGAAGATAAGAAGTTGCAACTCTTCAATACCGGACTGGTAGCCATTGAGATTCCAGGACAGAAAACTCAAAGTCAGCGTTTGAGTTTCGGACGGGAGTGATGTTTCGCAGGCTGAAAACCGGAGTCTGCAGTCACGTCCATTGACGAAGATTCAGCATCACTGTCAGAGGATATCAGTTGGTCAACTTTGCTGATTTTTGCGCTGGAAGCAGGGGAGAGCGACGTCTTCCGACCATCGCGACCCTGAGGCCGAGAGGCACCGGTAGATGGCATATTTACAGGGACAGTGGAACTGGAACTTGCCACAACCTGCTTATACTCATTGGGTATGATAACCTTGAATTTCGGCGAAGAAGTATCGGAAGAGGATGAGGTCAGGTGGTCACCTGTCTGACAGTGTAAGGAGCAGGTTTGAGGCCAAGTAGGCTGACTGATACGAGGTTCAATGGATGGATGCCGGGCACGCAATTCAGAAGCTGGAGTCAGGCTGGTGGTAACTGTAGCGTAACGGTGTGTAAGCTCAACAGGATGTCGAAGTTTATACTGTTGATGGGCCTCGGAGTACGACAACTTTTCGGTGAATCTTCTTTTCGATTTGCCACTTAGGGCAGTCTTTAGAATTTGAAGAATGGGCACCGCCACAGTTAACAAAGTGGAGTGGAGCACTGCAGGCAATAGAGTCATGAGCTTCTCACCGCAGAGCATGCAAATAGCGAACACAGAGCGACACTGCTGGCAGGTGTGACCAAACTTCTGGCATTTGAAGCACCACATGGGGCTGGGGATATACGGACGTCCATGGGGGCTAAAAAAGCCAATGGAAATGCGCTCAGGCAAAGACGACTTATTAAACGTCAAAATGAGGGTGGAAGTGGGGACCAACTGTACCTCCAGCTTGCGTTTTACGCGGTAAATGTCAACAACACCCTCCAGTTTGAAGAATAATTTCAGTTCCTCATCGGTCTCGTTGGCAAAAACCTCGTGGATGACCACACCTTTACACAAGTTCAAGGTTGGGTGTGTAGTAACGGTCACAGCAATACCATCTATGGATTTGAGGGACATCAGCAAGTCGATCTGCTTATCAGTCTTCGCCTCGAGAAGTAGCGTGCCGTTACGTTGTCGGGTTACCGTACGGAGTGGACCAACCAGTGTATCAAGAGAGTGGGCTAATCTACATGCACTAACATTATGCATGGACTTGCCCTCCTCTGAACAACCCATTACAAGAAACCGTGTATTCAGGTGCGTCAAAAACTGTGGCAAGGTCAGAACTGTCGAGTCAGCGATTCTTATTGGAAGCGGGACGTGGTGAAGAAGTCACTTTCATTGCAAGGTCATCAATTTAGGGATGAGGAGCCGCGCCAGAGAGAGCCCCACTCTCTGACGACAAAGAAGTGCGCGGAGTAGCCACCATGATGAAAGGACCCCCGTCCAGAATTGTTGGCGTCAGCCTGCCATCAGGGGGGTGAAGAAAGAAAGACACCGTAACCTACCGGTCTGTGCCGGCGCAGGGACCTCCGTTACGCCTGAGTCCTTAGAATACTTCAGAGAGGTTACCCTTCAACAATCACTACGGATTGCCAGTGTAAATCTTGCACCATCGGCAAGTGCAACTTTGGGCCCCTACCACAGGCACAACTGCCTGTGCCCTCCGCTATAGGTGCCCTGGCCGTACATGGTCAGGGGGTTTCAGGAGACTTGTGGTTGATTACATTGCACTTCCAGTCAGCGGTAACAAGTCGCAGCTCCAAATCTGTCCCCTTGACATCCAGACAAGGAGACATCTGAGGAGAAGCGGGCCTAAATAAGGACTACATGGGTGTATTTGACTTATAGTATGGGCTCCGCACCTGGACTTACAAAGAGGGGCAGTGAGAAGGGTTCACTCAACCTTCATTCAAGAGTCCTCCGAAGAGCACACAAGTCGGAGTGCACGCAGAAACCGTGGGAAAGGACCACGGAGATAGGAAAGATCCCTGTTGGTGAAGCAGGTGTTAATAATCCTAGATAGCTAGCCTAATATAAGTATATAATAAACCTAGAAGATGAAGGTAGTTTAAGCTTCATGAAAAGGTATAGCTATGACAGTATATGAAGGAGATATCACAGCGAATGATGTAAAGCAACACAGGTGTTGCTGTCGTCTTCCGTACCCTGGCAGGACATACATCAATTGGCTGAGTCGGAGGAGCGGATCAAAGAGTTAAGAAGTGCAAATTTGACAGGAGGGAACAGCAATAAACACCAAACCAAGAGGAGGAAAAGAAGATACGAAAGCACTGAAAAAGAGCGTGGAGTAAACAAAGGGGGATGGGAAGCGAAGATGTGGCGTCTGACTCGGGACCCCGGGTGCACCAAACCTGTACATATCGAAATAGGCCCCTGAGGGAAAGAAGGCGATAACGTGAAAAAACAAATAAACAAACGTAATATCAAAACGTGGCAAAAGTGGATGGAGATGGGCGGTGAGCGGCTCGGGAACCCCCGCATGCGCCAAACCCGTACCTACCGTAGTAGGCCCCTGGGGGGGGGGGCAAGAATCACGTGAAAGATGCATTAAGCAATTAGAATTAATCACGTCACGGCAGAAGTGCTCCCCAAGCTACTTTCGGCACCAAAATGGGCCAATGAGATTACAAGTTAAGAGTTTTGTGCGCGGGTAGAATTGTCTATAAATGTATAATATTCGCCATAATTTTCAGACAGTTGAAATATAACTACACGAAGAACCTGTGACGCCCAAAACAAGAATTTACGCCAAATTAGCAAATTTATTATTGTGATTCAGGTAGTTGGAATGTAACTAAACACGGAATCTGTGACGCCCAAAACAAGAATCCGCGCAAAATAGTAAAGTTATTATTGTCATTCACGCGGTTGAAATGTAATGTCACGCGGAGCCTGCGACGCCGGAAACAAGGAAGCCATGGTAGAAAGTTAAAGTGTTTACAATTATTCTGCACATAACAGTTGCACTTTTCGCCGCGTAAATTCTAGTTATCTTTGTGCGCATTACGCTCTTGTTCAAGGGAAATTACCGGAACACAATCGCTCCAGAAATTTTCTCGGGAACGCCTGTGAAGTGAAATAAACCTTTGGCTGAACGAAAAATGCTGACGCTTATTTTATGTTAATTTCCCGTACCATCCGCTTTAGATCATCGCCGTTAAATACCTCAGCTAGATAAAATAGATCTCAGTTGCCCGTGGCTGAGCCCAAAAATAGCCGAGGAGCGTCGAGAATCAACTTCAGCACTGCAACGCCAGAGAGAGGGCCAGTTGTCGCTGCACAGCCCAGCACCAAAAGGTATGTCACCAGTTCCAACCACAATGTTCACTCTGAACCCATTTCATTTTATTGAACTTTCTCATAAGTCTCAAACTGTAGATTCTTTTGTTGCTACATTATGCCCTAGAATCATGCAAAGTTGCCTGACAGTTGCTGAACACCTTTCTCTATTCAGATAAAAAGTTGTCATAATTAGCACACATTGCACAACAGTAAACTGATTTATGGCTAAGACACAGAATAAAGAAATATGCGAAGCTCTGACTGGGGCAATAATTGGCATTTTCATGGATATAGTAGCAATACAAAGCAATGTGAACAACCAACAAACAACAATTTACGAAATGTTTCAAAACCAGTGCACTTTTTGAATGGCCCATTATAAGCTGTCATGCCAAAGAAACATGTGAATGCTCTGATGAGTGACTAAGTAATGGTATTGTGGTAATTTTGTAAAACTAGATACAATCATTTTCTAGTTTTATCGGCTACATCAAAAGGGTTTGTTTGCACAATCACACTTGGCAAAGAGAAATTATTTTCATGGGAAAATATAAAAGTAAGGCAGATGATGAAATTAACTGAGTTACATAAACTCCACAATCTTCTATGATGCTGTATATCTGAAAGCTGAACAAATGTCCGCCCTGTAGTTCTAAGAAAGCAAATAATTTATTTTCTATTGCATTACAGTCATTACAGGCAAGACTTAAGATACAGGGGGTGAGAAAGACTTCTTTTTCCTCTCTAATCAACAAGTCATTGCAACCCATTTGTATTTCAAACTTCAACATTTCTGCCTTGCATCTGCTATTCTACTGCACCCCTTTATTCACCACAACAGTAACTAGAATCTGTCAATTATTGAAATCAGGCAAATA
Source organism: Hymenopus coronatus (assembly GCA_030762935.1). NCBI lineage: Eukaryota > Metazoa > Arthropoda > Insecta > Mantodea > Hymenopodidae > Hymenopus > Hymenopus coronatus. The sequence goes on from CM060900.1 coordinate 259,379,678, forward strand.
TCTTCAGCTTTGATGCCATCTATTGGTGTTAAAAGAGGAAAATAATGTAAGAAATTAATGGCTACCGTAAATAAAATTAAAATATACAAGATCTCTTGAAATTTATACCACAAACAATATGCTTAATTATATGGATCAGTGGTAAAGACAGAATGGTTCATATAGGCTTAATATGGTATGGGTATACTTAATATGGTAATAAGGTATGGAGCAAAATTTGAGTTAATACAAAGCTCATGACTAGCAAATACTTACCCATAGAAATGTCCACGTACAAATTCATGAATTTTTTCCTTAGATAGAGCATGTAGGTTCTGGAATTCATGAATAGCTGAAAACTTCTTAACATTCAATCCATTGGGTGTAATGACATCTGGTTTGCGCTTTAACAAATGCTCTGCCTCATATCCAGTTATTTCTGACACAGTTGTAAAAATGTGACAAAGGTGAGATGCTGCACGTTCCATACAGTATCGATGATAAATCTGCCGCTTGCCAGCTTCTTCATCTACACTGAACTAATAGAGAAGCAAGTATGTCATTAATAACCATTTAAAGCTTCAACCAACTGGGAATTAGGCCCAGATCCTTAAATTAAGAGCTAACTAGTATTTATTTATACCAATATTATAACCAGTCTTTTGACTGGTGCACACTATGTCAATTTGGAATTGAAATGATGAAAAAGTGGCACAGTCCTAGCTGCAATTATAAATCAATGGTGTTTCTGAGATCAAAATATTAGCCCAGTATTTGCATATCACGAGGTGAACCAAAATAATTACACCTTAGATTTAACTTAGATTAATGAGACAAGGAGAAATTTCAAATAAAATTCAGGTTGCCAAAAGCTTGCATTATTTTATACTATATTTCTACTGTGTAATTATTTCCAGGATTATTTTTGTATGTGATTTGCCAATTGCTTTATTTATTTATTTATTTATTTATTTTTTTTTTTTTTTCCAATCATTGTTCCTTAGCACCACATCAGTAGTGACTCATGACCTATCTCCCTGGGTGTACAAAGTGTATATTAATAGTTGAATTGAATTTTGTCATAGCAACCCTCGTTTACTATTAGGTAGTAACTCCAGATATTCCTATCCAGCATCTTATTCACTGTGCTGCCCAATACCTGTTTTTATTTGCAAGAGGTTCCCTCTTGGCATGGATATAACACTGGATGAACTGGACCTTGACTCGCCAGGAATTGTTTCCCTCCACACACATTTGCATCCAAGCTACTTTCTCTACCAGGTGGGTAGCCAAGGCTGCTTCTCTTTTGTCTGGTGAATTTCTCCTGTTTTGTGACATAATTTGACCTCCCCCCATTTGCACTTGGGCTCCCGTTCTATCTATTAACATCTTGATACATTACCGCTTGACACTTGGACTTCCTCATGCCACAATTCCCATTGACTATGTTGCATTTAGGCAATTCAGTTCCCCTCTGTGCCTTCTGTTGTTGTCCCTTAGAGCATTTTAAATCTCATTCACCTATCGTTTATCAATCCAAAGTTGCAGATTGCATATTTAAGCTCACTTACCCTACAATCTTGCCTACTTCATCCACTGTACAATCTCTTTCTTCAAAGCTCTTTGCTCCACCAAAAATCCTTATTAATAAATATGTTTGTCCCATTTGATATCTTAGATCTTTTCTGCACTTCATAGACAATTTGCATAGTTACAAATCTAATTACTATAATCCTTTCTCCTGCATTACCTCCAAAATGAAGACTTCAGCTTTTTCCCATACATTTAAAACCATCTCTAATCTTCCTTCTAAAGTTTCCCTCACTTCATGGGTAGACCACACTCCTCTTCTTTCTTCATCTCCAGAAAAGACAAGATTAAATTTCTGGTATCTTTCTTCCAAGGTTTCAATTCTTCTTTTAATGGTTTGCACCTCTGTTTTCACATTCTGTATTTCAATTTTACTTTTCTCCATAATTTCACTTCCACATCTTTCTTAGGAGGTTTCATTCATTGTAATTTGTTCAAAACTTCCCCTCCTAGATCACCATTAGGTCCAGGATTCATTTTCACTCTGCCAATAATTAATATTATTGCCAATTACATACACGGCAGCAATTTGTCATTTTTCCACTCTGAACTTTTTTCTTAACAGATTCTACTTCACTCTACTAAAGTGACAACATCTTGCTCTATAGATTTCTCTGTTGATTCCTGTTTTGTTACTTACGTCCCTTTCCATGTACTTCCTCCTGCAGTTCCCTGAAAGTTAATCTCTCTCTGCAACTGCTAGCCTAGCGTGCACAAATATACTATTACCCCATATATATATATATATATATATATATATATAAATAAATAATTTAGGGTAAACACAATTACAATAAATGTATTGTATGTATGTCTTGCCTAATAGTGGGAGAGAGAAAGAGAGACGTAAGGTTTAAGGGCCCCCAACCTATATTAGCACCCTATAAAGTAAAATAAAAGCATAAAATTAAACTTCTAGCTAAAAGATCATGGTAAAATGAATAAGAAAACCAACTAAAGACTGCCAAAGCTGTAAAACAAACTAAAACTATATGTGGCCAATCAAAGGCACTGTCGAATAAAAGATAAAACACGTTCTACAGCATGCAGATTGCTCGCCAGGACAGCATGAATGTCGTGTTGTAAACTCAATGACATACCAAGGGGAGATAAAAAATGGCATTCAATTAAAAGCTGTTTCAGTGTCAAGTTTTCGCTGCACAGACAAACTGGAGCTGGCTCTCCTTGCAGTAAATGACAATGGCTAAAATGATAGTGTCCAATATGCAGGTGACAAAAAATTACCTCTTCTTGGTAGGAAAAGCGACAAGAGTTTTTCCAGGCTTCTGGGAGTGGCTTAATTACCCGCAATTTGTTATCACTAATTTGGGACCATTCAGCCGCCCAACAAGAAAGAATTTTCCCACGGAAAACCGCCTTCAAATCATTTACGGGAATGGAAGAGCAAAAAATCCTGGGAGATAGAATGTCTCTCTTGGCAGCAGAATCAGCTGCCTCATTTCTGACTACTCCAGTGTGACCAGGCATCCACATGAACGCTACACTGAGACCTGCCTCTGAAAGGGAGTGAAGACAATCCTGGATCGCTGTATGGTAGGGTGAAAAGAGAACAGGGCATGCAGGCTTTGGAGGGCACTAAGAGACCCGGTACAGATGGCAGAGAGCAGTATCATAATATCATATTATGTCGCCACACATAAAAAAAGAGCCTGGAGAATACTAAAAAGCTTGGTGGTAAAAATTGAAAACTGTTGCAAAACACCAAAATTAAAACTTTGGTCTCCGAACACAAAGGCACATCCAATACCTTGAGCGTTCGTCGACCTGTCAGCAAGAATAAAAATGTCTGAATGTTGGTCCAGAGCTGAAAACATGGAATGCAGAATCAATTCAGGGGTATTTGACTTTGAAATGCTGGGGAAACCTAGGTGGATAGGGGTCCCCTGACGAAGCTAAGGAGGGAAAGTAGTTTCTTTTTTGGGAAGAACACAAGGCATAGGCATATCCATTTGTGCAAGAAGGTTGCAAAAACGCACCCCTAGCGGCAAGAGGGCGATGGAGCAAGATGCGTACAAATCATCTAAAGAATCACCATAGAAGGACCTTGGGTGTTGAAGCATGCTGGATAGATGGCATGCATAGCTGCAGAGAAGATACGGCGATAACATAGAGGTGGTTCCGCAGCTTCCACACAAACACTACTAACAGGGCTAGAGCGAAAGGCGTCAGTTGCTAAACGAATGCCTTGATGGCGATTAGCGTTTAAGCGACGAAGGATAGAGGGTCACACAGAAGAATAAATGATACATCGATTATCCAATTTGGAATGGAATAAGGTTCCATACGGTATAGAAGTATGGTCCTAGCAGCTCCCCAGGACATGTCACTTAAAAGATGTAAAATATCGAGAGAAGGTACGCACTATGCCTTCAAATAAGTGATATGGGCGGACCAACATAGCTTTCGATCAAATATTAATCCCAGGTATTTACCTTCATTTGCAAACGATAGTATGCCTGTGCCGAGGTGGAGAGGAGAAGGAAACTCCTTCCGCTGCCAGAAATTTACACAAACCAACTTCTCGGCGGAGAAGTGAAAGCCGTTTGCCACGCTCCAGGAAGAAATAGAGTTTAGACATTGCTGGAGACGGCGCTCAAAGAGACAGGTACGCCGAGCTGTGAGCTACACAACAAAATCGTCGACGAAGAGCAACGAAGAAATCCCTGGTGGAAGGCAGTCAACAGGGTTGATAGCTATAAGGAACAGTGTGACACTAAGTACAGAACCCTGAGTTACTCCGTTCTCCTGAGTAAAGCAATCAGATAAAACCGAACCTACACGCAGTCGAAATACCCACTCTTTCATAAGCTGCCGAATGAATACGGGGAGGCGGCCACGGAAACCCCACTGATAAACTGTAAGGAAAATGGCAGTCCTCCAACACGTGTCATAAGCTTTCTCCAAGTCAAAAAATACAGCTACAGTCTGAATCTTTCTCAAGAACCCATTCACATTCTGAGTAGAAAGAGACATCAGATGATCGATGGTAGAGCGGTGCCGACGAAAACCAAACTGAACATTCGATAGGAGGCCGCGAGTTTCAAGCCACCACATTAAAAGTCCATTTAAAACGCAAACGAAACTGATTAGGAAAATCGGGTGGTAACTGGAAGGTAGTTGGCGATACTTTCCAGATTTCAGAATTGGAACAACGGTAACCTCATGCCAAACTGCAGGAAACGTACCTTCATGTCAAATACGGTTATAGATCAGGAGGAGAAAGAGCTTATCATCTGAAGGCAAATGCTGCAGTAGCGATACATGTATAGCGTCTGGCCCAGAAGCCGAATGTCTACAAATAGAAAGGGCACGCTCTAGTTCGTCCTAGCTTGAAGGGAGTTGTAGTCCTGATTGTCGGAGAGGAACGATGATTACTGAGCTTCCAACGCGACCTTGAGAGGAACAAAAGCGGTATTATAATTAGCGGAACTAGAAAATGCCTCAAAGCTCCTGCCTAAGGTGTTGGCAATAAGGGCCGGCTCCACCAGGATGCCCCCCCTAACCTAAGACCAGGTATAGTATACATTTTATCACAGAAGACTTGCTCCTGCCATTGATATTGGATCACTATGACCTCCTATAAGAATTATTCCTTTTAATGCCTTACAAGTTCCCTTATTTAATGTAATAAACTAAGATAGCAAAGGGATGAAGGAGAGTAAATTAATTTCTAAACCTATTCATGCTCCTATTTATGAATTGCCTTACCGGCTACGTGCCTAAGTGTATCCAATGTGGGCGTGGAGCTATGAAAGCTCTCCACATAACGCTTCCAAGAGGCCTTCTTACTTTCACGGATGTGACGCGCTCTAGCCCTTAATCCTTTATACACCATTGAGTTATCTTTCGTTGGTTGACGTTAGAAAATCCGAAGAGAACTTCTCCTTGCACGGATGGCTTTGCCGCATTCTTCGTTCCACCAAGGAATCGGTGTATGCCTGGGATGGGAAGACGTACTGGGAATGGAGCGCTTGGCAGCGGCCATAATAACGGAAGACAGGTGCTCAACCATGCTATCAACGGTGAGGTATTCCCTATCGGAGACATGGGCTAAACGAGAACACAGTGACCAATCCGTCTTGCTGAAATGGAATTTTGTTACACCAGTGGTTGGAGGAGTATGACAAAGAAAGGCAAGAGCAGGAAAATGGTAATTGGATTAAGCATCAGAGACGGCATTCCACTCTAAGCGTTGTGTAAGCTGTGCTGGGCAGATGCTTAAATCGAGGTAAGAAAGTGTGTCAGTGGAGTCTAAAAAAAAAAAAAAAAAAGAAAGAAAACAAAAAAGGTAGGTTCACCGTATTCAAAACAGAGAGAGGTTCAGTTGGTCCAGCAGATCATGACTCCCCTCGCACACGCCCTGGGAGATCCCCAAAGAGGGTGATGGCCATTTAAGTCCCCCACTAGAAGGTATGGTGGACAGCAATTGTGAAACTAAACTCACCAGGTCAGCAAGAGGATACGAAAGGGGAAGATGCATAAAGGCTACAGACGAATAAACTATAACCTAGAACAGAAAGGTGGACAGTAACAGTTTGCAACTGAGTGATGAGTGGCACAGGTTGGAAACAAATGTCGTCTCGAACCAGGACCATGGAACCACCGTGCGCAGGAGAACCCTCCTCCGGTTCCAGATCAAAGCGAACTGGTGTGTACCTATGCCAAATAAAGGTATCTCGAGGGCGAAGCTTTGTCTCCTGTAAGCAAACGATGAGAGGCGTGTAAAAGTGCATTAAAATATCCAGTTCAGACCGATGTGTGCGTAGTTCACATATATTCCACTGGGGGAGGGTCATAATAAGGGCGGTAAGAAGACTGATTTTCAGTACGCGCGAACCGGTAAGGAAACGAATCAACGTGTGTGGTCTGGGAGATCTGGAGCAGCTTTAGCTTTTCCTTTTGGTTGGGCTACGGTTCAGGCGAGTGTGGCCGCCAACAGGAAATGAATCAGGATTTCCATCACTAGTATCGCTGTCCGAATAAATCTTTCGGGTGCGGTAAGAAGAGCGGGAACGACTTGCAGGACGACGAATGGGCGACTTACGGGTCGTGCGATCAAGCACAATAGCAGAAGATATAGAGGGCATTGAACAAACTGGGTATATCGGAGTGGCCTTTGGAGACGAAAAGTTGTCGGAGGAGGAATCTGTCTGTATACCACTAGACACGCGGGAACGAGAACCGGATTGTCTGAACTACTCTATTTCCGCACCGACTGACGGACAGCAGCGGAATAATTCAAGGTGGTGGTTGGGTTGAGCTCGAGCTAACGTCTCCGTGCAGCTTGAAAGGTTAAGTGGTCTTTGGCACTTATCTCCTGGATCGTCTTCTCAAGGAAACGGGAACACTCCCTAGAATTTGATGTATGCGTCTCTCCATTGTTGATACAGGAGGGACCTTGGGGACATCTAGAACCATCGAGTGTTTTTTGCCCGCTTTGAGCAGAAACCGGCGAATTGGTACAGCGCTGCTGTGTATGTCCGAATTTCTGACAACGGAAACAACGCATAGGGTTCAGGAAATGTGGGCATACTGCAGCCCTTTCATAGCCACAGATGATAAAAGCCGGAATTTCAGTGTCCGTTCAAACGTCAAAAAGACCGTGCGAAGCGGGAACAGCTTGTCGTCCCGTTTGCCAATTAATGTGTATGCCCCGAAAACAGCTTGGTCAGAAAGACAATTCACTATTTCTTCGTTGGATAATCCGTCCAAACTGGCGGTTATCACTATGCCTCGACTACTATTCAAGGATTTCTACTTCTCCAACTTAATAGGCTAGGAATCCAAAAGAGAAGCACTCATCCACTGAGCCGGTTGCTCAGATGTGGCTACCTCAGTAAGGAGTATACCATCTCTACAGCGTGTGGCATTGTGACCTTTCCACAAATTCTGTCTAGTTCTTTTTTGGACAAAAAGGGACTGACAACCTTCATTGTCTTTTTCTCGCACATAAGTCGCATAAAAACACGTGATGTTGACGGGGATAAGCGCAGAGGAGCCATAATGGTATAGTTCCTCTTCCAGAACAGTCGACGTCAGCCTGCCATCTGGGGGATACAAGAGAAAAAAAAAAACACCTACATTTTTCGGTTTGTGCCGACCTGAAGCACCCGTTATAAGCCTGATCTCAAGAAGTACTTCAGAGGAGTTATCCTCGGACTATCCCTACTGGCCGGTATGCGACATTTTCACCGACTTTATGCCCATACCACTGGAATAACCGCCAAAGGCCGCCCACTATAGCCCACACTGCCTCAATGGGGTCAGCGTGAATTCAGGTTGGTTACATCGGGCCCCAGACAGCGGTAACACGTCGGGGCCCCCCGATCAACCCAGCCACTCACGGTCGCCGAGGCGCTCACGGGGACCCGGCCCCTTGGGAGCTACGTAGGTGTTCATGATATCGGAACGGCTCCGCACCTAGTGTCGCACGAAAGGGGTAGTGAGTAGGATCCACTCAACCTTCACATTTGATACCTCCGGAGAGCACACAGGTTGAAAGCTGCGCCGAAACTGTGGGACAGGAACCACAGAGATAGGAAAGATCCCTGTTGGTGAGACAGGAGTTCTTAAACCTAAGAATTTTATAAACATAGAAGAGGAAGAGGCTATCATAATGAGGAATAAAACGGTGTAACATGAAGTGGAATCTAATGTGGCTGTGACAGATGGGAATGAGCAAATGACAATGAGGGCGACTGGCTTGGGTACCCCGGGTATGCCAAACCTGTACTAACATTAAGTGAGCCCCTGGGGAGTAATAATCCTAAGATCTTAAAAAACTAATAATCTCCACAAGCCTATAAGAAAATAATAATAAAGTAAACAAACAAAAGAAACATAAGCGGAACAAAATGTATGGCAACAGCGGATGGTGATGGGTAGGGTGAAGTGGCAGTGAGTGTTCGGGAAGCCCTGGGTGCACCAAACCCATACCTACTGTAGTAGGCCCCTGAGAGGCTAATAGTGGGCTTCATTTTGTATAATCCAGTAGGTATGGGGTTTTTTCCTTCCTCAAAACAAAGGAAAAGAGTGCTACATCCTTAAGTTGATTCATGTGATGATTCAAACTGTAGTGCTAACAATACCCCGGTAGCTGCCCTAAGCACTGAAACAGCAAAGATGATGTCTGGTAGAACCAATCTGTTTCTAGCCAAGAATTACTGGTGCCAACTGTAGCAGTTCAACAGTTATAGAACTCAGTGCAGGAGATTTAACTGTTGGTGTTGCGGAGAGTACAGACACTTAGTTGTGAATTGGGAGTCCACTTTGGCCAGCTGAGGACCAAGAAAACTGCTAAAGGTCAGTAAAAAAAAAAAAAAGACACTCAATGATACTGTCTCCACCTTACCCTCCTCACCTCACATTGAACACCAAGTCTGGCAACAGCAAGGATGATCTAGTGCAACATGGAACATGGATGTATATATAGTTGGGGGACACAGAGCCCTCACTAACAATCACCAGGCCTGATGTAGTGAAGAAACTACCAAAGAAAATGAAAGTAGGTGTAATGAGCTAAAAACTTCCAGGGGTGAAACCCTGCCTGTGACTGAGGAAGCTTACTCTGAGTTGACCATTGGGAGGAGCAAGCAACAAATGTGGGTATTTGTTGCAGAAATCACAGAGGAAGTTATCCTATATCTGGATGTCCTTCAATGTTTCAATGCCAATGATGATGTTGGGCTATGTATGTCATGCCTGGCCAGCAATGAGGGGGGTTACAGGGTGGGCAGAAAAACATTTAACAAGTAATATGATTCTGGATGGAGGACAACATCAAGATGGGACTTACGACATGAGGGAGCTTTTTTCTTCTCAGGAGACCGTGAGACCAACCATCATTGTGTTGAGAGTCCTTAGCACACCAACTGGGGTCAAGAACTGGCAGAACTGTCTTCAGAAATTATTAACTGGTCGCTTCTATAATACCTGTGGCCAGAGACACAGAGAGTTAACCAATCACTAAGTATCTGGTTTGACATCTGAAAAGCCTCATTCAGAAGGGTGGTGGTCGTGGTGGTGGTGGTGGTGTTAATGGTGGGAGTGGTAGAGTAGCAGTTTTACGGCGCATCAACTGCTGGGGTTATTAGCGACCATGAATAGACGTTCGGTAAAAACAGATAAAAACTACATGCACCTCCTAAGGAGACGACCAGCAGTCAGGGAAACTAAGACAGCAGGCAAGTAAAAGACGAGGCAACGTGAAGTCAGACAAAACTGTAAAGTCCGCTTTCGCGAAAGAATAAAATTAGACATGTAATGACATCATCGTTGTCGGATAAAATTATTTTGAGACTGAGGGATAACCGGTGTTTATTACGACTTCCAATGAAATTGTGGCAGTCGAGGAGAGGATGCTTCACGGTGATGGGGAGCATACAAAATGAAGGCAGAGGTTGATCCTTACCTTGGAGGATATGTCTGTGCGTGAAGTGTGTGTGACTAATTCGGAGGCGGCAAAGAATAACTTCCTGCGGCGGTTCTTACGGCAGGACGTTCTCCAAGAAATTACAGTGTGCTTGATTTCGCTAAGTTTATAAGATGTTGTCCAAAGCGATTGCCATCGCGAGTATACCTGACGCTGAGGATAATGCTGAACGTCCTGAGTTAGCACCTGAGATATATCAATACGAGTTTTCGCTAATGCCTGTTTTGCATTTCCTGGTACCCAACACAGTACAACTGCATAGCGGTGTTGTAACAGCGACTGGATTAGTAACTGCACTCGTTGTGCAAGGGGATGGGTAGAATGCAAAGCAGAGATACATTGTAGAGAACTGAGGCTATCTGTGCAGATGACATATCGAGTGTCAGCAGAAGACTGTATATAAAGCAGAGCCTGGTGAATAACTGTCAGTTCGGCCGTAAAAATACTGTTAAAAGAGTGAAGCTTGTGGTACTGTGTGTCACGGGTAGTATGAAATGAACAGCCCACTGAGGTGCCATTAGAGGAGCCGTCTGTATGTCCAACAGGGAGCGAAAACGTATACTTAACGGGCGAGGGAGGGAACGACGATCCGAATAAGAAGAGGCACAGAGAGGTTTAAGCACACTGCATATAGGATGGTCAACCAACGCACTAAGCTTTGTAGCATATTTGGCCAATAAAATTTTGCTGCGTAGAGAAAGAGAAGGTTCACCAGCCTCAGCAAGCAAGCCTCTATTTGGCTAGTGCGATAAGCTCCGGTACACAGGCAAATACCTGCATGGTGAACAGAGTCCAAATGCTTGAGCGTTGTACGAGCGGCAGAGCGATAAGCGACACTCCCATAATCTAAAATGGAGCGAACAGGAGAGCGACGCAGGCGGAAAAGACACACTCTGCTAGCTCCCCACTGTGTCCCACTCAACACCCGAAGCAGATTCAGCGATGAAGTGCACCGTTTCCGCAGGTGAGAGACGTGAGGCTTCCAGGTAACGACCGGTCGAAGAAAAGACCAAGAAATTTGGTAGTGGGGACAAAAGACAACAAGTTACCCTCAAGAGACAAAGATGCATCATCGTGTAAGGTGCGCTTCCTACAGAAGTGAACACACACAGTCTTCGATGAGGAAAACCGAAAGCCGCTGTGAGCACTCCAAGCAGAATGTCTGGTCAAAACTAGCTGTAACTGGCGTTCGATGACCGGAATCCTAACAGATGAGAAGTAAATAGCGAAGTCATCAACATATAGGCAGGCGCGGACTGGTAGGCGAATGGTGTCCACAATACTGTTAATGGCACTTAAAACAGAGCCCAGCGGAACACCATTTTCGAGTGTGTGTTTCCTCGACAATAGAGTTCCCAGTTTGACCCGAAAATACCGCTCCGTGAGGAAGGTTTGGAGAAACAAGGGAAATGCGCCCCACAAACCCCAAGAATGCAACATGCGCAGGATTCCATACCTACAAGTTGTGTCAAAAGCCTTGTCGATATCAAAGAAAATAGCCACTAGGTGCTGCCACATCGACAAAGGCCCGCGAAATTGCATTGGCTAAGGAAACGAGATGGTTTGACGTCGAGTGGTGTGGTCGAAACCCACACTGAAGAGCGGATAATAGTTTCCGTCGTTCTAGGACCCATAATAAGCGACGATTTACCATGCGCTCCAGCAGCTTACATAAGCAGCTCGTCAGGGAAATAGGGCGATATGTGGAACGCAGAGAGCGATCCTTCTCTTCCTTGGGAATAAGGATTATAAAGGCCTCACGCCTTGAAGAGTGGTCAGCCCAAATTTTATTGTAGAGACGTACAAAGAAAACCAGAGCACACGGTGGCAGATAGTGCAGCATGACATTGTGAACGCCATCAGGTCCAGGAGCAGAAGCTCCGTTGGAACTGAGTGCTGCCTGAAGCTCTGGTAAAGAAAGGCCGCATTGTAATCCTCAGTGGTACGAGAGGAAAAATCCAGCGAACGCCTTCCTCCAATGCTTTATGAGCCAGAAATTCCGGGGTGGAATTTCCAGAACTCGAGACTGTCTCATAGTGAGAGGCAGGAATTTCGGCAACAGTTGCGGGTACTGACACAATAGAGCCCTTGTGCAGCAACCCACTGAAAGAAAGAGGAGAGGAACAACCTTTGATTTTGCGATTGCTTACGCCAAACTTCCGAGGAAGGGGCGTTGGATGAAATAGAGGAAATGTAAACATTCCAAGAGGCGGTTTTACTGTCCCGAATGGTTATCCGTGCTTGAGATTTGAGTTTCTTGTACGTAAATAAATTTTGCATAGTAGGATGGCGCTTAAGGTGCTGAAGGGCAATTTTTCGGGTAAAAACGGCTTTCGTGCATGTAATATTCCACCATGGTACGCATGGTTTGCTACCTCCAGAGGACTGTGGAATGGAAGAGCAGGCGGCCGAGAGGACAGCGTCAGTAAAATGGTTGGCCATATCGTTCACATTGGAAAATCATCCGTCAGAAAGACGGTGCTGTTGAAACACAGTCAGGGCAGCATTTGAAAGACGCCACTTTGGAGAAGAGACAGAAGGTGGGGTGATGCTAGGAACATGAGGAAGTATGGGGAAATGATCACTGCCATAAGGTTCCTGAAGGACGCTCCATTCAAAGGATAGCGCAACAGAAGGGCTGCAGAACGCTAAATCAATAGCTGAGAAAGACCCAGAGGAGAGACAGAGGTGTGTGGAATCTCCTGTATTTAATAGAACAAAGTTGTGCATGTCTAAGAGCCGCCCAATCAATGTCCCCCTAACACAGGTGCGGCGAGAACCCCAAATAGAGTTGTGGGCGTTAAAATTCCCAACTACCACGCAAGCAGCAGGGAGAGCAGCCAACATCTTACCAAGGTCAGTGTCAGAGATGGGTATACCAGGCGGCAGATACGTGTTGCATATCGTGAGAGTTAGGCTGGGAAAGAAGACTTCAACACAAACAAACTGAAGGGTGGTAGTAAGAGTCACTTGCCTAAAGAAGGTGGAATTTTTCACCAATATAGCAACGCCACCGTGGGCACGGATCCCATCATTAAGGTCACTGCGATAGGTGGTGTATTCACGCAAACACAGTTACTGTTGTTCTGATAGTCGCGTTTCCTGGAGACAGATAAGAGGGGGAGGGTATCGGAAGATAAGAAGTTGCAGCTCATCAATACGGGAGCAGTAGCCATTGAGATTCCAGGACAGAAAACTCAATAGTCAGCGTTTGAGTTTCGGCCGGGAGTGGTGTTTCGCAGCCTGAAAACCGGAGTCCCCAATCACGTCCATTGACGAAGATTCAGCATCACTGTCAGAGGATGTTCCGCTGGTCAACTTTTTCTGATTTTAGCGCTGGAAGCAGGGGAGGGCGACGTCTTCCAACCACCGCGTCCTTGAGGCCGAGACGCACTGGTAGACGGCAGATTTACAGGGACAGTGGAACTGGAACTTTCCACAACCTAATTATACTTACTGGGTATCATAACCTTGAGTATCGGAAGAGGATGAGGTGGGGTAGTCACCTGTCTGACAGTGTAAGGAACGGGTTTGAGGCCTAGTAGGCTGACCGATACGAGGTTCAATGGATGGATGCCAGGCTCGCAATTCAGAAGCTGGCGTCAGGTTGGCGGTAACTGTAGCGTAACGGTGTGTAAGCTCAACAGGATGTCGAAGTTTATACTCTTGACGGGCCTCGGAGAACGACAACTTTTCGGTGACCTGAAGAGCCTCTATCTTCTTTTCGATTTGCCACTTAGGACAATCTTTAAAATTTGAAGGATGGGCACCATCACAGTTAACACAGGGGAGTGGAGTACTGCAGGCAATGGAGTCATGAGCCTTCTCACCGCATAACATGCAAATAGCATAGTCAGAGCGACAATGCTGGGAGGTGTGACCAAACTTCTGACATTTGAAGCACCGCATGGGGGTGGGGATATACGGGCGTACACGGAGGTTAAAAAAGTCAATAGATATGCGCACAGGCAAGGACGACTTATTAAACGTCAAAATGAGGGCGGAAGTGGGGACCAACTGTCCGTCCAGCTTGCGTTTTAGGCGGTAAATATCAACAACACCCTCCGGTTCGAAGAAGAATTTCAGGTCCTCATCGGTCTCGTTGGCAAAAACCTCGTGGGTGAGCACACCTTTACAGAAGTTCAAGGTTGGGTGTGTAGTAACAGTCACAGGAATACTAGCAAGTCGATCTGCTTATCAGTCTTCGCCTTGAGAAGTAGCGTGCCATTACGTTGTCGGGTTACCGTAAGAAGTGGACCAACCAGTGTATCAAGAGAGCGGCCTATCGACATGCACTAACATTATGCATGGACTTGCCCTCTTTTGAACAACCCATTACAAGAAACCGTGGTTTTTAAGTGTGCCAAATTTCAGAAATTATTATAATATTATTATTATTCTATAATATCTGTGGCCAGAGAAACAGAGAATTAACCAATCACTAACTATCTGGGTTTTTTTTGGTAGTGTTTAATGCCTGCTTTAACTACTTATGGCACCGCAGGCGGAACTATCTGGTTTGAAGTCAGAAAAGCCTCATACAGGAGGCAGCTGGGAGTATGCTGCAAAGCCAGATCCCCAACCTGCTCGAGAAATTCCAGGATAGCTTCAGCCAATCAGAAGATGATTACAATCATCCCAACCTAAAGAATGCCCTGTGAATGCCCCAGGTACTAGGATAACCCAACCCTGATAAAAGGCTCCTTGTTGATATGATGTCAGTGTTAGTCTGGGTGGGTCAGTTGGTTAGACACTTGCCTTCTGATCCCATGGGCAGGGGTTCAAACTTGGCCACCTGAAGGTTTGTAAGTTTGCTTAAAATTGACAGCCTCATGTAAGTAGATTAACTCCTACATAACGAAATTCCAGCACACCAGCAATGCTGATATAATTCTGCAATTAGCAGGGTCGTTAACAACAAAAATTTTTCTAATGGATATCATTGAGTTCAGCATTAGGGGTATCCTATTGCAAGAGCAGGGTGAGGAAGACAGTATTGGCCTACTTTAGTAGAACCCTGCTGAACGAAACTACAGCGTGACTTCCTGACTGTTGTAGAAATCCTAAGCACTTCCATAAGGATCTTTATGGACAGAAGTTCCTCCTCTGGTATGAACATTCTGCCCTAACTTAGCTGTTGGGCTTTTGCAATTTGGGAGCACAGATGGCCTGCCGAGTCTAAAGACAACAGGAATGCAATTTTACCTGAAATACCACGTACGAAAGCTTCATGCCTTGTCCCGAATACTGTGGCAGGAAAACTGTTACTATTGTTGGATACTCAAAGCGAAGGAGAATGTTACAGCCTATGTCCGGTCATGGTGCAACCTGCAGTAAGTTGGTATGAAGAGACCTTGAAGAGAGAGCAGCAGGAAGATTGAGATATAGGTTCAATCCTGACAGATAAAGAATCTGGTGAACAACTGGCATGGGCAGATTTCGCTTCAAGGTGCCCAAACTATAAGAGCTATTGGGCTCAATGGAACTCCTATGTTGCTGATTCTATTACCTGCATCTCAGAGATGATGTGAAGAGTTGGCGCTGGCAATGCAACATCTGTGTGGCAAGTCACAGGCCTCAGACTTGCAGTCAGGAAAGGATGCAACAGTCCAATGTTCGAGCGCTGTTCAAAAGAATTGCTATGTACATGACAGGCGCTTTCCCATGGACAGATGAAGGAAATTGCTACCTGCTACTGACCATGGACCACTTCACTAAGTGGCCATAGTTTTATGCAATTCCCAATCAAGAGACTTTTACAGTGGCTAATGCATCAGTGAATCTAATCTTATGTGAGAACTGCAGCAATGCCTTAGGGTACACAACACCTATACTACTTCCCTTCAACTGCAGTCAAGTGGAATGTTGGAGCATTATGTGCGGTTTGTATATAAAGTGGTGGCAACTTAGCCCAGAAAGTTGCAGATGATCAGCCATGTGCAAACAGGATATGGGGGCAGTGAAATGGTGGTTTTGTGGATATGTAGAGTGCATAAAACAGTCAATCCAGTTAGAATAATTGCTATGCAGCATTGATGTGAACAGTGTAATTTCTTCCACTCTAAATCCTGTTTACAAAAGGTGATCAGCAGTCATGAATTAAAATCAAGGTTACTCTTGGCAGAAAAGCATATGAATGCTATCAAGGATAATGTGAAAACTATGGCAAGAGTGTATTACAATATAGGATGATTGCACAATGGGTCAAATCATTTTGTGCAAGTTGGAATGAATTTGCAGATTTGCACTTCACATGAGGCCGTCCACTCCTCAAGATTAAATTGGCATTGTTGGTGGTCTCCTTTTCATAGACTGTCAATGGACTTTCCAGGAATTAACCAATAAAGTTTATCTCAATCATCAAACAGTGCGGCACAAGCTGAAATGTCTTAATCTGAGGAAAACTACATCCCACTGGATTCCACATCAACAGAAATGGCACCTGTATGCATTTGCTGACATCCACCTAGTGATACTGCAATGATGGTATTGATTTCTACTATTGTCGCCATTGATGAGACATGAACCTACAAGCCTGAATTAAAGCATCAATAAAATGATAGGCATCACCAAAATTCACTACATTCACAGATAATTTAAAAGAAATCCAGTCGGATGAAGTTTATGCTGTTTGGGCATACCACCCTGAGAGTATCATTTTTACAGCACTATGCATCAAGGAGAAACAGCCGTGCATCCACATTTCTTGTGATACAAATAAAACCAATATACTGTTATGGTGGCATTGGGAAGTTTTGGAAGACCCTCCTTGCTCATTTGACATGATCCCTTATGACTTCAACCTTTTTCCTAGATTGAAACAACCCCTCCAAGGCATCTAATTTCCTGACATGGCATCTCTGCTTTGAGCAGTAAGGTGTTAAGTTGCTACCATCAACAAATAACACCTAACATGTGGCATTCTATGGCTTTCCAACATTTGGCAAAAGATACTAAACTTTGTTGGCGATTATGCTGAAGGAATGTAATGCAAATTTACTTGCAAGTTCATTAAAACATACTTTCTATATATGCTGACACTACTTCATTTGCAACCATATTATTCAAATGGTCAAGGAACAGCTCCAGAAGGTGATCTAGGAACTGGGATGTGAATGTGCCATTACACCTCCTAGACAATCAAATCTACTTGCATGACACCAGTCAACATGCTATTTAGAAAGAAGCTCATGTTACCATGTGATCTGCTGTTAGCCATGCATTCTGATATCAACCAACTGGCAAAGAATTATGTTGGGACACTAATGAACGGGTTAAAAAACATCCAACAACTTGCCATGAAACGCCTCAAATTGGCAAGAGACTGAATGAAAGCATGCTGTGATCATCTGGCAAATAGTGGTGGATTACAGGAAGGCAAACTTGTATGGCTCAGCTCTCTGTGGCCAAAATGGAAATGACCATAACTAAAACATTTAGGATGGCTTGTATAAGGTATTCTCATCCATATCAATGATGAGATGTAATGCATATGTTGGCCCATCTTGGCTATGTGATGTAGTTAGGTGTCAAGCTATCAATTGGCTGGCGCTGACTGACTGAGCCAGTAAGAGATAAACGAAGATAAGCAGTGCTCTTGTAAGCATTCTCGTGTGATTGTGTCAATAAGTGAGCAGTAAACAAGTTGATTACCAGGTTAGTGAAGGAGTTAACAAGTACTTTTCAGGTGCAACAAAAAAGGCTGTTCTCCGAGAGCGACAACTGCTGTGACATGTAATGGGTGCTGCTTCTACAAGATATAGGAGAAATCTTATGTTTGACTCCCCAGAGATGAACTGTCTGGGATAAGAGGTTAGACTGTGTGTAGTTCGTCATGCACAAGAAAGTGAAGTGATAATAATGATCAAGTGAAGAGACAGTAAAAAGTTGAACTGGATCAAACTGCTTGTGGTGGGTGAGGTGACAGTAAAAAATGGAAAAAATTCACAAAATAAAATAAAATGACATTTATATTGTGAGCCTAAGCTTGTAAACTGGTGACTCATCAAAATATACTTAAATAATTTAACTTCTAATATGTACATGGTATACAAGATATTATTTGTAAAATATATTGAATATTTGATTTGTCAATTTATGGTACTGATATATGTATACTAGGCTAGTGATTCCAACATTAAGTCATTCATAAATTCTTGAATGGAGTAATATGTTTCATATAGAGGAAAGGTGATAAATATGGAATACCAACTTGTTTTCTCTCTATATTTTTAGTGACATATGGTTAGTTGGTGTTCTGATTGGATAACCTTCCTAATTAGCATTGCCACTCAATTATTGCAATTACTACTATGAAAATCTTAGATGACAACACGTTTTTGAAAAAGTACGCTGAACATTCAACTTTAATAAAGGGTGGCAAAATATGGAAAATGATAAAAGTTTACTTGAATATAAAATTAGCTCTGAATTTTAGCTGTTGCTTACAAAAATTAAAAACATACACCCCATATTCATAATCTGCACATGGCACCATAGACCGCATCTTGAACACTTTATCAAGGTTTCACTCTGTACGTCATCTGAAAACTTGCCATCACAGAAAATGCATGCATTGAGAGTAATATTTCTTTAACTCTTTTTGTGAACAAAATTGAGGTTCTCATATCTTTGATTTTTTGTGGCAGTTTGTTATATAACTTTATACCCATATAAGAGGGGGTCTTTGCATAGAGCGTTAAGTCTATGCATGGGGAATTTTATGCTAGATTTTTTCTGGGTATTGTAGTAATGTTGGCTTTGTTTTTCCTTGAAGTTGTTATCATTTTTAGAAATATAGGTGGGCAACTCTAAGAGATATATTGAGGGCATTATTAATATTTTTAAGTTTTTAAGTAGTGGTTTACACGAGTCTTTGAAGATTGCATGTACATTAGGCAAATTTTGTTTCTGAATTCTGAAGGCTTAGTCACTTAGGTGCATTTCTCCATAATATTGTGTTATAGGTCAGGATCAAGTGGAAGTAAATATAGTAGATTTTCTTTTGGCTGAATTTAGTTTCTTGGTTATGTATTCAATATGGTTGTTCCATTTTAGATATTCAGCTATGTAACTCCATGGCACGACAGCTCACGGGGAACCTTGGCCTACCGCCCGGCCGCTGCGTTCCCCATCTCAGTCCACTACAGATGTCATGGATGGGGTGCAGTATTGGAGGGTGAGACGTGGTCAGTGCCTCGAGTCCCCCCGGCCGGTTAATGCGGTCCTCATGACCTAGAGCCGCTACTTCTCCATCAAGTAGCTCCTCAATTGGCCCCCCAGGGACCTTACGAGGCTGAGTGCACCCCGGGCTAGGTCTCCCAGCAGGGGAAAAATCCCCACGCCGGTACTGGGGATCGAACCCAGGTCTCCCGCTTGGTAAGCAGCAACGCTACCACCGCGCTAAGGAGACGACCTATTCATCTATGTATACACTTAATATTTTGCTGCAGCCCTCTGTTGTTTTCTTTACTGAGTTATCTTATCCTGAATTTGCATTAAAAATAGTGTTAAACCTTATAATACTAGGTTTTGATTTATTTAAGTTCATTCCTTTGCATGAGAACCATTTGTCTGAAGTGTTTAATGTCTTATTTATATTGGTTTTTAATTTATTAACTTGTGTTTGTAAGATAACTGAGGCCTTATCAGCATACAATATTGGATTCTCATTCATACTATGAGGCAAGTCATTTGTATGTAGTGTGTATATATATAGCTCCTAGTTTTATTTCTGGGTCGGCAATTCTTACCTTGGATTTTTCATGGTCTTCTCTGGTTGGCAATATTAATACTGGGGTAGCTTCTATCATGGGTTTCCTCTCCCTAAATTTCTTATAACTTTACTTCCCCTTTCATGTTTCAAACTGACTTAGGGGGATGAAGTATCTGCTTGTGTCAGATGGTGCAGATGCTTGCTCATGCCAAAATCTTCTAAGAGCAGCCTGCAGTGTGACTGGGTTATCATGCTGCGAATCATTACAGACTTCTGCACATCTTTGTCGGCAAGTCTGCCTGCACTGTGGTTCCTTCATCTCATCCATTCTTCCTGGGTGTGACAAGCACGTAAGATCCACGTTGGGTTGAGGTGAAAGTTGCAGTTCCCTCGTTGTTGTCTTTGTCATTCTTATTATTTTTAAAGTGGAGGTATCTTGGATAGGGAGTTATCCTTTTCCAGTAGCGATATTTTAGTCACAGTTTGATCATATGTATGACCTTCTCAATGTTGTCTCTAATAAAGGATCACAGATACACATAAAGACTCTCCATTTTTCATATGCATTTCTTCATCACCAACCTGTGGAAAGGGAATGGTAACATCATTGCAGTACTATGCATGCATTGTCTAAAAGCTGAGGTCGGTGATGGTCTCTCCCACAACCCTGTCCTGGCCATTGACCAGCCTTTGGGTTCATTACTATCATCATTTCATTTTGACCTCTTGCTGTGGGGCTTTCAATTTCAAAATTTTACTACTACTTAAACACTAAAAATATCATTCAGTTATTCAAAAATTGAGAGAAACTTTAATTTATATAACAGCGCTAAGGTATTCCATGGAACATTCTCTTATGACTTAAGAGTTTAGTTCTCCAATTGTTGTAATATTGAATCCAAAATATACAGAGAGTTTTCAAATAACTTTGACCTATCTGTGTTAGGAAATAAAAACCAGGAGATCAAAAGGTACCTAAAACTGAAAGAAAAAAGGATAATAATTTCTGTTTACATTATATTTCTAAACATTGCACTGAAAAGTAACATCTTCCTAAAATATACAGAAACAGGTAAAATATCAGAACAACAGCTACATAAAAAAAGCATTAGAGAAAAAAGAAATAGAAATGGAAATTAGACATCATTATGCTAAATTAGCAAACTTAAGACCGGGAAGCTTACATTTTTCACCTCAAACTTGCAAACAGTTTTGTCAAAATACTTTGAGAAGATGTTGAACAAGACTCCTTCTATGTCATATATAGAAAAATAAACAGAAAAGTCTTGTCTCAAAAAAAGAAATTGAGAAATTTAGGTCACAAATTGAAAAGATGCACAATTGAAAAACCCAATCTAAATAATGAGGTTAACATGTCATAGAAAATCTTCACCCATGAAGAAATCAAACTTTTAGGAAAAGGCCAAAACACCTGTGTTCATTATTCTGAAGATGTAGAGGAATTCTTTGTAGATATAGAGGTAGTCATTGAGGTTTATAATTTTTTAGGTAGAATAACTCAGAAAAAAATGTGAAAAAGTTTTAACACATTCACAATCAGGGAAAACGAGGAAAAATCCATACAGAAACATAATAAAAAGCTTAAACAACAAAGATGTAGTCTACACATAGGAAGACAAGGGAAATAAAGTGGTAAGAATGGAAAAACAAACTACATAAACAACATTGACAGCATGCTTAAAAACAGGGATTACACTGAAGTCAAGTCAAAATTAAACTCTCCAAACAAATCAAACACTGCATTAAACAAAATCGTAAATAACAGCAAAACAATCCCAAGAACTGATTAATTAAAACTAAAATTTAGCAATTCTTCAAACCCTAATCTGTACAGACTACCCAAAATTCATACACCAGATAATAAAATGTGCTCAATTATAAATAACTCACCATCTTAGAACCTAGCAAAATAGCTCTTCTCAAAGAAACTTCAAAGGTTCCCAAACTATGATAGACAAGTCATAATAAAATTTTGGAACTCATCCAGAAATTAAAACAGACCTGGCTCAGTCCAATATTTTAATGTCTTTTGATATTAATTCTCTCGTCCCCAATATACAGGGTGTACATAGATGAATATCGGGGCTTTAACTCTTTATAATATTTATTACATTCAACTTACAGTTATAAATGATATGTCAAATGAAAAAGCAACTCAAACAGTTTTGTTTGTTGGCACAAGTGCGCATGTGCATGCAATGTTTCTGCCGCAATCCGCTAGACAGCGTTAGTAGCAAAGATGGCGACTAGTAAACAGAAAGCGTTTTGTGTTTTGCAGTTTGCAAAGACCAAATCTGTAGTTACTGTGCAACGTGCATTCCATAGTAAGTTTGGTTGTGATCCTCCTAGTGATAAAAACATTCATAGATGATATAATCAGTTTGAAGATACTGGCTGCCTTTGTAAAGGGAAGAGCACTGGACGACCAGCAGTAAGTGAAGAGAGTGTTGAGCGAGTGAAAGAGTCGTTCACTGTAGCCCAAAGAAATCAGTCCGGAAGGCTAGTCGTGAATTACAAGTTCCTGTGTCGAATGTTTGGAAAGTTGTAAGAAAACGCTTACAGCCACGTCCTTACCGTTTACAATTATTACAGGCTCTAAAGCTGGCAGACCATGGATTATGTGCCAAATTCGCAAACATGTTGTTTCATGACGATTTTGTGGATCGTGTTGTCTTCAGTGATGAATCGACTTTTCACCTTAGTGGACATATTAACACTCATAATGTGCGCATCTGGAACTCAGAAAATTCTCACGAGATGGTACAAATGCAACGAGATTCCCCTAAAGTGAATGTTTTTTGTGCCGTATCCCGGTGAAAAGTTTATGGGCCTTTCGTTTTTGGTGAACCTACTGTAACTGGCACTTCTAACCTTGATACACTAGAGCAATGGCTCTTCCCTCAGTTGGAAGAAAATGAGCCAGAGAACTTCATTTTCCAGCAGGATGGTGCGCCACCTCACTGGCATAATGAAGTACGCGATTGGTTGAACGTCACTGTACCCGAGTGCTGGATAGGCTGCAAGGGTCCCAATGACAGGGCTTGCTATGCATGGCCTCCACGTTCTCCTGACCTAACACAATGCGATTTTTACCTTTGGGGCTTTATCAAGGATCATGTGTACGTGCCTCCATTACCAGCTGATCTCCCTGAATTAAGAAACAGGATTGAAGCCGCTGTTGCTACAATTACTGAATACACACTTATCAATGTTTGGGAAGAACGCGGCTATAGACTTGATGTGTGCCGTGTGACAAAGGGTAGCCACATTGATCATTTATAAGCTTCTTGGTAAAACTGTTTGAGTTGCTTTTTCATTTGACATAGCATTCATAGCTGTAAGTTGAATGTAATAAATATTATAAATATTATAAAGAGTTAAAACATATTCATTATATACACCCTGTATTATGATGACAATTAATGTTTTTTTTCAGACATTGCCTAGCTTCCAAGCTTCCAAGGAAGTGTTCCATTTACATTACTATCTCTACCGATTCTACAAAGTTCTTACAAAAGATTATTCTTCTTTCTACTCCACAATAATCAAGATAACCTTTAGCAGAATGGTCCTTTTACTTAGTTCCTTATAAGTAGAAGGGAACTAAGGGAATGCACTATGCTAAAGAGACAGTCAAATATTTTAAAATATATCGCTTTGCAATTGACCGCAATATCAAATAAAGTGTCCATCTTCTAAAAAGATGTGAAAAGACCAACTGAACTTGTTAGGGAGAATTTTTTTTTGAAAAAGTATGCGTTAAAATTGGTGAATATTGAAATTCCCATTGCAGACAACCCACTCCATAATTTTCATCAGATGTTCAGTAGACGAGCCTCAAAACTCCAGCAGTAGAAGGTAGTTCAGAATACTGACATCTGCGAAACATATGTACCATAAAGTAAGTAAAAGCCAGTGAAATTTCAAGTGTTATGTTTGACACACTGTTACTTTAAAAACCTTGACCTGCTCTGAGTTCAGAAAAATATTTATGATAATCAACAGAAGTTCACTAGCAGCACAAAGTTAACTGAGAATGAATACAACTTAAACTGAAGAGCTTGATAAGGTAAGGTAAGATAAGATAAGAATTTTATTCACCAAAAGAATTACATGAATTCAAAGGCTTTGTCAGGTAACAAATTACAATTTACATTTCTGTAATACAACTTACAACTAGTATGTACAATTTAAAGGAACTTAAACAAGATATTAATAATTTACACAATTGTTAATATGAGTTTAGAAAAATGCAGTAGTCATGAAATCATTTATATTGTAGAACATGTGGGTTAACAGATGGTTTTTAACTTTATGTTTGAGTTGTTTCTGATTTAAGAGTTTCCAGTTACCCGGTAGCTTGTTATAAAGAGATAGTCCTTGATGTAGTGTACTCTGCAGACAGGCTTTTCTGCTTTCATGATTGAAATGCAAGTTTTGTGATCCCTGGTATTGTAGGAATGGTAGTCAGAATTCCTGCTAAAATATGATATATTCTTATGAATGAAAATAACAGTCTCCAAAATGTAAACACAAGTTAGTGGTAGAATACGGAATTCTCTGAACACTGGTTTTGTTGATGAATTTATGGGGACACATTTCATGATTTTTACAATGCGCTTTTGTAGTATGAATAGGTCTTTTGTTTTGGTTGAGGATCCCCAGAAGATTATACCATAAGAAAGTACAGAATGTACACTTCCAAAATTGCTCCATCTTAAAGTAATTGTTTTAAGTCAATAGCTTCAAACTGTTTTATTAGGCAGGATATTTCTGATGGCATGTTTAAGTTATTCCAATTGAAAATTTTTACAGTGCTTGGTAATGATGGCCAAACATGATCCGAGTTACTTTGACTATCATGCTTTTCCTGCTGCCCTGTCATGTTACCATAGCTTTCAGCATGACTGCAACTCAGTACTCACCTTAACACTCATCGATTCCCAGTGAAATGGACTACACTGTCAAAAGTTGAGATAGAAACTTCTATTATGATTAACAAGAAGGAAAAGGTTTGTAGATAAAACAAATTCTAGTGATTTTACTTTATACTACAAACCATGTTATCCACAAAATGCAATTTGCAGAGGGGTAGTGCCACACTTTGATTGCCTTGTGAATGTTTCTGGATTACTTATATGGGTAAATGTATCAATTAGCCACTGCAGTAATATTCTAATTCTTTAGTATTATCTCCCAAATTCTATACAGTTTTAAAGCAGTTTCTTGATCTCTTGCTTATGATTTGACACTTGCTTCAATGTGTTTGATATTTCTACAGACCCTTTAGCTGTTTTAGAAAAACCAACATCAAATATATTCTCCATATTTATATACATTAGTTTCTCTCAGGCCTTATTTACAGCCAGTTTAAAACTACTCTACCTCATCACCATCCCCACTGCCTTGCCACTGCCATGCCACTGCCACCACCACTACTGCTGGTTCATTCTCTGTTAATAAACTTAGAGGATGAATTATTTATTTTTCAAATAAAATACATATCAAATTAATTACTAGTTCTCTTTTATATCATTTTCAGTACTATTTAGAATCATACGTTGATACAAATGAGGTGCAGCAGATAGCAAATAATTTGCTCACTGTATTAGTTTTAAAAAATAAAAGAGCTGTCCTAGGTTAATTACAGCAATATTTATTGCTACTTCCATTTATACCTTTTATGTATAATATATTAACCCATATCTGCCTGGTTTTCTGATATGTAGCAGTTTTTGTAATTTTGAAATTATTTGCACAATCTGATGTCCTTGTACTATAATGAAACTCAGTTTTCTTTAAAACCATGTAGTTTGCAGGTTAGAGGGTGGTACCGTATGGTAGCACTAGGCAGATATGAGTGCCATGATTGTTTTCAGATTTGATCCTTTTAACTTCTCTTTCTTTGGAGTTTCAATAAAATGCATATTATAACTCTGAATCTTTTATTATTTTGTACTTTGTGTGATAATTAAGCTACATTTGATTTTCAACACTACTAAAAAAAATCTCATTAAACTGTACACGCACGCCCACGCTCACGCCCACGCAAACCCCACACACACTCTCTCGCTCCCTCCCCTGTGTATGTGTGTATGCGTGTGCGCGTGGGCATGTACGATAAGGACAGCCAGCACATCTGCTGCGTTCATCTCATGGATGATTAAATGGTTTATATGGTCATACCTCAGGTCAACTAGTATCCTATAAAAGCATCTCATTATTATATTTCATATAGTTATGAACATTTATATTTTAAGTCCCTGCATATGCTTAATAACTGCTAGTGTTGCTTCCTGCCGATGATGGTGTTCTTCCACGACCCTTGGGTAGTTTGCGTTGCTGTAACAGTGTGATTGATCTCCGAAATGCCAGCAGGCTCATTTGCCATTCAGATTTTTTATGTAGGATCCAGGCATTATGGACAGCTGTAACCAAAAATCAGGAGAAAATAGACCACTAATTCTTTCCTCATATTCAGATTCTGAAAAGAGAGATGTTCTCATCCATTCTGTCAGTATCACCCATGAAACGGTTATATTCACCAATTACAGATGGACGCAGCACTGCTACTAATTCATTGCGCATTTCAAAAGCATTTTCCCAATTGCATCTCCTACTCTGTACAACATTGTAGCTGCTCAAAAGAATAATATCAATAAAGGACTTCATTTCTTCACCTATTATTTATGGATCTTGTGCATTTAGAAATAAAGTATAGCGTTGGGTTTCTGTTATAAGAAAATTAATAATATCACTGCCAATGGATAACTCAAATAACTCTGTAGGTGATTTGTCTCTATGAAATGAGTAGTACACTTCAGGAAAAATTCCATTTATAGATGGATTTCCATCTCTTACATCTCATTCAGTTGGTTTTCTTGGGGGTTTGGTTTTCTTTTTCTTGGTTTGTACTGTCATACTGTGGTGTGCCAGAGCATGAAACTGAACCACTGGGCCTCATCTCATCTTGATTCTGAGCCTGTCATCTTTCATATGTTCGAAGTAAAGGATTCATTTTATTGTCTTGTTTCTTCTATGTATTCTTCTGCTTCGTAAATATCTTCATCATGTCACATAGTTCATTTGCACATTTTTCAGGCCTACGCACAACTTCTGCTTTTGTTCGCAACTGATTTCTGAACTGAAAGGTTATGTAAACTGTTAATCCCTTCCTCTCCAGAATCTTTGTCAGAATTCAATGTAACATCCTTCTGGTGGTTCAACATGGATAGTATCCAAATCTATATCGTCGTCGTCATCATCATCTAATATTTGCATAGCTTCAGCAAGTGTTATGTCCCTTGAACAACAATATACAATAAGTATGACTGATATAAAGAGAAAAATTTGGTTATCAGCAAAATGCTATGGCATCTGCCTAGTGGTACCATATGGTACCAGGCTATATCTAAGTTCTATATATTTGACAATTAGTATATTTGAAGTGAAAACATGAATTAAATATCTTCTTATACGGCTTTTGTAATATATTCCATGAAATATTGTTGCAAACAATAGTCCCAATTCAATATCTTCGATTACTTACTTGAAACAGACATCCATGTAGAGCTATTCAGGAACTAGCATAAAGTTGACGAACTCCACTATCACAATGTGCCATATAACTTTCAAATTTTATATTGATAAACAATGTCTGCAGTGTCCTTGATTAATGTAAACAATGAGCCACACTTAAAACGATCATTGTTGTCAACACAGCAGCTCTAAATAATCATATGTTCTTGTGATACCGTATGGTACCGCTAGGCAGATTTGGGTTAAGTAAATGGCAGGTTTAAACAGGACGGGCTACATTCAACAATTAATTTTGTGAGAAAATAAATTATTATAAAATATAAACAAATTATAGAGCATGCACATTTTTACACATTATACCAACACAAAAATCTGTCATAGTGACTCCACTAGCATTGATAACTTTAAGGTGAGAATCTGTAGCTTACCCTATCAAGGTTATTGTAGAAGTCTGTGTTACCAGCACAGAGATAACGTCCTAGTAAAGTTGCATGTGTGGTGAAAACTGTTGCAACATCAACGTGTCGGGTCCTTAGAGCTATGAGTCCTACACCTGCCTGCCACTCATGGAAATGTGCAACAACTTTTGGTGGCTGATCAGTGTACTCTGCTGCTACTTCCCAAAACTGTTAAACAAAATTTATAACATAATAATAAAAGCTGGCTTAATGGTAGATTTAAATACAGAAATATATACCTATACCAGTGTATCAGCACTTATCTGTTTTTAAATTCTTAAAATTTGCTAGACAGTAACTGTACCTTAGATCTATCTTTTTCACTAATACATATCCCATTAACTTACATGGCTTGATGAAATCTCAAAATATAGTAGTTGAAGCAAATATGCTCTAAAGCCAATACTAGTAAATTAGCACTGTTAAATAGGTTGGTCACTGGCACCAAGCAGCAAGGAATAGTAGTGCACTGATATACTCATACAGTGCAAGAAATACATGCAGCAGTCCAAGTTTTATCTGTAAGAGGCATATGCAACAAGGATCCACTTCACTGGATCACATAGCATCACAATTATGCTGAAATATATGTTATTTATATTTCTGAGAAATTAATACTGACAGAAAGATATAGGATCATTCATTAGATTTCCAAGATACAGAGGGATACAGATTCTGT
The DNA here is from genome assembly GCA_030762935.1 of Hymenopus coronatus. NCBI lineage: Eukaryota > Metazoa > Arthropoda > Insecta > Mantodea > Hymenopodidae > Hymenopus > Hymenopus coronatus. The sequence continues at coordinate 259,408,111 of CM060900.1, forward strand.
AAATAATAGTTTTAACACTGTTAGGTATATTACAGAATAATTGTCTTATTCCAAAAAGTAAGTGCTCATGGTGTTAAGTTTTTATAGCAAAGCTTAACATTTTATGTTTAAAACAAACCTAATAGAACAGCAATACATTCCCTAAACTTAACAGATCCTTATTTATAGAACTTGTAGCAAAATACAATGAAAAACTCATAGAAACTTCCAAAGAAGTGAATCAGTCTTTGTGATGGAGAGGTCTTTCAATGACAAGACATACAGTGTCTTTCTCCTCTAGCAGCTGTTGTCTCTGCTAGGTAATTAGGCAACATGTGAGCTGTAACAAAATCTTTCTACACCTATTAATAAATATATTACTGAACTAGATGAACATTGTGCATTTTTTTTTCTCAAAAAAGTCACACCAGGGATCATACTTAACACCGTAAATGGTCTAAGACATCAGATGGTGTGGAATATGTAGGATTTATCTAGTAACCTTCTTAAAAGGTCACAAATTGAATTTCATAACTACTCACCTTTTGCATAAACAAATGCCTTGTAGTTGGAAGCTTTCCTGATGCAATAAAACTTTCAAGAGCTGTCCCAATTTATAAAAAAGGGGGGGGGGGGGAAACTCTATCTAATTACCATCTAATATCATTAGTTCTGATATTCTAAAAAGTGCTTGAAATGCTCATGTATAATCACCTCCAAAATTATCTGGATGAAACTAAAGTAATTATTGAGGAACAATTTAGATTTTAGAAGAGGTAGGTGAACAAAAGATATAATTTCTCTTGTCAAATAGATACTTAACTGCTTTCAAAACTAAAAATCTTCCTCAGGCCACATTCTGTGATCTGAGTAAAGCATTCAATTGTTTAGGACATACACATACTGTCTAAGTTAAACTTCTATGACATGTGTGACAGACGGTTAAAGCTCACTGACTCATACTTAATGATAATCGAGATAAAAATTATCATAAATATACTTACTAGTTACCTCCTTGTAGGTGGAAAGGAAATAAGGAGTACACCAGACTAAAGTGATAGTGAAAGGTTGTCTTCCATGGCCAGGAGAGACAAAACGAATGACATCTTCCAATTTGATCAAGTTGTAAGCAAATTTTGTGTGTAGGATATGAGAAATATAAAATAATGGAGCATAAATGTGGGGTTCTCCCCCCCCCCCCCAAAAAAAAATTAAAACCACCAAAAATGGATGAACACTTGATGAGGAGGAGGGATGAAAACATACCAAGCAGAGCCTTCCAATACAACCCAAGAGAATAACCAACCCAGCAAATGATGGAATGGACTATTTAGCCTAAGCCATGTGAAAGTTGAAGAGAAGAATTGTGGGGTCCCATAGGGTTCTATACTCAAGCCATTATTATGTTTGTTAATGATCAACTATCTATCTTCCTTTGTAACTTCTCACATTAAACTATATGCTGGCATTACAACCTTCCTTAACACCAGTACTGATTATCAAAACCTAAAGTAATAACAGAAAACACCTTAATTCATTTTAATACGTGAGTAAGCAATAGTAAAACCCAACAACTTCTATTTAGCCTAAGAGAGACTCCTATAGAAAATCGTTTCAATGGATGTAAATATTTTAGGTGTCATAGTGGACAACAAACTATCTTGGACACCACACATCATCAGTATTTTAGTGATGCTTTCCAGAGTTATATATTTAATTACAAAACTGAAAAACCATATACCTGACCCACTCATAAGATCTATATATTTTGCTTTTTTTTAGAGCATTGTTTGATATGGTACTTTATTCTGGGAAACAGCAGTCATATTATTAATATTCTTCTACAGAAAAGGATAATTTGCATTATTACTAGCTCAGAAAAATTAACATACTGCAAGTCTCTATTCATTATATTAAAACAATCACAGTAATAAAGCCATATATTTGCACCACATCCATTTATGTAAAAAATAATTTATCTGACCAGCTATATCCACAGGATATACTAATTATAATGGTAGGAATAACTGTAAATTGAACATACCATATCACAGACTTACAAAAGCATCAAAACATCTTTGAAGTCTTGGGCATAAAACTGCATTTTACTTTGTCATTAAAGTTAACAGAATTATTGGGTAATAGATTTGATTGTAAATTACATGAATGCTTAGTTTCTAACCCCTAATATTCAATAAATGAGCATTTTGAAAAGAATAAATAAGGCAGCTTAAAATTTTATAATTTCTACATAATTTTTAATTATTTCTGTAGATAGAAGTAGGATAGAAAATATTAAAAGTTATCATTGCTACTTTTTATTGTAATCTTTTTGTTTTTCCTAATATGTATTACTGTTTTGTATGTAACTTGCACATTGTTGTTGGCATCTTGGTATGTGAGTTAATACCATCTTTATTTTTCTTTATTGTTTGTTGTTAATATTTTAAATAAAACTGTAATACTGTTTTTTATTACTTGTATTTATTGCTGATGTCTAATGCTTTATTAAGCTTAATAACAACATATGGCCATCGCCACCGCCACCGCCATCAAATCATTATTATCTACTTTCTGGTTCAAAATAGTTTGTAATTACTAAGGCATTATTGTTTCTTATATGGGAGTGAATGTTGTCCTAAATAATAAAATACCACAGCAGAAATCATAAATAACAAACAATTTAGTGCAGAACAAATAGTAAAAATACATACAAAAATAGAAAGGTACATCAAATATAGAAATGGATTTAATAATGATATTTTATAGAAATGGCACATTATGATGAGCACATTAAATTGGTATTTGATTGATCATGAGCAACAAAAATTCATCTTGAAGTTTTCATTAACTTCAAACCAATAACCAGCTCCAACTGCTTCTGAAAAGAGCCAACCAATATGCAATTTTCCACTGTTTTCCATACATTCTTCTTATTTTTTTTATATTTTACTGTGCAATGTTTCACCATCATGTGGTAGTTTTTGGTCAATCTTTAACATCACCTAAATGGTAAATTATTACTTTTCCTATAACTGACTATGAAAAATACATAATTTATTTTACTGAAGTAGCAAGGCATTTTAAGTTTGCAGTATGTTCCACCAAAATTCTTGCAATCTCAGCTCCTATCCAGATTGTCAACATGAGTCAGTTCAGTGACATGAGCATAACAGTGTAAATCATGATTAAACATATACAGAATAAATATTAAAAAAGTGTTGCAATATACCTAATTCTGATTCATTGGAAAGATGACAAGCCGTAAGTCCCAAACAAGTGCTGATTGCAAGTGCTCTGATATACCAGACAAACCACAGTGCAAAATTAGTGAACTGCCTAAGCTAGTGTTATGCCTGTGTCAAGTTTAGGTATACAATCACGTCAATTTGAATGCTTACCATGTTTGTTCAAACTGAATTTAAATGTAGAGTACTAAGTGAGCACTGGAAAAGGAAGGATGTGTTTACAGTGAGCTCCTGGAGTGTGAGAAGAAAAGTGGCAATAAGTGAGGAACTGCACAGCACATCACTTGCAACCAAGAAAGCAAAATTTCCAGCTGAGGGATGCATGATGCTGGTCACACCAAATGCCTTTATTGGTTGGATGATCACTCACCTCTGCCCTGAATATGTGGGTGTGAGGTTGGTGGTTAGAATGACAGGCCGAGGCCCCACAAGGGCTGTACTCCTATCGGATTTATTTTATTCTATAATTCTAATTTAATTAACAATTGGAGGCATTGAACAAAAACCTTGGTCCAGAGGAAACACAGGCAATTTTGGGAAATTTTTGGAGAAAATCAATAACACAGATGGAACGGAGCAATGAATAGACAATAAAAAAAGTAGGTGTAAGAAATAGCCAGGGAAATAAAATATAATGTGGATAAAGAAACTCATGGAATTAGAAGAGAAGTAGATGAAGTAAAACTGAAAATGGAAAAAACAGATGACAGGAGAAGAACTTAGTTTTTATATGTGTGAAAGAGAAGATGTACAGTCTTTTCAGTAACATGATAATTGTTACCTGTGGATCTGGTACGAAAACTCCCAGTCTCGCATTGCACAAGCACTTGGTATAAATTGGGTACAAGAGATTAAATAACAGTAATTATTTCTCACCCTTATCATAGAAGATGCTGGAAGTGCTGGCAATCTTGCCTTATATATATATTTCACATCTTCTCATGAAATTGCCATTCACATAAATCCATTCTTCTACAATAATGGACCTAACTTGTATTTGAATGTTTTGTTTAAGTTTCTCAAGCATGACTGGATTAGTGGAATACTCTTTATTTTTCAGTGTTCCCCAGAAATAAAAATTTTAACACGTCAGATCTAGGGATCAAGGAGGCCAGAAACCCTTGCTGTAAGTCTGGCTAAATATATATTCTTGAGGGCAGAAAAGCCTCTCTTTAGTGAAATGATCATTGGCGGCAATGTTATGACAATCAAAAAAAACTTGTACACCTGCTGCAATATAAGCTTGTTTTCTTGGATCAACTGATGTTCAAAATTTCACAAAAACCAGTACTGATCTTTTTTACACAAAGTAATAAGGAAGGCCAAAAAAGCAGTTTTTCCATATAATAACAACCACACAGCAGCTTGTATAAACTGCACCACAAACTTTTCAAGTGCTTTTTGTAACATTTCACACCCTTTTGTTTCACTTTTTGTGCCAACAAGTTAAGAATTTGTTTAGTCTTCTTATTGATAGCACATTCTTTTATTGTAATCAGCCTATTGTGAAAATGGTGTGCAATATATCATTTAAAGTAACACATTATATCTTTTATAACACATCATATCAGTTTGTGGCTTCATCTCCCAGCTAACTTTAACTAAACAAAACAGCAGATACAAATAAAAAGTTGCCGAGGAGCTAACTTCAATCAAATAAAGAATACAATATAACTACGAGAGTATTGCAACACATGTTTTTTCTTAAAGCAGGTAAGTTTAATTCAGGATTCAAAGATAGCATGTTATTCTCCAATGTTTTGGCTAAAAAACCCTATTTTTCAACATAATCTCTATTCAATGCCACGGCTTTATGCCACCTTGATGGGAGGGCCCGTATGCCTGACTGGTACCACTCTACTGGTCTATGTTGAAGCCAAAATCTTGATGCATCAACAGCTTCCATATCATCCATGTAGTGCTTCCTGCTGAGTACATCCTTCATTGGGCCAAACAGGCGGAAGTCGGAAGCTGCAAGATTTGGGCTGTAGGGTGGATGAGAAAGAATAGCCCAGTTAAGTTTTGTGAGCTCCTCTAGGGTGCGCAGGCTTGTGTAAGGCCTTGCGTTATCATGCAGAATGAGAAGTTCATTTGCATTTTTGTGGCTACGAACATACTGAAGCCATGTCTTCAATTTCTTTAGAGTAGCACAATACACTTCAGAGTTGATCGTTTCACCATGAGGGAGGATATCGAACAGAACGACCCCTTTAGAGTCCCAGAAAATCATAGCCAGATGAGGGTACGGCTTTGAACTTTTTCTTTGAAGGAGGGTTGCTGTGATGCCACTCTATGGAGTGCCATTTTGTTTTGGGTTCTAAGTGATGAACTAATGTTTCATCACCTGTGACAATATTTGACAAAAATTGTCACCCTCAGCCTCATAACAAGCAAACAATTCCACACAGATGGTCCTTCTGTGATCTTTATGGTCGTCAGTTAGGCATTGAGGAACCCAGCAAGAGCAAACCTTTGAGTACCCCAACTGGTGGACAAATGTGTCAGCACTACCAACAGAAACACCAAGTTGAGCAGCGAGGTGTTTGATTTTGATCCATCGATCACCTCAAATATGAGAGTCTGCACATTTAAATGTTGCAGGAGTCACAGCTGTCTGCCACCAGCCAGCATGCAGGACATCAGACAGGTTTGGTTTACCTTGTGATGATGACAGATGCCTCACCCAATAACTCACCATGCTTTTGTCCACTGCCAGGTCTCCATAGACATTCTGCAAGCACCTATGAATACCTGTGGTGCTCTGGTTTTCCACCAAAAGAAACTCAACAACTGCTCTCTGTTTGGAATACATCTCCGATACAGATGCATTTTGAAGGCTAGTTATAGTACTGCCACCTAAATATAAGTGCAGAAATTAATGAAACTGTATGAGATGAAGTGGGAATATTTAAAGATGTCCTGCACAAAATTTAAATTTTTTTTCAACCAAAATTGGCAGAGAAAAAAAATGTGTTGCATTACTTATTGAACATCCTTCAAAGGATATTCAAATATGTACACAACCACTTTACATGAAGAATGTTAAGATTGTTGTTGACTTGTTGAGGAAATAACAACAAACATCCCTAGGGAAAGGATTAGGTGATTTTCAAAAGGTTGCTTTTCTTTGAGTGCAATAAAAGGGCTAGCTTATGCAAGGAGATTCTGTGGTTTGCTAAATCCCTGTACTGATGGCTTCACCATAGCCTCGAAACAGGCCCTTTTGGTAACACATAAGACATTGAGTTCCATTTTGTTGTCATGGCAACTGGGTGTAAACATACAGCTACATATCAATTGACAGAAAAGAGCTGCAAAACCACATGTATCCCTTCTTTGCTTTTGTTTCACTAACAACCTCTTCAATGCTGTTAGGTAGAAGACAGGCATCTTTCCACTCCACTGCTTCCTTCTTTGCTTACAGATATGTTCCTGGCAAGTATTTTGGATGCTGGAGTGGCAAAATATTAAAATTAAACACCTATGTGTTGAAGTAGAGGTTCACTAGCTTCACCTGAATAGCTGCCACTGCTTTAAACTCTTTGTAGCTCTAATGTCAAACATTGAACTCTTAACAACATGTTTTAGTGCTGTCAGTTTAAGTCTTCATTTCCTGCCAATATAATTATTTTCCTCTGCACTTATATTTAAAGTATTTAATTTATATTTGTGCACAGTGAACTAGTTGAAAATACAATTCTACCACTTCAGTTCCTTCATCAAGTTTCTTTAATGCAATGATGATTCATGATAAGTAGAGAGCAGAAATTCCAGCATTAAAAATAATGTTTGAGGTGCTTAAAAGAGACTTCTCAATTGTTGTATTTAGACTCTATAAAATAGGCAGATATAAACTCACATATATTAAAAGCAGATACTAAAACAGTGAAGCAATGATCTTAATATAATGTGCAACGTTCACATTAAAAAAACAAACAAATATATTTCATAATTGGTATAGATAGCCATAATTATAAGTTAAGGTTAGCCATCATTGCCTCGTTGGTTTATGCACTTTTTTAAATTGTCCATGGAAAAGTTATGACATTTGTCAGAAAATCTTAATCTGTATGCCCAAAAAGACTGTGCAATATCCACTGAAAGTACAGCACAAATATTTTAAGGTTTTGATAAAATGAACTGTGATACTCCACTGTTATCGCCACCGCCATTCAGCTCGCTACTTTTCTGAAGAACTGAGTCATACTTCTTCTGAGTTTCGCAGTTCCGGGTGCTTCAGATAGTTCCTATTTGCTGTGCTCAGTGGCTCTAATTGTTCATAAAGAGATATCTCTTGACTTTAAATAGCGGTAATATGTGGATCACTCAGAATGTTTCGAGAATTGGCAAGAAGAAATTTAGGTAATCCAACCCAGTTCTTCCTAGCTTTAGATTGAAGTACATGTTCAAGTCTGGGCATGTTCCACCAATGTGCAGCATCAAAACTGCAGTGTATGTGCATGCAGGTGTTGCTAAGCCAGACACATGTATGGATCTCCACGAGAGCATTTCCGCGCTATGATTTTCTACGACTTTAAAGTCAGTTTAGGGGAGAGAAAATTCCTTGAAAGACTGATTCATGCAGTCAGAGATCTTTGCCCTTTAAAATCCATTTTATCAATGCTTTGCAGAGTTTAGAAGAGGAAGAGATTCCTATGAAGATGAAGATTGCACAGCATGGCCAGCTTCAACAACAAATGAAAATGCGATGAAAGTAGAGCACATGTTGTGGGAAGATGAGCATTGCATGCATTATCAGATTCAAGAAACCCTGAAAACTGGATCGACAACAGTGAGGACAATCCTTAAAGAAAATCTTAATGTCAAGAAGATCTGCAGTCATTGCATCCTCCACCACCTCACAAAGGAGTAGAAAGCAGCACATGTGCAATGGTGCCAGGAAATGATAGAAAAATTTGTTGGGATAGATCCAAAAACATATTTAATATCATAATGGGATGAAATCTGGATATACCAATATAATCTGGAAACCAAACAACAGTCATCAGTGTGGTTCCTTGCAAGAGAGGATCCCCCAATAAAAGCAAGACGAGCAAGAAGGGTTGGCAAGAAAATTATCTTTTCTTTCTTCTCAGCTAGCAACCACATTATGACAATTCCAATTGAAAGAGAAAAGGCTCATTGCCAAATGGTACACTACAAAATGTTTGCTGCAGGTCATCAATGAACTGAGAACACAGCATCCTAAGATAGGTTGGCATGGAATTGTGTTGCATCATGACAATGCCTCTGCCCACTATGCACAAGAAACAACTCAATTTCTGCAGGAGTCAGGAGTCAAATACTCCCTATAGTCTAGATCTGGTCCATACAAGCTTTTTCTACACCCCAAAATAAAATAAAAAAGGTTAGGTCAACGATTTGAATCACCTGAAACTGCAAGCTGCTTACAAAGAATGTATTTTCACTCATTCCTAGGAAGAGTGGTGTTAGGCATTTGAAAAATGGTTTGAAAGGATGAGAAATTGTATACAATGCAATAGAGAATACTTTGAAAAGATACAATGATCAGATCTAAATTTTTAAAATGTTATCACATTCTTTTTCAAAACTTTCATTGTGATCCTCATAATATTTGAAATGAGTGTGAAATAAGCCCTGATGTGCACCAAGTCATTTTCAACACCAGAGAAATTCAGGACTTTTTTTCCATCAGTTACACAAACTACATCATTCTCCAAAGTAGACGCAAGTTCTTTGACTGCTCTGAAATACTCACTGTGGTAAACAGCTCTCAGGCGTGTACTGTATTCAGTAAAGCACAGGTTCTGGAGGAAGGGGAACATCTGGAAGTTTCTGCCAAAGAGCCTGCCCTTTTAATGGAACTTTTACAAACACCTTCTTCTCAGAAGAGATCACTTTATTCATCCACAGAGTGTAGTGGTTACCATGCTAGTTTCTTATACCCAAGGTCGAGGGTTCAAACCTGGTGGTGGACGATGGATGTTTTTGGTTATAAAAATCCTTAGCATGGCTTCCTTCAGAAGGTAAGTAAGTTGGTCCCATATCGTAGATTTACAGCATGTAAAAGAACCTCAAACAGTCTTTCATGCCCAATATAGAATGGGATGCTGAGAACCACAGCAGTTAAAGAGCATCCATAAATAAAACTCCATTTCATTTCACCTTCAGAAATTCAAGTCTGATCTGCACTACCACTGATTTAATCCATGGGCCAAGGAGGTGAGATGCACAAGAGAGTGGAAAAACATCAAAGTGTGTGCATGGCAGGTGCCATATATGAAGCAGCATCTGTCAGTGCTACTAAAACTTTATCTTCATTCAGAGTGATTATATTGAATCCATTGTTTACAAAAGGAGCCACTGTATTTTGATTGGCATTACTAAACTCTTTGATGTAGATGAGATGAGCTCTGGATGATGTGTCAGGATTAACTTTCCAAAAATTAAGTTAGAAAAATAATGCTCATGGGTGTACACAGTTTCATCAACAGAGAATCCACAAATATGAATTCCCAAGATCCTCCTTTGTTCTAGAGTTAGCTTTCTCATATGTATTCTGCAAATTACTTCCAAAGAGTTGACTCTTAAAGGGACTGATTGGTGGCAGTACATTATCAAGAAGTCCCTAAAATGAGAGTTTTGTAAAGTAAGTTTTGAACCAAATGTTTAGTGCTACAATGGCAAAAATAAATTGGCATTAAATTTAATTTTCCTTGAGGATTTTGCTGAAGTCTAGGTCAAGGAAAATCTACTTTAGCTCAGACTTAAGGCTGGTTCACAATAACCCAAGAACAGTAACCAAAATGAAAACAGGAACATGAAACCATACAAGACTCAAGATTTTGATTCTCAACACCCAAGTAATTTGAATGGAAAGCATTTCTTCTTCTTCCTCTTCTTTTCCTAGTCAATTTTGCGCAATGAGACTTCATTTGTTTTTAACTAAGCAAAGATGGCTTTAATTTTTTTTCTCTCTCTCTCCCCAATTCAGCCAACATAATTTGAAAGAATTGAGACTAAAGTGAGCCAACTAGAATAATCTATTCAGAAAAGAGAGTAATATGCACAGTCCTGTATGCCATGCCCAGGAATAAGAACAGTGGCGGCTCATGTCCAAATTATCTGGTAGGGCACAATTATAAGATTGACTAAAATTAAAACTAAATTGAATGTTATTTATGGACGCTCTTTAACTGCTAAGGTTTTAAGTGTACCATTCTCTTTTGACCATGAAAGACTGCTTAATATTGCTTAGAGGCTTCTTTATCAGGCTTGAGGGTTTTTTTACATGCCGTAAACCTACAAGGTATCAACGACTTTACTTCCCTAATGAAGAAAGGGATTTTTACGCCTAAAAAAAAAAAAAAAAAAAAAAAAAAAAAAAAAAATCAGCCGGGTTTGAACCCGCAACCTTGAGAACCAGAGGTTAGTGTGTTACCCCTAGATCACGGATGATGACAGACTAAAATTAGTGGATACTAAAAGCTATCAGAAGAAATGAAATGCTAATTTGTGTATTAGCACTAACCTTTCTGTTTGTAGATGGAGTCCATCGTTCGATCCTATGCTTGAAAAAATACTTCCATAACTCTTTTATTTAAGTCAGAAACTGAACGCAACATGCCCCGAGAATTTTGAACACAAACCGTCAACTTCACTGTTTACCATATGACAACAACATTATCAGAGAGGTGATACTGCTGCAAATTAATGCATAGCTTGTCTTAACAGCTGATGCACTTAGTTTAAGTTTCCAGTCTTCAATACTACCTTACACAGCTTTAATACCTTATGTATGTCAATTACAACGTTCATAGTGTTTCTTTTCAGAAAAGAAGCTCGCTTTTCTCTCAGAAAATTGTGGAAACTACCCTTAAAAGTAAAGTAGGCCCCGATTGTGATATTAATGTCTTAAGCATTTTCTTTATAAGCAATTATATGCTTTACAAACCATGTAAACAGTGTTTAGGATTTTTCCTCTTAAAGTGAGTTTTAACACTGCCATTTCTTTGAACGCTAGCAACTGATAAATGGGCATATTATTCTGCAGTTAATTAACCAAATTATTCTCCAGCGCATTCAGATTATATTTCATTAACACATGAAATACATTCAAGGCATTGTTTCGCCACTTCATCACTCTTGAGGTGGATATTGTAACTTAGCACTCATTTTCACAACACTAGCCACTGATCACCTCTCGCAAGTAAGGTACATTTTACTGTTTGTTCATGTCCATAATTTCAATAACTATTGATTATTTTGCCTTTTCCTGTTTTCAAGTAAACTTTCAAATGTATCGCGAATCTATTTCCTAGTAAACTTAGGATAATTACACAACACACTACTTGTACGCCATGAGCATTGGCGCACAAGCGTAACTTGTCGTCTGCTTGGCACAGAGGAGAGAATACCAAGTACCAACATTATAAATTTTTACACATAAGCTTCTTTTAGTATATTTCATTCGGGAGGTTTACAGATTAACTTTGTTTTCAAATAAGAAGACATTGACCATTAAGAAATGTTTCTTATTATTTACTCTTACAAGTGAAGAGACCTTTGGCTAAATATTTTTGTCAGGGATTTGACTCAAACTTCAACTTTTGCTTATTGTCGGTTCTTATTTTCTCATTGCGCATGCACAGCAAATGACCACAGAGGCTTTCGTGACCTAAGAGAACCTTCCCCTCCCGGCCCCTTGAGCCCTGCACCTACAAATTAACTACATCTGAAAGCATTGAATTCTTCTGCACGTGCGCATAGGATGACCACAAAACGATTGTGTCCAAAAATGCAGTCGGTTACTATTTCCGACCGCCATCTTCACTTCAAACTGTCCACAGTGCATAGTAGGTTTAAATTTATACAAAATGTGTTATAGATTATAACATTTTACCTAATAATATAATGGAGAAATTATTGTCTGAAATTGTTGTAGGGAGGGCACATGCCCCTGTGCCCCTAAAGGCTGGCCGCCACTAAACAAGAACAAGAAATTTAAAAATTGGCCAAGTCTTGCTTTCAGTTCCCAAGGCCCGGGAAGGATTCCTATCAGTTGTGAATGCTCCCATTGAAATACATGTATTTTAACTTTATCATTCTCATTCTGGTTATCATTATTGGTTGCTGCAAATGAGCCTCTACTTTCTACAAGCACCTTGTGTGTGTGTGTGAGTTGTACAAATAATGCATTTGATCACTGGACAACTCAAAAGCCAATATAAAATATTGTGTTTTGTATTTGAGAACTGTCATTTTGTTTTAGAAAATTTTACTACATTTTATCACATGGAATTTCAGGAAAAATATACTCTCCTCTTTGATGTAAACTTGACAAAAAACAATATTATCATGTGTCTAGTAATGTGGGAATTCATGTAGTTAACTCTTGAATTAATGATGATTTAAATGATTTTATTTCTGCACTATTTTCTTGAAATAAGTAGTTTAAGCTCAAATACAACACCACTGTTTTGGTAACTACCTAAAGTAAAGTTAACTCAGAAATATAAAGATGACAATGAAGCCTGACTGCAAGATATAAGTACCATGTAGGATGAAATAATATAATATAATAATATTATAATATTGAGTAATGTAGCATGCAACTATGTGTGCTTTTTACTATTGCCAGCTGCTCGGTTGAACCGTAATAAAAAATGCCTCCCTGTCTTTCATCACATAGATATATTTAAGAAGTTTTCTTCTCTCAAATCTCTGAATTCCATCTGTCATTAAATTAGCTACAGCATTTTTTGTAGTAGACAGCTGGTCCTTAGAACTTCCTGTCTTGCTACATTTAATGGTACAGGCTTTAAGAATAACTTTTCAACAATAGTATACCTTATGGTTTAATTATGATTTTATGAATAATATAAATAATACAGAAATAAAAGTATAACACATAGGTTAAACTGGAAAATAACCACTTAAATAAACTTAAAATATGGCAAAATAGACATTTTTAAGCACCATCAAACAGCTATTTAGACATAAACATTCATGAAACATTGAAATAGAAAGGTTGAGGTAAGCCTATGATGAGGAAAAGAGCAGGCACTGCTATTGATAAGACAAATTAATAAAGAATAATCAAGTCGTCACAATTTTTCTTTATTTAGTATATGAGTATATTTTAACTCATATCATCTTACCTGTGCAATGAACTGAGCCATCATATAGCCCAAAATTACAGCATCATTTGCCTCAACATCAAGGTGAGGAATACCAAGGTTACATTTGTCCCATAATTCTTGCCTGTACTCATCTAGCTTCCATGCTGCAGACCCAATATCGAAAAGAATAATTTGTGGATTCCCATCTACTAACCAGGTACCAGTGTGTATCTACATTAAAGAACAAGGAAACAACATACATTTATACATAAGTCATATTTAGCATTTTTGTAGCAATATTAATAATTTAGATAATACAATTTTTTAACTAACAATGTATAAAATTAATATGGATTATATTCCCACCTGCTTGCCTGCCTGCTCACCCTACTGTCCATCTTTATTAGCTGTCAATATACTTATACAGGTTTCAGACACTATCCAATAGATGCAATTATATTAAACAAATATAAACAGATATAAGAACAGAATAGTAATGTTCAAAAATATTTTTCAATTAGTTAGAAGCTTTAATTTGCTCTGTTTTCATGTTGTGTTCTTTAATATCATCATTGTAGTTGGCAGTCTGTTATACAATATCTTTCCACATACAGAAACGTCCTATCAATATATTTTTTAGTACTCTATTTCCTGAAATAGTCATTATTGTGTCAAGTATTACAGCCAAATCATTGCTCAGCAAGCAGTTAGGTTGCAATATCATGTTAGTTCAAGCATTACTTTAAAAACACATTGTGTTCATTTTTCCTGAAACAATACACATCACAGTTATTAATGTCCTCACACTAATTTCATAATGTACATTGTTATTCAATATATTCAGCTTATTCAGAATAATGAGAAGTAACTTATATATAAGACATATATGTGAATAAGATGTAAACACTGTACTCGTTTTTAATATATTTACAGATGAGTTTAAATTCCTTAAATAAAAATTTACCTAATGCACCTTTCTTGCAGAATAAATAACTGGCCAGGTGTACCTTTGGACCACTTCCTTATATAGCTATCTATTCATACTTATATACAGGATGCTAATAACCTAGCAGTTGAGGGCCCTTAAATCACCTTAGGTAAAGATATATAACATCATAATAGGGAATGTTTAGTAGACTAGAACAACTGATAGGTATGAGTGGTGATTTTTTGCAAATGTTATATAGCACAAAATGCTCATGGGAGTTGCACTCTTGTATTTTCATCTTTCATGGCTTGTAACACACATTTTAATGTGTTTTGAAAATGCGAAGAAATATGAAATTGACTCAAAATGTGAAAAATTCCTCCAAAATGCCATTAGATGTGAAATCAACGATTTTCCCAAACATTTGTTCTTCTAGAAACTTTAACTGAGGAGTTTTCACAACCTTAGTATGTTTAGAAAATCATTACAGCTTAAGTGACCACTCTTCTGGAATGTGGAAAGCAACCACACCCGCATAAAGTGACAATGCTATTAGCCTATTGTTCAACCATAGCTCATTTTAGGTTTGTTTGGTATCTAAAGGCAAGTGCAGCTCTTTCACAAAGGAAAACCCTCTTACCCATGCCTAATGATGGTCATGAATCTATCTTCACAGCCCAGAAAAGGGAAAATTTTGATCCTTGTCTCTGAGAACCAATAGTAACCCTAATTTTAAGGAAGAGATGAACACATATTAATTCCACATAGAGTCTCAGATGCCAAAGTTCCAAATTCCATTGTTCTGCTCTGTTTTACGTGTGACTTTCTTTCATTATTCTGTATGTGTAGGCCAGGTCAACATGTGCTATGATAGTGAGAGCAAAAATATCAATGAAACAGTGGGCAGAGAATTATAAACAGAGAAGTTTATATTAGTGATGACAAAATTTTAATGTGCAAGTTCTGCAATCAGAGCCTAGATTGGCAATAAAAGGATGTTTTAAACAAGCATGTCCAAAGTCCGGGACATATCAATGCCAAAGAATGTTTCAATAATAAATCAGAAGAGGAAAACAAGGAGTAAAACAGCAAGACACAAATCAAATGATACATGAAAAACTGAAGAGAGCACATGGCTGGCTCTTCTGGCAATCATCTTTGTCATTTCAATGTGGAGGGCACCCTCCAGGAAGTCATTGACTTTGTGATACTATGCTAGGAGAAGCTCTTGTTTCAACTCCAGATTTCTCACACCACTGATAAACATGTGGGCATCTCTGAAAATAAAGTCTGATGCCTGGTGTGCCAGCAGTTCCACCTCCATGGTGAATTCTTATAAGTTCTCACACAGTTGTCACATAGCTGCCTTCACCTGGGCTTAGTAAGCTCCATCCATAGGGTCCCTCCAGCAGTTTAGGCAGTTTATCAGCTGAGCCTCCAGCAGGGAAGGTACAAAGCATTTTGGGTAGTGACCTCTGGAGAGCATCCAATGGTTGCCTTTACTTCTGCTGGTGTCCATTCATTATAGATAACAATGGCCTAAAACTGCCACTTAAACATCAACCATGATAAAAGGCCATTACCCATTCCCATAACTGCTGTACAACTTTAGCCTATATCTTAGTTTATGGATAAAAGTAAATTTCCTCCACTGTGGCATATCTTGCCTTCCTTTGCCTACTGTTCCAGCTACTCTTCCATTTTAGCCTTCACAATCCTCTTGTTTTCCCTCATCTGTTAGTATAGCAGTTTTGCTTACTTTCTTTTGGATATATCTCTCCTCCAGCATGAACAACACAGTTTGAAATACTTCTTTCAGTTTTTCTCAATGAAGCCCATGAATTCATCCAGTAGCAAGATTATATATACACTAAATTAAATCAAGCTGCATTTGATGTTATATTTGGTTTCACTTTTTATGGGAATTAATGCTTTTCTTCAACTTTGTAGTTAGTAGTGCTTAAAACATTCATATTTAAAACAATATTATGGAAATGACCATGTTTCATTATACATAGTAGACTACCATGAATGTCTGTTTTTGGTTTTCATGAGAATTGTATTCAGTTTCGCAGACATCAATAAACATCCTTTGCCCTTATACAATCCATGTTTTCTTAATTTTGTGTAGTAGCAGAACATGCTATTAGCTATATTATCCACCTATCTTCTTTAATGTCAGGCTGGTGAAGTTTAGTTTCCACATTTACTGCATTAGAGCATTTATCCTTTGCTGTTAAGAATCTTTGTTATTTTTGGGCTAGTTATTTCTAGGGTATTAAGGAACAGATTTAATTTTTGCTTTTTAATGCACAGCATGTCACTTTCATGGTCTAAAGAAAAAATTAATACATTTTTTTTTATGAAAAAATGGATTAAAGCCTGTAATGCAAAAAACTTTGTATTTAAGGGGAAAATTATAGAAAAAGTCATATCCAAGAAACTTGAACTTTTGTAAGATTAAAGCTGGGAATTTGCAGCTCCATCATCCCTCACTTGCAGAAGACCTTCTATGAGCTGGAAACCTATATTCATTTTTAATTAATTTATACTTCTTCACATCAAAAAGCTCATACAGTTGAATGGAGTTGATATGAGAAGATTTAAACTTAACTCAAGCTCTATTTGCTTTTTCTTGTAAATCAGACTGCACAATTAGCTAAATAAAAAAAAAAAAAAAAAACCTTAAATCCTTGCTGCCGCATTTTGGTAACTGTTGTAAGGAGCGGTCCTGGTTGAAAATCAGCTTCTTCAACTTCTGTTCGAGCTGAATGTTCTTTGTAGGGTCCCAATAAACAATACTGATCTCCCATTTCTTCTGTAGATACATATGCCTTTGATCTGATTACAGTATAAATTCCTCCAACTGAAAATTAAAGAAACAAACATGTGCTTAATTTTTCATACATGCATTCCTATAACACATTTATACTTTAATCTGAAAAATTTAACATATATCATGTATTCATCAAGGAAATGTAGACCTGGTTAGTTTGATCTTAATCATCTAATTATTATTATTTACTCATTTTTGCAATGCATCTATGTGTTTTAAAGAGAATATCTGGAGATGAGGATTCACTAATCATATATAAATATATTCACTCTTCTGCCAGTACAAGAAGAGCCCATGCAGTAATATGAATTTATTACAATTATGATCTAAGCATTCCAATCAATGCAGAATAAAATATCCAATCATAACCATTCAGAAAGCATAACAACAAAATGCCAAAAGCATATCACATGCATGTACACATGAATGCATGCACGCAATGCACACACATACACACACATATCAGATGAATCAGCTTCTCACTGTTCAGTAAGAACTGATATACAGAATGTTCCAAAATTCAACTGCACAATTGATTTATTTGTATTGACAAATAAAATAAATGTAATGTATGATTAGCATGTAGCTCCAATGGGGAGTGTTTCAATAACAATTGCATTAAACACTGAAGGGGTACATTTCTACGTACACCTCAAAGGAGTTTCTAAAATACAGTGTATCACACATTGACATGTTATCACAATTATAGGCACAGCTCACAATTTATGAAACAATATCAACCTTGTGTCAAATGAACTTCAAATGAAATAAAAAATGAACCATCTCAATAATAAAACAAGTACCTTCATACAACTAATTAAAAACTACTTACTAGAAAGGAAAGAGCATTCTATCTTTTCATCTCTGCATGAAAGGCAAATAAAAAGGACTATGGGAAATAACACAACAGCATCCAAAGTAAAAAAATACAACAGGTCCACAGAGGAACTGTTCTATATGATGACCTGCAACGTCTCTGCATAGATTGCATCTATGAAAAAATGAACCTCACACCCTTTCAAAAACTCCAAGAGTGTTGCGAACCTCAGCACAAGGAAATTCCTGCCACTAAACATGGCTCTTCAAATGTCCCCATAAGAAGAAATTAAGGGGATTGAGATCTGGAGAATGTGATGGCCAGTTTACATGACCACACCTCCAATTCACCTCCCAGGAAACACCAATAATGTAATCCCTCACTTCTACATTGAAGTGCAGAGGAGCTCCAATGTGTTGCAGCCACATATGGTGTCAAACGATCAGAAAGAGGTTTTCCAAAAACACAGGCTAAATATAGGTCAGGAACTGCAGACAGACATGACCATGCAGCCATCTTGGAAATAGATATGGCCCCAAAACACAATGCCTGTTCATGTACTAATGCTGAACCTGTGTTGATGGATACTCTCCATGATGGCATTTTGTTGCTCATATTCCCAAACATGGCTGTTCCATTGGTTAAGAAATAAACCATCTCTTGAGAACATGGACCCATCTCTGAAGAGAACTGTGGAGACAAAGTTGTACTGTTCATTCTGCCACTCCAAAGCCCACCTGCTAAACTGTAATTGGGAACCACAATCCTCTGGCCCCAAAGCCTGCACCTTAAAAAGATGATAAGGGTAGCCTTTTTTCCTGCAGCACTTGGTGCAAGCTAGATTTACTGACTTTCATTGCCCTTGCTATTGGTATTGGTGGAAGGTTCCACCCAGACCATGGGAAATACCTCTTCCTTAAAGGCATCTTTGTCTTGGACAGTCATCTGGTCTATATACTTTTAGGGATCCAGTTTCCCACAAATATTGATGTACATTCTGGAAGGTTGACCTGTAAAGATGATGTCTGTCAGGAAATCTATCCCTATACAGCTGTTCCGCTATAGATTCACGACCTCTTGCTTCCTCATATATCAAATGCACCTCAGCAAGCAAAAATATGTTTTTTAAGTTTTATTAATTTGAGTTGGTTTTTTAACACTACGTCACTTACATTGTTATTATGAGGGACTAGTTTCGAAAGCCTATGCTTTCATTTTCAACCTCATGGGTCCAACTGCCATTGCTGGCTGCATTTGCTTGTACACTCTTCTCTGGTGGCGAAATGATGAACTTCTTAACTAAGCTGTCTACCGGTGGGATTTCAAAGTTTATTAGCCGATCTTTATTTTTCCATATGAGGATGTTTTCCCAGGTTGTGAGTTCATTGTGGCCTGACATGGTTTTAAGCAATTTTGGGTTTGGATCTAGATTGTGGTTTTCTTTCCAAAAGTGAAATGCTACTGCCGATTTATCTTCTTGTTTCAATTTTAGGCTTCTAAAGTGCTCTTTGGATTTGATTTTTAAACTTCTTTTGGTTTGTCCTATGTAGAACTTTTCACAATTTGTGCATTTAATTTGATATATTCTTGACCTATTTTCTGATGGAATTTCATCTTTTATTTTTGAATTTAGTAATTTTATGACAGAAAATCTGTTTATTGGAGCTAGGGTGATGTCTTGTTCTTTGAAGATTTTTTTGAATTTTCTAAATGCTCGGGGGTGGTAAGTGAATTTTTTGAATGTGTTGATATTGTTTTTTCCTGCTGTTAGGGTAGTTATTTCTTTTATGGTTTTTTTCTGCTTTGCTTTGTTTAGTTTCTTGTACACAAGGTTCTTGCTGTATCCATTTTGTTCTGCTGTTTGAATTATGGTTTTCAACTCTTTGTTGAATTCGGTTGTGCTCATAGGTACATTTACTAATCTATGTGTGAGGCTGTTTATTATTGCATGTTTGTGTGGTAATGGATTGTAGCTTTCATTTTTAATGTAATTTTCTGATTGGGTTGGTTTTCTGTAGATTCCAAAGTTTACTTTTGTGTCATTTCTGATGATTCTTAGGTCTAAGAATGGGAGTTCTCCATTGGTTTCTGTTTCCATTGTGAATTTTACTGTTTTTTCCTGTATGTTTAATAATTTTATGGCATCATCTAAATGTCTACTTGGTACTATTGCAAATATGTCGTCAACATAGCGGTACCACACTTTGAAAATCCATGGGAATGCTTTCTTCATGTGCGTTTCGAATTTGCTCATAAATAAATTTGCCAAAAATGGAGATAGAGGGTTGCCCATAGAGTCCTGATTTTTGCCTGTAATATTTACTATTGAAGGTGAAGTAGTTTTGTTCAATGCACAAACTTGTTAGTTGTATGTAATCTTCTACTTCTGCAGGTTCTATTTCTGTTGTATTTAGCCAGTTTTTTAATAGGTCTTGCAGTTTTTGTGTTGGGATGCTAGGGTATAGTGCTGTAATGAAACTAATGTGTCTTCTGTGTCTATTTTTAGATCTTTGATTTTTTCAACTAATTCCAAAGAGTTTGCTAGATTGGAACTTTCAAATTTTAGAAACGAATCAAATTTATTTAATAACCATTTTGCTAATTTATGTGTTGGAGAATCAATACTACTGGTGATTGGTCTCATTGTTTTTCCTGTTTTGTGAATTTTTGGTAGGCCATAAATTCTGGGTTATGTTGGATTGTCTACTTTTATTTTATATGACTCTGCTTTTTTGATCATTTTACTTTCTTTTACTGCTTTGTTTAATGTCTGGATGCAGGAGTTTAGTGGGTTGGTTTCCACTGTGATGTATTGGTCATCCTGTAATAAATTTTCCATTCTGTTTATGTATTCTGTTTTGTCCAAAATTACCATGTTGTTCCCTTTGTCAGCTTTAGTGTATATCACTGGTTTGTCTTTTAGTGATTTTAATATTTGGCTATTGCATTTGGATTTCTTTTCATTTTTAATCTGATTAACTACTTTTGAACATTTACTTTTTATTATAATTTTATCTTCTTCCTTTAAGTTTTTTGTGGCGATTTGGATGTCTGCAATATAATCCTCTACTTGGTTTGAGTAGTCCACACACATTTTTAACCCTTGGTTCAGAAAATTTAACTCTTTTTTGGTGAAATTTTGATTTGATAAGTTTACTACATTATCTGTGATTTTACTTTGTTGTGGTTTTAGGTTATGTTTTGGTTTAGTTGGTGGTTTTTCTTTCTTTGTTTTCAAACATAATTTATCTAGTTTCCCTTTTAGTTTTATTGTTTTTTTTTTTCATTTTCTGTTCAGAATTTCGTAAAGGTTGTTTTCCATGTTTTTCCATATTATGTTTCCTAAATTTCTTATTAGTTTTAGGTGCAGTGAATATAATTTTAGTTCTCCATCATTTTTATTTTTGTAATGTTTGTTTTTTTCCAGTTCTAGTACTTTTTTCTCTGCCGTTTTTTGTTGTTTACTGTTGTGATCGAATTTTACTACCCTTCTCATGAAATTTGGTACTACTTTTTTAAAAATGCACAAATTAAGGAACCTAATATCGGAGGCTATTTTTCTTCTTTTCTCCTGTAATTTGGTGAAGAGCTTAATTTCTGTTCTGTTTGCTATTAAAGATTGGTTGGGTCCTACCTTGTGTGTATCGATGTTCCTTTCTGCTCTTTCCACATGTTTGTTTACGTATCCGTTTTATTCCTCAAGACTTGTAGGCCTTAATTGGTTGATTGATGTTTGGAGGAATTTAGTGACAGTGACGGTCAAATTATATAGGGACGCACGCAGCACAGTAAAAAGGTGGCACTCCAATAAAAGATGATGCACCGTCAAAGGCTCATTACACGAAGCACATTGAGGTGCGGGTTCCCTACGTAAAAGATGCTGGTGGCTAAAACGGCAATGCTTGATATGCAGTCGCGCTAAAACCACCTCATCGCGGCGACATGCACGTGAGGAGGTAGGCCAGGGGACAGGAAGGGACTTGACCGCTCTCAGTTTGTTGTCACGCACCCCGGACCATTCAGCAAACCAGTGCGAAAGAATGGCCCGGTGCTGGTGAATTCGAACATTACCTGGAGGAACAGTGGGGATAATAAAATCAGTCAATAAAATTGCAGACTTGGCAGCTGTGTCCGCTTGTTCGTTTCCGCTCACACCTACATGACCAGGAACCCAAACAAACGACACGCTGACGCAGGCGATCCTGAATATGCTGTATAAAGGGATGACATGGATACAGCTCACGCAGGCCCTGTAGTGCATTGAGGGAGTCGCTACAAATAACAAACTGCCTTAAATCCTGATAAAAACAAGAGCCTGATATATACTAAAAGGTTCTGCGGTAAAAATTGAACATTGCACCAAAAGATGAAATGTGTAACTCTGCGAATTAAAAACGAAAGCACATCCCACACCACGGTCTTCCTTGGAACCATCCATGTAAATAAAACAATGGTTGGGAAACTCGGCCTGCAACTCTAAAAATGCGGAGCGGAAGACTGAAGGTGGATGAAATGATTTCGGCATGGATGCCAACCCAAGGTGGAACTGAATGTCGCAACGTAACAAAGGGGGCAATGAACATTCCCCCAGTGGAAACACAGGTGGAAGGCGATCATCCAAGATCCGAAGAAGCAGATGAAAACGAACTCCTGCTGTAAGCAAGGCAAGCGCGCTGACAGCATATTGACGGTCCAGAGACTCATCAAAGAATAACCTGAAACACGGGTGATCTGGCAAGGCCAGGAGCCAGGAGCAGGAACTAGTCGCCCGAGTGTACTCGGGCGGGGGCAAATCACCACGGTACCTATCCGCTTTTCTTGCGGATTTACCCGTGTGATATAGTAGATGTAGTCTTATGCAAGCGTTTTTGTCAATGTCAAAGTAATTGGGCAGGGTGTTCCCTCTGCAGCCGGCGCGGGCTGGCTTACCTATCTGAGTGGCCACCCACCCAGAGAGGGACCAGGCCCGATGCTGCTTACCTTGGCCAGCCGCTTGCGGGCTGTCAAGGAAAGCAGTGCCGGCTAGCGGGGAGACCTGAAGGGATATAGGTACGGGGTGGGGGAAGCCAGTGTTGCAGATCTGGTCTGAGTACGACTGGATGGTCACCCGTCCGGCAAGGAGGCGGATAGCATAGCTGCAAAGAAGCAGGTCACGCCTATGAGACAGCGAAGGTTCAGCAGCCTCCGCAGAAAAACTAATAACCGCGCTAATCGGAAGCGCACCCAGCGCCAAACGAATCCCTCGATGGTGAACTGGGTTTAAACGTCGTAAAACCGAAGGACATGCCGAAGAATACACAATGCACCCGTAATCAAGTTTAGAGCGGACAAGAGAACGGTAAAGCTGTAATAGCAGGGTGCGATCTATTCCTCAGGATGTGCTACATAAAACACGTAAAATATTAAGTGCTCGATCACACCTAGCCTTCAGAGAAGAGATATGGGACGACCAGCTAAGCTTCCTGTCAAACACCAAACCAAGAAACTTCACTGTTTCGGCGAAGGGCAGCGGTTCGGTTCCGAGATGTAGAGAAGGCGGTTCGTATGGTGTCCGACGCCAGAAGTTGACACAAACTGTCTTCTCGGAAGAAAAACGGAAGCCATTTGTAACACTCCAGGCATGTAGACGGTCAAGACATGCCTATAGGCGACGTTCCAAAAGGCACGTTCGCCGAGAACTGCAATAAATTGCAAAATCGTCCACAAATAAGGAGGATGAGATACCAGCAGGAACACACTCAACAATGGGATTGATGGCAACAGCGAAGAGAGTGACGCTGAGAACCGACCCTTGAGGCACTCCGTTCTCCTGACTGAAAACACGGGAACAGACAGATCCCACACACGAAACAAACGGTCCTTCATGAACTCCCGGAGGAACACTGGAAGGCGGCCACGACAGCCCCAACTATGCAAGGTACGCAGTAAGCCAGCCCTCCAGCAAGTGTCATAAGCTTTCTCCAGATCGAAAAATATGGCCACAGTTTGACACTTCCGAAGAAAACCATTCAGGATGTAAGTCAAGAGGGACACAAGGTCTTCAGTCGTGGAGTGGTAGTGGCGAAAGCCGCACTGTATGTTGCACAGAAGGTTCTCAGACTCGAGCCACCATCGTAACCGTCCATTGATCATGCGCTCCATCACCTTACAAACCGCACTGATGAGGGAGATAGGACGGTAACTTGAAGGAATACTACGAGCCTTCCCCGGTTTTAAAATGAGAACAACGGTGGCTTCGCGCCAAGCCTTAGGAAACACACCCTCGTGCCAAACACGGTTGTAGAGGTTCAGGAGATATAGCTTAGAAGAGAGGTTCTATAGCATGGCGATATGGAGACCATCGGGTCCTGGAGCGGAGTGTCGAGAGGATGCTAAACAGGCATCCAGCTCCCGCAGGCTAAAATCAGATTTAAAACACTCGGTATCCAAGGCCCGGAAAGAGCGCCTCTGAGACTCCACGTCTGCCTTAATGGCACGAAACGCCGGGTGATAATTGGCGGAGCTGGACGCAGTTGCGAACGTGCTACCACGGGGGTCTGCAACAGCCACCGGATCAACGACGGTGTCAGTTCCCACGAGAAGCCCCGTTATGGAAGTACCAGCCTGCTTACCGGCAACACGGCGGAGTTTCTCCCACACAACAGATGAAGGTGTTATGCGACTGAAGGTTTCAACAAACGAAGCCCAGGAAGCCCGTTTGCTCTCGAATAATGCGCCGTGCCCAGGCGCGTGGTTGTTTAAAATTGATCAAATGCTCCAAAGTAGGGTGATGGCGAAATACCCGAAGAGCCCTCCTGCGAGCACGAATAGCATCGCAGCACTCGATAGTCCACCAAGGGACCGGTAATCGTTTAGGGTAGGCAGACGACCGCGGTATTGACTGCTCGGCAGCGGAAATCACGACAGAGTTGTAATGCTCGACCATCTGGTCAACGGAGTCGAACTGGCGGTCGCTGAACACAGCCAGAGCGGAAAAGACAGCCCAATTCGACTTAGACAGCTGTCAAGAACTCGCACGCAGGAGGAAATGTGGTGTGATATATGAGTAATGACACAAGGGCAATGCTCACTAGAATGAGTGTCTGATACTACGTTCCAATGAAAGCGGTGAGTAAGCTGTGCAGAGCAAACAGAAAGGTCCAGGTGGGATAGTGTGGCAGAAGAATCGGAAATGAAAGTAGGTTCACCGGTGTTCACAACAGAGAGACTATACTGAACGAAAAGTTCAGCAAAAACAGTCCCCGCGCGCAGGCCCTAGGGGAACCCCATAGGGCATGGTGGGCATTAAACTCACCCAGCAGAAGAAAAGGTACTGGGAGCTGTGACAAGAGATGGAGCATGTCAGCGGCGCAGAGGATAGATGAAGGCGGAACGTAGACATTACATACAGTAAAGGAGAAACCAGGAAGGGTAAGTCGGATAGCAACAGCTTGCAAGGTAGTAGTAAGCGAGACTGGCTGACCGCAGATGCCATTGCGCGTGAGGATCATAACACCCATGTGCAGGAGAACCCTCCTCCGGTGTAACATCAAACCGCATGGGAAGATTTTGGTGCAGGGCAAATGCATCGTGGGGGCGAAGCTTTGACTCCAGCAAACACAGAACCAGAGGGTTATAGGACCGTAGTAACAGCTGCAATCGGCCCTATGGGTACGGACACCGCGGGGATATTCCACGTCAGGAGAGCCATGGAGCACAGTTACAGGCGTGAAAGGTTACCGATTAATCATATATGAGCTTGCAGCTGCGATGCAAATAAATGGTGGAAACGAAGTAGATGAAGTTAAGTTGGGCGTTTCTTGTTCTTTGCACTCTTTGGACTCACAAGAGTGTAGCCACTTTCGTCGCCGCTATCCGCTGATGTTCGGGATGCGGAAGATCCCCTACGGCTCGTAGAACGGGAACGGGACTTGAAAGGTTTATCAGTGGCCTTGAGTTTTTTACGACTGCGCTCATGAGGAGCAGCGACAGATGGTGTCGGTCTAACTAACGGCTTACGAGCAGGTTCTGGAGAAATAGAACTTAAGGCAGTGGGTGCTGTGGATGTTAAAGACTGCAAGATTGTTATGCTCGGCGACTGCTCTGTTTGCGTACACGCATCGGCTACGGGCACAGTTTGTAGAGCCACTGAGGAAACAGGAGTGCGGCGGAGCGCAGATGTGTAGCCTGAGATGGTCGTAGGCTGCAGTTGTTGTAAGCGACGCCGGGCTTCACGAAAAGTTAGGCGTTCCTTAACCCGCAATTCCTGGATGGCTTTTTCCTCGAGAAAACGCGGACACTGGGGAGCTGGATGAATGGTTCCTTTTACAATGGACGCAGCAAGGGTCTCGGGCACAAGCAGTTTCACCGTGAGCAGGTTGGCCGCAACGTTCACATGTAGCGTCGAAGGTGCACCGACTTTGGGTACAACCAAATTTCTGACACCGAAAACGCATGGGATTTGGTACATACGGTCTCACAGCAGCGCGTTCGTAACCACAGTAAAGTGCCTCAGGTAAGGTGGTGCCTTTGAACGTTAGAAATACCGTTCGCAACGCAACCGACTGACCACGTTTACCTAGAAGACTGACATACACCCTGGTCGGAGAGATGAGTAACAATGTCTGCATCTGAAAGACCGTCCAAGCAGGTGGTGGTCACCACGCCTCTACAAGTATTCAGAGATTTATGTGGGGCTACCGTTATTGGGTAGGAACCCAACCCCTTTCAGGAGCTTCTTAGACTGGTCTTCGGTCGTGGTTTCCACTAACAGCGTACCGTCTCTATTTCTGGTTGCGTTACTTACTTTACCACAGATTCTGTCAATTTCCCGTTGAATATAAAATGGGTTAATATCTCACATAGTTTTAGATTCGCAAGCCAAAGTCACTACCAAAAAGCGGTCAAATGGAAGAGTTTTGCGCAGAGGGATCATGATGAAATAGCCCCCTTCCGGTACTGTCGTCGTCAGCCTGCCATCTGGGGGAAAGAGAAAAAAGACACCAAAAATACTTTCCGGTCTGTGCCGCCTGGGAGACCCCTCCCAGACCGATCTCATGGAGTGCTTAGGAGGAATTGCCCTCCAGCCTCCACTGCTGGTCCATATGGGTAAGCCCTCTACCATGCACAACCCGACTTTATGCCCCTACCACAGGTATAACCACCTGTGACCCCCCTCTTTAGGCCATGGTGTGTAATGACACATCCATGGATTCAGGGGACTTGTGGTTGATTACACCCGGTTTCCGATGGCGGTAACACGTCCGGCCCGTGATTCTAACCCGACGACCTGCGCTCGTCGGGAGATTAGCACGGGCCGGGCTCCCAGAGAAGTTACATGGGTGTACATGTCGGTATGGATGAGCTCCGCACCTAAGGCAGGGCATAGGGGCAGTGTGAAGGATCTACTCAACTGTCACGCCTGAGACCTCCGAAGAGCACACAAGTTGGAAGCCGCGCTGGAACCGTGGGACAGGAACCACGGAGATAGAAGAAAGATCCCTGTTGGTGAGGCAGGAGTTAATAAACCCAAAGCCTTAAAACTAAATATATAGGGAATAAGCCTAGAAGAGGAAGAAGATGAGGCAAGTAAACTCGCACCCACAAGTACACAAAGAAATGTGCAGACACATGCAGACATAAACACAAAACATGGCCCAGTGGATGGTGATGGGGAGGATGATATGGTGGCGAGTGGCTCGGGAACCCCCGGGTGCGCCAAGCCCATACCTACAGTAGTAAGCCCTGGGGGGATTAATATGAGTGAATCTGAGTCAGAAGTTGAACCTGTAATTAAGAAAATGAGAAAAAGTGTATGTCATCCTGAGCAATATAAACAAAATGTAATAAAAACAGCTAAAATAAAGGGATTGAACACAAATTATTGAGGTAAGCTAATACCAGCAAAAACGATTGGACAATCTTGTAAAGGAAATTCCAAGTGTTTCAATTTGAAGAATGAGGATGATAAATTATCAATTCTTATACATTTCCTTGATCTTAATATTAAAAATGAACTTAGACCAAGGGAGGGGAAAAATCCAAAGCCAAATTCTTTCAATATCGCTGTATAGTGGGAACAAATCATATCCAGGTTTGCAGAGAAGCATTTCTAAGCTTATTTGCAGTTTGTGAAAAAAGGGTAAGAAGAATAGGAAAAAGCCCTAAAGATTGCTGGGGAAAGTCAAAGTGTGGCAATTCAATTCCAGAATTTGAAAGTGCTAAAGTTCTTACACACAGATCATCATTTTCAACAAAAGAATCCCATTATGCTGGTAAATCATATCTTTACTTGAATGCAGACCTGAATAGAAAGATTATATATGAGCTTTACAAACAAGCACATCCACTTTCTTTCTCCTGTCAAGTATGAATTCTATGTGAAAATATTTAAACAAGAATTTGATCTTCATTTTGGCAGACCGCAAGTAGATGCTTGTGTGAATGTGAGCAGTTAATGGTGAAAATCAAAAACAAAACTTTGAATGAAGCATCTAGGTGGGCTGCAGTTTGTGATCTGATAGTGCACAAGAGAAGAGCCAAGAAATTTTATAATGCTCTCAAAGAAAGTGAAAGGATTTACAAAGAAAATAAAGAAATCTTGGCTCTGAGCTTTGATTTTATGCAAAACCTCCATTTACCAAGAGTACCAGTTCAACATCTTTTTTATCTTCAGCAACTGACCATTAATACGTTTGGTGTTCATAATTTAAAAGATAATAAGGCATTCCATTACCTTTATCATGAAGGTATAGCCCATAAAGATCCCAATGAAGTGTATATCTTCTTATATGACTACCTAACAACTAGTGTCCCTGAAAACATTAAGATTATTAATCTGTTTTGTGATAACTGCCCAGCACAAAATAAAAATCACACTTTAAAAAGAATATGCCAAGCTTTAGTGGATGCTGGAAAACTTCATAAAATAGAGCTGTTCTTTCCCGTTAGGGGACACTCTTACTTGCCGTCTAATAGACTTCCTCACAATCAAAGAGAGCTCTTCCCATTACAGTGTATGCTTGTTGACAGAGCATACACTGTAATGAATTATGTAGAACTAATCATATCATCTAGTGCAAAACGACAATTCTCTGTAAAGGTTATCTCAGTAGGTGAAATCTTAAACTTCAAGCCATGGTGGACAAGATTTTACAAGAAAATAACTCATTCATTAGAAACTGCAACATCACTAAGACACTTGAAAGTAGCTTCTAGTGTTTCAACTTTCCATCATTTTGTCTTCAGTAATGAGGTGTTTGGAACTGTAAGAGCCTGCAGTATGATCAATGGTTTAAATATTCATGCATTCAGGTTGGGACTACCTGGATTTTCTCGTTCAGATATAAACTTCCCAGCTACTCGAACCTATCAATACGATTACATCCCAATCAACGCAAATAAGATGGCAGACAAAGAAATCAGCTGCTTATATAGTGCAAGAAGAAGATGTTTTTGAGTTCTGGAATACCATTCTTCAGTGACTGACTGTTTTGTGAACACAGGATGCAGAAAATAAACAAATGTACTTGTTATATATCCTTTTTCTAAAGAAATTTTGTTTACATGAGTTATTTGTGCCTTAGATGTTGCCCTAAGTTTTACATTGATTAAACAGATTTATTGCACATCTTGAAAGCTTTAAATTTGTTATTTCTCACTTATTTCAGATTGGCCCTATGTCTATTACAATTTAACTTTTACCAGAAAATAAACACAACACATGTAAATAAAATCTGTCACAAATCTAGTTATTATTGATATCTCTAAAATGGCAACTGAACAAAAATGACAAAACGCCTTCAAAAACAATAAAATAGTTTTTTTCAGCTTTCTCAAATTTTACCACCTGGACATAGGGCCTTTCTGAAATAAGTGATTCTGACATTAAATACTCAGTTTACCTGCAAGCAATATATGTACAGTCATAAAAGAAGAAATTACCTTTATTTGCAACTTCCCAAGCTGCTTCAAATGTCCATCGATTTTCACAAGCTGCCTGTTCCCCCTTATCCATATAGGCAATGAGTTCATTTTGGCTTTCCATGCGGTAAAATCGGCGTGATGCACGATCTCTTGACATGATATATGTCTGCTGAAATATGTCAAATGTAAGCAGATAAATATTGCAGTAAACACTATAAAAAAAAAAAGTAATTCTTAGATTCAGGATCCTGAATTTTAAACATTTATTAAAGAATTTAAACCCTGAAAACTGAATAGCCATTATTACATATTCAAATAACTGTTATTGAACTTTAATATAAAATATGCAAATGTGCCAGTGACAGGTTTCATGTTTGAGGAGCTATTTACATAATAAAATAAAAAAGGAGAGAGGCCACAGCTTACAAGCTTAACACAATGCAGGAAAAATATGTAAATACTTATAGTACTTGTTTTCCTGGGATTAAGGCTGTACAAAATGTTCAAAATGATTTTATAGGCCCGTTATAAGATAGGGACATATTTCTTACAATTTCAATGCATTTTCACAGCTCTAACTTGGGCTTGGGTTATGTGGAGATGATCAGGAATCTTTTTATTTTCTGTACACGTACTATGTACATAGTAGGTACAGAAGGTATTATATTTCACTCAAAATTCAACACTGAAATTTCATTAGAAATATATTTCTTAAGATCCTGTAAACCCAAAAAAGGCATTTTTTCTTTATGCTGTCCAGTTGTTGCTGCATTTGTTAACATTTTCATAAATTAGAAGTAATGAGTTGGCCTTGTTAACACCAACATCACTTAACAGTATTTCTTACTTAACCATTTTTCAGAAACAGTTTGTTTCCATCATCAGCATTTATGCAATGGCTTGATCCGTGGTTTGTTGTCTGTGGTGGCATTTTGTGGTTGTGAGCAGAATTTCCATAGTGAATTTCTTCACGGTAACTCAAAGTTTAATATGCGTATTTGATTTTTATGATGAGTATTTTTTTCCATATGTCGAGCTCAGCTGCATACTAGTTTTATATTTGGTGTAATTTCATGATTGGTAGACCAGAAATCAAGGGCTATTGTCAACAAGGCCAACTCATTATTTGTAATGATAACACATCACTGTTATTAACCTTGTATTTAATATTATTGTTTTCATAAATATTTTGGAAAACTACAAGAGTGAGCACTGTTAGCTGTGCTCAACATTTTCCTAGAAGGTGATGAATAGGGTTACATTTTGTGTACATAAACATTAATATGCAGCAACTTACTTTATTTCTTTTAACTGAATCTGAAATGTTGGATGCTATTAATGACGTATGAAGTACTACAGAATTCTAACTGTGATGGAGAGATTTTTAGGCTTTCAAACCATGAATATGCTACAGATAATGCTGTTATGATATTACTATAAGTAAACTTTTTAAACCTGAGTAATGGACTTTTCACTACACAGAAGCCACAGTAACTAAAAGGGTTTATGTTGTACTCTTTTTCAGAAGTAGAGTAGAGTTGATGACAATGCAGATTTAATTGAACCATGTGGTACAAGGGGCGTTCAAATATAAACAGAAATGTTGTTTATTTGACTTGCATAGTGACATGAGCAGCATTGTTGGTGACAAAATGGGGAAGGGGGGGGCCATGCCCACAGCTTTCTCAGTTAAGTCTGCCATTGCTATGAGTGAACAAAGAAGTACATGTGGCTGTTGCACAGTGCATTATTATTCATTTTCTCACCAATGAAGGTGTGAAATTTAGTGAAATTTTGAAGACACTAAGCACAGTTCTTAGATGCAGCTCTGAGCAAAACCCAAATGTTTGTTTGGGCAAAGCAATTTTGAAATGTTTGCAATAAGGTAGAAAATCAAAATTATAAATGGCATCTGATAATCAGCTTCAATGAAGGCAATTCAGGCTGTGTGTGAGTTTGTGGAAGTCAATAGTCAAATTACTGCAGTCAAGATTGCACTATTGGTGGGTTTAAGTATTGGAAGTATTTATACCAAGGTATTTGACACACTCGAATACAGAAAAATATTGGCAAGGTGAGTTCCATGCTTTCTTATCGAGGCACAAAAGAAAGGTGCAGAAAGACATTGGTCAGCAACTTCTGGATCACTTTGAAGAAGAAGAGCAGACATTTTTTGACTGAATCATGACCTGTGACGAAACGTGTGTCCATCACTACACCTCACAGAACAAGAGGATGAGTAAAGATTCAAGGAAAGTTGATTAAGGCCAAGGCTCAACTGTCAGCAGGGGTTTTGGCAACTGTGGTTTGGGACTCCAAAAGTGTATTAATCATTTATTTCCTACAAGAACCAAGGACAGTGAATATGGCCTACTGCTGTTAGCTGATGGATAGAGCCAAAATAGCCTACCACAATTAACAATGCCAGCAACCCATCTGCAATGTCCTCCTTCTGCACAACAATGCACAGACATATACAGCAGTTGTAACTATTGATAAACTCACTAAATTATACTGGCCACCACTTGAAAACCTGCTTTACAATCCAGACTCGTCCCAGCTGTGACTACCATATATTTGGGCCATTGAAGAAGGCATTTAGAGGTAAAAGATTTGAAGAAGATACTGTGACTGAGCAGTAAATGAGCAAATGGCTACTGGGTCAGCCCTCTTCTTTTGTCCATGAAAAGATTAGAAAGCTTTCTATCCAATAGAGAATAATATTTCTGTTGAAGGTGTAGAAATATAAGACACTTCATTTAAATTTATACGTACCACCAATAAAGCTATTTTTTAATAATCCAGTTAATCATAGCCCCCATGTGATCCTGTTCAACCTGGGACTTGAGACAGTATAGCTTCTAGAACCCAGTAAATAGCAATGAACTGACAAAAATTGTGTGTCAGATAATGCATTAGACTCCTCATTCTGTGTAGTTAATCTCCATTATCACAGAAATCGGTGAGGTAACTGTGTAAATATGATAAATGTGATGTTAAATGTTTTAAAATCAAATTTTGATGAACTTTAGAATTTTCCAAAAAACAGTCTTTGAAAACCATCTTTTCAGAATACAATAAGATATTTGAGCATGTTTCATTAATTTTGTGACACAGTATGTCCCAAGCTTTAAGAGGTCAGCATGGGGCAGTTGGAGAGATAAACAGAGATAAGTAGACATGGCAATGCTCTGACCCAGTATAAATATCAGAAGCACTATCATCAGATAACCATAACCTTCTGGAAAGTTTCCTTCTGCCAGCTTCCAGAATGTTCTATTAAAATTTTCCATGGCTATATACATATGTGCATTACAACTGAGTTAGTGAACAAGTGAGTGAGTGATTTAGTGAGTATGTTTCTAGTGTGATGAAGTGTTATTCTCTGAAGGAGTTTATGATAATGCTGTGACACGCAGTGAGTGCTACTGCTGCAAGATAAAGAGGTCTCATATTATATGCCATACAACAAAGAGGCTCTTTGTGCATACTTCATCATGCAGCAGCCCTGCAAAATAAAATGAAATGATAGTGAAAAGTTAAAATATATCACATTAACTGTCAGTGAGAACTCAGTGAGGTGGCAATGAAAACTAGACA
The DNA here is from genome assembly GCA_030762935.1 of Hymenopus coronatus. Taxonomy (NCBI): domain Eukaryota; kingdom Metazoa; phylum Arthropoda; class Insecta; order Mantodea; family Hymenopodidae; genus Hymenopus; species Hymenopus coronatus. Next base: position 259,441,526 of record CM060900.1, read on the forward strand.
AAATCACACTGGTGTTAGTAGGGACACAATTTTGGAAATACTGCAAAAATTATTAGCCAAAAATGAGAGGATGGAGACAAAAATAAAATCAAGTTATGGAAATTGAAATTCAGTGTTATTAATGGAAACTCTTTAACTGCTATGGTTTTCAGCATTCCATTCTACTATTGGGCATGAAAGATTACTTAATTTTCCTCAGAGGCCTCTTTATTAGGCTTGAGGTTCTTTTATATGCTGTAAATGGGACCAACAGCTTTACTTCCCTTCCGAAGGAAGCCATGCTAAGGATTTTTATACCCAAAGAAATCCATCACCCTCTGCCAGGTTTGACCCATGACCTTGGGAACCAGAAGCTAGCATGTTACCCCTAGACTACGGACGATGACTCAAGTTATGTAGACAGTGAAATCTGGAATGGAGGAGATGAAAAGTGAAATGAAGAGTATGATAACAGAAATAAAGAATGAAACACAGAAAGTGAAATTGCAACTAAATTTTGAAACTGACACTGCAAAAATCTGAGATAAATGCAATGGTGAAAGCCCTGAAAATGACATCAAAAAATAGAAGAATCTAAATCTGAACTTGCAAAATAGGTTCAATGCAGTAGGAGAGCTTCTAAATCATCAAGAAAGAAACATCTAGATCTAGAAAACGAGAGATGATACAAGGCCATTAATGGATGAGCATCTGAACCAAAAGGCCAAGGAAAGTAAGAGGATGACGGATGCTGCAGTGGAGGAGCTGCACCACGATATGGTAGCCAAGATCTGTGAAAAGTGTAGAATCATGAATGTCCCATGATTATGAGATTGCCTATGGAAAAACAGTGAAGCCACTGAAATTTGACACTGCTTTGTTCTGGGCAGATATTGCTTACAATCCTCAAACCTACAACAACTATGGGAAATTAGTGGTCAGGAACAGTATGTTGAAGAGAGGTTGGGAGTCCCATATGAGAAAAATCAGTGTGGAACAGCAGGTGCTTCAAATGAATAAATGAATAAGGTGAAGAAAATCCTTTAGGAAGCTTATGTCTGTACTACTGAAGAGCACCTGGATGTAAATAAGACCTAGAAGAAGCTATATCCCTGCTTTTTAATTTATTTTTTTATATTTATTTTCTTGTGGCTTTAACATCCTTTAATCCAGTTGGTCACATCAGATACTGAATGAAATCGGTGAAATGATTCTCAAGTAGGATGTTAAGTACTACTATTGTACACAGTATTGAAGTAGATAAAGCAATAAATTTTGGATCACTTAACCTTAATTTGTGCTAAAGTTTGTTAGTAGTGCAATTTACTTTAATGAAATTTTCCAATTTCTTGCGTTTAAAGAACAATAATTAATTATTCCATTATGTATCATTTATAATGTGTGTTTCACTAAATATTTACACATGACAGTTTTCTTCTCATAGAAACTCTGAATGAAACTGTATATTCAACATGTATAACATTTGTTTTGGAACAATTAATAAACATTCTGTTTAAGAGCCATCACACAATAGAACATTATACCATGGAATTTGTGTAATATAATGTAATAAAGCATGTTTTGACTGTAACAATAAGTAGAAATAAAATTGAAAATGCAATAACCTGATATTTGATATTGTCATTATGTTGCCCCAATGCACTGAAGCAGTACAGCTGACAGTGCTATTATGTGAATTTGAATGAGTGAATATGCCATTTTTCATGGCAGCCTATGAACCAGAAGCTTGTCCATAATTTGGTATCTTCATTGTTGCCTTTTGAACAAGTTGGGCTCAAAAAAGCAATGATACCAAGGTTGCAGGTTCAAACCCAGCCCAGGCAGATGGTTGTTAACTGTCCTTAAAAACAACAGCCCCATGTCAGACAACAGCCATGGCATGTAAAAGAACAGAGCAAAATTCCAGCACACTGGCAGTGTTGATATGATCCCAAAAATTGACACCATCATTAGTTCACAAATAATTTAATTTCAGACAAGTGAGCAAGTCTCATTTTGAATACCAAAAAAATGAATGAGCAAACCTTATGTCCTTGACAGCTCAATTGGTCACAGTAAGTTCCATCTTTATGGCTGTAACCACACTTCATGCAATTACACAGTATTTGCAGAGTGAGAAGAAAATGGTTTGTATTTAACAGCCCATATCATTTGTAATCAGAATATGTATGGAGTACCTCAGTCTCGCCAAAATATAAGCCTATACAGAATATTTGTGAGGGAAGGAGGTGGTACTTCAACCCTGATAACCCACTGTATAGATACACCCTATTCTTTGGTCAGAGTTATTTGAGACAGTCCAAAAGGCAATGTTCCTCATGTCCAGGTCAATTACATGTATCACCACTTTGTAGTAGCCACTGGCTCAGCCACTTGACATTCTTATCTCTATGTTCCAACGTCTCAAAAGACTCTGATCAAAGAAAAATAAAATGGATGGCAGTTGTATCAGTATGAAAGAAATTATAAGTTTGACCATTTGCCATTTTTTGATATTTTGCAAAATCAGTACTGGGAACAAAGCACACCCTTCAAGAAATATAAATCTCAAAAATGAACATTTTGGGTTAAGAGTAAAGAAATGTAAATTGATTTAACTTCCATCTGCTGGAAGGTCATATCTGTAACTTAAATGGTAACAAGATGCTAGATTTGTCACTTTGCATTTGGTCAGTAATTAGTATTGTTGTCAAAAACATGTTACTTTGGAGTTAAAACAATGAGGTTGACGTACTCTACAGGTAGTAGACGAACTCCATTTAGAGTTGTGACAGTTTTCAAGACAAAGGTATTCAATCTTAATGTGCATTACAATCATTAGAGAAATAATGTTGCTGTCACTGTAGCTCAGTCTGTAGAGCACCTGCCTGTTGGATCCTGGGTTATCCCTGGGAGTGGGAATTTTTTCCTAGCCAAGATTATTCCCTATCCTCTCCAGAAGACCATGGTATGAATGTGTTTGGTGGGAAGAGCAATTTAGCACCTATGGAACAAGTTAGTGGAGCATTTGAAGCACAATCATATAAAGAAAACATATGCAACAGTGCTGCTTCAGAGAAGTAATTTGAAGACAGCAGTAAGTTAGCAATATTTTCAAATCTACAGTCTTACTATTACTTTCCCCTCACTACCCTCAGATTCCAAATTTTGACGATGTCAACACAGTGGTGCCCTCCTCCAAGAGCATTCATATCATGTTTGAGTAGTATGAATTAGAGATCAGAAAAGGATTGAGTATGAGTTTGCTGTACAAGCTGCATAACCTATCTCCGGGCAGGGGCAAACACAATAAAGGAAGCGGTCTGTACATGGGCAGAAACATGGAACACATGAAGTCAACGGGCAGCCAGACTCATAGCATGCTTCAAAAAGTGTATCAAAGTGATGCTGCCACATTAATTTGTTGCAAAGATTTGTGACCATTTAACATAGTGTTAGGGTCAGGGCTTAAAAAACTTTTGAAGTCCCTTGTAGCACTTTGTGCAGAATATCCAATGTGGCTCTATATATAAGCGAGAGTCTGACCCATCTTACCACTACAAAAAATGAGTGGTTGACATTGACATAGAGAGAGGTATATTCATGTCAAGAGTTAAACTTGCCATGCTAAAAGAATGAGTTTACTTACAAAGCTACATGTGGATGGATGATTTCTGTAAAACAAATTACATTATGGTCACTGCATTGATAACTGATCACCACTGGAAAATGGAAAACAGGGTCTTATTCACTGCATCATTTCCCGATGAAAAGAAAACTGTGGCCAATATTTTTAAGGAAATAGTGGAGCGATTTGTGGGTATGGGAATCTTGATTGAACACCTAAACCTAAAATCTACACTTTTTGTCACAGTTAGGAGATTGAATATTGCTGCAGTCCTTGCACACTTTTCACTAGACTTTTCTTGTTTGACATTATTCCAACACACTTCTGAAAACACATTTCTAGGATTTTCTCTGAGTACACTCTGGTCTAAACTACTGGTGGTATATTTTAATGGTGCTTAACTAAGAGACTATCAAAGTCTACAGGAAGTAGAATACACTATTATCTATGCTACTTTCAATTCAGGAAGCTATGGGTGGCCACACCGTGGCCGAGTGGTTAGACCATTTGCATCTCACCAAGGCAGACTGGGTTTGATTCCAAGCAACCTCATGTGGGATTTGCGGTGGATAAAGAGGCACAAGGGTGGGGTTTCTTCTGGTTTTCCAGTTTCCCCTGTCATCCCATTCCACTGGTGCTCCATCTTCATTCTATGTATCATCAGTGCCATCACCTGCAGTGCCACAGTAAAAGCGAGCATTAAACACTATCAAAAGAGGAAGCTATGGACGGGATCATGCAGTAACTACCAAGGAAGGAAATCACAGAATTGAGAAAATAAATGAGGCTACCTTTGAAGGGGGAAATACATTTCTTATTTATTTCATAGAAGCTACAGATGACCTTGAAGCAGCGCTGCACCTGTTCTTCTCAAGCACTGCAAAATATATGATGGTCATCTGACCCATCAGACAGCACTCTATAGTAGCTCTGAAAAGCCATGCAAGTTGCTTCCTTTCAAGTGAAATCAACAAAGTTCAATTGCATATTTTTCTCAAGATCACCATCCTTCTTTGTCCTTCTTATTGACATCTTTTGATATATACTGTTATGAAAGTCGTTGATGATCTGTGCACTAAATTTATCGGCAAGTATATGTAGCAGTGACTTTTAAAAAATAACTTTTAAGCTTTCTTCTTGCTTCACAATATTTAGAAATATTTGTTTCCAGATTCCACTGGTATTACTAAAATGGTTCCCAGCTTTCTAAACCTACCAATCTGTTAAAATTTCAGACATGATGACCCTATACATGGGCTCTTCAGTCCCATTATGCATATGTATCTTCTCAGTGTGTTTATCCAGTAAGATAAGCAACAACCAGTCATAGCAAGGTTCAAAAGAGCCTCTTAGTTTGCCACCCGGCCCAGGAATAAAATCATGGACCTGTCTGGCAGTATTTTGCTTTTTCCAAATCTCAAAATGTGCCCTAGCTGGGTTATCTGTGGGTCACACTGCTAAAGGGCTTGGGTCCTACAAATGTAAGACCTGCTCCCCACTTAGCCAGGCTCATTACCTCTCAGCCTGCATGGCCTGGAACCCAGACAAGGGTAACCTGTCTATGAGCACAGAGTCTGTCCAACATCCTTTGGCATTTCACACCAATCTGGATGTTTTACTCACCGTAAAGGTTTTCAAAGCTGTCTGACTATCTGAGCAGATATGGATGATCACTTGTCTGCCTGGCAAGATTCAAATATACATGACACAGGCTAAGATGGCATATATCTCAGCCTGAACTCAGTAGCAAACCTTCCAACAGGACTGACAGGATGGGGGCTGGGCAAGATTAATCCCAGGGCCTCAGAGCCTGGCTCCATCCTGCCCCAAAGTGCAAATCATCAGTGTACATCTGGCCCTCAGGTCTCTGGATCCTATCCCTTCCTGGTCGGAATTGCTACCCTACAACCTGGGCTTTAATTATATCTGGCCCCCATCAAATCTCCTGCCATCAAGGAGATATGCTCTCCTGAAGTCTACTCAGAATCAGTGGATCTCCTTTATGAGGTAGATCATCATACAGAAGTTTCTCTCTATATGTCACTTCCTGCAACTGAAGATGATGACATTGCTTCCAGCATCCAGTGAACAGAATTTCAGTGTGGCTGGTTTAAAACTCACTAACCAACTAAGCAGATTGGAACCAAGTATTGTCAATGATATGGTACTCATTCATAGCAACAAAGATTTGTCAAATTTTAACATAACACAAACAGACACAATGAGAACTAAAAGCATACATGTAAAAGCAGCAAGATTTTTTTGTCTATTAATTACTTGAGTTGCTTATTTTGGTTTGGTTCTTTCTGTTCCAGCATTTTTTCTTTGTTTTCTTCCTCTAAAAAAATATATAGTTTATTTAACTATTACTTCTATTATTTAATAGAACATATAAATAGAGTTAATGGCAGGTGGCCCTGAATCAATTTAAATGTCCATTTTGTTGACTATTAATACACAATTCATATAACTGCATGTCTCATATGTAAAACTTAGTAACAATTCATTTCTGTTCACAAAAGAGGGACCTTTTTTGAATAAACTATACATTCACATGTAAAGTTGAGACCTAAAAATCATTATTTTATTGTATACGAAGACTGAAGTATTTTTCATATTTCTAGATATGTTATTAAGTTATTAACTGCTTGCAATCAGTTGTACTCATACGTAAAGCTTAAGAACTAGATAAAATGTTCATTGGCTCCCAGAATGTTTAACTTGAAAACATAGCAGAGTGGCACGCATTAACAACAATTCTAGTTCATCAACCCTAGTTCCTTCTAACATTCTCTTTTCTGCATACTCCAAAGTCACAAGACTGCAGGAATCAGTGAAGGTTGTCTGGCATGCCCACTGCTGTAGAGTTTGAGTACACGGGTAGTCCATACTCACCAAATCAGGTTGAGTCAAGTCTGAAGCTCAAGAGAAATGAGTCAAGTTATTAGGCTTTACAGTGGCTAACAGAGTGAGTAACGAGCATGCTTAACTGGCACATTTCTGATCTCTAGTATGAATGACAGAGTGAATGAGTAGTGTTAAAATGTATAAAAAAATAAAGAAACAAAACCCAATGACAACTGTGTATTAGTTAACCCACTGCCAGTAGGCAACATGATCTAAAGATTAAAGGCTGCCAATATGGCCACTGCACTTAAAGGCTGGATATAAATGAAACAGTAATAAAAGGTGCCATTATTCTTGGTTCAATACATTACAATGAAAGGGTGCAACATGCAACAATTTAATTTGTGTAACATTTCTTGATTAAATCTGACTATAGCCAAAGCTTATGACATGCCAAATTTGAATTGACACTTTTCTAGACTATATTAACACCTACGGTTGGTGAGAAATTTCCTTATGATTGACATTTGTGGGGTGGTCATCTGCTGGCAGGAGCTTGTCAGGTTGCTGACCAATCATGGTATAAGAATGTATTACCATTAGAGACATCATGTCATCAGCATTGCAACACCTACTGGTCCAGTGGAAATTCTTATGCATGACTGATCTGATTGTTTGCAATCTGATTGATTGATTTCATTCTGACGAACAATTAATGGGCCAAGGGTAGTTTGAAGGTGTGTTAAACATGTACCCATTCTTGCTAGAGTTTAACCACATCCTGATGGGAATGTGAAGTTTTTTAGGATGGGTGCAAATGAGGTTGGGGTGTGAAAGAAAGTAACAAGATTGCCAGTCATGGTGCAATGGCCCCTGTGCACTGCTGGTGTAATTTTGTTACAAAATGTCTTTATTTTGGGGATGTCATTTTGAATTTTGATGTCCAAACAACTCCTGGAAGGATTGTATAGGAGCTTGGCCATAGCAGCTTGTGGAAAGTCTCCTTAGTTACCGGAGATGCCTGCAAGTCATGCGGGGAAGCTGGTATCACCTGAAGCAGCAGTTTCTGGGATTGTAATCCCCAAGAGACTTAATGAGAGTGCTCCAATGAAAGTCCAAACCATGGTTGAAAATTTTGGTTGTGTTATACACAGTGATTCCATAAGGATTTACATTTATAATTATTACTACGTTTTGTATATGACATTGCTCTTGTTCTCATTCTAGAATTATCATGAGTGACACTGTGATTTGAAAGTGTCTTACAGCCATGATAAATGAGTTGAAGCTACATTAGCTGAAATAATAAAATTTTTGGTTTAGTGACGCACATCCCCAATGTTGGAAGGAATAGATGAGATAACTAGTGAGAAATGAGGAAAAGTAGTTTAACATACAAGAAGTGTGATAGAAAATGCATGGGAAGAAGAAGGCTTTACAGAGGAAGCAGTGCAATGTGTGTGGCTGCAGATATAGAGGAAGTAAATATGGCTAAAACATACCAAGACAGCCACGTGTCAGTAGGAATGTCAATCACAAGGTAATTTCTCACAAATTAAAAATGCAATTAATTATATTTAAATGTAATATCTTGTTTGTTAACAAAGTTGTCAATTTCCAGGATCATATCAGCACCACCAGTGTGCCAGAATTTCATTCTACAGGAGTTCAATTAAATGCCAGCATTGGTAGCTTGCATATTGGGGCACAAGGGTAATCAACTTCCTCTTATTCTCCATGTTGTATATTATGGTTGTTTTTCCAGCTTTTATCTTTATAACATATTGAAATACAGCCATTTATTTCAATTTGAAAAGAGAAATATCATTGAAAAAATTTAAATTCACTGCTTTCTGCAGCCCTTGAAATTTGCCACTTGGTGAGACACTGTATTGTGACCGAGCTGCTTGTGCTTTAAAATGGGGTCTCTTGCTATTTTGCCTGTGGCCCATTCTATGAGAAGCAATTAAAACTGTTAAGGTGCAGCACATTCACAGAGATGAGCACCCACGAGTGAAGACCAATGATAGAAGAGGCAGAGAATATGCATGCACCCCTTTAATTGGGTCTGGATTTATTCTTACCTGTGTAGAAGTACAAAGAAACAAATTCAACAGATCAGTTTCTTAGTTTCCAGTGTAAGAGTGAGCATTGGACAGGTTTTGTTTATTTTCAGCTTTATTGTAAAGTTAATTTATATCAATACTGTGTTCAGTAAGAATGAAATAACAATACTTACACAGTAAGCATTTAATTTATGAGGAAAAAGCTCCAACTATGCAGTCAAGATGCCCAAGACCAGAACTGTGCATTAAACACAAATCTAGTGATAGGAATATATCTTACACCAAAAAGTTCAAAAAAGCACTAACTGAAAAGTGTGACAGGATTTGTAGCCGAGAAGCATAAAAATGTAAACAAACTTCTCTTTCTTCATAACCCAAGGCCTCACACAAGTATGTGCGCTGCAGAGGAGTTTACAATACTTTAGTGGACTATTTTTCCTCATCCACCCTACAGCACAGATCTTGCACCTTCTGATTTCCATCCATTTGGCCCAATGAAGGATGTACTAACAGAAAGCACTACATGGATGATGGGGAAATTATTGATGTGGCAAGATATTGGCTCCAACATAGACCAGTAGAGTACTATCATGCAGGCATTCAGGCCCTCTCATTAAGGTGGTGTAAAGCTTTAGCATTGAATGGAAATCATGTTGAAGAATAAGGGTTTGTAGCCAAGAGATTGGGGTGTATTTGAATCCTGAAAAAAAAACCCAACCTGCTTTAAGATAAAAAAGTGATTCATTGCTTATTGAATGCCCCTCAAAATAATTGTTCATGATGTGTAAATGTGTTTTACATTTAGTGCATCTCTATAATAAATTACTTGCACAGCTGATTAATTTAGAAACACATTCTACAAAATTAATTTTTGAACCGAAATCCAAGGTTTAGAATTATTTATACTCTTAATTGTTTATGTTAAATGCAGTTATAAATACTTTCCAGTGAGGATTTAGTAATTACAGTTTAGGATGCAAAAGAAAGTATAAAAGGGGCTAGTGAAATTTCAGGGAATCAAAATGGAATATTTAGACTCAAATTATTTATGGGTTTGATATCTGTGTAACGCGACTTCATAATTAAAACTTATCTACAGTGCTTATGCCTATTATTTAAGGAGATAATTAGTCTAAACCTTAAGATTTGAACCCAGATACAAGAGTATATAGGACATAATCTACACAATTGGTATGAAATGTATCCAATGTTTTTGTATAAATTAGTTAAGGGGCTATCCAAGATACACTGTTATAGCCATGCTCAGCACTTGATCCAGGGGTCTTCTGCTAATGTGAAATATTAGGGGAAATCAGAGGTCGACCACATAAACATATTTATATTTAAGATGTAATAAATCAAGGGGCATGTAGTATAGATGAATTCAAAAGCCGTTTACCCCAGTAACACAATTTATAGATCACTTAACATAGTAATGGCTTTAGACATAATGGACTACAGACACAAGCCCATTAGAGAAACTCCCAGGAGGAGCTATGAAAATTCCTAAATGAATTTTAATGTCTCACTAAGTAGGATTTATGACGCTCTTAACATAATTTATTACCCTCTGTATCTCCTGACCCCATTAAAAAGCACTTAAACACTATTGAATAAACACTATTGAACTCCTTAGCATTGTGACAATGCAGTCCATATATGTGACCTCCTCTCACATTTGCTGAAGCAAGCTGCTAGAGAGCTGGAATGTGAGAGTTGGAGACCAGTGTAAACAAGCCTGAAGAATGCGAAACCCATTGCTTCTTGAGTGTTCTGCTTCGAGAAATTTCCAGAAAACTTGTGACATCATTTTCCCCTTATTTAAGCAGGGAGGATTCAGTGTGTTTGTGTTGTGTTGTGTTGTGTTGTGATTTGAACTCAATCGTGAGTGACTGCAGTGGGGTTTGAGCCACGGATGGTGTGCTGACATAAACTTCAAACTGTCTTATGTCAAGTGAACTGAATTGTTCATTTGTACCTAATTGTTTAGTCAATAAAGCCATTTGTTACACTGGTGTCAGGAGTGGGATAAAGAAGCCAAGATAGAAGAGATGCTTCAAAAACTGATGGAGAAGATGGACAAAATGGGCAGTGAAATAATGCACCAGTGAATTGCTCACAGAGAAGGTACAGATGGAAATGAAGACCAAACTGAAAACTGCAGTGGAGAAGATGGAATCCGGAATAGGGAAGTTGGAAGAGAAAATGGAGTTGGCAATGGAAAACATGAAGATGGAATTAAGACCAAAATTGACGAACGTCTGGCTGGCATGGAGAAAAACATGGAAGAGCTTGGCAGGAGAATGAAGGAATTTGACCACTGCATTGATCCCCAGAAGACCTTGAGCAATGGTTTAACGTCCTGGAGGGGAAAGTCAACAGTGGCACAAAGGAACTTAACACCATGATGGTAAACATGCTGGAAGGAAGGCTTAATAATTTGAAGGTCGAGATGCCAGAACGCGATACAACATCCGCGCACGTCAAGCCACCCAAGTATGACAGGCTGTCAACTTTTGAAGTCTTCCACCGATAGTTCGCCGCCATCGCCACCCACAATCGATGGTCATCAGAAGAAGCCACACAGCTGATAGCAGGCTTGTAAGGAGAGCGGCAGAAGTAGTGCATGCGATTCCGATGTCAGCGAAGTACGGAGAGATTTGGGAGGCCCTCGAGAACCGCTTTGGGAAACATCGCTTGGCTGCGGCCTACCGCAGTCAACTTAAGGTGGGGCTGCAGCAGCCAGGCGAGACGATGCAGGAGTTCGCCCTAGCCATTGAACAGCTTGCAAACAAGGCCCTAATGAATCTGTCACCTAGCTACGTGTCCCAGGAAGTGCCTATTCCTTCGTCGACGGGGTGCGTGACGCCGAGATACAACACCTGACGCTCGGCGACTACAAAAGAATCCACGAGGCGTTAACGGCAGCCCTCAGAATGGAGGCGGCCAAGATTACAGCTGCACCACCTCGAGGACCAGGAGTATTCGTTATGACCGGTAGAGAGATACAACCCAGAGACTACGACGACGACCTTCAGGCGGTGTCTGTTGGGAGCGTGGAGATCCAGGACACCTAACGAGGGACTGTCAACACAAAGATGACAAACAGCCGGAAAACGAGTAAGGACCGGCGTGACGAGGGGCACGTCGGGTTCGTCTTCACCATCTCCTCGGATGAGGCTACGCGCCCTGGGTAGAAGTTTGGAACAGCCTAATCCTAGACGGCTGGATATAAGGGAAGCTGCACCAGGTATTAATAGACACAGGTGCAGCCGTGACTGTAAGGGGCTTACCGACATGAACACCCAGTCAGCCTTACCAACTAGTGACGGCGTCGGGCGACATCTTACCTGTGGAGAAGGAGGCCTGCTGGAGTTGACTCTGAGAAATTGTAGGTGTTTGTCGCGATGGTGACTGAGGAGATATTGGGATTAAATGCCCTCAGGAGCCAAGAGACAGCGGTCGATGTCGGCCGAAGGGTTTTGCGACTTGGCCGAGTCGAAGTGTTGCTCTGGAGCCCACAAGAACATCCAGAGATCTCCAGGGTAATCCTGGGGACGATGAAGTTGCGCCCGCGAGAAGCGAGGTGGTAGTGACAGTGCACCTGGAGGGCCAAAGGCCAAGGAACTTAGTATTGAACCGGAAGACATCACTAAACGGACTATGTGTTGCCCGAGCATTGTTGTCCTGCCGGGAAGAAGTACCTGCGAGGTTGCTCAACCCGATGGACACCGACCAGAACATACAGGCCGGGACGGAATTAGGGAAGTGTGACCCAGATGTTGGTGTAATGCCGTGCGACAAATCCGAACAGTCAGCACCATCGAAGGGCCTGGGACCTCGGCTGAAAGATTTGCTGAAGAGGGCGGCAGACCTATCTGACAACTTCATAGTTGGAGAAAGTCCGGCATCTGCTCAGCCGATACCAGTCTTCAGAGAACGGAACGGCAATTCTGTCGCACTAACCGAGTACTCCATAACATCGACAATGGAAACGAGCGATCTATTCGACAATCACCCAGGCGTGTTCCGCTCGCGAAGCAAGCAGGAGTACGGGACATGCAATCCTGGGGAATCATTGAAGAGTCCGATAGCCCTTGGTGCTCCCCTATAGTCTTGGTGAAGAAAAACAATGGCGAGTTATGCTTCTGCGTGGACTATAGGAAACTGAATGACGTCACCAAGAAGGATTGTTTCCCCTTACCCTGGATTGACGACACCCTGAACACGCTTGCTGGCGCCCGGTGGTTCTCGACCTTGGATTTTAAATCGGGATGTTGGCAAGTGGATTAGATCCTACAGACGAGAAAAACGCATTTTCGACCGGCCAAGGGCTTTGGCAATTTACGGTCATGCCCTTTGGCATCTGCAATGCGCCAGCTACCTTCCAGCGCCTCATGGAATCAGTGATGAGAAGGTTGACCTATGACATCTGGCTGCTCTATTTGGATGACATCATCGTCGTGGGCAGTAACTTCGAGGAATACCTCGAGAACTTGACCAAGATGCTGCAAAAGCTGCAGGCAGCTAACTTGAAGTTGAACGCGAATAAGTGTCAACTCTTCTACAAGGAAGTAAATTATCTGGGCCACTTAGTCTCAGCATCTGGGGTTGCCACGGACCCGGAGAAGGCTCGAGCGGTGAGAGATTGGCCCCGCTCAAAACACAAACGAGAGCTCCGATGTTTCCTGAGCCTATGCACCTACTACCGCCTGTTCGTCAGAGGTTTCTCAAAATTCGCGAAACCTCTCACCCGTCTGAGGGAAGAGCACCGGCCTTGCATGTGTTCAAAAGAGGCAGAGGGCCCGTTCCAGGCGCTAAAGTCAGCACTCTGCAGTGCTCCTATTTTGGGATGTCCACACACTGGTGGCGATTTTATTGTGGACACTAATGCCAGCGACACCGGCATTGACGGCGTTCTATCACAGATCCAGGATGGCCAGGAGCGGGCAATTGCTTACTACAGCAAGAAGCTTTCCAAAGCAGAAAAAACTACTGCGTTACTCGACGAGAGCTCCTGGCAGTAGTAAAATCGCTGGAGTACTTCCACAAGTGTCTGCATGGTCAGCCATTCCACCTGAGGATTGACCACTCCGCCCTTACCCGGCTGTTAAGTTTCAGGAACTTGGAGGGACAGACTTCCCTTTGGGTCCACAGACTGCAAGAATACAATAAACACCAGAATATCGGAAAGAAAGGAGCCACATCAATGCGGATACCATGTTCAGACGACCTTGTCTTAATAAGGTCAGTCATATTTATGTCCAGTCTGCATTCTTAAAGTAGTTTATTTTGCATACTTTCATAGTCTACTAGTGTATGGTATTATCCTTTGGGGAAATTCTAAAAACAGTATTAAGGTCTTCAGGATGCAAAAGAAAGTGATAAGAATTATGGCTAATGTCGCAAGTAAAACTAGTTGTAAACCATATTTAAAAAAAAAAAAAAAATTTTACTGTTACCATGTATGTTTATTTATAAAACACTAAACCATACAAAAGAAAACTTCAAATCCTTCAAAACAAATTCTGAAGTTCATACACATAACACCAAAGCAATGAAAAATTTATTTGTAAATTCAAATAGAACCAAACTGTATGAAAATAGCTTCACATATACTGGTCTACATTTACACAACAAACTACCCCAATATATAAAGAATATTGAATCCCAGCTAAAATTCAAAAAAGTTTTGTTTAAATTCTTAATTGACAATAGCTTTTATACTGTAAATGAGTTTATACATCAGGAACTGGTGTAAATTGTACAATCTGTATATATTGTCTTTATGACGCAATTCTGTATATTATTTCCTTTTATATTTAAAATTTGTTAAATCTTATATTTCTGTAGTTTAATCTTGTGTGCGTCTTGATATAATTTTGTTTTTTCTTGTAACTTAAATTGACGTGTCCTATAACATGTATCGCGTTTCTATGGATGAAAATAAATGCAATACAATACAAGAGTGCGGCCACTACACTAAGGTTGAAGAGAAGGAGCGTGCCGCAATTATCCGTGTTATTTCAGCAGTGCCTGCAACTGGATGAGATAGCGCAGGGATGAAGAGGAAGCAGCTGGCGGAGGCCGATTTGTGGCCACTCCTCGGAGAAGTGGAGACAGGGACTAGGCCGAGCTGGGAGGACATCGCACCAAGGAGTGCTGTGTATAAGTCCTAATGGGCCCAATGGGACTCACTGAAAATTAAGGACAGGGTGCTGTTCAGAGTATGAGAGTCACCGAATGGAAAGACCCAGAGTGAACAGTTGATCCTTCTTCGAAGTAAGGTCGCGGAAGTGCTGGAGAAAGTACATGCGGGGACTTCGAGAGGGCATTTGGGACCCAATCGAACCATCAACCAGCCACGATAACGGTAATACTGAGACTACGAGTAGTCGCTAAGAGACGGTGCTGCCAATGTCATGTGTGTGCGGCAAGTCGTGGCCCGCAGACCTGGAGCCGGAGTTGTATGCAGTAGTATAACATGGGAGCGCCCTTCGAACGCATAGTTATCGACGTAGCTAGGCCATTCCCGGTGTCCGACAGGGGCAACAGGTAGCCATGGATTACTTCACTAAGTGGCCGGAAGTGTACGTCATCCCTAACCAAGAGGACAAGACCATTGCGAACTGTCTCGTGGAAGAACTCCTTTGTCGCTATGGGGTACCAATGGAGTTACACAGCGATAAGGGAACCACTTTTGAGTCCAACCTCATGAAGGAAATACTGGAGCGACTCGGAGTTCATAAGACGCGCACAACACCTCTTCACCCACAGTCAGACGACATGATTGAGCGGCACATTAAGACCCTAGAAGAACATCTGAGGAAGGTTGTGGCCAATCACCAAAGAGACTGGGATGTGAGGATGTCACTTCTCTAACGTTTTTCAACCCATGACACCACCGGGTTGACAGCGGCCAGTTTGGTCTTTGGCAGAGAGCTGCGACTACCATGTGACCTAATGTTCTGGAATCCTCCGGCGGCAGAACAGCCAGCAGTCGACTAGTGGAGCATTGTATAACTAAGAGTGCTCAAATTCCTTTCTCGGCATGATTACCAGCTGCTATAGCAGCTCCTACTCTTCGTGGATCGACTTCATGACGTACATGAGATGGCCCGTCAAAACATTCACGTAATGAGCGATCGGATGAAGAACTGCTACGACCGGCAGGCCAACAACCGAGGTTTCCAGTAAGATGACCTGGTGTGGTTGTATCGCCCTATTTGGACCAAGGGACGCTGCCCCAAGCTTCAACACCCATGGCAAGCGCTGTAACTTGTGGTGAAGAGGATAAATGATGTGTATCGCGTCCAGAGGCTACCCCGAGGGAAGAAACTGGTAGTACACTTGGATCGTCTAGCCCGCTATGGTGATGCTGGTCGAGACGACTAACCCTGAGGAAGGAGCAGTGTGACAATGCCGTCCATGCGTGTGACCTTCTCTCACGTTCGCTGAAGCACGCGGCTGTGAGAGCTGGAATATGAGATATCGGAGTTGGAGACTGGTGTAAACAAGGCCGCCGCAGATGTAACCAGAGCCTTCTAAAATGCGAGTCCCGTTGCTTCTCGAGTGTTCTGCTTTGAAAAATTTACAGAAAACCGCGACATCATTTCCCCCTTATAAAAGCAGGAGGATTCAGTGTGTTGTGGTGTGATTGAACTGAGTCGTGAGTGACTGCAGTGTTATCGTGCAGTGGGGCGCGAGCTATGGATGGCAAGCTGCCAAATTGCAAACTGTCATATGTCGAGTGAACTGAATTTTTTATTTGTAACTAATTGTTTAGTCAATAAAGTCATTTGTTACAGTATTGTTTGAAACCTTCCTTATTTCTCCATTCCTATTAAGGCCAATTAAAAAAAATGTAAATGGCGTGTTATTTATGGACGCTCTTTAACTGCTGTGGTTCTCAGCATCCCATTCTAAATTGGGTGTGAAAGACCGCTTAATTTTGCTCAGAGGCCTCTCTATCAGGCTTGAGGCTCTTTTATGTGCCGCAAATCTATGACACGGAACCATACTAAGGAAGTCATGCTAAGGATTTCTACACCCGAAAAAATCCATCATCCTCCGCCGGGTTTGAACCCGCAACCTTGGGTATCTGAAGTTAGCATGGTAACCATTACACCACGGAGGGCGACAAGGCCAATTAAGAGCAGTTTTAAGCTTAAATTCCTAAATACCCCTATTATCATGCTTATGGTTTAAGCCATAAAGTAAAATAAATTGAGCTTTGTTTGGAAAACTCTTTAACTGTTATGGTTTTCAGCATCTATATTGGGTGTGAAATGTCATATAATTTTGCTCAAAGGCCCCCCATCAGGCTTGAGGTTATTTTATGTCGTAAATCTAAGACACAGGACCACTGGCATTACTTACCTTCCAAAGGTGGTAAATGAGGGATGAATTGGATTAGTAAATGAGGGATGAATTGGATTAGTAAATGAGGGATGAATTGGATTAGTAGATGAGGGATGAATTGAGTAAAATTAAACAAAGGCCCTTCTTGCCAAAAAAAAAAAAAAGAATTTTGCTCAAAATTCAAACTTTTAAGATTCAAGGCTTTTACACAAAAAAATAAATAAATAAATACAATAAAAAAAAAAAAAACAATAAAAAAAAAATAAAAAAAATTCATTGCCCTTTGTCAGATTTGAACCCATGACCTTGGGAACCGTAAAGTGACATCATACTCCAGGATAATGGATATAAGTTCTATTGCCTCCCAGGCTTATCAATACTACATAGACTTAACTATTTGAAGTTATACAGCTGTGCAGACTTGATTATGCTACTAGCGGTTGGGGATTTCACTGGAAGTGTACCATAATAGTAAATTTAATGTTCAAATTTTAAAACTAATGGCATAACCTTAATATGAAGTGCAATTGCATTAAAAATGTTAGTTTATACCTAAAAATTTTGCCAACACATTTTAAAAGCACAGATTCAAATAGCTTTATCTAGGTCCTATTATGTTTTATCCAGGACCAAGAACAAAAACATATTAGGAACGTTGGAACTAAATCATAGGGAAAATTGAAAAAGACCCAACAACAAAATAAGTAATAAAGATTGAGAGGAATTACAAGAAGATTAAAAAAACAACTGAAAAGAAACCTTCTCTTGAAAGTCTGCAGGATGTGAGACACACACTCAAAAAAGGAAACATTTAAGCTTTGAGACAAAGAATGAATATTGTGTGAAAGGAGAATACAGAATAAAGTGAGGTTGGGGAAATAGAATCCCTATCATTATTGAAAAATATACTCTAAATGAAACAATGTTAAAAATAAGATGAAAATGAAAATAATGTCCTGAATCTGAGATATAGAAAAGAATGCAGGGAAAGAGCTCTTGAGAGGGAGAGAAGAAAATGAGGAACAAGAAAATACCACACATACCGACAATGATGAAAGCAAATAGTGTAAAATGCGAGTGTGGAGGTTGAGGGGCAAACTCAGTTAAAAAAACATATAAACAGGAAGCAGCTTTAGTAAACCAAAGGCACATTACAACTGTGAATGAGATGCAAATGAGAAAGTAATAAGGTTTTAGCTATGAAGGATAAAAGTAATAAAACAGTTTTATAAACTGAAACATTTAGTGCATGAAGAAGGGTTATATAGGAGAACATTCAGATGCAGATCTGGATTACCATGACCCACCTACAAGGTCGTTTAAGTCATCAAAAACACATTGCAGTATGAACATATTGAAAATCTTATTATCTTATTCAACCCAACATATCTCTATGGGCAGAGTGATCAAACATCCTAGATATTCAGGATTGTTCCAGCTTTTCTTTCAATTTTGGTGTCCTAGTTTCAACTGACATTGCAAACGGACACCATATTATTAATTTTCACACACCTGAACTATTAAATGAAGAGTTTGGGTGCCGTCCTATCTCCACATATATGTCTGAGGGCCAGTTTCACAGTTGAAACTTTAGTAAGCCATGGGCATGGATTAAGTCAAGTTTACGTTTTGGTTTAAGCGTTGTGAGTTTCACATTAAAGCAACTGCATCAGCTTTACTGAGCTGAATAGCTCCATGGAACAGTTACACACAAGGTCATCAACTGAATTCCCATCATTTTTTATGGCAATGTGGTCCTAAAATAAGATCATGTACATTATCCAGTGCTCTACAGTTAAAATGACAAAAAAGTCAAAACGTACTGCAAACCCTATTTCCCAAGGGGTATTTCCTAGAAATTGTGAAGCAGCTTAAGGATGTAATAAGAGTGCAAGCAATTGACCAATTATTATGGAGTAATAAAAGCCAAAAGTGGGGGAAAATTGCAATACGATGAGTGGATTAGAATGGTGTAAAACAGTTTTACAGCTCTACGTGGTGTATATGTTTAGATACCAGAAAAATATCCAGCTGCTATAAGCACACATATAACCTCAATGTCAAGAGAAGCATTGCTTCTGACAAAAGGCTTTGTAACTCAATTATAAAGTAATATATTAGATTTAGGTGCTGACAAAGAATATGAAAGGTAATTATTATCTTTAAATATATTTATAAAAATGTATTTTTATTTTTACAATGAAAATGTATATGATAAAGGTAGGTATGAAATATACATTTAAAATTAAGGTTTGGTTTATTTTTCTCATGAAAATTTTCTGGTATACAGAGAGATCAAAAAGTCTTCCGGGTAATGTGCTTTTAGCCACAGGGAGGAAGGCTCCCTCTTATTGAGACATTACACCAAGTATGTTTCAAAGGTGACTTGTCTGCTATGAGAAGTGGTTCTATAGCTCAAATGTTCTAAGTTGGGGTCTGACAGTTTAGCGGCCGAACTAAGTGCTATGCTGCCAATGTCAGCAACAATGGTTCACCAGACGTGTGCATACATCACGACATGTTAATGAAGCAATCCACAAAGATGTAGCAGAGGAAAGTAATTTTTAATTATATATGAAAAAATATTATTCAACATAAATTGATTAAGGAATGCTGCAGGGAGAAAAAAGAAATAAAGGGAAAAAAAACTGTGTGGATTACTTTGAACCACTCCCACTTTGAAGTGATGAAGAAAGTTTAAATTGAAGAATAAAAAAATGGCCATAGGTAATCGTAATAAATTACATCTGTTTTGATTTTCGTCTTAACCACAGATTAAATAATAAGAAAACAAGAGAGAAGTTAAGAGAAATATAAAGAAACCAAATCAATTAGGCATACACTTCTGCTACATATTGTTTTGTGTTTACAAAAATTGAGAGCTAACAATATCTCAATATCTCTACATCTCAGCCTTGTCTGCCCTCTTAGAAAAATAACTTTTACAGTCATAGAGATGGTGTAAAGAATAAATAACAAAGAATCTAACTGTAAAATAACTGAAAACAGCAAAAATAATATGCAGTAACTGCAAGCTGAAGTCATGCGTAACAACTGCAAGCTGAAGTCATGCGTAACATGGAGATTGAATATAAACTATTAATGGACATGTGACGATCTGGCATCAGTAACCCTGGCAACAAATTGGCACTGTTAATTTATCAATGAACCTGCTGTGCTCACTTTTATTTTGACTGTAGCGCTTCTGTCAAACCCCAACTTAGGAAAACTGAACTATAGCTCTAAAGAAAATATAGTTCCAACACATTTACTTGGACTTGTTGTATGGAAAATATTTCTTATAACAGTAACATGATAAAACCAGAAAAACAAATACTCAAAGTGATGACATAGGCAGGGAACGCAAACTACTTTCTGTGATTTGGGGCATCATATCACTTGATAAGAAAGAATGCGTTAAAATAAAAAGTATTGGGTTCCAATTTTCACAACTTTCTCCACCCACCACCAATTAACATAAATACTTTATTTATCACATTCTGCTTATAGGATGTGATGTTTTCCTCCTCCTTACCTTAACCATGATAAGAACTTTTGCCAGATATTACTCCAGTTACAGGACGTTAATGAACACTTTGTCACACCTGGTTAAATGCAGGATACAGTAATAACAGACAGCCTTCTACTTTCTTCTTATTTCTTTCTTCATCTTATTTTTTGCGAGTTCATGTGATAAAAATGTATTGCTCCTCTTAGTTACTAAACATCCACAAATGGTGATATATAGACTTAGTTCACATGAACTAATATTCTCAATATGGCAAATGTTACCACAAAATTATTTCACTAAATCTAAATATTTTCATGATCTCCACTTATTTTCCCTGAATAGACTTTCTTCTGCATAGGTATTATGGTTTCTCAATTATGTGTATAAAACTAATTGACAATGATGAAAACCTCAAATAAATAATAACTCATGGAATTCAACAATGCACACTTTATTTTGTTATATGAATACTTCCAAGTATATTTGTGAAAGGTTTTGACAAAACAAAAACTACAAATACATTTGAACATAATGGGTAACTGGCGCATGTAACTGGATTATCTGATAGCATCTCACTAATTTATCTGGCATCTGTCTCTATCTCTCCTCTCTCGCTCTCCATGTCACTCTCTCCTTCCTCTCTCTCTCTCCCTTGCTCTCGCTCTCTCCCCCTTACTCTACCACCCACTCGCTATCTTCGACTCCTCCCCCTCCCTCTCGCACTTTCTTCTCCTCTCTCTCCTGCCTGCTTGCTCTCTCTCTCTCTCACTCACTTTCTCTCACTCTCTCTCCCCTTCTCTCTTGCTCATTCTCTCCCTCTGACTATCTCTCCCTCCCTCTCTCTCTCTCGCTTTCTCTCAAACTCTCTTTCTGACTCTCTCTCTTGCTATCTCTCTGACACTCGCTATCTCTCTGACTCTCTCTCTCTGGCTCCCCCTCACTCTCTCACTCCATGACTTTTGCTCTATGGCTCTGGCTCCCTCTCACTCTCTGACTTTTGCTCTATGGCTCTCGCTCTCTCCGACTCTCTATAACTTTTACTCTACGCATGTCCCTCTCTCTGACTCTCTCCTACTCTGACTCTCTCCCCCTCTGACTCTCTCTCTTGCCCTCTGACTCTCTCTCTCTCTTGCTCTCTGACTCTCCAATGCTCTCTCTTGATCTCTGACATTCTTGCTCTTTTTCCCCCTCCCCCTAGCCAAATCTTCAGATTTATTCTGTCTTTAGCGCCAGTGGGTTTCAATGCATGTAGTCACTGTTAGATCAGCATGTCCCTTGTCATAAAAAAGGGGAGGTGCACAATTGAACTTTGGGCTGTATGCACTGCAGGTACTAAACAGGTTGATGTACTGAGCAGTACATAACTTTCTTTCATCAGGACATCTTATGTTCTTTTCAAGCGAGATGGAAGTGACCACTGATCACAGTATTTGCATGGTTGAGTGCTACTTCCGAACTGGAAGAATAAATTACCTATCAGCATACCTATCTCTCACCCTCTCTCTTCCTCCTCCTTCCTCACTCCTCTCCCTATCACCCTCTGTCACCTTCATACACATAAATACAAATTTTTTTGGTAACTGTTTTTATTCCAAGGGTCTCGAGGCAAGAATTTCCCATGAAATTTTACATATAATTTTGTGTGGAGTACATTACTTCCCTTTTTCTACTATCAGTAGGTGACAGAGAAAGTAAGCACACAGCTACACTATTAATTCAGTCTGATCTTCATGGAAAATAGAAGTGTTACATAAACTGGATGCAAAAATATTTTCGGGAGTACGGGCACAATATAACTATATAATAAAACATGTCTTAAAAATTATATACAATATTCACATTTTCCTCTGCTAATTACAAATTTCATTACACTCTGATACATATTTTAGCATTTACTTAAAAGCCATTCTTATGTGCACTTTCCTTATGAGTGAAGTATTTTCCTAGAAATGATTTCAAGTTTCGGAATAGTTTTGTTATTATCTTTTGATTTCATTCAATAGGCTGTAACATGCCGACATTTGACTATATGAAATGCTGCTTTTGTTTGCCATGAACCCATTGAAGAAGTTTGGTAGTTTCAAATGTTCATAGGCAGCAACTGATCCAGGCTTCAGCACATGAAAACTTATAAATTAAATATTATTTTGTGAACTGCAAATATAAGGGACAACTTTTTTTATACAAATGGCTTATTCTAATGACCTTTATTACGTTATGTTTCAATTATATACACACACAAAGGAATTTAACCTGCCTTTAGTAAATAAATTCAATTGAACTGGGAAATGCATGAAACATTTATGAGGGCTGGGTGATTGTTGGATAAAACAAAGAAAACAAGATAACAAAAACAAAAAATGGCTGCTCACTTTGAACATGAATTCGAAAATATGTCTTTAGGTGAATACTTTATGCCTGCAATATGGAGCTGGGTTTTTACTAATTTTAGTATCGATAGAATTAAAACAGCTTTTTAGGCAAGTCATGAAAATCTGGGGGTTATGTTGAGCTAAAGGTCATGAGCTATTTAAATTAAAACTGCTAAAGCCATTCGTGAGAAAATAAATAACACATATTTCCATGTAAATATCTAGGGAATTTTCTGTACATCTCCAATAGGCAGGCTGACTCGAGTATGAAATTTTGTATTTACCTGCCTTAGGAATGGCCAATTTTTTTCTTTTTAACTTACTAAGTAATGACAATAAATTATTACAACTATCAATTTTATTTGCCTGTTTTTTCACATTCTATGCCTTAATCCACAGAAATTGTGGTTCTCAATGTTGTAATATAGAACTCGGAAATAAGTACAAGAGCCCAACACAATTTTCCCCAAAAGGTGCTAGATTAATATACATGCACCATACAACAGGATGGTATTACAGCATCATTCCAACTCACTCACATCCAGAAGAAATTTTGGTCAAATAACTTACAGAAAAGCTGATAACCAAAAAGATTAAATTTGGGTCCCCAAGAGCTCTCCTATACCTCTTCAATAATTTTGAAGTAATCTTTCACATTATTATTTTTATATTTTCATGCACAACATTCATAAAACAAATATTTTAATTTCATCTTGTTAATATGATTCTGTACAGTCTTGCCTGCACACTTTCTCTAAAATATTCTCAATAAATTCAAAAAAAAGTTCAGAAATATTTTAAACTCATTTAAGTTGTTACAAACAAGTCTTGATTGATATAGAAGTGTATCATAAAGTTTTATCCCTATATTAATAGCCATCTTTTTATACATGTGCATTCTATGTCCTGAGATAGCAAGATCTTTTCTACCTCTGGTGTCATGATTGTGAATATCTGAGTTGATCTGCATAGGAAATTTGTGATTAACTAAATGGAGAATAGCTCCAAGACAAACAAGCTTGAAAGTGTAAGTAACTTAGCTTAAACATATTTCTGCAAGAATCTGTATGAGCTAAATTCCCAATGTATCTGATTGCTCATTTTTGGAGCATAATTATTTTATTAAAATTTGTTTTGCAGGTATTGTTCCAAATTTTTATACCATAGGATAAGGTCGAGGGGATAAGAGCAAAGTACATTATTTTGACTGTTGATCGTGGGATATAATTATTTAAAGATCTCAAAACAAGTAAGTTTTTACTAACATTTATTACCAGTTTACCAATATGACTACTAAAATTTAATGTTCTATCTATATTCAGCCCTAATAAGTTTACATCATCTATACTTTTGATAGTGTTATTATGGATTATTAATTTTTGGGGATTAATATGTTCCTATAGCCAAAAATTATCATTTCACATTTAGAAGGGTTAACACACAGATTTGATTCACTGAAATGGTTTGTTATTGAATTAATTATAGCATTTAGGTTTTCAGCATGTACTCCTCTATCTTTGTTACTGACAATAATAATTGTTGTATCATCTGCATACTGTAAGATATTGGCATTAGGTGCACTATCTTTTATGTCATGCATGTATAGAATGAATAACAAAGGACCCAATATTGAACCTTGAGGAACACCATATGACAGATTTTGATGCATAATCTCCACTATTGGTTTTTAATTGTACCAGCTGTTTCTGGTTTGTCATATACATGTTTATCAATTTATATCCCAATCCTCTGAAACTTAACATAGATAATTATCTACCCAGTCAAGAGTTTTAGTAAGATCAAGGATAATAACTACAGAGTGATTACCAGCTTTGACTTCATTTATTACCCTTTTAATACAGTCTGATATTGTCATATTAGTAGATCTTTTATTTACAAAACCATTTAGTTCTCTGAGTTGAAGTTTATATATAATTATGTATTTAATTATTCTTTTATAAAGTACACGTTAACAGTGTTTGAGATAGCGGGTAGTACCGATATAGGTCTATAATTATTAATATTGTTTTTGTCATCCTTTTTCTACTTTTGCAGTTTTTAATTTATTAAGGAAAACTCCTGTTTCTAGGCAGGATTTATAATGGATACAGATGGTTTTGCTACCTCATTATTACATGTTTTTATGAGTGACATGGGTATGCCATCAGTACCAATGCAGTTTTTTTTTATTTTAGTGACTTTACTATACTTATTATTTCAGCAGTATCTGTAGGATAGAGATACAAGCTTGATGGATTTTTTGATTTGTTAGTTGAATATGTAATAACACTTTCTTTTTATTTATATTTTCTCCTATACAAACAAAGAAGGTATTGAAGGTAATCACCACACTTTTATAGTTTCAGAAACAATGTTATTACCTATTTTAAGGTGAATAGTATTTTGAGTGGGATGTTTTTGCCTTGTT
Source organism: Hymenopus coronatus (assembly GCA_030762935.1). NCBI lineage: Eukaryota > Metazoa > Arthropoda > Insecta > Mantodea > Hymenopodidae > Hymenopus > Hymenopus coronatus. The sequence continues at coordinate 259,466,718 of CM060900.1, forward strand.
AGTTGAATATGTATTAACACTTTTGCATTGATTTATATTTTCTCCTATACAAACAAAGAAGGTATTGAAGACTACCGCCACTTTTATAGTTTCAGAAACAATGTTGTTACTATTTTAAGGTGTATGGTATTTTGAGTAGGATGGTTGGAAGATATTCAAAATTATTTTAATATTTGCCACTAGTTTTGCTTGTACTAGAAGAAAATTGAATATTTTTTTTAATACTATTTTGTTTATCCATTTTAACTGCTTTATCACTCATTTTTAAAATCCCATGTCTGTATTTGTGATGCGTTACTATTTATCTTTTCTGTAGATAAGTTTAAAAAAATATGAAGTTTCTTTATTTGTGGGATTATTCCTTGAGATGCCTTTACTTTATGGTTTTGCATTTGTATCAGAATTTATCTTTTCTGTTGCTAACTTTAAAAAAATATGAAGTTTCTTTATTTGTGGGATTATTCCTTGAGTTGCCTTTACTTTATATGGTTTTGCATTTGTATCAGAATTGAGGTATGAGGACAGATAATGTGTAATTTTAAGTTTGGATTCTATTCAACATACACCCTTTCCCAAGTTTTGTTGGCAAGGACATTTTTGAGCTCATTTAGATTTGCTGCATAAAATGTCAAACATAATTTTGTGCTTTTATGGTTTTTATATGTTGGTTTCAGTGATTTGCCCATATTATAGAAAGTGATACATTGAGCAGTGTAAACCAATAGACATGTTTGCAATACATTAGCTATATAAGTTAATTGTTCAATATTTGTAATAATGTTATCAATGTCTATCTTAGACGAAGTAATAAATCCTGTGGGGTTCATGAATAGAGATTTTAGATTATATTCATTTACGAGATGCATAAATCTGCTCTTTGCTGTTAAGGTTTTCAAAAAATTAATGTTAATATCACCCATAATGATAATATTTTGGGAACTATGTTTTAGAATATATTGTAACAATAATGTAATTTTGTCAAGGAATACGTTAATATCCCCTTTAGGAGGTCTGTAGACACCTATGACTGCTGTATGAAATATTTTTATTTATTTATATTTATCCCTGCTAACTCAACGTGATTTTCAATACAGTAGTTTTGAATGTTGATTGTGCTTGAGGGAAATCAACCTTTTTTATTTGCTTGAATGTAGTTTTTAATTAGTATGGAATCTTCATGCCTTTTAATTTATTTACTTGTTTATTATTTTGTTAAATGTTTTGTTTTATGTTATTCATTCCTTTAACTGTCCATCACAAATTTAGGAGTACACAATACACGGGGAGTAGAAAAAGCACTTGAGAACTTCACAACCACAGATCCATTCATATATGTCCTTAGTATTAGGCTGAGTCTTAAAACGCTTGGTTTTCATTTCCTTTAGTGCTCACATTTTCTATTAAGAATTCAGGTGTTGGTCTATCCAAAGATTTAAATTTTTTTTTCAATGTTAAGCCTTGAAATCTGCACTTTCATAACTGATTGTACAGAGTTATCCATATTTCTTTAGTCAATACATTATAAAGCTACCTTCAACACTCTGTCTAAGTAATATTAACTCCATAATGAGCACTAAAATAAGAATCTTGTATTTTTAACACTATAAAACTAGTTGGGCAAGTGCATAAGGTGTGGATGGAAATGTGCCAGACATGCACATAACAATGTAAAAGCTTTCTCCAGTCCCTCACAACCCACCTTCGTTATCAAGTAGAACAATCCTGGTGCTAAACATACCACCATGCCGGGACTCCACTTTTATCACCATATGATGTTTTCTTATGGTTTAAAAATAAACTGGTCTTAATAGTCACAAGCCAAAGTTAATTTAACGCCTTCAGATTTTCTACCTTTATAAGTAACCACTCCTGTGTTTTAGGAATTTTATTTGTAGTACTCAGGTAGGAGCACATCTGTTTTAGAAATGTTCCACGTAGTTTTATTCAGCAGACATCAAATTGTGTATTTGACACAAAATTTTGATATTGAAGCTCTGGGTGAAATGCAGCACTTTCTCTACCAAAAATGATTACAATCGCAAACACCTCTTTTTTTGTATCTTCCTCTCACTATCACACAGCAGGAAAATTAAATTGGATTTAACATTAAGCTTACATCCAACTGATAAACTTCTTATGACTTTTTACAGTCCCTGTATGTGTATTATAGGATGTTATATTACATGACATTAAAAATATGGGTGTGCTGTAATTAACTGACAGAGTTAAGAACGATAAAGCATTAGAAAAACAAATGTATACCCAAAATGAGAAGTAAATAACCTTTACAGTCTATCTTTAAATGAAGCTGCTCATTTTTTTTATTAATTAATTATTATTATTATTATTATTATTGTTGTTGTTGTTACCCCATATAGTTGACAGACATCATTAGAATTATATTGTAAAAAAAAAAACAACAATATTTTATACTAAAGATCATAATCCTGGCACATCATAGTGCAAGTGTTGTGCCATAACATGCACAATCCCCCAGGTTACATAACACATTGTGCAGTAGAGATGGTGGAGTGAATGGGAAGTGAAATCGGTTAAGTAGCTGTCTACTATTACAGCCATTTCAAGAATGTTTTTAACCCTTATGCTAATACATATTATTGTTGCATTCTGTTTCATTTAGAAATATAGGTAGTTTATCCTAAATTTAAATATATAACTGAAGGTAATTTTGCTGCGGGATGGTGCATTTACTGCAAAAGGTCAAGCAGGCAATCATTCCAAAATAAATACGCTGCAACACAGATATTGGGCTGCAATGTGCAATGACAGCATTAGGCAGCATATAGATTTGGTTAAGCCACTATAAAGAGGGGGTATAATCGTGCGCCAATTAGGCTCAAGAGAATTTATTTTAGATATGGTGGGCTGTTTGGCACCAAAATGTTCCAATGGATCTCATAAAGGACACCGGTTATTTCGGTTCCCGACTGATGATTCCAGAAGAGCTAAAAATAGTATATTATAATTCATTTGCTGTACCCTTATTAAAATCTGTGAGAGTTTAGGGACAGCTACCTTAGTTGTGTAGTCCAGAAGAAGTATAATATTTACTGTTTTTATTTTGTCTTATTTTTTGATTTGACATTTAAGAGCAGGTAATGAAAATCTTGGATGTGTAAACAACTTGTTAGATTTAAGAAGATTGGTACAGAAAAACAAAATATTAAATACAGTAGTAGGTCTAACGGAAATGTTAATACACTGCTGTTTTGCTTTTGGCTCAAATAGTTCTGTAGCTGCAGTAAATTAGCATGCTGTAAGTGCTAAAAGAAGCCCTGTAAACTTAATGGGAAGCACAGTAGAGAAAATGGGATTTTTTTGTAAATCGGTAGCTGCTTCAATTTTAGCTCAAATAGTTTTGAAATCCCAAAGAAAGCTGTTAATAAATTAATTCTGTCATGGATTTCCCATTCTGCCACCAAAAAAAAAAAAATTAAATACCTATGTTCAATATTTTTAAGATGAATATGTAGACAAGTAAATGTAATAAATTTAATACATAAAAACACAAGGTTTCAGAATTTGCATAAAGATTTGCTGTGGCTCAAACAATTTCCTTGATTTCTACCACATTTCTTTCCACAAGCAAGAATCTAGTTATGTTAGCGGAATCACTATGCATTCTATAATGCTAAATGCAGTGAATGAAGAAATAATTGAAGGAAAAAAATATAAAGGATATGTGGTTTATCGTTAAAATGACATATTTGTATGTTTAATTTGAGTTGAGAGCAGCGGCAGAGAGAAAAATAGAAGTATTTATCATGGGTCGGCTATGCCTATCGGACTGACTTTCAGCAAAAATGGCGGACGATTATACCTGGTATTTAGAGAGCCCTAGATATGCTACCATCATATATCCAGAATTATAGCAGCAGTAATTTTATTACTACTATAATTAATATAAAACCAATTTATATAAATCTCACAGCTTCAAGCTGTGTTTGGTAAGAAGGTGTGCAAATGTATGCATTAGGGAGCAAGACAATGCAGCCATAGGAAGTAAGAGAAATGCTGAAATATGCACAACTATGCATTTGCAAGTACCGTCCAATACCAAATGGCAATGTGGCTAGAGAACTAAAGGTGAGCCACTCCGAACTAAGTGTCGAAATACATACACAGTGCAGCAAATGCACTATTCCTCACTAATTATCAATTATTAAAACACATTTTGTCAAGTTTTTTAAAAGGCTCATTATCTCATGTACATTGTGGACATATATAGGAAATCAAAGTGAGTGAAAACTGTATTATATTAGTAATGTCTAACTACTGGAATAAGGAGTATGGGAGTGTAAAGTGCAGGTGCTACAAGAGATTTAAGATATGAATTTCTTTAAAAGGATAATTTACAACTACTCAAAACATATATTAAATAGACATGCTGGTACATATTTTTACCATAAACAATTAAACTTTACGTGCCACTAATGTTGGTTTATGGTTTTTCAGAAGATGATGCATGCCAATGCTTATTCTTCCTTTCTGCGTATTTACTTAGTACTTGTTGCCTATTTTTAGAATTTAAACATCTTATTCTAATAAACGTTGAGAATCTTATACAACTTTGTAGTTACTTATTGGTCTGTTATAAACCTTTTGGTCCCTAAACCACAAAGCATCGCTGAAGAGAAGCGCAGACACGTGTCTATTGATTTTTAGGATGTCGAGCAGCATAATTATTTCAAACAAAATGCTGTTTCTGTTAGAGGTGACGTTTAAGAACCTTTTCCCATATATTTTAGGTATCAGATCATATACCTGGAGAAGTTTGTTGTTTTTAGGGAAGAAAGTCTTTGGCCCAAAGTACTTTACACATTTCTGTGTGCAGGCTTAATTGTTTACTTCTTCTCTAGTGTGCCAATTGAACAAGTTAAGTGTGAGCAAAAACTATTTGAAGACCAAGTACCTTAGAAGTTGGGCTGGAATTTGAATGACATGTCATAGTTTAATGTTTGCATCATAGGCATTGTTAATGTGTACATAAATCCTTGTTGTGGGTCCCACATTATGAAAATGCATATTTATTAGGTCTTTTGACACATTCTTTTTAGTTTCTCTACATGTACTATATTCATAGTATATACGGATGATATTGTACTGCACCGATAAATTTGATACCAAGATTTCCCTGGAAATACATGTTTTGGGAGCCTCTAAATCCAAAAAAATCAGCTTTACTTTCTCTACACATACTATGCACACAGTATATAGAGAAAGTATTGTACTTCACTGAAAAATTTGATATCCAGATTTCGCCGGAAATACATGCTTAAACCTCCTAATCTAAAAAAGCATTTTCAGAAAAAAGTCCATGGGTGCCTGTGGGCAGCATGGCTCAAAAATGAAAAGTTGGTTAAGAACCAAACTTGGTATTTAAGTTGAGTATCCTCCAAGGATATGACACGAAGATTTTCAAGAAAATCCCCACACCGCCAACTACTCTTTATATGGAACATTTTTCGAAAATTTTTATTTTCTCAAAAATGGCTCTAACGATTTTCATTAAAATACCCCATATAAAATATTTTTATGACAACTAAATACATATCTGGAATTTTCTGGGAATAACCTCCGAGGATGACTTTCATATAGCTGGCAAACTGTAAGAGATATACAAATACTTACTACACAAAAATGTAGATCTCATTAAAACACAATTAGTCATATACTTCTTTCTTTTTTTTTTTTTTTTTTTTTTTAGTATAGTTAACCATTTTGAAACATTCCATATTATTGGTTTCCACTTTAAGCCACTTAAACTTTTCTTGAAAGGGAAGACATCTTTCTTCTCGTTTGTTTACTCCTGACAAACCAAGAGATTGGAATTTCAATTGTTTCATATAGCAACCGGCTTTTAAAGGATGAGACTATCACTTTAGCCTGTGCATGTTCTTGTTTCCCTTCAACTTACAAGGAAGCTAGTAAAAAGGATAATTCTACTTATGTTTATGTTGATGTAGAATATACATTAATGTTTTGAATAAAAGGCTGTTTATTCAACAGCTAGAGGACAGCATGTGAATGGAACACATTAGGTTTTCCCTTTCTACTTGCAAGGAACCAAGTAATAAGGACAACTTCTGGTAATGTTTATCTAGAGAATCATGCGAATGGAGCACATCATATTTTTAGAAAAGTGTGTGTGTGTGTGCATGTGCATGTGTGTGTTGTGGTGTGTGTGTGTGTGTGTGTGTGCATATGCGTGCGCATGTGTCTGTGGAGAGCATAGCTCAAAAACTAAAAGACCATTAAATACCAAGTATCTTACCACATGAAATGTAATACCTTCTCTATACACTATGCACATAGTAGATAAGTGTAGTGAAAATAATTAGAAAGAGAGTCAATGTTCTATTATGTCGTAAATGAATTCAAATGTCAGGTTGTCATTGTTCTTAAATTATGTATGCCATAGACTCTGAAGTACTCTTCAATCGCAAAAATAAAAAAAAAAATTTCAGAACCCAAATAATTCAAGCTATAGTTTTATAGACATGCTTCAAAACACTTTTATTGCTTTTATTTTCTGATTCTTAAAAACTCTGATGCATTCCATTCACATGACTTTCTCCAGATATTCTGCAACAGATTATTTTTACAAAAGCTGATCCTTCTCTCTACTTCGTGCTAATCAAGATAAACAAAAGATAGCAGAAATGGTTGGATTAAATTACTTCCTTATAAGTAGAAGGGAAATAGGTAAGGGAATACACCAGGCTACAGTGATAATTAAATACTTTAAATTGAAATTTGTTTCAATGCATGGCAAGGAGTTGACTAATTCCTGTATGAGAGAAGAAGTTTAAAAATTTTAAAACTGAAACAATAACAAGGAGTATCTCTTCTTAATGTTCAACTCCACAAAAAAAAGGAAAAAAAATATATATATGACAAATTCTGTTTTAACCACATCTATATTTTTGTGTATTAAGTTTGTTTGTTTTTTTACCTCTCTCTTATGGTTTACCAGTTATACAGAAATCGCCCAGAATGAAGAGGGCTTTAGAAGCTATTCCCAGAAAAATCAAGATATACTTTTTATTTTCTTGTAAATGTTTTTAATGTACGGTATTTTGATCAAAGCCATTAGAGGCATTTTTGAGAAAATCAACTTTTTTCCATGTAAAAGGTGGTTTGGATGGAGGGATTTTTGACAAAATCTCTGTGTTGCAATCCTGGAAGTTATTAAACTTTAATAACAATTTTAGCACTTTACCGACTTTTCGGTTTTGAGTTATCGTGTTCACACACACACACACACACACACACACACATGAACATTTTTCTAATTTTTTTTCTCAGATACAGGGGATCCTAAAACCCTATCTACTATGTACATTGTGCATACGTGCTAGAAAAAGTAAAAAGGAACATAGAGCAAATAAATTCAGAACTGATTTACTAAAATGTATCACTATTGCTGTACGAGTTTTCTCCAACTTCAACTTATTAATTATATGCATACACATTTATAACTTTCTGTAATATATTTTAAGAAATTAAGAACCATTTCTTTTAGACCATCTTTGCAATTACTGTGTCTTTTTCTTTCTTTTTTAAACATTTTAATAATTTTAATAAATATTTTGACGTCATCAAATAGTATTTTCCTTCCATGTATTTATGTTCATCCCCCAATATTTACTCACAAAATATTTATTCTCTCGATGAGCTTTCCAGCCGATTTGGCGTGGTATATGTCCATGTGCAACTCAAAAGAAGAAAGCTGAACTAACATTAAGTTATTGCATTTTCCTTGAATAAATAGGTACTATCAAATATCTAATTACAATTGACAAATTTCTTGTACCTCCTTTTAAAAAAAAACAATGCAAATTACGTTTCGGTGATCGCTATGCAGTGCGTTAATATTTGTACCTTCTTTTATCAACAGTCACTTTCCCATCAGTGATGTCATAAAATTTTAGTTTTTTTTTAGTTTCTTTTGCACGCATATACTGAAATATTGAAGAAAATTTACTCCAAATGAATATTTGGCAAAATAATAAGACCAGGCATAATCCTGTTCTTACTCGTCCAATTATAGAGAAACATATGGGAATTATATGCAATTAATTTTGTTCTTCATTAATTTAACAATGAAATGCATACAAAAATAGTTCTGAAACTTAGATTTATATAATCACATTTTCCACCTAAATAATGACGCCAAAATATTCTAATTTTGAGCACATCATTCAAAATATGCACAGACTAATGATGTGAAAACCTGGTTTCAGCATGCATGTAAAGTTTCATATGCATAAAGGGCGTTTTAATTCCCGAAAAAAATGTATATCAAGTTTTCAACTATCCTGGCTATTAAATATGCTTTGTTCAGATCATATTTGCATGATAACATGATCTACATACCATCTACCTTTATTAAGCTTGTTCTTCCCAATACTCAAGCAATAAAACATATGATT